>JAQPZY010001494.1:0-1200000 GCA_029931535.1 Margaritifera margaritifera
AATGACAATAGTGTAAAATACTGAATGTTGATACAAAATTTATAAAAATAAATATATAAGAATTAGAAATGTTTGCTATTTCTATGTGTTGGACCATCCTTTTCTTTAAATAATTAAATATTTGGACATATGGAAGTTACTTCTACTCTATCTTTTTCTTATTGACCATGAAATGTCCTCGTGTAAATTTATAAAATTATTTAATTACGGTCAGTGTTGAGAGAAGGAATAAGACACAAAGACGGACAAAGACAGTGCAAAGACGGACAAAGACATAGCAAAGACGGCACATAGACATTTAAAAATGACAATAGTGTAAAATACTGAATGTTGATACAAAATGTATATAAATAAATATATAAGAATTAGAAATGTTTACTTTGTCTATGTGTTGGACCGTCCTTTTCTTTAAATAATTAAATATTTTCATATATGGAAGTTGAATTTTCTTCAACTTTCATTGTTACTTCTACTCTCTCTATCTTTCTTATTGACTACGAAATGTCCTCATGTACATTTCTAAAAATATGTAATTACGGTAAGTGTTGAGAGAAGGAATAAGAGACACAAAGACACGCAAAGACGGGCAAAGACAGGGCAAATACTTACAATATTGGAAAATATTTACTGTTGATACAAAATTTATATAAATAAATATATAAGAATTAGAAATGTTTGCTTTCTCTATGTGTTGATTGTTCTTTCTTTGATATCTATTTAACTCAATTAGCATAGCGGCAGTACAAGGACAGAGACGTTTATAGACTTACAATACTGTATGTACAAAGGTACGGTACATGATCGTGAAGTGCTACTGTAATCCGATTAATAGGTGTCAACGCGTGTTACAATCACAAGTTGCAAAGTAGATACGCGCTACCTTTAACTCAGTTAACGTTAGCGGCAGTACAAGGACAGTTCAAACGTCTCGGTAATGAACCAATACATGAAACAGATAATTATCCAATTAATTGTATACAGGTATTCACACCTCCGGATAGCCATAGTTTAATATAAAATGATTAAAGGAGTGACCGTCAAATTAAGTCGGCTAAATAATTGATCAATACTAATAACGTTAATAGTTCGATATTCCTTTGCTACTTACGTCGGCAAAGGAGATGATCAAATACTAATCATTTACAAGCTTCGGAATTCTTTGATAATCGCGATCAGACATTCATTAATTTGTGCTCTATATAAACTGACCCTTCATAGACACGGCATACATGCTTTCGAAGTAATATTTGTCAGTCGTTGTATTGTTTCCAGCTCGTATTCTTTATCGATATCTGGACTATATATTTTTATATAATTTTGGAAATAATTTTTATATAGTTTTTCCTGCTTGTAAAGATAAATAAAAGGCTAATATAAAGTTACGCAAGCGAAATCATGCCGAGCCGAGTCCGTAAAAAAAGGCCAGGGTTGAATCGTGGCCATGTGAAGTTTGTTTACAAAATTGCGTGTTAGGTTCTGTACAATGTGATGTATGTAAGAAATGGATGCATGCGTCATGTAATGGCCTGATTGACAGTGACTTAGGTCTTCTTTCGGGAAATTTTCCCTACATGTGTAATAAGTGCATTCTGGATGCTGATGGAGGTTTGTACAACTATCACAGCGCAGTTCTCCGATTGCAGGAGGTAAGTCTAATTATATTGCATTTAATGGACTGTCAGCTATGTTAACCATTTTCTGTTGGACTTCATTTTTCAGGTTTTACAATAATTAGAAAAACTAGAATCTTATTCATGTCTTTTTCATTTGGTAGCAATTAGTACAGTGTTATTTGCATAAAGAAGCAGCAATACGTTTACATAGGTGTTAATCATATATTTTCTCCTTGCCGAATAACATTATCATATGAGATAAATTCTGAATAGTTACCATTAACATTAACACTCGATTTAATATTTTGATAAAAGTCTATATATAACTTTTAAACATTTCCCAGTGACTGAAAAATAACTATTTCTTCTTTAATTTAGAAACTCTAATGGTACATTGTACCTCTGATAGTAAATTGTTTTCTTCGAAACACTCCTGTATTCTTTTATTTAATAAGGGTGTAAACAATTTTCCAAAACAACGTCAGCTTTGTTGAGGTTCTTACAACAATTTAATATTTTTATTATGTGATATTTGTATTTTGTATTTGAAATGTTAAACCAATTCCGGTGAGTCTTCTTTTGATACTATCGACAAACGGATACTAATCAAATACTTCACAGTTTATTGGACAGTACTCATGATTTTTCGTTTGCATAGTACCCATTATTTTATTGACATAAATGAATATATCCATTAGTGATTATAAATTTTAATTTGTGATAATTAGATATTGTAAATATTGATCATTCATACTATTCATTCATTTATTAACATGTACGAATATATCATACAATGTTTATACATTTTATTATGTGATCGCCTAATTTTGAAGAAGCTAGCATCTTCTGTGCGAAGTCTGGTGGATTTTCTTGCACTTGGACAATTTAAGCGGCATGTGATGTACTCAATAAGGAAATACGAAGTGTATATCCAAAAGTCAACGGAAAGCGTGACCATGTAGCTTTTGACTCGTTCTCACATGCCTTATGAGACAAAACAACAAAAAGATAAAACGCCATTGAATCTTATATGGACAAAGATGGGCATTCATTGCGTCAAACCATGGATACCAAACCATGTTGTTCCATTGATCAGAGTCAATGACAACACAAAAACAGATTCCGGCCTTTCAGAATCGAAAACAAAAGTGAATGACATTACACTAACGAATCATGAACAATGGTTACAGCAAACCACAAGTACTCATGCAATACCGTTTGTTTCAAACACGAATACAGAATCGTATCCACTGTATGAACTTTTGTTAGGAACAGATGATGAAAAGGCGATGACAAACGCTCTTGACGCCGCGTTCCCGGAATCTCAACGAAGACTATGCACCAAACACATAAAGGATAACTTCACTAGGCAACTTACAGATAAGATACCTACAAGCCAGAAAGACAGGACTGCAATTTTAGATATAATTTTCGGTGGCAACGGTGTTGCAAGTGCAAATGACTCAACAACATTTGATGAAAGAAACGGAGAACTTAAAGAAAAACTTAAAGACCAGCCAAACTTTCTTAACTATTATGACAAGTACGTGAAAGACAAACTTGCCAAACACTGCATTAACCACGAAGACAAACTATGGACAAATAACAACACGGAGTCAATAAACCATAGACTTAAAAAAGTTGTATGTGATTGGAAACCACTGAAATGTGATGAACTCGTCAACAAATTACATGAACTTGTGAACACCCAACTGGTGGACATTAGACGAACTATTTATGACACCGATAATTTTAGCATCAACAACAGATATGTCAAGTTTAAGTTGTTTTATGCTGTTTGGTCGGCAAAATCGTCAGAAGATAAAAGGACCTACTTTTTAAAGTTTTTGAAGGCGGGGAAAGAAGTCAAATCACCGACTGTACCATCTTCAGATGAGGCCTTCACAGTATCAAGGCCTCTATCCCTTGCGAGAAAGAATAACCAGAAGACTCGTTGCAAGGGCACTAGGTCAACTCCAAAAAAATGAGCTCAGTTTCGGGCGGCGCAGCGCACATTTGTGAACTGGTTTGTATATACCTTGTATATACTTATTGTACTGAGATACAAAGAAAAGAAAATGAAAAAATATGAGATCTTAATCTCTTATCTTTTCTCATTTTATTTTCTATAAATGTTAAAACAAATAATAAAATAAATCAAAATAATAAAAATAGAGCAACATTAATTTTTGTTTAAAACACTAAAGAGATAGAGATAAAGTGAAATATGGAAATATTGATTGTGTACAAATATACAAGTTTCTTAATTTCAGTTCTACAATAAACTTGTACAGGGAAAAAAAAACAATGAAATAATGAACTTACTATAAGGCTTTACTTATATATTTGTACTCATACATCTACATTTTGGTATATGTACTATGTCATTTTTTTCACCTTTAAAGTTCCTTTAGAGATTTGCATTTGTATTTCCATCATTTTGCATCAAGTTATCAATGTATCATATCTTTATACCTACACGTCTTAAATTGTGTATTTTTTTTTTTATTTTTGTTTAAATAATACGTATTGGGAAATCAAAAGTATAATATCAATACTAATATAAAATTGAATACATGTTAAACCAATAGGTAATAATTAAATTCCTTGTAAACGATGCACATTTTCAACGATATTTTATACATTTAATTCAGTACATTGATATGTTAACATTTGAATTCAAACAAAACAATAATTTAAATACTTATGTTTTGGACAATTTTGGCTTGAAAAATTCACAAGTATGCAATTAGCATACACAAAATTCGAAATTATGGGACTTAAAAAGCAGGGTCCACGTCCCAAGTCCCGGGTACACATCTGTGCTGCTCCATACAGACGAATGTGTAGCAAATGCTTAACAAACTGTACTAAAGAAAATAGCAAAGTAAAATACTATCCAAGAACGTTTTTGAACTCTTTTTGCGTGTCTTTGCCTGTCTTTGCGGTGTACTCAAACTATAAAACTATGAACACACAGATTATATACATATTTCTTATACTTCTTTAGATGAAACATGTACCAATAACAGGAAATTTTCAGTAAGTAAAGTTTTAAAATGTCTTTGCCCGCTTCTCTTTTCCCAGTACTTACCACATGTATATTAATGATATAAACTCCCCACAGAATTTACCGCATCATTATTAAATGAGATAAAATATCTTACAAATAATGATAAGAACATTCCATTTTTGTTGACAAAAAACAATTTGGAATATTTACAATAATTCAATATAACTGTGAGTGCAAACAGACATTTTAAAAAAAAAGAAGAGAAAAAAAAGCGAAGGACATATGGACAATAGAAACATTTCTATTTTTATAAAATTAGAATCAACATTCAGTATTTTCCACTATTGTCATTTTAAAATGTTCATGTGCCGTCTTTGCCATGTCTTTGCGTGTCTTTGCCCGTCTTTGCGCGTCTTTGCGGTATTTAGTGGGACCCCCTCTACCATACCCCCCCCCCCCGCCCCCCCCCGAAAAAAAAAAAAAAAAAATGCCCAGTGAGACGTAAAGATACATTCAGTACTGAAGAAAAATCGTACCGGTGTTGAGTTAATGATGAAATGTTTGAGAAGAGTAGACACTCAAAGGAGTATGTGAGAATAAACACTGGAGTAAAACCATACAAGTGTGAACTATGTGATAAAATCTTTGGTGAGCGAGGTAATTTGAAGAGGCATATAAGGATACACACCGGAGAAAAGCCATACAGATGTAAAGTTTGTGATAAATTCTTTGGTGATAGTGGTCACTTGAATCAGCATATGAGGATACATAATAGAGAAAGATACAACTGTGAAGATAAATCATACAAATGTGAAATTTGCGATAGAATATTTGGTGTGAGCAGTCACTTGAGGGTGCATATGAGGATACATACTGGAGAAAAGCCATACAAGTGTGAAATTTGCGATCAACTATTTGGTGTGAGTAGCAATTTGAAGAGGCATATGAGGATTCATACTGGAGAAAAAACATACAAGTGTGAAGTTTGTGATAAAATGTTTGGTCAGAGAAGTAATTTGAAGGAGCATATGAACATACATACTGGAGAAAAGCCATACAAGTGTGATATTTGTGATAAAACGTTTGGTATACATAGTAATTTCAAGAAGCATCTCAAAGCACATGCTGGTGAAAAAAAATACGACTGTGAAGTTTGTAATAAAATGTTTACTGAGCATGGTAATTTGAAGAGGCATAAAAGGATACATATTGCAAAAAATACATATACGTGTGAAGTTTGTAATAAAGTGTTTGGCGATAGCGATCGGTTGGAAAAGCATATCAGAATACATACTGGAAAAATAACATACAAGTTTGAAGAAAAATCATATAAACGTGAAATTTGTGATAGAGTGTTTGGTGACAGCAATCACTTGAAGGACTATATGAAGATGTATTCTAGTGAAAAGTCGTACAAGTGTGATGTTTGTGATAAAATATTTCTTGTGACTAGTAATTTGAAGAGGCATATAAGGATACATACTGGAGAAAAACCATACAAGTGTCAAGTATGTGATAAAATGTTTGCTGAAAATGGTAATTTGAAACAGCATATGAGGATACATACTCGTGAAAAACCATACAAATGTTTAGTATGTGATAAAATGTTTGGTAATGGTGGTAATTTGAAACAGCATATGATGACACATAGTGGAGAAAAATCACACCAGTGTGAAGTTTGTGATAAATGGTTTTCTGAGAGGAGTAATTTGAAACGGCATATGAGGATACATACTGGAGAAAAACCATACAAGTGTGAAGTGTGTGACAAAATGTTTATTGAGAGTGGTAATTTGAAACAGCATACGATTATACATACTGGAGAAAGATCATACCAGTGTAAAGTTTGTGATAAAAGGTTTTCTCGTTGTGGAAGTCTGAAGTCTCACATTAAGATACATACTGAAGAAAAATGATACAGGTGTGAAGTGTGTGATAAAATGTTTGGTGAGGGCAGTCACTTGAAGCAGCATTTAAGGATACATACTGGAGAAAGATCGTACCAATGTAAAGTATGTGATACATGGTTTTGTCATAGTAGAATTTTGAAGGCACACACAAGGATACATACTGGTGAAAAACCATGCAAGTGTATAGCTTGTGATAAAATGTTTGTGAGGAATAGTCACTTAAAGGAGCATATGAGGATCCATGCCTGATAAAAACAATGCAAGTGTCTATAATTTGATAAATATTTGGTTTAGTGGTAATTTAGAAAAGGTATATAACGATACATTTATACTGGAGAAAAACCATACACGTGATTTTTTGATAGAATATTTGGTGAGAGCAGTTACTTGTTGGAGCATAATCAGAAGACACACAATGAAGAAAAAACATACAGATGTGACGTGTTGAACAAAGGGTTTATTCAGAGTGGATACACACTGGAGTAAAACCATACAGATGTGATTTCTGTGATAAAAGGTTTAGTTAAATCCAACATTAAGCATATATGCATGTGGTCTGTTGTAAATAAATAAATTAGTGGCATCACATATGTTTTAGTAACTGTTTACATGAACAAAATTATGGTATATTATATATGAATGAAAATTTAGATTGGTTTTATTGCCACATACGGCATTACCTGGGGGCGTATTATTTTTAACCTTGGCAATTTAGAAATACTGATTTCTGTTTAATCACTGATGCATGCACAAAGCACCAGCAGTGGGGAACCTGTTTTACCTCCAGTTTACTGGCCATGGATGTGACCACGCTCATAGTTCTTATAGCCTAAATTCTCTCTGTATCATCACAATACTGTTGAGTCTTGTCAGGAAGCTGTCTACTTTATTGGGGCCCTGGGTGGCCAATTGATTCAAGGCATTCACCTTCACAGATTGCTCACACATCTCACCGCTGTTTACATGAGTTCAAGTCTCAGTTTGACTAACATGGATATGTGACAGAGTTTGCCAGTAGCTTCCCGTGGGTCAGTGGTTCTGCCCATGGTCTTCCCGGGTTCTTCCTCAACCAAATATACTGGCCGCCATGTATAGCCTATCATGTGCTGAAAAATGGCATTAAACACCACAAAACCAAACCAAACCAAAAATCTGTCGACTTTACAGAAGCAAGAGGTATCTCTAAATTAAACCTGTATTCTTCCTTGCTATCTGTTCTATGTAAAGGAATTGCTTCATATATTAAATATTTCAGAATTTATTGTAAATTTTCTAAAAAGTCAGACATGTGTCACAACACCATGCTATCAGATAGAATATAGTCTGTTCCAGGTAAAACATTTGATAGCTGAATGGACAAGTTTCCTCCTGCGGGCTAGGAGGAAATATCCGGTTATCATCGTCTGGATGCCATGAGATAAATATCATCATATATTCCATTTTGAACCTAAAATTTCAGTGTCTTTATATGTGTGACAATCAATCATACATCCATCATACTCGTTAATGAACAATACATTGATCATACTTGTTGATAATTCCAACCATTGATCATATTTGTTGATAATTCCATACATTAATCATATCTGTGGACAAATTCCATACGTTGATCATATCCGTTGACATAAGAGATCATTTGTGATTACTTGTTGAAAATCAATGCTTTGATCATATCCATTTAATAACGATATCATTTTGTTGTATCCATTGTTGAACGTTGTGCATTTGAGTAGCATGTCAGATTCATTCATTGTTCATTTGCATTTTAAATAAACATCTCATTCATGTAATTGTGTTAAGTGTTTTTGCTAGATCCAGTCCCACCAGGTTTCATCCTGTTACAGATGAATTTGTGAAAAATAACATAAATTGTGCCATATTCAAATGACAATTTAACAGATCCTCTTTCTTGCTGACAACTTTATATATGATGCAAAGTAATTTGGTTAGGTTACTTGCTGATTGATCAATTGTAGGAAAGCACAGTGTTACAAAATTGCCTTTTGGAATTAATGGATATCTTTTCTGGACTTTTCTTGTTGCAATTTATTACTTTTACTTAAACAGAATTTTCCTAATTTTCAGAAACCTTAATAGTGATAAAAATGGATAGAATAGAAGGTTATAATAATAATTGTTAAAGTCATCAGCTTCATTTGAACTTGGAGTAAATCCTGATGCAAATACTGATGAGGTAACGACTACAACAACAGAAGTTTTCAAATTGCCTGTAAAAAGTTGTCAACAGATGGACAACAAAGAAACAGATGATAGGCCTAATAAGAATTATATAGACAAGCCTACAATCCCTGATAAGAATGATATGGACAAGCCTGCAGTGCCTAATGTTATAGATTATAAAACAAATGAACAAACCTCTTTTGTTATTATTATTATTATTATTATTATTATTATTATTATTTCTATTGTTATGTATATAGAATCTATAATGAGTGCCTAAACGTTTGGTCTATGACTGTACTTTAAAATACGGTCAAATAGTAAGTTGCACTTTAAGTTTGGTTAAGATGTCAACAAGGTATTTACTGACCTTTGAGTTCAAGGTCAGAGTTGTTGACAATTATTCACAACTATATACAACTAATTTGGGGATTTTCCACTAAATCAATGCATGTTCTCTTGCATTGTGGGTTATTTGAATATGTGCATAAATGCAGACTTGATACGCATTATAATCATTCCAATTTTAAATCCTGTCTTAAAAACATTCCTGTTTTTTATGATCAGTCTGTTTGGAATCATCAGACTGTTTCGAATCATTTTATGATTAGAGTTTTAGTTGTGCTGTAAAGCTGTAGTGCTGTAGACATAATTCAAAAGGAATTATTTATTTGAACATTCTATGGAATTACAATAAAGTGCTCATGAACCTCTGGATTTAAATATATGACTTTTGGATATTTGTGGGCATTCTCAATGATATTCTAGATTGTATCATTGTGGTACATCATGACATTCAAGACTATTATTGTGGTACATCATGACATCCAATTGTTGTGGTACATCATGACATTCAAGACTATTGTTGTTCATTAGGACATTCAAGACTACCCATTCATTCGGAACATTCATTCATTCAGAACATTCATTCATTTGGAACATTCTATAATTTCTGACTTGTGTTTAGGACATTTAGGATTATTTGGAATTTAATTCACAAATTGTAAATGTCTTTTGAATTTTCATTTTAATTACAGAGAAATAAATTGTTTGTTGATTTTACATACATTGTTGGTTTCACTTTCTTTCTGTTACATTATTTTAAGACCTAGAGTCATAACACTATTCTTGTTGGAGCTGGTACAATTTACTTTTTGAAATTGATTAACTAGCTAGTTAATAGAATATATTCTAATCCTCTTTGTCACTGAAAAAAAACTTTTTAGTACAGTTGAAAAGAACAAGCCAGTTAATTCAAGAATTAACAAAATGACATTATTGGCTAATAAAGAAACCATTTTTCCAGTTGATGTAAAAAGCTTGATTATTACACCACCAATGATACCAGACAATGCTAAAGCTGCTTGTTTAGCTAAGTTAAACAAATAGTCATCAATTTTGTTTCTAATTTATCAATGAAAGTGCTGTCACTGCCACAGCCCGACTGCTTCACACTTAGTGTTAATCCTTTTACAAAATTTGACATGGCTAGGCCAAGAGTTGTTGCCAAAATATCAATAGCTGTAGAAACAGTAGCAGTTGTGACACTATTTTGTTTGAGCATCACTTTTAACGTCTCACCTAATAGTAACTTTTCTTTAATTTTATATTTAATCTTGCTAATATTTTCTCTGAAGTTACTTTCTATATCTGTTAAATGGACAACTATTTATGCTCTTTTCCTTTCATAACTTTGTAATACCTCATTTAATCTAGCTTATTCAGCTGGATCTTGTTCTTTAGCAAAATCTTTTCTTTTATTTTCTTTATATTGTTGTCAAGCAATTCAAGATCTGTTTGCATTGATATTATTATTGAATTTACAACATCAGCAGCATTTAAATATCTTCTTAATTCTCTTTCTTCTTGATAGATAAACAATCTATGATCATTTCCTCCTTTCTAGCTCATTTTGTAGTGTTTCAATTTAATTTTTAAAAACAAGTTTTCCCTTATTTAAATTTTCAGCTATTTCTGCTATAACATCTAAAGATTCTGAATAATTTGTTTCAGCAATACTATTTGGCATCTGCTGCCTGACTGTATTATCTTTTATTGTAGGAATTTCTATTGGTGGAATTTCATCAGCAGTAGTCCGTTCATTTCTTATTCTTCCAATTTATATCTTGCAAAAACTTGTTTCTGCCTTTAATAGCTATATTTATATTGCTAAATGATAAAATACTTTCTTTTTTTTTTTTTTTTTTTTTTTAGTTTGTGTGTGTGGGGGGGTACCAATCTTAGAAAGTTGAAAATCAGGTTTACCAAGTTCTTCGTAACACAATACTTTATTTTTAAGTTTAAAATTAGTTCTATTTAAACTATACTCTTTTTCACTTTATTTAAAATGATGTATGATATTTTCATTGCATAGGTCCATAACCTTTTGCTGAACAGTTGCAATAGGACCAGGATTAGGATCAGAAGAAAAATCATCATTAGGACGATCTTCAGGTTCAGGGTCGGGTTGTTTAGGAGGTTCTTCAGCCACATAACGAAAACCACCTGCCGCCACTTACACTATTTAAATGAATAAAAAAAATAAACTTGAAAAAGAATCAGATGTTTAGAATCTAAACAGGATATTGACGGCAATACTATATATGAAGACGTAATAACAGTAGCCTGCAAGCAAAATTAAAAACTAGTATAATAAATGGAACATACAAGGAAATAACTGATAAACACTTAACCAATAGGGAATTGGATAAAATTGATTCGAAATAAATCGAGCATGCATATTAAATTTTTGGTATATGCTAGATCAGCTAAAATATCAAAGTCAGCGTCAGATGCAGTAATACTAGGAATAACATCTTTGATGAGTAAATTTCTTCCAATTGATAACCTAAACGAATTACAGAAAGAGTTAAAAGGAGACTACTTAACAACAAACGGAACTGGATGCTTTTATGGGTTTGCATCTTGTAGATTTGGATTACCAATGTCGGCATTGAGTCATGTTAAGTGCTAGTTTTATAACCATTAAGCAAATCAATTTTAAAAATGAAACTGTGAGCGAAAATAATAACTTCTAGAAAATAAGAACCTAATTATATTAAAAAGTCAGTAACTCTAAATACTAATTAAGATTTTTGTAAGTTAAAATTAACTTGAAGGTAACTTGAAAATAACTTAAAGGTAACTTGTTTAGGAAAACTTTAATTTCATTGCAAAATAAAAAGGGAGGGTACAGAGTGAAGTAAACAAGTTCTTGAAAGTTAAACTGAAGAAAATGTATAGGTTCCTAAATCATCATAAAAGGTAACTTCACCAAAGAAAACAAAAGAAAATCCTCATAGAGTTGAGCTTTAAAATCAACTGGGGAAAAAAATCACAATTTGTAAACAAACAAAAGAGAGAAAAAATGACAACATTGTATGTCCACTGGGATCAAACAGTCATCCAGACATGGCTTACATGGTGTTAAAATAGGCTACAACAGTTATTACTTGATAGCTGGTGTAGTTGTTGCTATAGGAGTATGTGTTATATATTCCAAAAAACACTTGAAAAAAAGAACAAGTGATGGGGATGAGACACCAGGCAGACTGCTTTGCAAGACTTGCTAATATATCCTCCAAAGAGTCAAATAAAGTAAATCCATTTCCAAAAATGCTGTAGATAAACAGATTAACTAGCTAGTTAATAGATTAGTTACTAGTGGAACCAATAGTAAATTTAATATCTTGAGGAACAGGCTTTCACAGAAAGTGCTCATTTATCTGGTAACCGTAAGTACAGCAGGACTTTGCCTTAAGGTCTTTGACTTTAATGTGGCAGTAAAGAGATAAGGAGTAATGAAGAAAAGAAAGATATATATTATTTAAAATCAAGACTAATGAGTTTTTGCATGAAAACATGATATAACAGAGAAGTAAAGAATGCTATGTAAATATATGTTCTTTCATTTATATTTCGTTGATTTTTATTTCTTCTCACTTTTATGGAGATAAGTGACATTTTTGAAAGCACTGTCTGATGCTACCGTGCACTTACTCCATTGCTATCAAACATTCCTTGGGAGAGCACTGTTTAGATAATATGCAGTGATGAATTAACTTGTTTTTAAAAAGCATTTTTATTGAAAACTTGAAGTATATTAAAGTGTATGGTAGAATATTTGTTAAAAAGATAATGAAAGAAATGAAACAACTTTGGCAAAATCAATATGTATGGATTATGCAAGTAAGATGAATTGTAGAGCCTGAATTCTTAGCTGTATTGCAGCTCCACTTAACTCTGATTCTATCTGTTTTCATGCAACTTATTTGCATCTAAAAATTTAGCTAAAACAGCATAGATTATTGCTAGCAAGTACAAATTTAATATACATTTTCCATAGAGTCATGGCTGTTAATCCCGCCCAGGAGTAGAACAATTTTTAAAATCGATGCTTGGCCCTGGGCAACCAACATTGAAAATCTGATTGCTCAGCAGAAAATCTCGTTGCCCAGCAGATTTGTCTGGTTGACTATTA
This sequence comes from Margaritifera margaritifera, assembly GCA_029931535.1. Classification (NCBI taxonomy): domain Eukaryota; kingdom Metazoa; phylum Mollusca; class Bivalvia; order Unionida; family Margaritiferidae; genus Margaritifera; species Margaritifera margaritifera. Next base: position 13,198 of record JAQPZY010001494.1, read on the forward strand.
AATTACTATTGTTGCCACAAAAATGAATATAGTTAAATTATTCGACAACTTTTATAAGAGTGAGAGGAAGAGAGATGGTAAGATGTATGATTTAAGGCGAAAGTGTAAAACAAGTCTAGCTCAACATTATCTTAGCTGGAGTAGACAAAATTCACAAGTTAAAACAATATGAGTTCACACTCCTCACATCACTTAACCTTATCATTAATTTTGCTAATAGGCAGCCGTATCTATTCACGTGCCAGGGACCATTTTGACAGGTGAATCCTTCATCCTTGAACCAGAAGGTTTGTGTTTCGAAATAATAATAATAATAATACAATAATAATAATTTCATTTATTTATCCAATGTGACATAATTAGCCAGCAACTACTTTGCATTATGTACCTGCAATTAAAACGAATATACAACACATATACGTGTACGTAGTAAAAATACTAGTATACAAGGTTAACATCTGCTGCATATAAAAAAACAACATTAAAGAAGTCAATATAAATTATATCAAGGTTAACATACTGCTGTCACATAGATACATCACAGCTACCACTTACAAATGTTAGGCTGTGATAGCAATCAGGATTGCTCATTAAAATATTTGTAGAGGTATACTTTCCTAAAAGCAGAAACATAAGGTGCTTCTTTAATATCATGCTGCAAACTATTCCATAAAACTGTACCGGCGTAAGCAAAAGATTGCTTAAAATACTCTGTTTGAACGTCTGGTTATTATAAATCAGTTTTCACTCGACCATGTACTCCTTGTGCTAATGTTCCTTAAAAACTGAAAAAAACATTAAGATACTTTGGCGCTAAATTATTTAAGACCTTGAAAGTAAGAACAGCCTTTTCTAAAAATAATATAATCCTTAATTGACATCCATCTAAGAGTGTTGAAAAGAGATGACGTGGATGTTAAATTATCTTTGACATTTAAGATCACCCTGGCTGCTTTTTTCTGTAAGCTGTATAGTCTCTGCATGTACGAGGAATTACGAGTTTCTCCCCACACAGTATAGCAGTAGATAAAATGTGGAAAAATACTGTATTGTAAATTTTTGGGATCATCTGATCTGACATAAAACATCTAATCCTTTTTAAAATTCCTACTTTCTTAGATGGTAGGGGCGGAGGAGGCCGGTACTTTATTTCGAGCTAGGATTTTTTTTTTCATTTAACTAATATAATGGGTATAATAGATTCTTCGTTTCGATAAATCAGAGCAAAAGCATTTTTTTTTTCAACCTATTTGAGGGCCGGATTTGTTCTGAAAAAAAAAAAAACAGGTGCCTTCCCACCCACCTACCATTCCACACCCGAAAATTAAAAGGTTGGTCCCTAAGTTCATCATCTTCATCATTATCGTTGTTCAAGAACCATATGAGGCTACACACTGCAGAAAAGAAATGTTACATTTGTGATAAACTATTTGGTGAGAGTAGTCACTTCAATGAACATATGAGGAAATCTATACAAGTCTGAAGTTGTGATAAAAGGTTTACTCAAAGTGGAAATCTGACGCTATACGTGGGGATACATTCTGGAGTAAAACTATTGAAATCTGAGTTAGGTGCTAAAATATTTAATCAAAGTGCATGTCTGAAGAAGCGCATAAAGTAGTTTTCTCACGTGAAGAGCTTCAAAATAAATAACATATTTATGACACCGTAATTAATTAACATATTATTTGCTATTGAATATGGAATAGTACTTTAAACTAAATAACGGGTGGCATCCCTAACATAAGGTCTCACTGGATAGTTTCGTATTTTTCTACTTGTATTTATAAATTCACACAGAAAATTAATCTGCAATTTGGTTTACAATTACTTTGAGTTAGACTTGAAAATGGGTTGGTTTGTTTGGTGACTGCCTGTCACAAACCATCATTGGAGATCAAATGGGTACGTTGGGCTGCAAATGAACAGCCGACTTGGTTTTCGTATTTATGTATGTCTGCTACAGCGGTAATTATCTCAAAATCGAGATGGTTAAGGGGTAATTAGAATCATGCCTATTTGTTAGAATACCAGTGGTCTTCAAACATGCACGAGGCCTATACTGATAGTTTGAGCCGTCTTGTCAGAGGACAATATTTAAAATAGCTCTTTAACGTCAAAAATTAATGTAAAAAAAGAGGGGTTGGGGGTAGTGTTGGTTCAGTGTAAAAGCTATCAGTTGTACAAGGAATTAACCTGAATACCTAATACAATCTGACAAGCATGCTTTCCACAAAAATCATTGGTTAGTTTTTATTGGTATCTTTAATGCAGAAAATATTCTCATTTTTCTGCAATCTGTCTTAGCCCTCCCAACCCCACCCCACCCTCCCCCGGTCCCACTAAACACCGCAAAGACGGGCAAAGACGCGCAAAGACGGACAAAGACGCACGAAGACGGGCAAAAACGCGAAAAGACGGGGCAAAGCCATAGCAAAGACATTTTAAAATGACAATAGTGTAAAATACTGAATGTTGATACAAAATTTATAAAAATAAATATATAAGAATTAGAAATGTTTGCTATTTCTATGTGTTGGACCATCCTTTTCTTTAAATAATTAAATATTTGGACATATGGAAGTTACTTCTACTCTATCTTTTTCTTATTGACCATGAAATGTCCTCGTGTAAATTTATAAAATTATTTAATTACGGTCAGTGTTGAGAGAAGGAATAAGACACAAAGACGGACAAAGACAGTGCAAAGACGGACAAAGACATAGCAAAGACGGCACATAGACATTTAAAAATGACAATAGTGTAAAATACTGAATGTTGATACAAAATGTATATAAATAAATATATAAGAATTAGAAATGTTTGCTTTGTCTATGTGTTGGACCGTCCTTTTCTTTAAATAATTAAATATTTTCATATATGGAAGTTGAATTTTCTTCAACTTTCATTGTTACTTCTACTCTCTCTATCTTTCTTATTGACTACGAAATGTCCTCATGTACATTTCTAAAAATATGTAATTACGGTAAGTGTTGAGAGAAGGAATAAGAGACACAAAGACACGCAAAGACGGGCAAAGACAGGGCAAATACTTACAATATTGGAAAATATTTACTGTTGATACAAAATTTATATAAATAAATATATAAGAATTAGAAATGTTTGCTTTCTCTATGTGTTGATTGTTCTTTCTTTGATATCTATTTAACTCAATTAACACAGCGGCAGTACAGGGACAGAGACGTTTATAAACTTACAATACTGTATGTACAAAGGTACGGTACATGATCGTGAAGTGCTACTGTAATCCGATTAATAGGTGTCAACGCGTGTTACAATCACAAGTTGCAAAGTAGATACGCGCTACCTTTAACTCAGTTAACGTTAGCGGCAGTACAAGGACAGTTCAAACGTCTCGGTAATGAACCAATACATGAAACAGATAATTATCCAATTAATTGTATACAGGTATTCACACCTCAGGATAGCCATAGTTTAATATAAAATGATTAAAGGAGTGACCGTCAAATTAAGTCGGCTAAATAATTGATCAATACTAATAACTTTAATAGTTCGATATTCCATTGCTACTTACGTCGGCAAAGGAGATGATCAAATACTAATCATTTACAAGCTTCGGAATTCTTTGATAATCGCGATCAGACATTCATTAATTTGTGCTCTATATAAACTGACCCTTCATAGACACGGCATACATGCTTTCGAAGTAATATTTGTCAGTCGTTGTATTGTTTCCAGCTCGTATTCTTTATCGATATCTGGACTATATATTTTTATATAATTTTGGAAAAAAAAATTATATAGTTTTTCCTGCTTGTAAAGATAAATAAAAGGCTAATATAAAGTTGTGTAAGCGTAATCATGCCGGGCCGAGTCCGTAAAAAAAGGCCAGGGTTGAATCGTGGCCATGTGAAGTTTATTTAGAAAATTGCGTGTTAGGTTCTGTACAATATGATGTATGTAAGAAATGGATGCATGCGTCATGTAATGGCCTGATTGACAGTGACTTAGGTCTTCTTTCGGGAAATTTTCCCTACATGTGTAATAAGTGCATTCTGGATGCTGATGGAGGTTTGTACAACTATCACAGCGCAGTTCTCCGATTGCAGGAGGTAAGTCTAATTATATTGCATTTAATGGACTGTCAGCTATGTTAACCATTTTCTGTTGGACTTCATTTTTCAGGTTTTACAATAATTAGAAAAACAAGAATCTTATTCATGTCTTTTTCATTTGGCAGCAATTAATACAGTGTTATTTGCATAAAGAAGCAGCAATACGTTTACATAGGTGTTAATCATAAATGTTCTCCTTGCCGAATAACATTATCATATGAGATAAATTCTGAATAGTTACCATTAACATTAACACTCGATTTAATATTTTGATAAAAGTCTATATATAACTTTTAAACATTTCCCAGTGACTGAAAAATAACTATTTCTTCTTTAATTTAGAAACTCTAATGGTACATTGTACCTCTGATAGTAAATTGTTTTCTTCGAAACACTCCTGTATTCTTTTATTTAATAAGGGTGTAAACAATTTTCCAAAACAACCTCAGCTTTGTTGAGGTTCTTACAACAATTTAATATTTTTATTATGTGATATTTGTATTTTGTATTTGAAATGTTAAACCAATTCCGGTGAGTCTTCTTTTGATACTACCGACAAACGGATACTGTTCAAATACTTCACAGTTTATTGGACAGTACTCATGATTTTTCGTTTGCATAGTACCCATTATTTTATTGACATAAATGAATATATCCATTAGTGATTATAAATTTTAATTTGTGATAATTAGATATTGTAAATATTGATTATTCATAGTATTCATTCATTTATTAACATGTACGAATATATCCTATAATGTTTATACATTTTATTATGTGATCGCCTAATTTTGAAGAAGCTAGCATCTTCTGTGCGAAGTCTGGTGGATTTTCTTGCACTTGGACAATTCAAGCGGCATGTGATGTACTCAGTAAGGAAATACGAAGTGTATATCCAAAAGTCAACGGAAAGCGTGACCATGTAGCTTTTGACTCGTTCTCACATGCCTTATGAGACAAAACAACAAAAATATAAAACGCCATTGAATCTTATATGGACAAAGATGGGCATTCATTGTGTCAAAACATGGATACCAAACCATTTTGTTCCATTGATCAGGGTGAATGACAACACAAAAACAGATTCCGGCCTTTCAGAATCGAAAACAAAAGTGAATGACATTACACTAACGAATCATGAACAATGGTTGCAGTAAACCACAAGTACTCCTCAATACCGTTTGTTTCAAACACGAATACAGAATCGTATCCACAGTATGAACTTTTGTAAGGATCATGAAAAGGCGATGACAAACGCTCTTGACGCCGCGTTCCCTGAATCTCAACGAAGACTATGCACCAAACACATAAAGGATAACTTCACTAGGCAACTTACAGATAAGATACCTACAAGCCAGAAAGACAGGACTGCAATTTTAGATATAATTTTCGGTGGCAACGGTGTTGCAAGTGCAAATGACTCAACAACATTTGATGAAAGAAACGGAGAACTTAAAGAAAAACTTAAAGACCAGCCAAACTTTCTTAACTATTATGACAAGTACGTGAAAGACAAAATTGCCAAGCATTGCATTAACCACGAAGACAAACTATGGACAAATAACAACACGGAGTCAATAAACCATAGACTTAAAGTTGCATGTGATTGGAAACCACTGAAATGTGATGAACTCGTCAACAAATTACATGAACTTGTGAACACCCAACTGGTGGACATTAGACCAACTATTTATGACACCGGTAATGTTAGCCTCAACAACAGATATGTCAAGTTTAAGTTGTCTCATGCTGTTTGGTCGGCAAAATCGTCAGAAGATAAAAGGACCTACTTTTTAAAGTTTTTGAAGGCGGGGAAAGAAGTCAAATCACCGACTGTAACATCTTCAGATGGGGCCTTCACAGTACCAAGGCCTCTATCCCTTGCGAGAAAGAATAACCAGAAGACTCGTTGCAAGGGCACTAGGTCAACTCCAAAAAAAATGAGCTCAGTTTCGGACGGCGCAGGTATATACATATTGTACTGAGATACAAAGAAAAGAACATGAAAAAATATATGAGATCTTAATCTCTTATCTTTTCTCATTTTATTTTCTATAAATGTTAAAACAAATAATAAAATAAATCAAAATAATACAAATAAAGCAACATTATTTTTTGTTTAAAACACTAAAGAGATAGAGAAAAAGTGAAATATGGAAATATTGATTGTGTATAAATTTACAAGTTTTTTTTATTTCAGCTCTACAATAAACTTGTACAGGGAATAAAACCAATGAAATAATGAACTTACTATAAGGCTTTACTTATATATTTGTACTCATACATCTACATTTTTGGTTTATGTACTATGTCATTTTTTCACTTTTAATGTTCCTTTAGAGATTTGCATTTGTATTTCCATCATTTTGCATCAAGTTATCAATGTATCATATCTTTATACCTACACGTCTTAAATTGTGTATTTTTTTTTATTAATGTTTAAATAATACGTATTGGGAAATCAAAAGTATAATATCAATACTAATATAAAATTGAATACATGTTAAACCAATAGGTAATAATTAAATTCCTTGTAAACGATGCACATTTTCAACGATATTTTGTACATTTAATTCAGTACATTGATATGTTAACATTTGAATTCAAACAAAACAATAATTTAAATACTTATGTTTTGGACAATTTTGGCTTGAAAAATTCACAAGTATGCAATTAGCATACACAAAATTCGAAATTATGGGACTTAAAAAGCAGGGTCCACGTCCCAAGTCCCGGATACACATCTGTGCTGCTCCATACAGACGAATGTGTAGCAAATGCTTAACAAACTGTACTAAAGAAAATAGCAAAGTAAAATACTATCCAAGAACGTTTTTGAACTCTTTTTGCATGTCTTTGCCTGTCTTTGCGGTGTACTCAAACTATAAAACTATGAACACATAGATTATATACATATTTCTTATATTTCTTTAGATGAAACATGTACCAATAACAGGAAATTCTCAGTAAGTAAAGTTTTAAAATGTCTTTGCCCGCTTCTCTTTTCCCAGTACTTACCACATGTATATTAATAATATAAACTCCCCACAGAATTTACCGCATCATTATTAAATGAGTTAAAGTATGTTACAAATAATGAAAAGAAGATTCCATTTTTGTTGACAAAAGATATTTTGGAATATTTACAATAATTCAATACAACTGTGAGTGCAAACAGACATTTAAAAAAAATTAAAAAAAGCGAAGGACATGTGGACAATAGAAACATTTCTATTTTTATAAAATTAGAATCAACATTCAGTATTTTCCACTATTGTCATTTGAAAATGTCTATGTGCCGTCTTTGCGTGTCTTTGCCCGTCTTTGCGCGTCTTTGCCCGTCTCTGCGCGTCTTTGCGGTATTTAGTAGGACCCCTCCCCCCCCCCCCCCCCCCCTCCTAAAGAAACAAAAAATGCCCAGTGAGACGTAAAGATACATACTGGAGAAAAATCGTACTGGTGTTGAGTTACTGATGAAATGTTTGAGAAGAGTAGACACTCAAAGGAGTATGTGAGAATAAACACTGGAGTAAAACCATACAAGTGTGAACTATGTGATAAAATCTTTGGTGAGCGAAGTAATTTGAAGAGGCATATAAGGATACATACTGGAGAAAAACCATACAGATGTAAAGTTTGTGATAAATTCTTTGGTGATAGTGGTCACTTGAATCAGCATATGAGGATACATAATAGAGAAAGATATAACTGTGAAAATAAACCATACAAATGTGAAATTTGCGATAGAATATTTGGTGTGAGCAGTCACTTGAGGGTGCATATGAGGATACATACTGGAGAAAAGCCATACAAGTGTGAAATTTGCGATCAACTATTTGGTGTAAGTAGCAATTTGAAGAGGCATATGAGGATTCAAACTGGAGAAAAAACATACAAGTGTGAAGTTTGTGATAAAATGTTTGGTCAGAGAAGTAATTTGAAGGAGCATATGAACATACATACTGGAGAAAAGCCATACAAGTGTGATGTTTGTGATAAAATGTTTGGTATGCATGGTAATTTCAAGAAGCATCTCAAAACACATACTGGAGAAAAAAAATACGACTGTGAAGTTTGTAATAAAATGTTTACTGAGCATGGTAATTTGAAGAGGCATAAAAGGATACATATTGCAAAAAATACATATACGTGTGAAGTTTGTAATAAAGTGTTTGGCGATGGCGATCGGTTGGAAAAGCATATCAGAATACATACTGGAAAAATAACATACAAGTTTGAAGAAAAGTCATATAAACGTGAAATTTGTGATAGAATGTTTGGTGACAGCAATCACTTGAAGGACTATATGAAGATATATTCTAGAGAAAAGTCGTACAAGTGTGATGTTTGTGATAAAATATTTCTTGTGACTAGTAATTTGAAGAGGCATATAAGGATACATACTGGAGAAAAACCATACAAGTGTCAAGTATGTGATAAAATATTTGCTGAAAATGGTAATTTGAAACAGCATATGAGGATACATACTGGTGAAAAACCATACAAATGTTTAGTATGTGATAAAATGTTTGGTAATGGTGGTAATTTGAAACAGCATATGATGACACATAGTGGAGAAAAATCACACCAGTGTGAAGTTTGTGATAAATGGTTTTCTGGGAGGAGTAATTTGAAACGGCATATGAAGATGCATACTGGAGAAAAACCATACAAGTGTGAAGTGTGTGACAAAATGTTTCTTGAGAGTTATAATTTGAAACAGCATATGATGATACATACTGGAGAAAGATCATACCAGTGTAAAGTTTGTGATAAAAGGTTTTGTCATAGTATAACTCTAAAGGCACACACAAGGATACATACTGGAGAAAAACCATACAAGTGTATAGCTTGTGATGAAATGTTTGTGAGGAATAGTCACTTAAAGGAGCATATGAGGATCCATGCCGGATAAAAACAATGCAAGTGTCTATAATTTGATACATATTTGGTTTAAGTGGTAATTTAGAAAAGGTATATAAGGATACATTTATACTGGAGAAAAACCATACACGTGATTTTTTGATAGGATATTTGGTGAGAGCAGTTTCTTGTTGGAGCATAATAAGAAGACACAATGAAGAAAAAACATACAGATGTGACATGTGTAACAAAGGGTTTATTCAGAGTGGATACACACTGGAGTAAAACCATACAGATGTGATTTCTGTGATAAAAGGTTTAGTTGGCATGGAAAGTCTGACAGCACACATTCTGGAGATACATGTACTGCAATATAACCATAGAATTGTGTTGTTTTTGGTATACTTCTAGTTGGGTAATAGGTCTAAAACAGCAGTTCCCAACCTTAGGTCGCGACGCAAATCAGGGGTGCGAAGGGTCATCAGAAGAAATCATATCATAATCCTGAGGATCAGGAGGTCATGCTGGTGGCATTTAGGGTCGCAGCAAAAAAAAAAAGGTTGGGAACCACTGGTCTAAAAATTGGCACATAATAGAGGCCTTTGAATACACTTGTGTGTATCATGGAGATATTCCTGACCATATCGGTACTTAGGCCATAAGTTTATGGTCCATATCATTGGTGAATACTCATACATTCAAATTTTATGGGTTAAATCCAACATTAATCATATATGCATGTGGTCTGTTGTAAATAAATAAATTAGTGGCATCACATATGTTTTAGTAACTGTTTACATGAACAAAATTATAGTATATTATATATGAATGAAAATTTAGATTGGTTTTATTGCCACATATGGCATTACCTGGGGGCGTATTATTTTTAACCTTGGCAATTCAGAAATACTGATTTCTGTTTAATCACTGATGCACGCACAAAGCACCAGCAGTGGGGAACCTGTTTTTTAAACTCCAGTTTACTGGCCATGGATGTGACCACGCTCATAGTTCTTATAGCCTAAATTCTCTCTGTATCATCACAATACTGTTGAGTCTTGTCAGGAAGCTGTCTACTTTATTGGGGCCCTGGGTGGCCAATTGATTCAAGGCATTCACCTTCACAGATTGCTCACACATCTCACCGCTGACTATGTGAGTTCAAGTCTCAGTTTGACTAACATGGATATGTGACAGAGTTTGCCAGTAGCTTCCCGTGGGTCAGTGGTTCTGCCCATGGTCTTCCCGGGTTCTTCCTCAACCAAATATACTGGCCGCCATGTATAGCCTATCATGTGCTGAAAAATGGCATTAAACACCACAAAACCAAACCAAACCAAAAATCTGTCCACTTTACAGAAGCAAGAGGTATCTACAAATTAAACCTGTATTCTTCCTTGCTATCTGTTCTATGTAAAGGAATTGCTTCATATATTAAATATTTCAGAATTTATTGTAAATTTTCTAAAAAGTCAGACATGTGTCACAACACCATGCTATCAGATAGAATATAGTCTGTTCCAGGTAAAACATTTGATAGCTGAACGGACAAGTTTCATTAAATTATATGTTGTATGAATTAAATGATGAGAAATGTTAAAGTTCTTATAATCTAGTGTAATTATTCTTGTCAGAAACAGATTTATGTAAAAATGTGGTTATTGTAATAATAATCTTGTACATTCATTCTCCTGAAAGAATTTAACAATGTTTCATGCATTCACCGAGTCTGATGTGACCTCGTTCTTTGCAGGGAAAGGCAAAATGTAATGTATTTTCAGATGTTACAGATGCATTTCAGACACTGGTAGAAGCACAAACACATATCCCAGACAATACCATGGTGCTACTTGAAACGTTTGTGGTACTTTGGCATGATAGAACCAGTGGATTGTGCGAAGTAAATGAGGCAATGCAGCATAATCTTTCAAGAACATCCCACCAACATAGGCGGCTCTCAAACTGCACACAGTGCAGCCTATCAGGGAGGAGATATATCTGGAAAGGTTCTGCAAAGAGATCCAAAACTTACCCATTTCTGCAGACTGTGGTTGGGAGAGGAAAGGTGGGTCTCTGTGGAAACCAAAGTGGACAACTCTTGGCCAAGCTCAAGAAAAGTAATATGAACCGATACACTACAACTGTAAGATGGCTTGCAGAGACCTGTGCAAGTGTTACAAGGCCAGCCTTAAGTGCACTGCTCTTTGCCATTGTGAAGGAAACTGTTTTCAGGACTAACTGACTTTGCATAACGGTAGTGACATTATATACTTTACAAAGTGAACACATGCCATACACAAAACAAGTATCTAAGTTTGCAATGGATGTTTATCTATTGTGGTTGAGGTCATGGTTTGTTGACCTTACTTTGTGTATGCCAACACCTGCATAGAGGATAAGCTTTACGACCAGCTGTAATCTTTGAATATTGTTTTCATACTTTGAAAGTTGATTTTGCAGGTATATTGCTGGTGTATAAAGAACTTTCACTTTTGATATAAAATCCATAGAAAAAGCTAAGTGTGATTCAGTGCCTGTTGTTTTTAATTACCTCTGAAAAGGTATTATCAAACAGGATACCAGTGACACATGTGTTCAAGCAAAGAGTTTTTCAAATAGAAATCATTTCTACATAATCTAGTTCTATAGAATAGATTCGTGACCAGGTTCATGTTTATTTCCTATAATACTGTATCAATTTGCACACATAACCAATATATTTGCAAGCTTATCTTTGGATTCAGTATGTTTGGTGTTAAAGTTAGGTCCATGATGAATACAACATGATTTTTCAGAGACAGTCTGGTAATTAAACTGTTTAACAACCTTGTTTTCTAGTGAACCACTGGTGTGCATGTTTATTTCATTAAAAGTGGTATTATATGATTTAATATTACACATTGAAGATGCATATGCCTTGTTTTTTATTTATTGTCTGTGAAAATACATTTTAAATTTGTCATCTAAGTCTGTCCGGACAATCACCATTTGGAAAAGCCTCTTAATCCAGCTAGCATTTGTAAGCAAACATCATTGTAAAAAATTGAAGCTCATTTATTTCAAAGTAGAGGAAGATGTGATGGTAGTTCCATATCAGGAAATGTTTAGTGATTACCACCGCATGTTTATTCCAAGTTTGACGCTCTTAACCCAAAGTGCACGATTTTGCAAAAATCCTGGGTTAACAACCCCGCTATATACCAAGGTTCATGAAACTTGCTGAGGGGATGCATTTTGGTGAGTACTACCATTGTGATGAGCGCATAGCTCATCACAATGGTAGGTCGCGGGGACAGTTATTTCATGTTTCATTGACTTTGATTCCGTCTCAAGCACTGTTCATGCTAGAATCATGAAACTGTGTGATTAGCTGCATCTCTATTAGTACCACACCCTTACAGAAAAAGAAGGTTACAATGACCTACATTTCATATTTAATAGCTTAGGCTAAGTTACATTTTCCTCATGGCCACATTTGTTGTTTGCCTTTTATATACATTAATGGAAGCATGCAACTTGGTGAGAGGATGCATCGTGATGTATTCTACATGCGCATAAAGGTAAGGCTCAGTGACCCATATTTCATGATTCACTGAATTGTGTACGATGTTGTTTTTAACTGTTCATAATTGAATAATGAAACTCGATGATTATATATATAGATAGATTAGATAGATAGATAGATACACACACACAAGGCACTGTGTCGCGCATTTCATATTTTACTGGGTTAGATTAAATTTTCACGTTGAGCTCATAGCCACACGAGTTTGTGGCATGTTATTTGCATAGTATAGTACATAGATTTATTAAACTTTGTGAGGGGATGCATCTTGCTAAGTACTAAGTCTGTAATTCATATTTCAAACTTCAGTAATTTTGTTGAAATTTTATGTTTAAAGTTCATTTATTGTGTTCAGATCATGAAACTTGTCTCGTTTCACAAGAAAGTTTGTTCAAAGCCCACTGAAATGCCGCAATAAATGTAACGGTCACAGGGTAGCGTGATGCCATTTTCACCAGATCAAATTGTTTTCAGTTACAGGTTCAAGGCCGATAATTTGAAACCTCTACACTTATATAGCTTTGCAGTTCAAAAGAGACAATTTTCTTTGTTACATTGATTTATTAAAAATAAACTCAGTATATAAATAAACAACAAATACAATACATTTGACATAGACTTGTTCTTCTTCTTTCATATATTTCAAGGATCACATATCATGTAGTAAAAATCTCACAGTACCAATATCAACAAGGTACTACCCCCTTGCATTATTTGGAATTAGAAATATTCAACAATTTGTATATTTGAATAATTCTGAGTGACTAATACTCAAATTCAGTGACAACTTAGCTCAGCTAGAGATATTTATCATTGAATCAAAATATGTATTAAAAATGAGAATAATCTCATCTGTATGTATCACTGAGAAAAGATTGAATCACAAAAATTGCAATCATGCAGTAAATGATACATTCATTGAAAAAAATATATAAATTCTCCCAAAGAATAAACATGCACTTGTATATTTGTTTTCCGAATCTACCTCAAAATAAACTTTGATTTCCAAGGAAATACTGAAGGATTCACCTATAAACCTTTGGACACACCCACTGGAAGTCCCCTACTTGCCCAGATTAGCAGTAAACCCTCTGTTTATAAACAACGTCACTATATAGGTCATATGCAAATCACTCGGGCTCATAGCAAATCAGTACCTCTGGCTGCCAGGCAAGGAGCCTCGGGGGGAAGATATTAACAATATCATGTTATTAAACAATAATTGTTATCTAATCATATAAATAAATACAAAATATAGGTATCGGAACGAGGCTACAGCGCGCGATCGTGTCATCAACATTGCATACACAAATTGATGTAATGAAATAAAAACGACTCATTTGGAAGAATAAATGTATCTGACAGGTAAATATGATCATGAAAAGAGTAGATTCAGATGCTACTAAATGAAATATGTGGTTTGAATTCCTTTAACTTAATAGAGTGCGAATAGCTCACAGTCATGTATACACCCCACCCACCCCTTTTGTGTTTAGTCATTGAAAGATGATGATGTACACAACAGACATGCATATCACAGTTTATGCACAATATAATGATTTTCTAAAAACTTAACAAGGTCGGTCATCACACATGAACCAAGTTTGTAGTTCTAGCTATCACTATAATGTTTCTCAAAGCTTTCACCCAGTAAAACCTGGCTACTAGGGCTGGAGAGTAATACTAGCTTTTGAAGCAGATTTTAAGAACAAGACTTTCTTGTCAAGAAAAGAAAAATGACTAACATCAAAGCAAAACTAATTGATATGGTTTTCAGAACTCAGGATTGTACCTCTAGTCTGATATCATTGAAAAGAATGTTATTTTTTATTGTTAGATGTCTTTTATATCCTTTCACTGTATGTAAGTAGGTAAATAGTTGAATAGCATGACAGCTCAATATTGGCTATATAGTGCAGATTATTTGTTAAGTTAACAAAATGTTAACATACAAAAAATACTTGAATAAGAAAAGAAGCCATCATTTCTAGGACAAGATCTCTTTCGTCTGAAATTCCTATCTGCATGATAATGCTTACAATGGAAACTTCTAAAACATTATAATTGTGAGCTATGTATTCTATGATTACACTCTGGTTATATAAATGACACAAATAAAGTTAATCTAAAAATGTACCACAAAGATAAAATTCACTTAAGCAGATATGCACTGCTAAACTATTTCAAAAGATGAATAAGTATACCAGGATTCTCAAAAAGGTGACCAATGACTATTGTCAGTACTTTGGAGACGTTGGACATATAAAAAGGTGTTTGTGATCACGGAAAACGAGTTTTGTGCAATATATGTAGAACATTAGGAAATAAACAACAAATGATTTTCAAAAAGTACCGGTAGTTCTAGTTTATAAAACCATATATGGGGATACACCTGCTTATATCACTGAATTGTTGCAATCTAATTCAACAAATTGTTCATTATGCTCAGCAAGGGAAGGTAATTAAAGATTGCTAGACCCCACACTTTACAATTCAAATGTATTTTTCAGTATTCAGGTGCTAAGATATATAACGCACTTCCCCTAAATCCCAGAATGTGTACAAGGAGAGTGAAACTTCCTTTCAAAAAAAGTATTATTACTTTCTGCCAAAACATTATTAAAAAGTATCATTACATTTCTTAAAGCGTTGGATGCCTTTTACTTATTTTGTGTTAGCTTATATTGCCATGATTTATTGTCTTATAGTAGTATTTATTTGTACCATATCAGTAGTTCTGGTATAGTCATTCTTATTACAAAGAATAGTTGAACATAATCATTAATATGGAACATGAAAAGTGGCAGCAGTAGCAAAATTTATTACTCATGAATACAGGACAATGAATGGAGCAATAGCTAACGGGCTAACATTTACGTGTTAAACATCCCCGATGTTAGGGACACAGGGCGGATTTTAAAAGTTGATGTGCAGACCATTTCAAGGGCTATACTCTACCACAGGAAAAGCTTATAACAGATACAAATGATCTAACTTGTTAGTAAAAGAAACTGAAAAATAATTACAAGAGTACGAGACTAACCGTACCCTGGCATTGTGTATGTTGCAAAACAAAGATAAATATGTAATAGAAACTATATCAGCCATTGGGTTTTAAACTGAAAAATATATACAGAGTTATCTTGTTTAAACATCATCTTCTGCTAAAAACATACAAATGAATGTCAGTTTGAAACAAACTGCTTCCTGTGTTTTTCAAAAGGATTTACGCAAACTTATGAACAATTCAGTGTATGGAAAGCAAATGGAAAACCTCTGAAAGAGAACAACAGTAGAAATGTGTCCAAAAAAAATAAAGTTTTACTTGTAAAAAAGATATATAATTTGCAAGGAGAACAATTATTGACAATGATTTAGTGATTTTTTTTAAATGATCAAAATTAATAAAAACCGATCCTCAGTGATTTTAGAATGCTAGAGTCATCCAAATGGTTGATGTCTACAATTTACTACTACAGCAAGTTGAGAAACGAATACGGTGAAAAGATAGATTTGCTTTGTACTGATACAGAATCATTGTGCATTCATGTTGAGACAGAAAACTTGCACAGAGATTTAAATCATGACATTAAGTAATATCAGTCAGGTGTACTGCAAACAATGTTTTCCCACAAATTGTCATGTTGTAAGGCTAAATTGATTGTTTTGAATAACCATCAGACACGAAATAGATATAAATTTTGTTGGTATCTATATTTTCTTTTCTGTTGATTTGAAAATCAATGCCTTGTTGTACTTTAGCAAGTTTAAATCTACTGTCACGTAGTCTGCTATCATGAGTACTTTCAGTGTAAAAATTGTTAACACCTACGTTACTAATTTCTGTGTTCTTTTGTTGTTCATCGAACAAATGTTTAGTGGCTTCTTGTAAACTTTTGTATCAATTGAAAACTCTGGTAATAAACCAAGTTTGGAAGACCTTCTATCGCCACAGAGATCTAATCCGTAGCCGAGTTGTAAAACTTTCCAGGATTTTTTTCTCTAGACTTTTTCCTATAATATCAAAGAAACCCTTCACGCTCATTCTGGGAGAATCAGTAATAAGGTTTGTTAAAGGTGTATTTGCTGCTTTGTCTATGATTCTCTCTCTCTCCATAAGGGACAAAATTACGAGGAAATCTGTGGAGTGGGAGAAAAGAGAAATTGAGCTGAATGAAAACATTAAACTTGAACTTACAACAAGTAACCTAGATGAACCAGAGTCCTTATAATTGTATGTGCAAACATTCGTGGTTGTTTTCTACAGTGTTACACGATACCAGTGATACAAAGTTGCAATAGCCTTTGGAGACAAGTGGGCAGACCTGCCTAGTCCTTGGCATATACATACTGTAATCTAATTCATGTTTTATTTTGTTTTTGTTTTTTAACCAATATAACATGGTTCTAAAACAGGTAATTTTCAAATATTAAAATGTCTGACAGTTACTCGCTCTCTCTTCCTCTCTCAGTCTGTGTTGGTTGCACAGTCAGCATGTCAGTTTTACCTCAATTGATTAAGATCATGCTCCTCTCTCTCTTTCTCTCTCTCTCTCTCTCTCTCTCTCTCTCTGGACTTATGATGGTAAAATTGGCAGACAAAATAGACCAACAGAGAGCGAGAGAGAGAATAAAAACAATTATATGATAAGTAGCAACAGAAACTAAAGCAAAACAATGATCTAGATAAACTGTAAATAATTTTAAATGTTTGCATTACCTCTTGTTGGTTCGTCATTTCGCTTAAACTATTTCCCACTCGTTTCAATGTACTCGCCCTGATCGAATGGGATGCTAGCTATGCAATGTTTGTAGTGTTCTACTTTCTTCGTTTAAATCAGCTTTCGTGTTTAAATCCTCAACGTCTCTTTTATTTTTTTTAGTCAATATGAATGAAAATAGAAGCTCAAAAAAAGAAGGGAATTAACAATTTTCCAAAGGACTCTGAGTATTTAATATAGATGTAGGACTACATTTTGTAGCGGTCCCACTGGAAATGGATGTAAAGAGTTCACCCCCTCCGTCAATATGCATTTTCCTGTACTCGATCTTAAACTCCGTTGGAACAAAAGTATGTGTATTTGTATGTGGTATAAATAAAATATATGCATGGTATGGATGCAACATCTTTGATATAACACTTCTTGTATAAATGTTTCATTAAAAGAAAATTCCTCAAGCATAGTTTCCTTTTATTGAGACATTTATACAACTCGTGGTATATCAAAATCAGACCGGACAATGGGCGATATCTATTTTCTGTCTTGTGTTTAATCCGACGAAATGGAACAATTAACATTAAATATATTTTACCTCTGGCAGAAATGGTACCGAAGGATACAAAAGTGATCGGGCGGGGCACACGAAATGGAATATCTGGCAATCAAATCTGGCATCTGATGAGTATTCGAAGACAATGAATCAATAATGAACTAGCGGATAGAATTAATCTGAATATAGATATTGAAATATATGTATGGATTTAGTTCTCCTTATCCATATGTAACAGACTGTGACTCTAATTTAATGAGGAGAAACTTGGCGTTGACAACATAAATCAATTAATAGTCCTTGGTAGCGGGCGTAGGGGTTGGTTTTTTTATAAGTGTGGCTTAATGTAATGGAGATAACGGAGACACAGTTTCAACAGGAGTAAGCTAGTGTTTGCTTTGAACAAACAAAAGTTACTTCCTTGTTTCTCTTGAGTATTACAAATGTTAATGGATGAAAAATAAATGAGATAATGCAATAACAACCATCAGCATATTGTTTATTTCAGTATAATCTTATCCACTGGATTTGTGTTGAATTCACGATAATGTGGATCTTTTGTGCAACTGCAGTTCCAGAAAATACTCTACTCTAATGTGCATTCCTGCTAAGCTGTTCTAAGGCTTGTAGTCTTACTAACTCTTTAATCAGTAAACAAAATGGTGAACTTAGTGTCTTCCTTAGATACTATGTATGTATGCATGCATGCATGTATGTATGTATGTATGTATGTATGTATGTATGTATGTATGTATGTATGTATGTATGTATGTATACACAATTACAGGATTGAAATAAACTATGTAGGCTGTTACGTATGCATACATAGATGCATACATGCATGCATGCACACATACATAAATAAATATATACATGCATGTATATATATATATATACAAACAGACAGATATACTTACATACAAACATACAGACATACATACACGGATATATGTACATGCAGACAAAATGGTGAACCTAGTGTCTCCCTTAAATAATATGTATGTATGTATGTATGTATGTATGTATGTATGCATGCATGCATGCATAAGTACAGGAATGAAGGATACTGTGTAGGCTGTTACGTAGGCATACATAGATACATACATGCATGCACACATACATGCATGCACACATACATACATGCAAAGATACAGACAGACATGCATACATACAGACCGATATACTTACATATAAGCATACAGACATACATAGATAGATACATGGATACAAACTTACATGTAGACAGTCAGACATATATGATTTTCAATATTATGTGTTGAATCCTATCAAATGAAACTGCAGCGAGTGGTTGTGTGTATGACAAGGTATTGTATACTGGGGATTTACCGTTTTGCTAAAAGCATCCATTCGTAACAAAATATCCATGTCTTAAAGCCATTTTCGGAACCGAGTTCATATACTAATCTTTATACACACTTTAGAAGAGTGTTTACCTATATAATGACTAAATAGGGATCGGATGTCCTATAAAAGGAGGTTATGTTGTGGTTATGACCATAACATTCTTTTGTTCGTAATTTCTAAGTAGCTTGGGTTGGGGTAAAACGATAGACAGAAAAGACTATCCAGTTACAAGCAAGGTAGCTATCCCAAGTTACAATTGGAATTTGTCTTTCGTGTTTAAGAACAATAAGCCACCAAAAATGAGACCATCTCTTTGAATAATTCGCTTCTTTTATTATGCTAGTTTTGGACCCCAGTGGAATCTTATGTTCAAAAGGCCATGTGTGTCACACAAGCTTACCATATCATTTTTACGGACGCATGTATTCCAGCGAGGTAATTAATAGAGTTTCAAATTTAGTTTTTATCTAGAAGACCCAATAAAAGAAAGATCTATATAGTTGTATGTCCTGCCAACTTATTCCCTCTGTCTTTCAGAAAATCTTATTCTACCGGTCAGCATTTTCTGATGAATCTATCGACTTTTTTGTCTTGGACCTCTCTTAATTCTTTATTTTGTCTTCTGTTCATGCTGTCTTTATTCCTACCTCCTCTCCCCCCCCCCATATATATATATATATATATATATATATATATATATATATATATATATATATATATATATATATATATATATATATATATATATATATATATTAGGTCGCTCAAGGGCAGGTTTCATGAACAGGTAAGGTCGGTTCACGGCAGTGTACAGCTTTAGTTACCTGGGAATTGTTTCACAAAGCATACACAACTTACAACTAGTTGTAAGCACTTACGCGTACGTGATTCACCGAATGTTATGTACGTATGTTACGTTTTTCACATGTTGGTTATGTGCGATTTTACGAGTATTCGCAAGTTATGCACGTTTTGAAAAATGGTTGCATGCTGTTTAATGAACTTATGTGCACAAATTCAAGGACCATACATGTTTTTAAATGGTACGATCCCTTCTACCTACCTTACCTGTTACAGATAACGAAGGCCTGTTCACGACCTGCTCCATTAAGAAACCATTCCATACTTGTCAGAAATGTATGATTTTCAGTTATTTATGAAATTATGATGAAATGGCACCTATGCAAAACCACTAAACTCAGTTTTGTAACAAGTAATATCTACATAAAACCATACTATACTGTATAAATGTCTGTTATTCGACCTCATTTGAGTAGAACACTATTATTCAGTAATTCATTTTTACCCTCTGCAATTCAAGTATAGAAGATGTTACCTGTAGAAAATGTATGTGAAAGTACGTGGACATTTTTGGACGAGGTCACCCTAAATGTGTGATCCAGTACAAACGAGTTTGAATGTCGCACTCTGTGATGTCACAATGAAAGCTGCATGTGTTGAAAAAAAAGAAAAATCGTGCTACCCTGTGATTTGTTACTATCTGACCCGACGTCCCATTTTCTTGACTTTGTTTAGTAACCGGCCACCATTGTGAAAGTTCATAGCAATGAATAATTTTCATCTGTAATTTTTTTTATGACATTTAAAGTCAGCGCATTCAACAATGAGGATTGAATAGACTTTGGTTAAATCATATTAGAATTAAATTTTAGACTAACACATAATAATTTAATTTATGATGAGTAAATGAGCATACAGACCACATTGGCATACACTTTAGGTGAAATACAAACATATGTTGCACATGGATCAAACTGTATAAATTAAAGAAAAACCTAAAGCCTGCAGGTTGCAGTAATACTACTACTACTACTAATAATATTATTATTATTATTAATATTAATATTATTATTATTATTAAATATGTTTAAATCGAGATTTTGACCTGAAGACCATAAACCCTTCTAGGATATAAAATGATTCATTCCTGATTTGCATTTAAAATAAAATCCCGATTTATGGTAGCTGTCGGTACTTTTACATCATGCATGGATGGATGCAGCTTTATAGTTTCATATCTACGACAGTGTCATATAAACTACTAATATTTCCAATAGTTGTGTGACCCTTGTCAATACATTTCATTAAATCCACACTACTCAAATACGTCCTGCTCATTTGAAACTATGTATGTAGTCATATGGATTTTTGCAAAATAAGACAGACAGACATACATACATACATAGATACATACATACATACATACATACATACATACATACATACATACATACATACATATTACTCCATTCATGAGAAAAAGAGATACAAAATTGATAGTCAACATTTTTTAAAATTGTGTCTATATGGTTTCCATATATTTTTTGGCTTTTGTTTTTATCTCAAATACGCAATATCCAGTAATATATTATGATCGCTGAATTATATTTTATATAGAGGATAACGCAGCTTTAGATATCCAGTATGTTTAGTAATTCACGAGTCCTGTTGGTGGGATGCGTGTTTTTTTCTGGAATTAAAGTATGCATAATTCCGAGGGGTTCGTTGAAGCCTTCTGAAGTGCTTCATATACTTCATCTTCTCGATCTAGAACCCGCTATCATGGTTTATACGAGCATGTAAAAAAATGTTATGAGACAATTCAGGTGTTAAAAGCGTTCGAGTTATTCCTTTCTGTAGTCTTAGGATCACAAAACAAAGAAAGACTGATTATATTTTAATGGATCTTATTATACAAAAAGTTGGATCTGTATTAAGTATTAGATAGATAATGTGGGGACTCGAAAACATTGTACCGCATAATGAAAAAACTGGCTGCCAACAATATAAAGCAGGGGATGCCAATCAAAGATGCCAGTGGAAGAGCCTTGTCAACACATGAAGAGCAACTGGATCAATGGAAATAACACTTTCAAGCTGTCCTTAACTATCCAATGCCAATGCTTCTCCATATTTTTGACACAGACAGATCCATGAACCTGGGCATATGTCTGGATGACATTTCAGTTGCCGAAGTAAAGGCAGCAATCAAAAAACTAAACAACAACAAAGGGACAGGAATTGATGGCATTCTAGCAGATATCTGAAAGGCGGAGATCACGCAATGGTAGAAGCATTGCCAGACTATGTAACAAGGTATGTCAGTCAGAGAACGTTTATACTGACTGGAAAAATGGAATTATATTGCCACTACGGAAAAAAGGATATCTTACACTCTACACCAACTGGAAAGGAATAGGTTTGCTACTATCCTGGGAAAAGTTATGGCCATTGTTATGCTTAGCAGGATGAGGATCAGGTCAAATCGTTCCTGTTGCGACCAAATCCTCACGTTGCGACAAGCCATAGAGAAGTGCCTGGCATGGCAGAAACCGGTGCTAATTAAATTCATCAACTTCAAAAATGCATTCGATTGCATACACATAGACTCGTTGTGGCAAATCAATGAAAAATACGGGATTCCCGGAAACTTCATGAACATCACTAAGAGTTTCTTCAGGGACAGCCAATGTTTAGTGAGAACGGAGGCTGTGCCAAACAGCTTCTTCGAGATCTGCTCGGGTGTCAGGGAAGGATGTGTCATATCACCCTTACTCTATAGCATAGCTATGGATTGGGTTATGAGAAGGTAAATGTGTGAACTGACAGGCATACAGTGGGTTGCGGGTCAGAAGCTAAGCGACTTAGATTTAGCATATGGCAAGGCATAGAAACCATAATATTGATACTTGTGACAGAAATGGAAATGATTGGCCTCAGCATAAATTGTACTAAGACAAAGGTAATGACAGTTGGAAACTGGGCAAAGATAGACAATATCTACATTGGTGGAGAAGAGGTAGAAGAACGTGATAAATTCTGCTAACTGGGCAGCACTATTAGTCAAACTGGGGAATGTGACAAGAAGATTCTAATACGCCTAGGCCAAATGAACACCACATTTGGAAAACTTTGAAAAATCTGAGCAAGCGAGACCATAAAATTGAAAGTGAGGCTGTATGAATCTCTGATCCTCTCAGCGCTTATTATGGCGCTGAGACATGGTCAATAAAAAAGGGAAAATAAAATATTTAAAAAAAAAAGATTTGAGCAATGACTTTGTGAGCAGCACATCACAGATTGCTAAGAAGAATTTTCCATATCTCGTGGAAAGACAATGTAACAAATGAAAAGGTTAGAGAGCTAACTTCACAAACCAAACTGGAAGACATTATCAGGGAACAAAGGCTGAGATGGATTTGGCATGTGATGAGGATGGGTCATCATTGAATCACCAAGGAGGCGGTAACATGGATTCTGACCAATGGAAAAAAGGCAGGCAGACCATGCACAGATTGGTTACAGACGGTGACGCATGACATCAGGAGAGGAGACGTCAGCTGGGACAAAATCCCTGAACTGACTGCAGATAGGACCACCTGGAGGAATCTGACCGCCCTATGTGTCGTTTGCACGGGAGGACTTAACTAAACTAGCTGGATAGCATTCAAACATTGGTGAGCTGGATAACATTAAAACATTGGTCAGCTTGCTAACATATAAACTCACTGATTCTAAAAGGTCACAAGAGAAAAAACAAACACAGAAAAAACTAACTAAATGTTTACTGAATGGTTTATAATCCATCTATCTATTACCTATTTGTTATTATTATTATTATTATTATTATTATTATTATTATTATTATTATCCCCGTAATACGTTGACCACTGGGTCGGGGAACCATCCCAAGGTCACCTTACAATCAAACATTTCTGGTTATCAGATAATCTAGGGATAATAAATATAATGTACAGAAAAAGAAAAGAAAACACACACACGCGCGCGTGGACACATGCATATGGTACACAATCTCTTTAGATACACAATTTAAATAGACGAACACAAGTATACAGCGTCTAGGTGACATAGACTTTGTGATATTACAGTGTTTTGTTCCTGTTTACTATCAAATCAGACCCAAATAGATATAACGAAATGCAAGAAGAGAAAGGATTCTTACACAAGTTACATATTAATTATTGAGGTCCATTTTTGGAGAAATTGGTCCTCTTTTTTATTTAACTTAGCAGTGTATTTTTCAATGTTCTTATGCATTTCAACTATTTGCTTAAAAGCATAAATGGAAGGATTTTGCATATTGAATCTGCAAGTGTAAATATAATATTTTGCCAAAATAAACAAGAAATTACACAAACTGTCCAGTTGCTCACTTCCTAAAAATATTTCGTTTTTTGGACAAGTATACAATATGTGGGCAAGAAGGTGCAAAATGTTAAATAAAACGGTACCAAAACTGTGAAGTAATGTTGCAATCATAGAAGAGACGTTCAATACTTTAGGTATCACTCTTACAGAAAGTACATTTGTTGTCGTCTAATATGTCAATTCTTTTCAAAAAATATTAGTAACAACTATTCTATGGATTAATTTAAAGTTAAAAGAGATCAACTTGGTATCCTTAGTGCAACATTTCTCACAGCTATAAATCTCAGACCACTCCTCACTACTTAAATTTTTATTTAATACTTGCATCCAAGTTTCTTGCTTAGCAGTGTGTTGCCTTTTTGCCTTTTATTAAAAGATCTTTGTAAACAAACTTGAGTGAATTTTGTTTTTGCAAGTTCATTATTTTATCCTCCTGCTTATAAAAATGAGTATGTGCTAAATGGATAGCATCTTTCCATGATTTTGGAATTTGGGATATTAAGGAGAAGTATTTCAAGAAATCATTCAATCCAGTGTTTTGTTTTATTATTTCAAAAGGTGTTAAATTACCGTGATCATCGACTAAATCATTCAGAATTTCAATACCGGCTTCTGTCCAGGATTTGTATTGATAGAACATTCTGGAGGGGGGGGGGCAACATTTAAAATACTCAGAGACAAATACTCATTTGGACTTTGCGGTTCCTCTTTCCAATTAAATACTGCCAAAATTACATTTCTCCAAAAACTGTTTTTAACGAGTTTACTAAATTCTTCTAATTTCCTTCCCCCTAAGTTTCAAATATCCTTTTTATTTCTGAGTATAGTTGTATTGACTAAGTTCTGCCACTCTCCATTTTCATATTCAGGCAATCTTTTAACCCATTTTATCTTAATATACCTAATGAATGAATAAATGTGTATCATACTTAGTTCTCTCTCGTTCTTCGGGGATACTAGTATATCACGTTTAATTCTCTCTACTTTACCACCCCATACAAATTTAAATAATGTATGATTTAGTTCTGCTTCAACTTTTGCTGATGGATTTGGAAGTGCTGAAAAAAGATATATGAATATGGACAGAACAAGAGTTTTTACCAACTACTAACAGATGTCTTTGACTCCAGCTTGCCAGTATTCGTTTTGCCTTCGTTAGTTTCTTCATATAGTTAATTTCCACCATTTGTTGAAAATCCGGCGAAAAATCTATGCCAAGCAGTGTAAAGTTAGAAGAAGACCAATTTAGGCCCATATCGGGGCATATTATTTCATTAGAAAATTTCTTGTTTGCAACCCAAATAGCCTTTGTTTTTGGTATGTTACATTTAAGTCCAGATAATAGAAAAAAACTTGCAAGATATTCATAGTTGCTTTAAGAGAAAGTTGAGATCCATCAAGAAGAATAAAATCGTCATCGGCATACTGACCCAGTTTATATTCGCTGATATCAAAGATCAGTCCCCGTACATCCACATTTTGCTGTAAAGTTATAGCTAAAATCTCTCAACACTGATGATAAACAAATAAGGCGCAAGGGAAGCTCCTTGACGACATCCTCTTTCAGGTCTAAAAAATGATGACATATGCCCATTATTTATTACACAACTTCTAGAGTTGTTACAAAATAGTTTAAACCACTTACAAACAGAATCACCAAAGTTAAAAGATTGCAAAGCTTTTTCCACAAAGCTCCAGTTAATTGACTCAAAGGATTTTTTAAAGTCTATTAACAATAATAAACCATATATATTTTCGTTCTCTAGTTGATCCATGATATCGTATAAAAACCTGGTATTTTCTTCAATGAATCTACCTTTCATAAATCCTTTTTGAGTATCACTGATTATTGATGGAAGATCCTTTTTAATCCTAGCTGCAATGACTCCCGAAGCAATCTTATAGTCAATATTTAAAAGTGATATAGGTCTTCAATTTTTAAAATATATTCTGTCTTTTTCTTCCTTTGGTAAACATGTGATGACTCCTTGAGTCTGAAAATCGGAAATTTTTCCTACAGTATATCCATAATTTATCGATCTGCATAGAAATACCCCAAGAGTCCTCCAAAAGAATGTATAGAACTCTGCAGTGAATCCATCTGAGCCAGGACTTTTTCCATTTTCCATCCGTTTTAGAGACATACCGTATTCCTTATTTGTAAGTAGACCCTCCCATGATTTTCTTTCCTCTTGACTAAGTTTAATATTGTGATTAAAAAATCTATTTTGAGTTTCTTGAGTATCCTCAACATCAAGCTGAGCAATTCATCTTTTCTACAATTCCATATAAAACTGTTTTGGGGTTTCTAAAATATATATTTGGTCTGATATATTTGTCCCATCATCTAAAATAATTTCCTTTATTGTCTTATTGACTGTTACGACTCTAGGGGTAATGTAACAGAATAAAAGACACAAACAAGCTTTCAAGATTAAAATGCAAATCTTTAATTTCCTAAAATATTAAAAGAATTAAAATAATTCAACAAACAATCAAAGTGAAAGAATTAAAATAACTTACAGTATAGAATATCCTAAAAAGTCCTAAAATGTTGTAAAGTTCACTTCCTGATGTTAATCCGAGTAATCCGGATGAAGTATTCCGAATGAAAATAACTTGTACTGTGTTGAAGTAGATAAGTTCTGATAAAATCCAAAATAATCCTTGCAAGTCTGGAATCTCACAAGTTTTAGAATAATGTCCGATAATTCCACGGAGCTGTATAGTAATTCAGATGAATTACTAATTAAATAAATTCCACACTGAACTGAATAATTTCAATAACCTCTCTTCGATCAAGCAATTGTAAAGAATGATAATTCCCAAGATTATTCCCTATATATCTTTACTAAGTGCGCAGAATTTAAAGGGAATGTCCTTTCTCCGCCTTTAATAATATGGTATTTCAAAATAACACAACCCTCTAAGAACCAATCAGGAACTAGGTTACGCGTCATTTACCCAAAGGTCTAGCGTACTAAAAATCTTAAAGAGTAAACATAATGTTATTGTAGTATGGAAAGTGACCTTTCAATGTTGATTTCCAAAAAGTACAAAGCCAGGTCGACTTCATTTCCCGCGCAATTGATCATGTGACCACTTATTGATCGAGCATTAGTCGTATCTATACTGATATGCTAACCCCTATTCAGACTAAAACAGAAATCATAAATTAGTAAATTAAATCATTATAAAAAGGTAAAAAGGTATGATTCCGTAACATTGACATAATTTCTTTTTTCAAGATTTAAAAAGTACTTCGTGCTTTTTCTCCAAATTCGTACCATCTAGCTTTGGATCTTAATATAACACCTTCTATGTATTTTTTTTCTAGATTCCTCTAATTCTGCTTTCTTATTGTCTAAATTCTCCAGAGTTCCCCATCTATGTTATTCGACAGTCCTCCATGAATTTATATTATTTCCTGTTCAATTTTCTTTAATTTTTCCCGTTTCTCTTTTTGTTTTCCTAATAGAATAACATAGTTTCAGATCTTATTTTCATTTTCAAAATTGCAAAGAACATTCGATCATTATAGGAAAGAGAAACATGGAAAGAGTCATCTTTATTTCCCCCTACATAATATTCATGTACAGTATCAGCTATACACTTTTTGACCAAATCAGTATATTCAATGTTCCTCAACAGTTGGGCATTAAATTTCGGATATCCTTTTCCTCTTGGACACGTTGAAAAAGCCACACTCAAAACAGTAGCTGAGTGATCAGTCTTACATCCTGGTAAAATACACGCATCAGCTGTATTCAGATGAATCTCATCAGATACAAGAAAGTAATCTAATCTACTTTGTTTCAAGGGAATTTTTTGCCTCCAGGTATATATCTTTAAGTCTTTATTGGAATTTCGCCAGGGGTCAATTAATTCCAATTCGTTTTCAGGTCTTGAATCGCTGCTCTAGACTGTTGGTGTTTGTCATGTGGAATATTATAAGTATCCAAATCTAAGTCTTCAACAGTATTCCAATCTCCACACATTATAATCGATGAGTTCTTAAAAACTAAAATCTCCTCCTTTAACTTTCTAAAAAAAAGCTAGGATTATCATAGTTATAACCATACAAATTCATGAGGGTTATTCTGTTGGCATTAATTGTAATATCTAACATAATAAATCTCCCTTGACTGTCACATCTTTCTCTAAGAATTGCAATTCAAAAGTATTTCTAAATAATATTGCGACCCCAGCACTATTACTAGAGCAGTGGCTAAATATATATTTCTATCCCCATTCAGCAGACCAATATATTTAATCATTCTTTGTACTATGAGTTTCTTCCAAACATACTATAGATACATTCTTTTGTTTTATCCAGTGGAAAACGTCCCTTCGTTTAAAGACTGAACCTTGCAGGCCTCTGACATTCATAGATATAATTTTTATGTTATTATCCATGAAAACAGCAGACACTTTACATATACATGTTCTTGTACAGGAATGAATGAAGTAATTATCACCTCGAATGTATCATATGCATGGCAGTCGCAATCACACTCACACCGAATACAAACATCCGTCATAAAATCATCCATGGTGTTACAGTACATGCTGTAGATTTGACTGCAGTTAACATTGATACAGTGGACGATAGACAATAGGTGAAACGAAACCATTTGAAATAACTCTTCTGCACCTCTGACAGACCTTTCTAGAGCTAAATCAGTTTAGTGAACCTTTAGGCACAGAAAATACGAGTATAAATTACAAAAGAATGAATGAAAGAAGGGGTAATAAGGAAGAAAAAGAAAGTATGAATGAGAGTATACATGGATGTGGTGAGTGATTGATTGAATGAATGAGCGAGGATGGGAGATTGAAAATTGAATACGGATGAGTAGTGTTGAAATAGATGAGTAAACGGTTGTGTAAACAAATCTTTATATGAGTGAAAGATGATTTATGATTTAGTGAGTGAATTGATTAAGGAAAGATATGACACAATGGATGGGTGAATAATGAATCCATGGATTAATGACATAACTGATGAGGGAAAGAATTAACTTATAAAAGAAATATTAAAACAAATTAGAGCAGAAAGAGGAGCAGCAAAATGTTAGTTCATATACCTATTTGGCCAATTTCATGATTTCATAAAGTTGTGAATTGCACTTACATTCTAATTTTCTCATCAATTTCATCATAAATGTCAAATTTTATCCTTTTTCCTGATTTGGTTTTACCACACACAAAACCGTTAAAGTGCCATGCACTGTCAATTTCCTGATGCTTGGATAATTTATTGACAAGTTCAAAATTCATCCTGGTCACATCCTCTACCAGTCTAATTCCTTTGTTTTGTCTGAAATCTTTCCGCTTCTTGATAATTGGAAGTTTACAATCAAGACTCCAGAATTTGTCAATAACTGGCCTTGGCTGTTACTGTCGGCCTGAGATCCTATGCACTGCCACTGTGTCCCTGTTATACACACACACACACACACACACACACACACACACACACACACACACACACACACACAGCGCAAAACCTTTTCATGAGTTTATGATGTTGTCCCTTCTGCACATATTAATTCCTCTTTCCAAAGGTACTAGCAATTTGAATGTTCTCTGGTATTTGTAAATACATTAATACAATCATATCAAGTATCAATGAATACGGTGTTTATTATAATACAATATCATCAGAGTAACTGTCACAAATCATCGATGCATCGAGATGTCATGCATACATAATAGATTGCCTAATTGGATTTACACAATTGTATATTGTCTTGGTTATAAACTATTCTGTTTAGAAAGATACATAGAGGCATTCGATTTAATGTCACCTTGAATTATCTTGCTTGATCAAATATTGAAAGAAACGTGTTTGCATAGACTTCGATTACCTCATTTATTTATTGTTTACAATATCAGTGCAATGATAGAACTTATCAGACTTTTGGCGTAATTTTGACTCAAGAAATATTCACTTCTCTCAAAAAAGTTCATGAATTTTTTTTATCGATTGGAGTTGCATTGATAAAAAAAATCCCTTGAAATAATACATTAGTGGCTTTAACATTTGCGCGTGTGTGCTTTCTCAAATAAAAACTAAAGACACACAATCCATTGATGTTTAGAGGTAAAAATGTAGTCCCAAACGGGGTTAAAAACCGAAGCTATTACAAATTTTATGTATTTGAGTACAAAGATAAACTATTCTGATGTAAATTCATAAAACGACTGTATATAATTTACACAGTAATCATAGGATCTGCATATCAGTAAAATAATTTTTATTAACGTTGGTTATGTTCTAATTTTTCCTTATCTCTACCCTTAAAAATGCACAGACCGACGCAATAAATATAACAAATGAAGACTAATTTATTATTATTATTATTATTATTATTGTCGTTCTTCTTCTTCTTCCTCCTCCTCCTCCTCTTCTTCTTCTTCTTCTTCTTCGTCTAGATGTTGCTTTTGTCCTCTTACTTTCCTCCTCCTCGTCATCATCATCATCATCGTCATCAATAATGTATGCGGGACATTATTCCCATAGGACGTGTCTAATGTTGAATAGCTGCGGAAACAGATTGAAAAGATCCCGACAGAGTCTACGCTTGCAGTGACCTGTTTATTAACTGATCATTATAGTCTACACTTGCAGTGGCCTATTTCTTATCTGAGCATTATAGTCTGCCAAATATTCGTTTCCTTTAAACATATTTTACTGCTATAAATGTTGACAAGTGGGGTCGGGCTAAAAGTTCGCACAACTTAGAATGCGCCTTTCCTCTAGAATCGATAAGATATTTACATGGATACTGGCATTAACTTAATATGGTTTCATACAACTATATGCATGCCTACATCATTTAGGGAAAATAGGTATGTGTGTGTGTGTGTGCGAGAGAGAGAGAGAGAGAGAGAGAGAGAGATGAATAAATTAATGGTCGTGGTATAAGAAGGACAAGGGTATATACACCATAATGAATACAACAGCTAAAAATGAAGCACATCATGTCTTTCTTTATCAAAATGACAGTAATTAATTGAGTAGAGAAAATACATTTTGGATAATCCATAATTATATAAAGTGCTTCGTGTCTTTCATATATGTTTGGAACAAGTCAAATAAGTGAATATTAACATTCGCCGTAAGATCAGATTATTCATTTATCAAAATATTTATATACACTGGTATATAGAGATCATTTAGATTATGAACCAATTTACTATGCTGTTCAATATAGTATTCAATTCAGTTCAATAAATAAGTTGCATTGAATTTGTGCTTTGTGCAGTAACATTTACCGAATACGTCGTTTCACTCAACCGTACGGATGTGAAGAAGATGTTGGGTTTGCCAAATAACTGGTGTATTTGTATCGTAGAGAACACTTTAGATAGTTGAATTTGTAAAACTTATTTGCTTTTTGTACCTTGCTTTTCACAATTTGGTATTATGAAATCTTCCTGTTGGATTTCTTAAAAGCCACAAATATTGAACGGACAACAGTTCTTGGTACAATTTCCATGTTATTTTCAATTACTCATGCACTTGGAAAGCTATTAAGGAAAATTATAGCTTTTCTTTTTTTGTTTTTCATCGTTTTCATTGCAAAAGTATATCGCTAGGATTTCAATTGTTTCATCATCGAAATGCCTGAGTATTTTGCTCTCGAGTGAACCTTGTTTATTGGTAAAAAATTACCTACCTCCTCGCCATATTCGCAATCACGTGCTCCAAACACAATATACAAGGGAAAGATCAATTTAGTGAGTACAAACATATCATTATTGTCTGTCGATAATAAACATATGGTTTCAAAAAAGTATAACTGTCACATAGAAAGACTGTGAAACATATTGAAAAGAAAAGAATTACTGAAGTGAAGGAGAGCAACCATATAAAACAAGCGAACGTTGGAATAATTGACAGCATCAAATACGTATTTTTGACCGAGCAATGGCGTTGATTGTTGCATTTGTACCCCAGATGTACAGTAGTTATGCCAACGATAATGTGCCTTGGATTCACCACTGGATTTATCACTTCGCAATATGAATCTGCAAGGGTCTTTTAAAACATAAAATACAAATATAATCTTAGTCCAAGACAAACAAAATACCAGACAATCAAACAATATAAACATCTGAAGAGAAGGAGAATTTTTCATAAATATAAAACAGTGTTCTTTCTGTGACATTATAAATACCATTATGCAAATTTATCTATATTGCAGCAGTCATCAAAAATTAAGAAACAAAAACTAAATCTAACTTCATTCTACAATCAATTTTTGTGTTTATCCATGCTATCGGCTTTATAATCGCATAATAATTGTGAATGAAATTATCAACTTTCATTAGCTTAAGATAGCAATCAGTTGTCAAAATTGTGTTGGTGATACGGAACTGAAAGCAAGACAATAGAGTCTTCCAGATATAGTCATGAGTAAATTCACTTCCATTCATCATCATGTAAATCAATGAAATCGCTCTAATTGTATTTCACTAGTAGCTTTTTTAATTGAATATATTAAATTCTTGTGTCTGCAGCTTTTTCAACTGCAAGTATGATGTTTAGTTAATAGTAAAAGATACAAGGTCATCGTGGTATAGGATGTATTGATAGAGTAAAAGAATTGTAGTTTGTAATTTATCATTAAGATTAGTAAAATCATACACACGTTTTAAATTTTATTTTCACCGCTTCTTATATAAAATTGGTCTTTAATCTACTATCACATCTCTCTGTCCAACCATATAGTGGTGGTCCATATATCCCCGGCCCTCCAATTGCAGATTGACAGCCAATAAACTACTCCGTGCATTTAACACATCTACCCGTAAGGTTGTTTTAACTTTAGAAATTAGGTTTTGTGGAAATGTATTAA
The DNA here is from genome assembly GCA_029931535.1 of Margaritifera margaritifera. NCBI lineage: Eukaryota > Metazoa > Mollusca > Bivalvia > Unionida > Margaritiferidae > Margaritifera > Margaritifera margaritifera. The sequence goes on from JAQPZY010001494.1 coordinate 46,416, forward strand.
CCAATTCTATCAAAACCAGATCTCTTGGATATACTGCTTCTCAATAATTTACAATAATTGCATCTTGTCTGAAAAGCCGTCGAATCCATGTGATTTTAAAAACGATGCTGAATTTATTAATATCAATCATTTTTAATCCATCCATTGAAATACCGGCTTTCTGATTTAACTGGTCTATTTTATAATTCCAAATACATTCCTTAGCCAACTAGGTCAATTTGTTTGTTATGTGAGCTGGTGTATTTGGCAGCAACATTAATAAATGGTTCAAGATGTGGATCGCCAAAGTTTTCAATATTGTTATTTTTCCAATAGGTGTAATGCTTCTCCATTGATCATACACTTAAAACAATTTTCAAAATTTCATTTAATCGAAGTTAAGTGTTGTTTCATTACTTGTGAATACATTTTCATAATAACATGTAACCTCTGTAAGTATATCCCATTAGTCGTTTCCTTAATTTTTGTAAAGATTTACTTAAAAACTTTCTCTTTTCCAGAAAATAGAAATAACTTGTGGGTTTTTCTTGTTCTTCTGCGCATCTTGCTGCTGGTCTCACAATTATCCCGTTTACAGGAAGAAACAGATACACAGTCCTCAGTTACCATGATGAGGAGATCCCCATATACTAGTAAATTTTTTATTATTATTATTATTATTATTATTATTATTATTATTATTATTATTATTATTATTATTTAAGATAATAGTTATTATTGGTCTTCGGAAAGCCTATTCAACAACAAGTACATATACAAACTTTTAAACCGAACAAATAAATCAATTAACCCTTTAAGATATGGCCTTAGATTATCAGTTTGTGTTTGTGTTTAATTTTTAAAAATAAAAAAAGAGTAATATCCACAACGCTTTAGAACTATATGACATACTGGTAGTAATATCCACAACGGTTTAGAACTATATGACATACTGGTAGTAATATCCACAACGGTTTAGAACTATATGACATACTGGTAGTAATATCCACTACGGTTTAGAACTATATGACATACTGGTAGTAATATCCACTACGGTTTAGAACTATATGACATACTGGTAGTAATATCCACTACGGTTTAGAACTATATGACATACTGGTAGTAATATCCACTACGGTTTAGAACTAGTCAACATACTGGTAGTAATATCACTACGGCTTAGAACCAGACAACATACCCGTAGTGATATCCACTACGCTTTAGAACTAGTCAACATACTGGTAGTAATATCCACCATGACTTAGAACCAGTTAACATACGTAGTAATATCCACTACACTTTAGAACGAGTCAACATACCCGTAATAATAACCACTGCGGTTTAGAACTAGTCAACATACTGGTAAACTGAATATCTGACATTTCTACAATATCGGAAAGATTTAAGTACATGAAGTCTTTTAACAAAAGTAAAATAAAATGTATGTATTGAAACTTCTGTCACTGTATGATATCCTGCATTGTATATGTCTGTCACTGTGTGATATCCTGCCTTGTATATGTCTGTCACTGTGTGATATCCTGCCTTTTATGTGTGTAAACAATGATGAGTTGCCTTTTTACAGTTTTTTCCCTAAATCAGAGATCTCTGACACAACGTTTAAATAGTGTTCTACCATGCACATGATCACAAGGAAAAACTTTGAGATGCAGAATAGGGTGAAAACGGTTTGTATTTGATGTAACAAATCACCAGTTGCGTCCCTTTGAATGAAACTAATCCAGAATATGGATAATTGTGTAGTGTATTCATAGAAAATGTGGATTATTTTTTGTTCTAAATTCAGCTTCATATATGATGCCTAAAAAATTGCGCCAAATTCTCGTATTCGTTTTTCATATGCACCCTGACAGTATCCTGTTAGCAAATGAGGGTATGTACATATATTTTTATAAATGCGAGAGCACATAGGCACTCTGACAGTGTCTTTTTAGCAAGTTAGGGTATGTACGTAGATTGATATCAATGTGAGAGCATACATACAAACTCAATCAAGTATTTGCTATATAGCATTCACATTTCAATATAATATCACACTGCTTTTTCGGGGTGACAGTTTTATTTTCATCGTTCAATTTTGTATTTTGTCATGGTCTATGAAATTTTAATTATATAGCAGTGCAAACTGGGTAAAGTGTATTAAATGAAAATAAATTCCATATATATTTTGTATTTTATATTGCTGATATCTTTTGTATTTTATTCATTAAATTTCCATACAATATGGGATATGTTTGTAAATAATGCTAATTTTCTTACAATAAATTCTCCCTGGGACTGTGGGGTGGGGTGGACACCAATGTTGAGCTCCACAGCCACATATATCTAATGTATATGCATGTGCGTATAGGAGGGGTAGCTAGACACAGTAGTTAAAATAAAATCCAAAAGACTGATACGTGCGTGTGTGTATAAGGCGGGAGAGAGAGAGAGAGAGTAGTTAAAATAAGACCCAAATAATATTGGACACAAAATGGCTATTGCTGCACTCTTACGTAAACATCGAAACAAATGAGAAATATCATATACCTATTAAGAGAAGTTTTTAATTTCCTTCCCACATTTTAAGACTATCATAAAGACACTAATACTCAGAACACTAACAAATTTAACGCATGTTCCAAACTAGAAAGGCATACTTTAAAGGTATAAATTTAGATTGTGTCACCTGCCACATTGAAAGAACAATCACAAACAAGAGCCCACGAAGAGTCTGACGTTCTCATAGCCGAAAACATTTCCAGGAATCTAAGATAAAACCGTTTCTTCCTTTTACCTGCTGAGTGTTGAAACCAATTCTGATATTCTTGAGCGTTAACAAGAGTTTCAACTTGGCCGCTGCGACTGTAATATTCGATGTCAGATTGGCACCATTTTCATTCAGGACTAAGTAAACATTATATGAATCCTTTTGGTGTAAACACTGTAAATTTTACAATACATGCAGGAGGAGTAGCGATAACAAGATTTTGAAGATGGCCGTCGTGGCAGCTGCAATATAACCATTTATCAATGAAACCACCCATTCATGAGGAGTAGCAATAAGAAGGATTTCAAGATGGCCACCATAGGCGCCATATTAGATGTCAGATCGGCATCGTTTTCATTTAGGACCAATTAGATAACATAAGAAGTCTTCCGGTGAAAACGCGATGTCGATATACCTTTCCATTTCCGAGTAGCCATAAGAGTATTTTAAAGATGGCGGCCATGCTGAACGTCATACAGGCATTATTTCCTTTCAGAACAAACTAGACATCACAGGAAGTTTTTGGTGAAAACCCCATGTTGATACAACTTTCCGTTCAAAAGAAGTAGAGATGACAAAATGTTCAAGATGGCTGCCATGGCTTCCAGATTTGTACTTCAGATCTTGTGTGATTTTGAGTATGGGTGTAAAGTTTCGTGGCAAGTAGTTCAGAAGGAGTAACGATAACAAACTAGTACTAACGAGCAAAGGACGGACAACAGGTCATCCCAAAAGCTATTCTGGTCTACGACCGGTAGAGCTAAAAGCACTGTCTAATATTCAGAACACCAAGACACTAAATGACTGTTCCATACTAAAAAAGCCAATAGAAGCATATACAATCTTTAGTATTTGAACTCTTTTATGTTTTGATTTCATCTGACACATTTAAAGAACAATCTTACAGAACCGCTATATAATACTGAGAAGACTAACACACTTGAGAATTTAAATGTTTTCATGTCACCTCTTAACTCTAGAGATACATTTTCTAACTCTGTTTGAGGTAAAAACTGTTTCAATGAATACAATAGATTTGGATGAAACATGGGGATCAGAGATCGTCCATGAGGTATTCAAGGTTTCAAGTATTTACAACAACAAAACAACACCAAAACCTGTCCTAAAAGATTGGCATCGCTTTATATCCCAAAGATGCACTTACTCTAAAATCTTCAAACCGACCATTAATTTCAATTAGCACCCTAAACTACTTGTACGCTTTTTCAAATTAATGATTTTCAGCGTAAACGTGAAAACCAGATAAATGTATTTGTCAGACTCCTGGTTAATATAAAGCTTGTAATTTAAGCAAAGAGTTTGACTGGTCACTAGGCATAATTTAGGTTGCGCTCTGAAGCGGCTACTGAACAAAAGATCTTTCCTCTTGCCAGATCCTCGATAGTAATTTAATAATGTAAGTGGTTGCTGATATACATTATGTTGTAAAATTTGGACATAAAGCTTTTGGTAATAAAGAAACGGGAGGGGTGCGTGGTGACGAAGCTGCTTCACTATATTAGTGACGATTTTTTAATTTTCGTTCATTATAGTATAACAAAGACCTTGAAAAACGCAAAACGTAACGGGCATATTAGACCGAGAATCTATTATTTGTCAATGTCATTTCATATATTATTATTTCCCTAGTCACTATAAGAGATCAGTTATGGAATTCGAAAAATAAAGCAGGGTAAATATTACCCCTCGATGGAGGAAATCAATCAATAGAGGTATAATTGTTTATAGTGATCAATAATGACTTGGGCCAATAAGGTTGTAAAAGTGGTGTATGATACTGTATCGAGGTGTGAAGCCTGAAAGAAGAAATTGTCACTTAAATTTTTTTACACACATAAGTAAATCACTGATTAGACATCTGCTGCTGGAGTTAGTGGTAGTGGTAGTGGTCGTGGAATAACAGAACCCCGGTGCCCTCACACCCGGTAAATACGTCCTTCAAATCGAATTAAGTTTACCAAATACACTACAGGGAACGATGTTGCAGGACGCTTTAGGTTAAACACAATTACACGATTCCTATCACACAGAGTCTGCTATCGAGGGAGTGCGGATAACAAAGATGTTTTTTTTTTTTGTTGTTGTTTTTATTATGACGTATAAGCACTTGACCCACATATGCAAAAGATGACCACGTCATTCCCATCCCATAAAGTTAATCCTTGCTGAAATGTTGCCTTGAAGGAAAAATTAAGCGTCGCTGAAGAAAACAAAAACAAATCGAACCTTGAGGGATCTTGTGCAACAAAACTATATAGCACTCTAAGGGTTAAGATAAATTAAGATAAATTGAATAAATAAGAATCTAAAACAAAATTAAAAAGTAAGGGTATTTATTTTTGATCAAAATACCTTTGTCTAAACAAGCTGACTATACCTAAAGCCCTATTACAACATAGTGGATAAGATTAAAAAAAATTGAAAAGTAATCAGCAAATCATTGATTCAAGAAAATGAAACATTGGCAGAGCTCTTGTTAGTAAAAAATATTATTTTAGAGCACAGATATCCAAGAGACAATACTTACGATCTGTTGAAAATTTGACATATCAACCATAAAGTTTTCCAACTTTTTCAAGCTGGCTTAGCTGGCTATGCATATTGGAAAGGGGGGTTCTCAGCACAGAACAATATTCATACAAACATAAGAAACAAATTAAGCTCAGAAATGATCAACCGGTTAATGCTTATACAACTAGAGGAGACATCTTTTGAGGATTTTGATTTAAACAGAGCTCTCACAAAGTTGAGCAGAAAGAAAGAAAGAGACGGATATTTATGTGTTTGGTAAATATTGAATTATGGTCGTTTCCTTCTCCCCCTCATTTTTTTCTACTCGCCCCTTATTTTGGTGACAAGGAGGGGGAGCTCCCCCTTTCGATAAAATCCTGGCAGCATCTCTGTATATTTAGTTGCTCAATTATTTCCAATAAAGTTCTGACAAACACAATGACCAATTTTTCAAAACCTTTATATAGAGAGGCATTCAAACAGAAAGCTCTTGCTACTTTGCATTTCTGCTTCCATGGTTTTTGTTTGATATCTTGATTGAAAATGAGTTTTTTATTTTCAGATTGCCACCAGTTCAAATCAGTGATTAAAAATGAGGACCATTCCACTTATTCTTACAATCGACGTTAATGCGGTTGTCTCTATCCTAGTAGACCTTTTTGTCAGAACCAAAGCTGCTTTATGGGAGTTTGAACAATATTCATGGTTGGGATGACATTTCAGAAACTGAATAATGCACAGCCTGATTTCCATCAATGGTTCAAAAGCACAATTCGCAGAAAATACATTACAACAGTGTCACAAGTTATCAATATGAATGAAATAATATGCATTGGCTGGCAACACGGAATATAATATTCTGTAGACTATAGACCCCGCATACAGAGCTTGCTATAGGGGCAAAATTGTTGGTGGCTGCGGAAAAGGACGTTGTGCACAAATATTCCAGGAGGAGACTAAATGACATTGATCTAGACGACATGTTCATGTACGTACATATGTGAAACGTTCAATAATCAATACTTTTTTTTATACACCTGTCTAAATATGGAAGCATTACTTTATGGCATTGTTCATTCATCTGTGTGCATGTACATCCGATACATTTTATTATCAAATTTAACATGTGTGTTTCTCTTGTGCTGAAAAAGGAACTCTATTGATTTGGATGGTCATTTGACACAGTTTTATTCTGTACAATAAATGAAGTTCTAGTAGATAGATAATGAAATTTGGTATGTGTGTTCCCCTTAGGCCAAAAAGATACATAGCTTTGTTTCCGGTTTTCATACTGATCTGATGAAACTTATTTAAGTGATTATATAAAAAGTGGATATCTAACTATTATAAAACATCGTGTTGTTCAGTTATGCTGATAAGATCTTTTCTCAAAGGAAAAAAAACAAATTAAAAGGGCCGTGCAAGCATGGTTTCCCTTCAGTAAATGAAGGGTGAAAAATGAGCAAAAGAAAAATCTTATTTGGACTCACCGAAGGAAGTTTTTTAAGCATGAAACCAGAAATGGCCACTAATTATTATTCTACTCATTAGGCAAAGAAATATGGTATTGTTTTTGGTGCTCAGTACGCCAATGGTCAAGGTCACTGATTTTTTTTTCTCTTTATGTTTAACTTGTCTTCAATAACCAAAGTTCTAGTGGACATCGTTCAATGGAATTTAATATGTGTACACTCCTCAGGCCAAAAAAGACTATGAAATGACGTAAACTAGATTTTCATTACTTTGTGATTTCAGCACGATAACTGAAAGTATAGTGCACAGATTTTATCAACTGATATACGAGTATATGTTTCTCTTAGTTCAAGAAAGCCCTTTGGATCAGTGGGTTGAATGTCAAGGTCACTAAAACTAAACAAAATATCTTTCATTCTGCACAATAATTGAAGTTCTTGTGCACAAATTTGACAGAAATGTGATTTGTGTTTTGCTACTCTGGTAAGCCTCATCAGTAACTTAGCAGAATATCATGTGCCGTTTATGGTACTCTTGCTAACTGGTTATACATGATGCTGATAATTCTGCAAAGTTTAGTCTGTTTGTTGTAAAGGGAACAATTTGAAGGCTCATAATTTCATTTTCCTTAAAATATGCCCTCTGTAATAGTGGACGTTTTCTAAAGACTTTGTTGACACAGATATTTGTGTTTGTGGTTGAATAAAATGTGTATGTAGCCGTCTAGATATGTTATTTCTTTGTGTATCTTTAAGATACTTGGCTAATGGTTTAGTGAGATTATTGGACTTGTGTTTGTTGCATAGTACACACCTGTCAACATTTACCATTTTCAGCTTATTAGAAAAGAAATTTAATCAAATTTAATATGAGCATCCTTTTCTCAAGGGCTTTCAAAACTTTAATAGGTGCCATTCAAATATCCGTTATGGCTGCCTTCACTAGCAGTGGAACGATAAGCTTTGAACAACTACTGTCAAACATGGAGCATCCATACAGGTATATCAGACGTGCATGATTTTGTACTGCTGATGCTATCATATCTTTTTAATATGGCTGCAGAGTTTTAACTTTATATGTTATTTCAGCTACAGGGCCAATAATTTGACAAAGATTTATACGGAGAAAACATTTAATATCACATGCATTCTCTTGGCCTTGGCAAAGCAACTTCAAGAATCATGTAATAAATCTGTATCGCTATGGCATGCTAATTGATTGGCTTTTATGCTTTCAAATTGCTTTAAAAGAAAGGTGACAGATTCAAGTCCACTTTGGTGCCTTGTTATTTTCCTGCTTTTGAAATAGAATTAACATTATAATGCTTAAAAAAACAATTTGAAGTTCTTATATTTAGTTCTCCTTCTTCAAAATTACTATCAAGTTACAGTGATCCACTTTTCTTGCTTCATAAACTATTATGCATACACTTTTATTGTGCTCCGCCTTGCTACAAAAAGTGGAGGAAATAATATCCATCTTTCCATCCTTCCGTCCTTCGCACTTCCATTTCTGCTCACAGGCCTTAAAGTCATTCGAGATTAGGAGATGAATCTTGATATGTTCTTACATAATCATTACAAGATTTATCGCCTACTGCATTGGGGTTCTGTCTTCAAAGTCAAGGTCACATTTCATATTTTAAGTTTATCCTCACACTTTCCTTACTGTTCTATAACTTTCAAGCCATTTGAGATTAAGGGTTGAGACTTTGTATTCTTGCATATCATCAGAAGGTGTGTTGTAAACCATAATGAGCAATCCTATCTTCAAGTTCAAGGTCATGATAAATAGTTTAAGTTTTCCAACACATTTTTAATACCAGTTATAACATCAAAGCTTTTGGGGATTGTATCTTGATTGATCATGGGCAAATATTTTAAGTTTTGCATCATACGTTTCTTTCCTCTCTAAAACATAAGAAGCATTTGAGATTAAGATATTAAACTTTGTATATTTGCACATCATCATTAGCAGGCATTATGGTTAAAGATATTTGAGGTATATCAGAAATAAAGAGCAAGCCAAAGAAATAAAATAAGTACCTAGCTTAATTACGAAATCCAAAATACAATATGTCGCCGTAGTTCACAACTGTCGTATGGTATATGAGAGTGCGAGACAACTTGATTTTCTTTAATTAGTTCAAATTGTATTTGCATGGGCTTGCGCAGTAAACAATTACCATCTTGTTTAGAGGCAGGAGAACACCGCACCAAGGCCACTTGTAAATTTTAAATTATTGCCATCTCGTCATAGGGATACGAGAATAGTCATAGACCACTTGTATATTTCTAAATTATTACCATTCAATTTAAAGGTACTAGAACATTTCGAGGCCACTAGAAAATTTTAGATTAGTACCATCACCTACCTGGAAGCTAAGCTAGTACAACAAAAACAAAATAATTTTAATTATTTTACTCAACATAAACGATAAAACAAAGCTACATTGTGATAAACTCAGCAAATCTTCGACATGTGATATGAATATTTCATAAGTGTGACATAAAAACAACAATCTCAGTATCAAAAGATAATGTGCATTTGTTTAGATGGTATTAAACAATGTCAGTATCAAAAGATAATGTGTATTTGTGCTATTTGTGTTGCAAAATAACATTCAAAAGAAAATAAAAATGTTTCGATTTGGCCATTTAAAACATCAAAAAAGATATCTTGGAATGATTTTAAAAAAATACAGATTTATAGATTACATTCTATGTGCGTAATATAGAAGTCATCAGCAATATCCCTGATAGCAAGCTAATAAAAACAGTGCAGTATGAATAAAGTATTAATTACGTATTTGATGTGGATAAAATATATACAAATTTGCATTCGGTAAAATCTATATTGCAATTGGAAGAATTCGTAAATTTTAGAAAGTCAATCTACAGCGAGTTGAGGAAAATAAAAACAGATAGAACTTATGGAAAGGAAAGTTAGATTTAAAACAACACACAGTGACTTAGTAAATCAAATAGCTGATTTTTAAATCAACAATAGGTGTGGCCCAACTTGACATAAGTCTGAAATCATTCATACGCTTGAAAGAACTGAAAAAACAGTTCTTGTTGTGGATGGACGTACTGTTGGCTTGTTGATATGCCAAACAGAAATCTATCAAGCGTAAAGTATTCTTTGGATGTTCGTGTACCGTGTAAGTGGATGGCAGAGCTTGTAAGTCCAGTTGCTGAAACCATTATTTTGTCAATTGTGCGAACAAATTACACATGACAGAAAGAAACTGAAATACATTAAATTAAAATAATGGTTAACGGAGCAATTAAAAACCACATTTCAAAATAAGCTTGGGCTTAAATAACAAAAACCTAAAAAGGGAGCTGACGCACATGACATTTTCATAACAATTTTCAAAGAGAGAAAGCCTAGAAAAATACAATTTGATAAAGGAAAAGACTTTTACAACCAATAAAGCATACAATACTTTTCAACTTACTCAGACAGACAAAAAAACACATGCAGCGGAAAAATGGAACAAAACTCTGAAGACTAAAATTTCACTCAAAATGAAAATGAAAATGAGTTTACATTTTACAAAGCTAATTTATGGATAAAATAATATTTGACTCCAGTTGATCCATGCAAGGAAGAAAACAGATCAACGATATATATCAATCTGTTTGATTTCATGAGCACAGATACATTTGGAATGCCTAAATTGAAAGCAGGTAAAACAGTTTGAAATTCAAAATACAAAACAATATATATACAAAGGGCTACTTTCCTAACGTTACCCAGGCAATATTTAAAATCAGGCAAGTAATTTGAAGTGATTCCGTAGTTTATAAACTGTAAGACTTAAAGAGAGAGGATTATAATACGTGTTTTACAAAGAAGTATCTATATGCAACAAAACAAGAAGACATATACAAAACCGAAATAATCTTGAAGACCAAACTAATGAACGATAATGTAATATTCACTAGTGAAATAAAAAATATATGACGAATCATTTGACAGTTGAAATTGGGCTTTAAGCATTATTCCATAACAATAAATGATGGTGGTAACACGATACATAAATAACAGTATTAAGAAGCATAAAAACTTTTAAAGTTTTTGTTAAGATAAGACGTTTTTACAATATGAAAAATGTGGAAAAGAGAAGCCCATTAGAAAATAAAGCAGTTAAAAGATGCGTTGTGTTGATCAGCAAACCAGAGGGAAAAAGCACATCAAAAAAATATCACACTAAACAACAACCTGGCATAAATGATAGATGTGATAAAGTGAATACACTATTGGCTTGGTAATAAATGACATCATGAAAGAAATAAAAAGGAACAAAATTGAAATAAATATAAAGTTGGTTTTGGAAAAGATGAAAAACAAATAGAATGTAAAATACTAGAAGCTGATATGATATGATATGATGATATCTTAAACAACAAGAAGAGTAATGAAAACCACATAGACGCTGATGCATTCATTTGAACATTTAAACTTAAGGTATGGCAACAATTGACATAAATTCTCAATTAACGACGTATTTTTCTATTAAATATATTTTACTATGTATAATTTTAATGCATCTATAAAACATTCAATCACAACGAATTACCACAGAATTAACAAACGTCAGTTGATAAGAAATTCTTTTATGCCAACTGGGTGGAACTAAAACCAATATATCTTCGGTATTGTTCAGATAAATGGATTTCAAACAGTCAGTATTTACTGAACTTTCATTTGATAATTATTAGTATATGAAATTAAACTACTGAAATAAATTGTACAAGTGTCGATGTTTGAATTGAACAAGCATTGTCCTGGGAGAAAACGTCAGAAGAAGTAGAAGTAACAACAGTATTTATGTGTGTCAGTGATAAAACGCCTATAATGAGTGAACAAACTACACAAGTCTCCTACATAATTCATTGATCGTGACCAAGATTTACCATCATGTATGCAGAAAATATTCATAAGAATAATCAGCTCTAAATAATAGATACAGACAGCTGTGCTTTTCCGCAATCCTGTGAAAATTTTACTGCTCGCCTCAACTGGTTACCTACATCAATCAAGATGGAATATAAATTTTCCAAAACGACTTCTCTATCACAATATAGTGATAAGTTTTACAATCCACGTATATCCACGTACAATCCACGTATATTTATACAATGGACAATGAACAAGGAATTTTATTTATGAATTTAAATCAATATTCTTCGACAAAACCGCGTAGCAACTAACTGTAATTTGACCTCTAAAGCAGCCAAATGTAAAACAATAAACCATATTAAAGTGTGACATCACCTAGAAAAAACCTTCTTGGCAGTGAATCTTTCGAATAGATTGCGGGTTCTTTGTTGCTAAGAAATTTACGGCGAACAAAATATTACAACGCCGACACACATTCCAGTAAATGTTGGGCTCACAGAAATAGCCGAGGTGGTCCGAATGCCTAAAGAGTTTACGCTCATTGTAATTCTACACTATAAGAGATAAATCAGGGGAGCTAATCACTACATGAGCAAAGAATAGTATTCTAGCAATATTTAATGGACAGAGAAATAAATTCGCATGTGTAACGAATTTAATGTGTCATATAAAAATTGCTCATATATGGAACATCGGCTGTTGTAATGGGTTAATTATTTGCAAGAAAATAAGTTAAGGATTCGTTCAACAATTTCACTTCTTTCCATCCAAAATAAATAAACATTTATTGACAAAAATTGAAACTACTTTTCCGTGAATATGTCATGTACTTATTTATGTTCATAGCTGTTCATTAAAATAAAACTTCAGGAAACTGAAACGTCCTGGAAAAGGTACCACACTTTTTTTAATAGCCATGTATTACTCCCTTAACTGAAGGTATTCTCGTGTGTGAGCAAGGGAAGAAACCTGGTATACTTTGTTTCATTCATTTAAATTATTTGCCTTTCTTACACCTTTAATATTGCATTAAATATTTGCATGATGAGGATATGTATACTGATTTGTGACTCATCTATTAGTTTCTTGAACTAACTAATGCTAACTTTCAGTGTCAGTATCAGACTGTGCCAGGGCCAGGAATTTGGTTCTTAGGTCAGGCGGCCCACCATCATGGCAGCCGTCAACCTTGCGATAGTACTATTACCTTAAATCTCGCGGCCAACTTGCCCTCGAGTGGATTGTCAATAGGACTGTCCGACACTGCTAAAATTTACCGTAGAATTGGATCAGATCCGAATAGCCTTCAGTGTCTCTAACATATTCGAGCTAAAGAATAGCAGTGTGATGTTCCTTCACTTGATTGACTACTGGTGATGCATAGAATGGTGTGACAATATTTTGTGAAAATGCAATAATTAGAACAAATTATAAACGTTTCCATACGACATTTTGCATTCGAAGGACAAAGTTCTACCTCAAACAAGGGCCATAACTCTGTAAAATAGTCTGAAAATGGTGAAAATTGACTAAACCTAAGTCTTCTTATCTTAAGTCTAAAACCAAATTTGGTTAAAATCGATCAAGCTCTTTAAAAAGTATTAAGTGGAAACGGAATTCGTGAGGACAAACGGACACGGGCAACACTATATTCCCCTTCCATAGATATGGCGAGGTGGGCATAATACAAACTAACGAAACTTTATGGATATGTTCAAGATGTGTACAACAAAAGTTTTCATTGTTAGAAATTTTGATCACTGTAACCTATTCTCTCTGTAGTGATGAAGTTAGTACAAGGAATATATTTTTTAGTTCAATACGAAGAATAAAAGAGCGCTTCCATTCCAGACAGCATTAGATATGAAAGACGCTTCTTTCGACACAAAAAGGCGGCAGCAGTGACCATTTTTTCCTCCTGATAATATACAATTTATGTAGGAAAAACTAAAAGTCCAAAATGCGAAAGCGCAGCCAAGCATTTAGAAGTAATTTCAACATGATCAGCTAAAAACTAAAACCCTCCACACATGGCAATTTATTGAAACATACGTATGTTTAATTTACTGAATAATTTCATGTACTCCATTTGGAGAGATACTATAGAACTATTTCTATCATCTTGGTCACATAGCCTGCAATGTATTTGATTATGTTCAAAATTGTATTTGTCCATTTATATATTGAAGGTAGAGGAATGTACACACAAAATCAGCATATGGTCCTTAAATGGCTGAACAGGTTTTATCACTGATAGATTTTGTATATCATAGCTCATGAAAAAGGATGAGTTGAATATTCACTTGCTCTGTGTATATGTACACACTACAATTCTCAGGAGCACATTTTTAATTTGCAACATGCATTTGCTTTTTTCACAAACTAGAAAAGGACAGAAAATGGAACATCCCCTGGCCTTTTCCGTTGATGTGAGACCGATAACCGAAAATACGAATCGGTGCTCCGTTTTATGTGAAATATATGAGCAAACTCGCGTCAATAAATAACTCCTTTTTGTAGGCATCCTGTAATATGAGGGATATAAGTTCAACTGCACAATGGAAGCAAACATTTAGAGCAAGGGCGAATTTGTAGTTGGTTCATGATAGGCTGAATGTTGATATCCAAACAAATGAACTCTGGACAAACAATAGTCTAAATAATTAAGTTTGGTTTGAAAATAATACTGGAGTAGATTATCAAACTTCCTGCAAGACTGCTTCTTTGTTATTAGCCTCTCTGTGGTTCGGGAAGCTTACCATCACAACGTTAGAGGAAGTCTGGTTTGTTTGACACAGATATGCATGCATAAAGTTCAGGATGGTGTATCTTCTGTTCGTTGATACTTTTCCTTTTGAAATTTATTCAGTTATAAAAAACAATTCTGATGTTTTTGTTGGTGTGTACAGTCATTGTTATATATATATATATATATATATATATATATATATATATATATATATATATATATATATATATATACATACATATATACATACATACTATGTCGTTACACGGGTGTCTCACAAAGATTCATGATATTTCCAGAAACTTTTCTGTATTCATGGATTCAAGGTGTCTCTTTATAAACCTGACTCATGTCTTTACCATTGGGGATGCGAATCGCCATCAGGACACGATCGATTATGAGATGCCCCTTCACAACTCTCTCTGCCCATGCACCAACATTCACTGTTGCAACATGCTTCAGCAGAAAGATTACTGGAGGTACCTTCTCTGCTCCTCTCAGAAGCAGGCCTCTGTAAAGTACCGGAGTCAACATTTTTATTTTCATTTTCGCTTCTTACCGATTCTTGGTCACAATAATCGATTAATTCAGGCTGCGGCTTATTTTGTTCATTCTGTGTTTGAACAACTTCCTTGATCTCTGTGAGACTGTTATCCGCGCATTCATTTGCTGTCTTCAGCGCCGTTATGCTTCCGTCATTGATACTCTCGTTTTCGTTTCTAGTATATAAAGTATGTCCAATAATATAATTGAATCTCATCACTTCTGAATAGGAATCGTTATATGTTTCCTCCGTCGCAAAAACAGCATGAGCAAGGTTCTTGTCTGAAACTGGCGGCAAATTTACATTTCTGTCATAGCTAGATCCTTGAACACCAGCCGTATTGGTTTCCAAATTACTATTTTCCGGGTCAGTCTCAAAACAGTTATCATCGGACCTGTCACATTCCGCATTTTGAGCTTGTTTCAGAAAGGCAATGTGCGGTTGTTCTGAGAATGATCCCTCCCCGCTAGCACACAGAGAGGCATTTCGGTGAAAAATGTCTGCATTCTCGCTGGCTATTGATGGTGTTTTACATTGTTCAGTTCGGGCACATTTCAGAAAAGTCATGTTCTGCTGTTGCGGAATTAAATTCCTATGGCACTCTAGATCATCAATCAATACTATACTTGTTGATAAGTTTCCGTTGCCACCGGGGTCGTTTTGCGATGGCATCTCAGCGAGCTCGATTAAAAGCGTTTCGTTTTCTGTGACTGGAGCTTGCTTAAGCAGATTTATATGCTGAGTATGTGACGGTGTTGCCTCCGCGTTGACATAATGGCCGCTTAGGTCATCGGCGTATTGCTGAATGAATTCGAGCTCCTTAAAATTTCCTTTAATGGCGTAAACTTTTGCCCTATTTATATACCCAAGAGCCGAGAGCAAATCATTCTTCAGATGGTCAAGACGTGCCCTTGCTACACAATAGAACATTTCTCGTCTAAGTTCAATTCCATCTTGATCGATGTTTGCAAGCAATCTTTCAGCTTGTAGAATGTACTCGGGACGAACTTCACAGTTGGGTATGATGTTGGCCCTGTTCCCAATACCAAGCAAGCAAAACACCATTCTCAAGAGGAACATTCTTTTCCATAAAGAACGGGCTTCCTCTTCTTCCAAGCTCAGGGACCAAAGACCCTTGTCGCCAGCATAAATCAAATCCTTACGCAGTTCATCCGAAGGAAAACGTTCAAATTTCCAGAGCTTGAAATAAACGTCTATATAATACATATTTGCCAGCTCCAAACAGGGTCCTAAATGCTCGGCATAGCACTGAGCTCCCCGAAGCATATTCTCGCCAGCCTCAAAATTGCCCGCAATCCCATATGCATTTGCCTTTCTTCCCAGCAAAACTACCTGTGTAATCAATGTATTTGATGAATCATTCGTCAGATTATTCAGCTCCCTGAAGAGCTCGTGTTCGGAAAGCTCGTTATTGAAGGTGATTGCGTGCGCATCTATCTCAGCCCCTAAAAGGGCGACATAATTGTCCGCTGTTTGTTGGCGCCTCGACTCGCTCATACCTGGCCCACGAAGTTTTCTTTGAAATCTATGTGCAAGGTTTCGCAGAGCTGTTTTGGGGTCATTGAAACTTGCATCATGCACCAGTCGTTTCCACTGTATAAAATGGGAATGAATTCTCTTCCTGTCTCCGACCGATACCCTACCAATTTGAAGTACGTTGTTCTCAGCTCTTGTCCTCATCAGATTTAGGTACAAGTTTTTTGAAAGTGTTGTGTATTGTGTTTGATGTAACATGAAAATGACCTCTTCGATGGGGCAGCAGAAAGGAAGATAGCTTAGCACGGATTCGCACATCTCCTCCCTTGATCTTCCTTCAGCATTCATTTTTATGAATGTGGAATAGGTATCTTTACCTATATGTTTTCGTTTGTATAGTTCTTGAACAAATGGAAATGGATCTATTGCACTCTTCATCTCAGTGGCCATTCCTTTCAATGCAGTAACCCCAACGTTGTCCATCATCAGTCTTTCTGTAAAGGTACTTGAGTATGGCCGAACCGTTGGTGATAGGTTGAAATTTCCTGTGCTATCCATGGATGTGGTAATATCTAAATTGAAAAATTAATAATAATGTTCAATGGGTCTTAAATGAAAACTTAAATGTTCTAATTTATTCGAAAAATACATCTCAAAATATTTTACAACAATCATGACACCCACCACCACTACTACTGCTACTACTACTACTGTTGCTGCTGCTTCTAATTCTATCCCAATACAATGAAAACATTAATCCTACTCAAACCCTACTCTATTACTTTTCAACTATTACTGCTACTTTTGCGAAACAATAACAACGATAATAATAATAACAACAACAACAACTACTACTACTACTTCTACTACTATACTATTACTACTTTTAGCAAAAACACTACTACTAGTATTACCCCTACAACTTAAGGTGTGTACTAATCTGATTAACGGTTTTCACACATGGACGAGCAAATTATTTGTCGACAGAGGACGAAGGATGAATAAAGTGTGTAAACAAGAGTTCATTCCAATTATATAAGGAACATGGTTTTCACATTATGAGTACTTTATAATTGACGTAAACATGGAACTTGCAACGTTTGCACGATGTTATCTGTACGTAGAAAGGCAGATCATTATAATTTCTTACACAAGCAGAAAAGCTGGCCACCCTTCATCTGGATCATTCCATGTTTTGTTTATATTAGATGCATGTAAAGCTAATTATGTTGTGACAGAATCCATGTGTCACTCTATTTATATGTAACTCACTGAAAATGTGCAAACCGTACCTCTCTCATCTTGCGATTTTTTCATTTGCTGTATACCCTTTACCTCTTGTTATGACAGGATTTACTTTGTAAAACACGTCGTAGTTGAATATATCTGACAATTTAGATAAAACATCCTTCGAATCGTTGTGATGTTGGTTCCTATTGCTACATATATATCTACATGATAGAATATCGATCATGCCACCGGACATACTGCCTGGACATGCGCATCAGCTAACACCAGCGTAACACGTGCATGTTCTTTTACACGGCTACCGATTTGGTAAAAGCTTACATGCAGTAAAATAAACGAAGCCGTTTAAATGTGTAAACGTTGCAACCTGACAGATAAATGAGTAAAGCTATGTATGCCATACTTGTTCAACAGAACTAAAACATACACCATTGGTAATCCTGCACACGGTGACAAGACCCGTATTTTATTATATATTTCATAATTAGATATTGAAATATATCAGTGGGAGAAAAATGATCTCTCTCTCTCTCTCTCTCTCTCTCTCTCTCTCTCTCTCTCTCTCTCTCTCTCTCTCTCTCTCTCCATGAACAGATCTTAAAATGTCAAGACAGACCCTAGATCCTCTAGTATATACGTTTATGTAATCAATAAGGAGGAGCCATCAAGAATGCCTAAACGAACCCCACACAGGAAAAAGTAGGCTTTAAGTATTAACTTTTTTATAATTAACTTTCCACATGAATCATGCAAATTGTCAGTGACTGAACTTACATGGCTTGTTGCTGTTCGATATTCTGCCTCACCCATGCAGTATCGTATACGTGTTACACTCTGCGACAAACGTTACACATTTTTAAGAAAAACTCATCACAATCATAACCATGTCTGAAAACGATGGAAAAATCAGGCATTGATGAGTGTTGATTACGAAACGAAATTAATTAGCAATCGAAATTTGTATGCACCGTTTTTTTTACTGAAATAGACTGCAAGATTGCCACAACCAAGAGAAAATTCATGTTTGAATGCAGAAATAAATAAAATAGAAACAAACCCAAATCCTTACAAGTCAACTCACAATCATTAAAACCTGTTGCTTAATGATGTTACACTCTGAAGTCTGTCGGATACGACCGTTCCGTCATGTTTCTACCCCAGCAATGCCCACTGTATCAATCCGCGCAAAAATATGTTAACGATTATAAAAGTCTCATCATTGTGTATGAAGGCACTCAATAATTTGGCAAAATACACAATTTGACAAAATATACACTCATGAAGTGGAAACATTTTGTATTGTCACTCATGGATTTGCCACTCGTGACAATACAATGTTTCCACTTCACTCGTGAAATATTTCTTTATATCTACTCAAACAACATAGATTATCCTCTAAAAATTAACATTAGAAAACAATAAACTTTTATTCCCGTCGTGACGTCACAAAATCTATAAATAAATACACCGTGATCACGTTATAAAACCTCAGACAAGGGAAATCTAATGGACGCTATCGGATAATGGCTTATCAAAGATAGATTGTGAAGATACATTTTTCAGAAGACAATGTACCGGGAACTAAATTTTGTGACACATCAATTCCTAACCCCTCTAACGTTCAGCTTACACGATGGTCAGAATGCAGAAGGCTAACATCAAGCGGAAATAAATCTGAACTGAATGAGAGGTAATGTGCATTTTCCTACTAGCGTCTGTTTTTTTTCAACGAATTTTCAGTCAATGTTTCAAAATAACTGAGCTGAGTAGCCGTTTCAGATGTGCCTAGGAGTTCAAAAAAATCAATTTTCTTTACTAAATATGACTTGGTCATTATGCAGAGGAAATGTGAAGAGTTGATATTTATATTCGTATTTGTTCAGGGTGGGTGGGTGTGGTATCGCAATATGTCAATGCACGGTGATTATGATTCTATTTTGTTTTCCGTAATAATAGACAGATTCAGGATATTTAAATAATTAATAGTTTGTATTTTCACGAATACATGTTTAGATTGTGGATTTACACAGCATATCAATTTCGTAAAAGTACATTTATTTTTTCATTTTAGATGCAAGGACGCCGTTGACAGTTGTTGAAGTTCTGAAATCGACGAGATAGTTGATAATAGCAAGTGATATGATATGAAACAAAAGTTGTCTGCAAGTGTCTGGTGTCAAATGGCCTCTTATCCCACCGTTACAGGATGGAAAAATTTTCTGACCAGATGCATACAAGAGAACTTTATTTATGGAAATGTTTACCATTATTTGTTGGAACCTGGGTGTGATACGAACCAATGACTCTGACAGTGATGATGATACATTTAGAAATATGACTGCAAAACCAAGAGTTTGCAATCTGTAAAATGTAGAAGTATTCATAAAGTGATGGATAATGTTTTTCAGGATTGCAACTATCTCAAAGCAACGGTTGATGCAGAAGTGAGCACCACAAAGCGTAGCGTTCATGTACCAGTATCATGTATGAGTGGTGCTGTAATGGATGCTAGTTGCACGTGCCCTGCCTCTGCACGTGTTAGATGTAGCCATGTTGATGCAGTATTCCTCATGTTGGTGGAACATTGTAAAACGCACGGACATGAGCCAATTTCATGTACAAGTAAACCATGTGAATGGAAAACAAAGAAAGAAACGACAGAGAAATTAACAGAATATATCTGATGCCTCCTATCCTAGTTATAAAAAGAAAATTCCAGAGTAAGCTTTGATTCATGACCAGTATCAGAAAAAAGAAATGTCAAAAATGGTGTCAACAGTTTCCAATCTGATCTTGCCTGGGAAGATTCACAGAGAGACACGCCATCAAAGCGGACAACCTCACTTACGTATAGTTATGCCGATTACTCAATAGACAATGCGAGAAAAGGTATTCTCCACAGCCAAGTGTTGAGAACATTTAATAACATAAAGCAGGAGGGATCTGACAATGAATAATATTTCTGTTATGAAATTCCTGTGACAACTTTACAGTCCAAGTCAGACACATGAGTTTCTCACAGATGGTTCAGAATAACAGCTTCAACAGCTAAATTAGCAAATGAACTGGGGAAAAAGGTTTAATTGCTCCTGTCCCGAAGTTGAAAAATTACATAGCAAGATATGTGTGGGGATTTCAAAACTTTTATACAATGACATGAAGTATGGTGTTTTGAATGAAGACGCAGCAAGAAAAGCATATACTGAACTTAAAATTCAGGACATTCTTGGCTTCAAGTATATAAAAACAGACTTTTGGCTAAGCAAATTGTGACCAAAGTTGGGGTGCAGCCCAGATGTACTGATCTTCGACCCATCTGTACCAAGCTGGAAAAGCAAATATGGATTGGTGGAAATAAAATGCCTTAAAATTTGTACATATGTATCACTACATAACATAGAGGAAGCAACTTCAGTGGTTATTAATTTCTGAAAAACATTAAATTATGCCCGTTTTTAAATTGAAGATGGCAGACTAATTCTGAAAAGAAATCATCAATATTTTGTTCAGGTACAATTGCAGTTGTTGGTAACAGACTCGACATGGTATGATTTTGTTATGTGGTCACCTTTTGGAATTAATGTTGGAAGAATTCACCGTGATCAAATTTTAATCGATGAACTTATCGAGAATACCACTTCATTGTGGTATCATGTAATAGCACCAGCGATATTTGAAATGAGAGTTCCAATGAATCTCAATCCCATGATTTTGAACTAATGTACCTTGCGAAATTTGCATCTTCACCATCACAGTCTTAAATGATTGAAATACTGCTGGAAGATTACAAAACTCTCATTTAACCAACAATCTATTTGTACAATGTAGTTATGTTGTTTTTGAGAATTTTCTTTCAGTAAAGCTAAAATACATATCACCATGTTAAGGTCTATAGGAAGAGATAACTTGACAAGTACACTATGTTGATTGATTTTATTGCAAAATAAATATTTTCCAACATTACATGATTGAAAAAATCCATTGTTGTGATATGTATTTATTCATACAAGTGAAAACTGATCAAACTGACTTTACATTCCAGTATGCATTATACAAAGACATATGATCATGATTAAGATGGTCCAAAAAGAACATCATCGTCATGCTAAACAGTCAAATGGTTGTAAACATAAGTGTTAAAATTGATATGATCTAATCATAAACTTACGGAATTAAAATCCTAGCCTTATGAATAAGGAAGATATCTGATTGATGGAAAAGACTCATTTTGAACTGTTCATAATGGTCTATATACATCTATGAAAATAGGTTTTTCGAAATTTACTAAGCATGAACATACAAACACTAGTTGATTCATGATTGGTGCTAAACGCAAAGGGACAAATCCACTTTACTTAAATTTTTTCAGCCTCTCGATTACCCGCTCCACACGAATCTGCGCCTTTGCAATCTGTTCTGTTTTTAACTCTTCCATCGGAGTAAGATTCTTCCGGTTTTATAAAAATGGTGGAATATTAATAGACAATTGTCTAGGCAAAAGCAAATCTTTAATTGTAAAACTACAATCAGCCATGATAAAATCGCCTGGACTGAGAAAATTTAAAAAATCCACTTTTCAACAATATTGTGGTCACTGATTGATCATTCATACAGGTCGGATGTAACATTATAGCCCCATTGGGTGCTGTTGCTATCATGTACTTGTAGGTGTGATGATGTTTATAAGATGAATATAAATTTCCTTGAAGCCCTTAATCCCGTGGCATTTGCATGAAAATTCTATACAGCCGACTGAAGACCGTATATTTTTGAATTAATTATAAAGTCTTGTTGTGAATTTCCTGAGATGATATTGGTCTGGGAACATGTATTCTCTCAGTTTATTAAAGTGATGGTACAACAACTGAAACCATGTACTAAATATATTGGCGATATTTGAGATTGTATTAAAAAATAATTGACTTACGGTCTCCAACCCAAAACCTCGTCTTAAACTAACCAGAATTAAAAATAACTCCTCTGCTGGACTCAGTCGACTTTTCTGCTTCCGGGCACGTTTGCTGCCTGGTTTGTTAGACCAATATTTCAAGCTGTTGACTCTGTTTCCTAAGAAATTCAACAATGCCATAAATTGTAGGTATATATGACCAGTAAAATATGTATTTTATTTTTTTATTTTCTCCAATGGTGTCAAATGACAATGTGCTGAAGCTAGAATCAATCTGTTTTGTTGCAGACATTGATCTCTCCGTCTTCTTTTCATTTTTTAGAATTATGTCATAAATTGTACTTTTCAAAAAGTAATTGTCATGCACAGTGTAAGTACATGAATCTACACATATTATGTCCTCCACGTCTTTGCGATATGTCTGGCTACTGTATGGCTGTGTGGCATTTCCTCTGTCCTTTCTCAAATCTTCCTACAATAAATTATATATAAATTAGACAAGACAAAATATAATACCAGATGCATGATTATACAATTATGTAATAAATGTTCAGGTGTCTGCAATTTAAATAAGAACACATAAAGCTTACATATCACATTCATAGTATCCTGGTAAATTCATTGCAAATTCTGAATTTCTATCAAAATAATTCAATATGTAATTACAGTATTGGATGACTGTGCTGCCGTGTTTATAGGCACTAGTTCTTGTAAACGTACCAGGCTTTCCGCTGCATGACGTGTATCGTCCAGTGTTATTCTCTTTTTTGCTCGGACTATCCTGGGAGATGGTGCGGATCTTTTGAATGCCTTCTTTCGTGCCTGGAAAACAAGTTCAAGTCACTCAGTTTTCGATCTGAACAAAACCAGAATGATATATTCCTTGATTAAAGCACAAGTTTTGTATCAGAATTTCTTATTTAAATTACTTAGTGTTTATGTCTAATGTAACAGCCGAGTACCATGACATCATAATCCACTAACGTAGTCTATACACTACTGGGAATTACATTTTGTAAACAAAATTTCAAAAATATACTGTATACTGATATGTATTCAGTATCTATTAAATTTAAAATGAATAAAAGGGTGTTGTTTTTATATAAAAAAAAATTCTAAAAAATATGCCCCAAATTTAGCGCTCACTTAACACCAACATTTCTTATTAATAAACTCTAAAACAATGTCCTCATCAACCCACAATACCCACTCTGTAGGGTAGGGGCATACAAAAAATACAGATGTAAACTTTTATAACGATTCGAATATCAAGAGTTGGCGAGAAATGATGAGATCTACGGGCATTATTACTTAAAATATAGACATGAAAAATATCAAACCTGTTTCTCTGTATCACGTGCAGAAACTGGATCACTGTGTTCTTCCGTGGGGCCCTTCAGTCTTACGAAATGAAGGCTACATATATGCATGCTTTTCGTCACGTTTCAACCGAAGTTAGTTTGTTAGTCGAACACAATCTAATGCATCAGGCGCATTTCTCCGGCTGTGTCTTGGGCTTGGGAAAAGGTATTTTAAAAACAACAACAACAAAAAAAACACTCCATCCATCTCCTTGGGTCGTTTTTCCTATACTTTGTATAACTATCACATTCTCCCCAACAACAATGTTTGCTTCCTTCGACCCTTTTCTTTTACTTGAGTCATCATTATGTTGATTTCATGGATTTCTCCCACAAAGCGCCTTTCCTTTCATGCAAACATAAGGCTGTTGTCTGACATACGGGGACTTTACAATGACGTAATGGATCTGATAACCTTCTGTGTTATCAGATCTGAATATATATATATACGACAAAATCTCATTTACAATACTAATGTAACTATGAAGCACGCACCGCAGTCCGAGATCAAACAAAATAAACTAAGTAGCAAAAGCAGTCACAGAACAGTCGCTTTTAATTTTTGTCAAATCGACTACATTTCAGAAATCCACTCAACACAGGCCCTGTACATGTGTCTTAAAAGTGTATCAATTGTATTGCTATTAAGTGGTCCATTAAAATTTCAAACAAAGTATATTGTTTTAATGTATCAATGTATTGCTACAATGTACAAAGTATCCCATTAAAACTGCATACAGGATATTTGCTTCTTTTGAATGAATAATGAATACATCACGAGTGAAAATACTCGAGTTTTTTCACCCACGAGATAAAATATCTCCTTTATTCACTCGGTACAAGCACATTTTTATTTTTTTTTTAAATTTTATGTTCAAACGTGTTAGAAAGCTAAAGTGTATAATATGGAAGCAGCTGATTTCTTACTGTAATGTCAGCTGTTTACCGTATTTGGTATGCTGTGTTTTATGTATCGCACAGAAAATAATGAGTAGTAATATCATTGAAAATCTTGCATTCCCATCTGACGGCAAAGACTGAAATTTAAATGGAACCAAACACGCACAATCTTCATGCACTTGTCTGTGTATTTCACACAGTGCTGGATTACCCAATAGGCAGACTAAGCACGTGCTTAGGGCACCCGCAAAGCAGGGGCACCAAATAAAAAAGAGAAAAATTACGTTTTTTGTTGTTGTTATTGTTGTTGTTTGTTTTCTTTTAAGGGGGGGGGACCATAATCTTTTCAGTGCTTTGGACCTCTAAAGGTCTTAATTCGACCCTTCACACATTTTAGCAAAAAGACTGATATTGTTTTGATCGGGGCACGTTCGGTATCTAATGTTCTTTTTACTGTCGTCATGGCTGAGGCAACACGTGATTGGTTAATGGCAGCTGTCATGAAACTGGGGTCAAATACAGATAACGGTGTCTATAGTCTGAGAAATTCCCTCTTCGTGGGCGTATACTCATGAATGCCAAATCTGAGGCTTGTCTCATTCAAGCGGGTAAATTTCAACTCTCTCTCTCTCTCTCTCTCTCTCTCTCTCTCTCTCTCTCTCTCTCTCTCTCTCTCAAAGTAATCATCAGTCATTATTGTGCCCTGGTACACGTTTTTGAGCAAATGCGTATTGAATGCACAACACAAAAAATCAAGGTTGACTTTTTTCTCGTAAGCCCTTTTACCAATAAAATAAATAACGGAACTAACCGTTATGAATAATAAAACAAACACGCCACGAAATGGCATGTTGGTCAAGCTATATTTGGATTTATGGCTAAGAAAATAGATTCCAAACTTTTAAAAAAATTTTTAAAAAAATTAATACAAATACAGAGATCATACGTTTTTGTGAGGTATTTTTCATGATTTCTTGACCCTTTATAAAATAAAACAGAAAATTAGTCTAGGTGACCTTGTATGAAGTAGTCATGCATTACTAATTTTCATATTTTCTTCTTGTTATAAACCATGTACTTTTTGCTGAGAAAGAGGTACCATTAAGGTCATAAGTGGAGTAGCCAAGAGATTCTTGATTATTATATGGCGGTATGTTTCTCTCCAATTTGTACGATGAAATGAAAGTCATCAAGTTGAAAAGTTCTTCAAGAAGAAGACGAAGAACAATTATTGTGCTTATGCCCCCACCCCTTTAATTCCGGTGTGTGTGTGTGTGTGTGTGTGTGTGTGTGTGTGTGTGTGTTCCTAGATATCACCCCTCTTACGTATGCTTAAATACCAAGTATTCAGTGCATTACATTTTGACGATATTCTTTATAATCTTATCTTTTAAAAACTTGTTCCCTTTGGAAATTACTGAACCTGATATTATTAATGTATTTGTGTCGAACTCAAGCGGCAAAATAAATGAGGAAACAATCCTGACTTTCGAAAATCGGAGGATTACAACTATAGTATATACTCGCTTATAGGTCAGCTCCAACTGCAGACAACATAGACCCTGATCAGCCGTTGCATAAGCGATAGGTTTTGATTATTCTATATTCTGATTTTATCTACATTGGAAACATGAGCCACTTTCCTAGCCCATATCAGCTATTAACATAGATACTTATATTACGATCTTATCAACAATTATTACTATAGATACTCATATTACTCAAATAATGCTTCTACATGTTCTTTATATAGACCATCGCCTTTAAAATCCGATTTTGGTTTCGGTTTCTGTTTCAGTCCAATCTATGCAAGCTGTTACCAGTTATTTGTTGTTGTTTTGTTGTTTTTTGTTTGTTTTTTTTTTGTTTTTGTTTTTTCTTATGGTACGATAGTCATTAAATATTTAGATTATTGATAATCAATGAAATTATAAGCACAATGTAGTATTTTAAGTTCTCTAAGTAGTAGTTACTCTAAAGTCAGATAATCAATACGTGTACAAAATGCCATCCGAAACACAGCACTCAGCACAGTGAAAGTACTTAGATTTTTCCACTAAGCGTTTGAGTAAACAAAGATAAAAGAGCTTAATAAAGTCTACCGCTTTTAACACCTCTCAATCTAACATATTGAGGAAGGAGTTTGAGTAACCGAGTACATTATTTAAAGTATTGAGTACACATGCCAATCACTTATGATTCTTGATTGATATCGTATATTTCTGGCACAAAGCACCATTGCCATTATGTTAACTGTATGACGTGTCGCTTGCTTATTTTCTTCACGTATCTGAACGCATATATAAATCAAGCCAATTTCTCAGTTCTATCTATATCAAGCTGGATTAGCTGGATGTTTCTTGTTACACACACACACACACACACACACACACACATATATATATATATATATATATATATATATATATATATATATATATATATATATATATATAATCCCAATTACATGAACGAAATAAGACAGTAAAAATTCCAGTATGTATGTATGTATGTATGTATGTATGTGTGTATGTATGTGTGTGCATGTATGTTGTATGTATGCATGTACGTACTTATTTATGTATGTGTGTACCTACGCACGTATCTTTGTACTCATTGTGGTGTGTGTATTACCCACATGAATAAAGACACACAAAAGATTTATATAACTATCATTCACGACAAGCACGACAAGCACACTATGCACTGTTCACGTGATGATTTTACAACTCTCTCTCTCTCTCTCTCTCTCTCTCTCTCTCTCTCTCTCTCTCTCTCTCTCTCATTGATGTATACAGAAGTGTGCTCATCGACAAAGAGAAAGAGACAGAGAAAGAAATTGAAAGCAGATAATAAATTGAAACCGATCAACTGACTTACTTGATATTTTCTCCGCCTATCTCAGTCAAAGGAAGGAAGCTTACACTAAACACATGTCTAGAAATAGATTCAAGTGAGCAGACGTTAATATAGGCATGATTGACATGCACGGCCTTTGCAATAATTTAACGACTTTTGAAGTGAGTTATTTGCTGTAATTCGGCATTAGTTAAAATATGCATGTTTATCAGAAAGGTATCGATCCTCTTACATATATGTATCATTACTAGGAAAATCTATATAAATGTATGCAACCGTATACTCAGTAACATGTTTAGGGAATTCCCATTGATCTAAAATTAGCACAGTACTTCTTCCGAAATCCCCATGTTTTAAAGCAATCATGTAATCGAATTTCGACCACAATCGCGCATGTCTATCAGTACTAGCAACTGTTGTTGTTATTATTATTAATGATGATGGTGGTGGTGGTGGTGGTTATCTTATACCTCTGTTTTTAGTAAGGCGAGAGTAAGAAACACATTTTCAGCGCGTGGATTCGATCCCACGGCAATAAGAATGAGAATAACATTGGTACTTTAGAAAAGTACCAAGAGAGAAGGCGAGTGAAATATTGCACGAAAAAGTTGTTACTGTGTTTCCCATTCATGAAATCAATCCAAATGGAAGATTTTGCTCTTCTTTCGCGCTTATTATTGGATACAAATTTGAAGGCTAAGAATGAACCAACAGGAAATTCTGAAGATTTCTCGCCTGCTTCGTCGGTGCATAATACAAAAACTTACCACAGCCAGTTAGGCAAAAAAGTAGGTCATTACAACCACATGCACGTGCCACACGATGCAGTTCTTTGTATATGTGCACCTAAGGGTTTCTGGTGTAATTTAATAAATAATCACTACATTGTGTTTGAAAACTCTATTTTTAACGTATTATCCCTAATTTTAGTCACAAACATTTATAATGAAAATTTCCACAAATCGGTTGCTGAGTCAACACGCCCATACTTCCTGCACCCCACCCCCATCCACCGTTCAGTCAAACCTATAAAGTATCGCACGTAGCTGCGCAGTCATTTTAAAATCCGTGTAGTTAAGTATGTCTAAGGAGCATATAACATCAATTATTTAAAACAAATAATTGCTGTTTTCTTTTTAGATCACGCATTTGTTTTTGTTTTTTAAAATATGCGTGATTGACATGCACGCCCTTTGCAAGAATTTAACGACTTTTGAAGCGAGTTATTGGCTGTAATTCGGCATTAGTTAAAATATGCATGTTTATAAGAAAGGTACTGATCCTCATACATGTATGTATCGTAACTAGGAAAATCTATATAAATGTATGCAACAGTATACTCAGTAACAACATATTTATGGAATTCCCATTGATCTCAAATTAGCACAGTACTTCTTCCGGATGGAACCCCTCTCCCCCTTAGCAATGAATGCACAGGAAACATAAAAGGGACATGACATCATCGATTCAAAATAGTTTATTGTCGTGTTCACCGTTCTAGTTACGTTGTTGGTAATTGTCGTGTACACCGTTCTCGTTACATTTTTGGTAATTGTCGTGTACACCTTTCTCGTTACATTGTTGGTAATTGTCGTGTACACTGTGATCGTTAGATTGTTGGTGCCGGTTACAAGATTCTGTTAATATATACAATATGTATCTTGATAGAAGCTGAGAAAGACAGTCGAATATTGTCGGGCACACTGTTATATTTACATCGCGCATGCCTTGTACACCATTCTTCTTTTATAGTCACCCTTTTTAATTAAATTATTTAATTATTAAATTTACATTAAATTATGCCCGTTTTAAAATTGGAGAGGGCAGACTAATTCTGCAAAGAAATCATCAATATTTTGTTCAGGTACAATTCCAGTTGTTGGTAACAGGCTCGACATGGTATGATTTTGTTATGTGGTCACCTTTTGGAATTAATGTTGGAAGGATTCACCGTGATCAAATTTTAATCAATGAACTTATCGAGAATACCACTTCATTGTGGTATCGTGTAATAGCACCAGCGATGTTTGAAATGAGAGTTTCAATGAATCTCAATCCCATGATTTTGAACTAATGTACCTTGCGACATTGCATCTTCACCATCACAGTCTTAAATGATTGAAATACTGCTGGAAGATTACAAAACTTTCATTTAACCAGCAATCTATTTGTACAATGTAGTTATGTTGTTATTGAGAATTTTCTTTCAGTAAAGCTAAAATACATATCACCATGTTGGGTGCTGTTGCTATCATGTACTTGTAGGTGTGATGATGTTTATAAGATGAATATAAATTTCCTTGACGCCCAAAATCCCGTGGCATTTCCATTAAAATTCTATACAGCCGAATGAAGACCGTATATTTTTTAATTAATTATAATGTCTTGTTGTGAAATTCCTGAGATGATGTCGGTCTGGGAACATGTATTCTCTCAGTTTATTAAAGTGATGGTACAACAACTGAATCCATGTACTAAATATATTGGTGATATTTGAGATTGTATTAAAAAATAATTGACTTACGGTCTCCAACCCAAAACCTCGTCTTAAACTAACCAGAATTAAAAATAACTCCTCTGCTGGACTCAGTCGACTTTTCTGCTTCCGGGCACGTTTGCTGCCTGGTTTGTTAAACCAATATTTCAAGCTGTTGACTATGTTTCCTAAGAAATTCAACAATGCCATAAATTGTAGGTATATAAGACCAGTAAAATATGTATTTATTTTTTTTTTCTCCAATGGTGTCAAATGACAATGTGCTGAAGCTAGAATCAATCTGTTTTGTTGCAGATATTGATCTCCGTCTTCATTTCATTTTTTAGAATTATGTCATAAATTGTACTTTTCAAAAAGTAATTGTCATACACAGTTTAAGTACATGAATCTACACATATTATGTCCTCCACGTCTCTGCGATATGTCTGGCTACTGTATGGCTGTGTGGCATTTCCTCTGTCCTTTCTCAAATCTTCCTACAATAAATTATATACAAGTTAGACAGGACAGAATACAATACCAGATGCATGATTATACAATTATGTAATAAATGTTCAGGTGTCTGCAATTTAAATAAGAACACATAAAGCTTATATACCACATTCATAGTATCCTGGTAAATTCATTGCAAATTCTGAATTTCTATCAAAATAATTCAATATGTAATTACAGTATTGGATGACTGTGCTGCCGTGTTTATAGGCAATAGTTCTTGTAAACGTACCAGGCTTTCCGCTGCATGACGTGTATCGTCCAGTGTTATTCTCTTTTTTGCTCGGACTATCCTGGGAGATGGTGCGGATCTTTTGAATGCCTTCTTTCGTGCCTGGAAAACAAGTTCAAGTCACTCAGTTTTCGATCTAAACAAAACCAGAATGATATATTCCTTGATTAAAGCACAAGTTTTGTATCAGAATTTCTTATTTAAATTACTTAGTGTTTATGTCTAATGTAACAGCTGAGTACCATGAGATCATAATCCACTACCGTAGTCTCATTATACACTACTGGGAATTACATTTTGTAAACAAAAATTCGAAAATATACTGTATACTGATATGTATTCAGTATCTATT
This sequence comes from Margaritifera margaritifera, assembly GCA_029931535.1. Lineage (NCBI taxonomy): Eukaryota > Metazoa > Mollusca > Bivalvia > Unionida > Margaritiferidae > Margaritifera > Margaritifera margaritifera. The sequence continues at coordinate 77,721 of JAQPZY010001494.1, forward strand.
TAATTTAAAATCAATAAAAGGGTGTTGTTTGAAAAAAAAAAAAAAAAAAAAAATATCCCCCAAATTTAGCGCACACTTAACACCAACATTTCTTATTAATAAACTCCAAAACAATGTCCTCATCAACCCCCAATCCCCACTCCGTAGGGTAGGGGCATAAAAAAAAAATAAAGATTTAAACTTTTGTCACGATTCGAATATCAAGAGTGGACGAGAAATGATGAGACCTACGGGCATTATTACTTAAAATATATACATGAAAAATATCAAACCTTTTCGTCTGTATCACGTGAAGAAACTGGATCACGGTGTTCTTCCGTGGGGCCCTTCACTCCTACGAAATGAAGGCTACATATATGCATGCTTTTCGTCACGTTTCAACCGAAGTTAATTTGCTAGTCGATCACAGTCTAATCCATCAGGCGCATTTCTTTGGCTGTGTCTTGGTCTTGGGAAAAGGTATTTAAAAAAAAAAAAAAAAAAAAAAAACAACACTCCAACCAACTCCTTGGGTCGTTTTTTCTATACTTTGTATCACTATTACACTCTCCCCAACAACAATGTTTGTTTCCTTCGACCCTTTTCTTTTTACTTGAGTCATCATTATGTTGATTTCATGGATTTCTCCCAAAAAGCGCCTTTCCTTCATCATGCAAACATAAGACTGTTGTCTGACATACGGGGACTTTACAATGACGTAATGGATCTGATAACCTTGTGTGTTATCAGATCTGAATATATATATATATATATATATATATATATATATATATATATATATATATATATACGACAAAATCTCATTTACATTACTAATGTAACCGTGAAACATGCACCGCAGTACGAGATCAAACAAAATAAACTAAGTAGCAAAAGCAGTCACAGAACAATCGCTTTTAATTTTTGTCAAATTGACTACATTTCAGAAATCCACTCAACACAGGCCCTGTACATGTGTCTTAAAAGTGTATCAATTGTATTGCTATTAAGTGGTCCATTAAAATTTCAAACAAAGTATATTGTTTTAATGTATCAATGTATTGCTACAATGTACAAAGTATCCCATGAAAATTACATACAGGATATTTGCTTCTTTTGAATGAATACATCGCGAGTGAAAATACTCGAGTTTTTCACCCACGAGATAAAATATCTCCGTTATTCACTCGGTACAAGCACATTTTTATTTTTTTTTAATTTTATGTTCAAACGTGTTGGAATGCTAAAGTGTATAATATGGAAGTAGCAGATTTCTTACTGTAATGTCAGCTGTTTACCGTATTTGGTATGCTGTGTTTTGTGTATCGCACAGAAAATAATGAGTAGTAATATCATTGAAAATCTTGCATTCCCATCTGACGGCAAAGACTGAAATTTAAATGGAACCAAACGCGCACAGTCTTCATGCACTTGTCCGTGTATTTCACACAGTGCTGGATTACCCAATAGGCAGACTAAGCACGTGCTTAGGGCACCAGCAAAGCAGGGGCACCAAAAAAAAAGAGAAAAATTACTTCTTTTTTTTATATTTTTTTTTTATTTTTTTTACATGGGGGGGGGGGGGCACATAATCTTTTCAGTGCTTCGGACCTCTAAAGGTCTTAATTCGACCCTTCACACATTTATTTTTTTCCATAAATAGTGTTTGCGACGAACATCCATTGACGGAACATGAACTACCTCCACCTTTTTAATATTTTCCATCGCTATCCATGTCAATTTATACGATAAAACTAGCAAAGATAAAATGTAAGCAAAAAGACTGATATTGTTTTGATCGCGGCACGTGCGGTATCTAATGTTCTATTTAGTATAGTCGTGGCTGACGCATCACGTGATTGGTTAATGGCAGCTGTCATGAAACGGGTTAAATACAGATAACGGTGTCTATAGTCTGAGAAATTCCCTCTTCGTGGGCGTATACTCATGAATGCCAATCTGAGACCTGTCTAATTCAAGCGGGTAAATTTCAAGTCTCTCTCTCTCTCTCTCTCTCTCTCTCTCTCTCTCTCTCTCTCTCTCTCTCTCTCTCAAAGTAATCATCAGTCATTATTGTGCCCTGGTACACGTTTTTGAGCAAATGCGTATTGAATGCGCAACACAAAAAATCAAGGTTGACTTTTTTCTCGTAAGCCCTTTTACCAATAAAATAAATAACGGAACTAACCGTTATGAATAATAAAACAAACACGCCACGAAATGGCATGTTGGTCAAGCTATATTTGGATTTATGGCTAAGAAAATAGATTCCAAACTTTAAAAAAAAAAAAAAAAAAAAAAAATTAATACAAATACAGAGATCATACGTTTTTGTGAGGTATTTTTCATGATTTCTTGACCCTTTATAAAATAAAACAGAAAATTAGTCTAGGTGACCTTGTATGAAGTAGTCATGCATTACTAATTTTCATATTTTCTTCTTGTTATAAACCATGTACTTTTTGCTGAGAAAGAGGTACCATTATGGTCATAAGTGGAGTAGCCACGAGATTCTTGATTATTATATGGCGGTATGTTTCTCTCCAATTTGTACGATGAAATGAAAGTCATCAAGTTGAAAAGTTCTTCAAGAAGAAGACGAAGAACAATTATTGTGCTTATGCCCCCACCCCTATAATTCCGGTGTGTGTGTGTGTGTGTGTGTGTGTGTGTGTGTGTGTGTTCCTAGATATCACCCCTCTTACGTATGCTTAAATACCAAGTATTCAGTGCATTACATTTTGACGATATTCTTTATAATCTTATCTTTTAAAAACTTGTTCCCTTTGGAAATTACTGAACCTGATATTATTAATGTATTTGTGTCGAACTCAAGCGGCAAAATAAATGAGGAAACAATCCTGACTTTCGAAAATCGGAGGATTACAACTATAGTATATACTCGCTTATAGGTCAGCTCCAACTGCAGACAACATAGACCCTGATCAGCCGTTGCATAAGCGATAGGTTTTGATTATTCTATATTCTGATTTTATCTACATTGGAAACATGAGCCACTTTCCTAGCCCATATCAGCTATTAACATAGATACTTATATTACGATCTTATCAACAATTATTACTATAGATACTCATATTACTCAAATAATGCTTCTACATGTTCTTTATATAGACCATCGCCTTTAAAATCCGATTTTGGTTTCGGTTTCTGTTTCAGTCCAATCTATGCAAGCTGTTACCAGTTATTTGTTGTTGTTTTGTTGTTTTGTTTTTTTTTTGTTTTTTGTTTTTTTTTTCTTATGGTACGATAGTCATTAAATATTTAGATTATTGATAATCAATGAAATTATAAGCACAATGTAGTATTTTAAGTTCTCTAAGTAGTAGTTACTCTAAAGTCAGATAATCAATACGTGTACAAAATGCCATCCGAAACACAGCACTCAGCACAGTGAAAGTACTTAGATTTTTCCACTAAGCGTTTGAGTAAACAAAGATAAAAGAGCTTAATAAAGTCTACCGCTTTTAACACCTCTCAATCTAACATATTGAGGAAGGAGTTTGAGTAACCGAGTACATTATTTAAAGTATTGAGTACACATGCCAATCACTTATGATTCTTGATTGATATCGTATATTTCTGGCACAAAGCACCATTGCCATTATGTTAACTGTATGACGTGTCGCTTGCTTATTTTCTTCACGTATCTGAACGCATATATAAATCAAGCCAATTTCTCAGTTCTATCTATATCAAGCTGGATTAGCTGGATGTTTCTTGTTACACACACACACACACACACACACACACACATATATATATATATATATATATATATATATATATATATATATATATATATAATCCCAATTACATGAACGAAATAAGACAGTAAAAATTCCAGTATGTATGTATGTATGTATGTATGTATGTATGTATGTATGTATGTATGTGTGTATGTATGTGTGTGCATGTATGTTGTATGTATGCATGTACGTACTTATTTATGTATGTGTGTACCTACGCACGTATCTTTGTACTCATTGTGGTGTGTGTATTACCCACATGAATAAAGACACACAAAAGATTTATATAACTATCATTCACGACAAGCACGACAAGCACACTATGCACTGTTCACGTGATGATTTTACAACTCTCTCTCTCTCTCTCTCTCTCTCTCTCTCTCTCTCTCTCTCTCTCATTGATGTATACAGAAGTGTGCTCATCGACAAAGAGAAAGAGACAGAGAAAGAAATTGAAAGCAGATAATAAATTGAAACCGATCAACTGACTTACTTGATATTTTCTCCGCCTATCTCAGTCAAAGGAAGGAAGCTTACACTAAACACATGTCTAGAAATAGATTCAAGTGAGCAGACGTTAATATAGGCATGATTGACATGCACGGCCTTTGCAATAATTTAACGACTTTTGAAGTGAGTTATTTGCTGTAATTCGGCATTAGTTAAAATATGCATGTTTATCAGAAAGGTATCGATCCTCTTACATATATGTATCATTACTAGGAAAATCTATATAAATGTATGCAACCGTATACTCAGTAACATGTTTAGGGAATTCCCATTGATCTAAAATTAGCACAGTACTTCTTCCGAAATCCCCATGTTTTAAAGCAATCATGTAATCGAATTTCGACCACAATCGCGCATGTCTATCAGTACTAGCAACTGTTGTTGTTATTATTATTAATGATGATGGTGGTGGTGGTGGTGGTTATCTTATACCTCTGTTTTTAGTAAGGCGAGAGTAAGAAACACATTTTCAGCGCGTGGATTCGATCCCACGGCAATAAGAATGAGAATAACATTGGTACTTTAGAAAAGTACCAAGAGAGAAGGCGAGTGAAATATTGCACGAAAAAGTTGTTACTGTGTTTCCCATTCATGAAATCAATCCAAATGGAAGATTTTGCTCTTCTTTCGCGCTTATTATTGGATACAAATTTGAAGGCTAAGAATGAACCAACAGGAAATTCTGAAGATTTCTCGCCTGCTTCGTCGGTGCATAATACAAAAACTTACCACAGCCAGTTAGGCAAAAAAGTAGGTCATTACAACCACATGCACGTGCCACACGATGCAGTTCTTTGTATATGTGCACCTAAGGGTTTCTGGTGTAATTTAATAAATAATCACTACATTGTGTTTGAAAACTCTATTTTTAACGTATTATCCCTAATTTTAGTCACAAACATTTATAATGAAAATTTCCACAAATCGGTTGCTGAGTCAACACGCCCATACTTCCTGCACCCCACCCCCATCCACCGTTCAGTCAAACCTATAAAGTATCGCACGTAGCTGCGCAGTCATTTTAAAATCCGTGTAGTTAAGTATGTCTAAGGAGCATATAACATCAATTATTTAAAACAAATAATTGCTGTTTTCTTTTTAGATCACGCATTTGTTTTTGTTTTTTAAAATATGCGTGATTGACATGCACGCCCTTTGCAAGAATTTAACGACTTTTGAAGCGAGTTATTGGCTGTAATTCGGCATTAGTTAAAATATGCATGTTTATAAGAAAGGTACTGATCCTCATACATGTATGTATCGTAACTAGGAAAATCTATATAAATGTATGCAACAGTATACTCAGTAACAACATATTTATGGAATTCCCATTGATCTCAAATTAGCACAGTACTTCTTCCGGATGGAACCCCTCTCCCCCTTAGCAATGAATGCACAGGAAACATAAAAGGGACATGACATCATCGATTCAAAATAGTTTATTGTCGTGTTCACCGTTCTAGTTACGTTGTTGGTAATTGTCGTGTACACCGTTCTCGTTACATTTTTGGTAATTGTCGTGTACACCTTTCTCGTTACATTGTTGGTAATTGTCGTGTACACTGTGATCGTTAGATTGTTGGTGCCGGTTACAAGATTCTGTTAATATATACAATATGTATCTTGATAGAAGCTGAGAAAGACAGTCGAATATTGTCGGGCACACTGTTATATTTACATCGCGCATGCCTTGTACACCATTCTTCTTTTATAGTCACCCTTTTTAATTAAATTATTTAATTATTAAATTTACATTAAATTATGCCCGTTTTAAAATTGGAGAGGGCAGACTAATTCTGCAAAGAAATCATCAATATTTTGTTCAGGTACAATTCCAGTTGTTGGTAACAGGCTCGACATGGTATGATTTTGTTATGTGGTCACCTTTTGGAATTAATGTTGGAAGGATTCACCGTGATCAAATTTTAATCAATGAACTTATCGAGAATACCACTTCATTGTGGTATCGTGTAATAGCACCAGCGATGTTTGAAATGAGAGTTTCAATGAATCTCAATCCCATGATTTTGAACTAATGTACCTTGCGACATTGCATCTTCACCATCACAGTCTTAAATGATTGAAATACTGCTGGAAGATTACAAAACTTTCATTTAACCAGCAATCTATTTGTACAATGTAGTTATGTTGTTATTGAGAATTTTCTTTCAGTAAAGCTAAAATACATATCACCATGTTGGGTGCTGTTGCTATCATGTACTTGTAGGTGTGATGATGTTTATAAGATGAATATAAATTTCCTTGACGCCCAAAATCCCGTGGCATTTCCATTAAAATTCTATACAGCCGAATGAAGACCGTATATTTTTTAATTAATTATAATGTCTTGTTGTGAAATTCCTGAGATGATGTCGGTCTGGGAACATGTATTCTCTCAGTTTATTAAAGTGATGGTACAACAACTGAATCCATGTACTAAATATATTGGTGATATTTGAGATTGTATTAAAAAATAATTGACTTACGGTCTCCAACCCAAAACCTCGTCTTAAACTAACCAGAATTAAAAATAACTCCTCTGCTGGACTCAGTCGACTTTTCTGCTTCCGGGCACGTTTGCTGCCTGGTTTGTTAAACCAATATTTCAAGCTGTTGACTATGTTTCCTAAGAAATTCAACAATGCCATAAATTGTAGGTATATAAGACCAGTAAAATATGTATTTATTTTTTTTTTTCTCCAATGGTGTCAAATGACAATGTGCTGAAGCTAGAATCAATCTGTTTTGTTGCAGATATTGATCTCCGTCTTCATTTCATTTTTTAGAATTATGTCATAAATTGTACTTTTCAAAAAGTAATTGTCATACACAGTTTAAGTACATGAATCTACACATATTATGTCCTCCACGTCTCTGCGATATGTCTGGCTACTGTATGGCTGTGTGGCATTTCCTCTGTCCTTTCTCAAATCTTCCTACAATAAATTATATACAAGTTAGACAGGACAGAATACAATACCAGATGCATGATTATACAATTATGTAATAAATGTTCAGGTGTCTGCAATTTAAATAAGAACACATAAAGCTTATATACCACATTCATAGTATCCTGGTAAATTCATTGCAAATTCTGAATTTCTATCAAAATAATTCAATATGTAATTACAGTATTGGATGACTGTGCTGCCGTGTTTATAGGCAATAGTTCTTGTAAACGTACCAGGCTTTCCGCTGCATGACGTGTATCGTCCAGTGTTATTCTCTTTTTTGCTCGGACTATCCTGGGAGATGGTGCGGATCTTTTGAATGCCTTCTTTCGTGCCTGGAAAACAAGTTCAAGTCACTCAGTTTTCGATCTAAACAAAACCAGAATGATATATTCCTTGATTAAAGCACAAGTTTTGTATCAGAATTTCTTATTTAAATTACTTAGTGTTTATGTCTAATGTAACAGCTGAGTACCATGAGATCATAATCCACTACCGTAGTCTCATTATACACTACTGGGAATTACATTTTGTAAACAAAAATTCGAAAATATACTGTATACTGATATGTATTCAGTATCTATTTAATTTAAAATCAATAAAAGGGTGTTGTTTGAAAAAAAAAAAAAAAAAAAAATATCCCCCAAATTTAGCGCACACTTAACACCAACATTTCTTATTAATAAACTCCAAAACAATGTCCTCATCAACCCCCAATCCCCACTCCGTAGGGTAGGGGCATAAAAAAAAAATAAAGATTTAAACTTTTGTCACGATTCGAATATCAAGAGTGGACGAGAAATGATGAGACCTACGGGCATTATTACTTAAAATATATACATGAAAAATATCAAACCTTTTCGTCTGTATCACGTGAAGAAACTGGATCACGGTGTTCTTCCGTGGGGCCCTTCACTCCTACGAAATGAAGGCTACATATATGCATGCTTTTCGTCACGTTTCAACCGAAGTTAATTTGCTAGTCGATCACAGTCTAATCCATCAGGCGCATTTCTTTGGCTGTGTCTTGGTCTTGGGAAAAGGTATTTAAAAAAAAAAAAAAAAAAAAAAAAAAAACACTCCAACCAACTCCTTGGGTCGTTTTTTCTATACTTTGTATCACTATTACACTCTCCCCAACAACAATGTTTGTTTCCTTCGACCCTTTTCTTTTTACTTGAGTCATCATTATGTTGATTTCATGGATTTCTCCCAAAAAGCGCCTTTCCTTCATCATGCAAACATAAGACTGTTGTCTGACATACGGGGACTTTACAATGACGTAATGGATCTGATAACCTTGTGTGTTATCAGATCTGAATATATATATATATATATATATATATATATATATATATATATATATATATATATATATATATATATACGACAAAATCTCATTTACATTACTAATGTAACCGTGAAACATGCACCGCAGTACGAGATCAAACAAAATAAACTAAGTAGCAAAAGCAGTCACAGAACAATCGCTTTTAATTTTTGTCAAATTGACTACATTTCAGAAATCCACTCAACACAGGCCCTGTACATGTGTCTTAAAAGTGTATCAATTGTATTGCTATTAAGTGGTCCATTAAAATTTCAAACAAAGTATATTGTTTTAATGTATCAATGTATTGCTACAATGTACAAAGTATCCCATGAAAATTACATACAGGATATTTGCTTCTTTTGAATGAATACATCGCGAGTGAAAATACTCGAGTTTTTCACCCACGAGATAAAATATCTCCGTTATTCACTCGGTACAAGCACATTTTTATTTTTTTTTAATTTTATGTTCAAACGTGTTGGAATGCTAAAGTGTATAATATGGAAGTAGCAGATTTCTTACTGTAATGTCAGCTGTTTACCGTATTTGGTATGCTGTGTTTTGTGTATCGCACAGAAAATAATGAGTAGTAATATCATTGAAAATCTTGCATTCCCATCTGACGGCAAAGACTGAAATTTAAATGGAACCAAACGCGCACAGTCTTCATGCACTTGTCCGTGTATTTCACACAGTGCTGGATTACCCAATAGGCAGACTAAGCACGTGCTTAGGGCACCAGCAAAGCAGGGGCACCAAAAAAAAAGAGAAAAATTACTTCTTTTTTTTTTATTTTTTTTTTATTTTTTTTACATGGGGGGGGGGCACATAATCTGTTCAGTGCTTCGGACCTCTAAAGGTCTTAATTCGACCCTTCACACATTTATTTTTTTCCATAAATAGTGTTTGCGACGAACATCCATTGACGGAACATGAACTACCTCCACCTTTTTAATATTTTCCATCGCTATCCATGTCAATTTATACGATAAAACTAGCAAAGATAAAATGTAAGCAAAAAGACTGATATTGTTTTGATCGCGGCACGTGCGGTATCTAATGTTCTATTTAGTATAGTCGTGGCTGACGCATCACGTGATTGGTTAATGGCAGCTGTCATGAAACGGGTTAAATACAGATAACGGTGTCTATAGTCTGAGAAATTCCCTCTTCGTGGGCGTATACTCATGAATGCCAATCTGAGACCTGTCTAATTCAAGCGGGTAAATTTCAAGTCTCTCTCTCTCTCTCTCTCTCTCTCTCTCTCTCTCTCTCTCTCTCTCTCTCTCTCTCTCTCTCAAAGTAATCATCAGTCATTATTGTGCCCTGGTACACGTTTTTGAGCAAATGCGTATTGAATGCGCAACACAAAAAATCAAGGTTGACTTTTTTCTCGTAAGCCCTTTTACCAATAAAATAAATAACGGAACTAACCGTTATGAATAATAAAACAAACACGCCACGAAATGGCATGTTGGTCAAGCTATATTTGGATTTATGGCTAAGAAAATAGATTCCAAACTTTAAAAAAAAAAAAAAAAAAAAAAAATTAATACAAATACAGAGATCATACGTTTTTGTGAGGTATTTTTCATGATTTCTTGACCCTTTATAAAATAAAACAGAAAATTAGTCTAGGTGACCTTGTATGAAGTAGTCATGCATTACTAATTTTCATATTTTCTTCTTGTTATAAACCATGTACTTTTTGCTGAGAAAGAGGTACCATTATGGTCATAAGTGGAGTAGCCACGAGATTCTTGATTATTATATGGCGGTATGTTTCTCTCCAATTTGTACGATGAAATGAAAGTCATCAAGTTGAAAAGTTCTTCAAGAAGAAGACGAAGAACAATTATTGTGCTTATGCCCCCACCCCTATAATTCCGGTGTGTGTGTGTGTGTGTGTGTGTGTGTGTGTGTTCCTAGATATCACCCCTCTTACGTATGCTTAAATACCAAGTATTCAGTGCATTACATTTTGACGATATTCTTTATAATCTTATCTTTTAAAAACTTGTTCCCTTTGGAAATTACTGAACCTGATATTATTAATGTATTTGTGTCGAACTCAAGCGGCAAAATAAATGAGGAAACAATCCTGACTTTCGAAAATCGGAGGATTACAACTATAGTATATACTCGCTTATAGGTCAGCTCCAACTGCAGACAACATAGACCCTGATCAGCCGTTGCATAAGCGATAGGTTTTGATTATTCTATATTCTGATTTTATCTACATTGGAAACATGAGCCACTTTCCTAGCCCATATCAGCTATTAACATAGATACTTATATTACGATCTTATCAACAATTATTACTATAGATACTCATATTACTCAAATAATGCTTCTACATGTTCTTTATATAGACCATCGCCTTTAAAATCCGATTTTGGTTTCGGTTTCTGTTTCAGTCCAATCTATGCAAGCTGTTACCAGTTATTTGTTGTTGTTTTGTTGTTTTTTGTTTTTTTTTTTTTGTTTTTTTTTTTTCTTATGGTACGATAGTCATTAAATATTTAGATTATTGATAATCAATGAAATTATAAGCACAATGTAGTATTTTAAGTTCTCTAAGTAGTAGTTACTCTAAAGTCAGATAATCAATACGTGTACAAAATGCCATCCGAAACACAGCACTCAGCACAGTGAAAGTACTTAGATTTTTCCACTAAGCGTTTGAGTAAACAAAGATAAAAGAGCTTAATAAAGTCTACCGCTTTTAACACCTCTCAATCTAACATATTGAGGAAGGAGTTTGAGTAACCGAGTACATTATTTAAAGTATTGAGTACACATGCCAATCACTTATGATTCTTGATTGATATCGTATATTTCTGGCACAAAGCACCATTGCCATTATGTTAACTGTATGACGTGTCGCTTGCTTATTTTCTTCACGTATCTGAACGCATATATAAATCAAGCCAATTTCTCAGTTCTATCTATATCAAGCTGGATTAGCTGGATGTTTCTTGTTACACACACACACACACACACACACACACACACATATATATATATATATATATATATATATATATATATATATATATATATATATATATATATATATAATCCCAATTACATGAACGAAATAAGACAGTAAAAATTCCAGTATGTATGTATGTATGTATGTATGTATGTATGTATGTATGTATGTATGTATGTATGTGTGTATGTATGTGTGTGCATGTATGTTGTATGTATGCATGTACGTACTTATTTATGTATGTGTGTACCTACGCACGTATCTTTGTACTCATTGTGGTGTGTGTATTACCCACATGAATAAAGACACACAAAAGATTTATATAACTATCATTCACGACAAGCACGACAAGCACACTATGCACTGTTCACGTGATGATTTTACAACTCTCTCTCTCTCTCTCTCTCTCTCTCTCTCTCTCTCTCTCTCTCTCTCTCATTGATGTATACAGAAGTGTGCTCATCGACAAAGAGAAAGAGACAGAGAAAGAAATTGAAAGCAGATAATAAATTGAAACCGATCAACTGACTTACTTGATATTTTCTCCGCCTATCTCAGTCAAAGGAAGGAAGCTTACACTAAACACATGTCTAGAAATAGATTCAAGTGAGCAGACGTTAATATAGGCATGATTGACATGCACGGCCTTTGCAATAATTTAACGACTTTTGAAGTGAGTTATTTGCTGTAATTCGGCATTAGTTAAAATATGCATGTTTATCAGAAAGGTATCGATCCTCTTACATATATGTATCATTACTAGGAAAATCTATATAAATGTATGCAACCGTATACTCAGTAACATGTTTAGGGAATTCCCATTGATCTAAAATTAGCACAGTACTTCTTCCGAAATCCCCATGTTTTAAAGCAATCATGTAATCGAATTTCGACCACAATCGCGCATGTCTATCAGTACTAGCAACTGTTGTTGTTATTATTATTAATGATGATGGTGGTGGTGGTGGTGGTTATCTTATACCTCTGTTTTTAGTAAGGCGAGAGTAAGAAACACATTTTCAGCGCGTGGATTCGATCCCACGGCAATAAGAATGAGAATAACATTGGTACTTTAGAAAAGTACCAAGAGAGAAGGCGAGTGAAATATTGCACGAAAAAGTTGTTACTGTGTTTCCCATTCATGAAATCAATCCAAATGGAAGATTTTGCTCTTCTTTCGCGCTTATTATTGGATACAAATTTGAAGGCTAAGAATGAACCAACAGGAAATTCTGAAGATTTCTCGCCTGCTTCGTCGGTGCATAATACAAAAACTTACCACAGCCAGTTAGGCAAAAAAGTAGGTCATTACAACCACATGCACGTGCCACACGATGCAGTTCTTTGTATATGTGCACCTAAGGGTTTCTGGTGTAATTTAATAAATAATCACTACATTGTGTTTGAAAACTCTATTTTTAACGTATTATCCCTAATTTTAGTCACAAACATTTATAATGAAAATTTCCACAAATCGGTTGCTGAGTCAACACGCCCATACTTCCTGCACCCCACCCCCATCCACCGTTCAGTCAAACCTATAAAGTATCGCACGTAGCTGCGCAGTCATTTTAAAATCCGTGTAGTTAAGTATGTCTAAGGAGCATATAACATCAATTATTTAAAACAAATAATTGCTGTTTTCTTTTTAGATCACGCATTTGTTTTTGTTTTTTAAAATATGCGTGATTGACATGCACGCCCTTTGCAAGAATTTAACGACTTTTGAAGCGAGTTATTGGCTGTAATTCGGCATTAGTTAAAATATGCATGTTTATAAGAAAGGTACTGATCCTCATACATGTATGTATCGTAACTAGGAAAATCTATATAAATGTATGCAACAGTATACTCAGTAACAACATATTTATGGAATTCCCATTGATCTCAAATTAGCACAGTACTTCTTCCGGATGGAACCCCTCTCCCCCTTAGCAATGAATGCACAGGAAACATAAAAGGGACATGACATCATCGATTCAAAATAGTTTATTGTCGTGTTCACCGTTCTAGTTACGTTGTTGGTAATTGTCGTGTACACCGTTCTCGTTACATTTTTGGTAATTGTCGTGTACACCTTTCTCGTTACATTGTTGGTAATTGTCGTGTACACTGTGATCGTTAGATTGTTGGTGCCGGTTACAAGATTCTGTTAATATATACAATATGTATCTTGATAGAAGCTGAGAAAGACAGTCGAATATTGTCGGGCACACTGTTATATTTACATCGCGCATGCCTTGTACACCATTCTTCTTTTATAGTCACCCTTTTTAATTAAATTATTTAATTATTAAATTTACATTAAATTATGCCCGTTTTAAAATTGGAGAGGGCAGACTAATTCTGCAAAGAAATCATCAATATTTTGTTCAGGTACAATTCCAGTTGTTGGTAACAGGCTCGACATGGTATGATTTTGTTATGTGGTCACCTTTTGGAATTAATGTTGGAAGGATTCACCGTGATCAAATTTTAATCAATGAACTTATCGAGAATACCACTTCATTGTGGTATCGTGTAATAGCACCAGCGATGTTTGAAATGAGAGTTTCAATGAATCTCAATCCCATGATTTTGAACTAATGTACCTTGCGACATTGCATCTTCACCATCACAGTCTTAAATGATTGAAATACTGCTGGAAGATTACAAAACTTTCATTTAACCAGCAATCTATTTGTACAATGTAGTTATGTTGTTATTGAGAATTTTCTTTCAGTAAAGCTAAAATACATATCACCATGTTGGGTGCTGTTGCTATCATGTACTTGTAGGTGTGATGATGTTTATAAGATGAATATAAATTTCCTTGACGCCCAAAATCCCGTGGCATTTCCATTAAAATTCTATACAGCCGAATGAAGACCGTATATTTTTTAATTAATTATAATGTCTTGTTGTGAAATTCCTGAGATGATGTCGGTCTGGGAACATGTATTCTCTCAGTTTATTAAAGTGATGGTACAACAACTGAATCCATGTACTAAATATATTGGTGATATTTGAGATTGTATTAAAAAATAATTGACTTACGGTCTCCAACCCAAAACCTCGTCTTAAACTAACCAGAATTAAAAATAACTCCTCTGCTGGACTCAGTCGACTTTTCTGCTTCCGGGCACGTTTGCTGCCTGGTTTGTTAAACCAATATTTCAAGCTGTTGACTATGTTTCCTAAGAAATTCAACAATGCCATAAATTGTAGGTATATAAGACCAGTAAAATATGTATTTATTTTTTTTTTTCTCCAATGGTGTCAAATGACAATGTGCTGAAGCTAGAATCAATCTGTTTTGTTGCAGATATTGATCTCCGTCTTCATTTCATTTTTTAGAATTATGTCATAAATTGTACTTTTCAAAAAGTAATTGTCATACACAGTTTAAGTACATGAATCTACACATATTATGTCCTCCACGTCTCTGCGATATGTCTGGCTACTGTATGGCTGTGTGGCATTTCCTCTGTCCTTTCTCAAATCTTCCTACAATAAATTATATACAAGTTAGACAGGACAGAATACAATACCAGATGCATGATTATACAATTATGTAATAAATGTTCAGGTGTCTGCAATTTAAATAAGAACACATAAAGCTTATATACCACATTCATAGTATCCTGGTAAATTCATTGCAAATTCTGAATTTCTATCAAAATAATTCAATATGTAATTACAGTATTGGATGACTGTGCTGCCGTGTTTATAGGCAATAGTTCTTGTAAACGTACCAGGCTTTCCGCTGCATGACGTGTATCGTCCAGTGTTATTCTCTTTTTTGCTCGGACTATCCTGGGAGATGGTGCGGATCTTTTGAATGCCTTCTTTCGTGCCTGGAAAACAAGTTCAAGTCACTCAGTTTTCGATCTAAACAAAACCAGAATGATATATTCCTTGATTAAAGCACAAGTTTTGTATCAGAATTTCTTATTTAAATTACTTAGTGTTTATGTCTAATGTAACAGCTGAGTACCATGAGATCATAATCCACTACCGTAGTCTCATTATACACTACTGGGAATTACATTTTGTAAACAAAAATTCGAAAATATACTGTATACTGATATGTATTCAGTATCTATTTAATTTAAAATCAATAAAAGGGTGTTGTTTGAAAAAAAAAAAAAAAAAAAAATATCCCCCAAATTTAGCGCACACTTAACACCAACATTTCTTATTAATAAACTCCAAAACAATGTCCTCATCAACCCCCAATCCCCACTCCGTAGGGTAGGGGCATAAAAAAAAAATAAAGATTTAAACTTTTGTCACGATTCGAATATCAAGAGTGGACGAGAAATGATGAGACCTACGGGCATTATTACTTAAAATATATACATGAAAAATATCAAACCTTTTCGTCTGTATCACGTGAAGAAACTGGATCACGGTGTTCTTCCGTGGGGCCCTTCACTCCTACGAAATGAAGGCTACATATATGCATGCTTTTCGTCACGTTTCAACCGAAGTTAATTTGCTAGTCGATCACAGTCTAATCCATCAGGCGCATTTCTTTGGCTGTGTCTTGGTCTTGGGAAAAGGTATTTAAAAAAAAAAAAAAAAAAAAAAAAACAACACTCCAACCAACTCCTTGGGTCGTTTTTTCTATACTTTGTATCACTATTACACTCTCCCCAACAACAATGTTTGTTTCCTTCGACCCTTTTCTTTTTACTTGAGTCATCATTATGTTGATTTCATGGATTTCTCCCAAAAAGCGCCTTTCCTTCATCATGCAAACATAAGACTGTTGTCTGACATACGGGGACTTTACAATGACGTAATGGATCTGATAACCTTGTGTGTTATCAGATCTGAATATATATATATATATATATATATATATATATATATATATATATATATATATATATATATATATATATATATATATATACGACAAAATCTCATTTACATTACTAATGTAACCGTGAAACATGCACCGCAGTACGAGATCAAACAAAATAAACTAAGTAGCAAAAGCAGTCACAGAACAATCGCTTTTAATTTTTGTCAAATTGACTACATTTCAGAAATCCACTCAACACAGGCCCTGTACATGTGTCTTAAAAGTGTATCAATTGTATTGCTATTAAGTGGTCCATTAAAATTTCAAACAAAGTATATTGTTTTAATGTATCAATGTATTGCTACAATGTACAAAGTATCCCATGAAAATTACATACAGGATATTTGCTTCTTTTGAATGAATACATCGCGAGTGAAAATACTCGAGTTTTTCACCCACGAGATAAAATATCTCCGTTATTCACTCGGTACAAGCACATTTTTTTTTTTTTTTTTAATTTTATGTTCAAACGTGTTGGAATGCTAAAGTGTATAATATGGAAGTAGCAGATTTCTTACTATAATGTCAGCTGTTTACCGTATTTGGTATGCTGTGTTTTGTGTATCGCACAGAAAATAATGAGTAGTAATATCATTGAAAATCTTGCATTCCCATCTGACGGCAAAGACTGAAATTTAAATGGAACCAAACGCGCACAGTCTTCATGCACTTGTCCGTGTATTTCACACAGTGCTGGATTACCCAATAGGCAGACTAAGCACGTGCTTAGGGCACCAGCAAAGCAGGGGCACCAAAAAAAAAGAGAAAAATTACTTCTTTTTTTTTATTTTTTTTTATTTTTTTTACATGGGGGGGGGGGGGGGGGCACCATAATCTTTTCAGTGCTTCGGACCTCTAAAGGTCTTAATTCGACCCTTCACACATTTATTTTTTTCCATAAATTGTGTTTGCGACGAACATCCATTGACGGAACATGAACTACCTCCACCTTTTTAATATTTTCCATCGCTATCCATGTCAATTTATACGATAAAACTAGCAAAGATAAAATGTAAGCAAAAAGACTGATATTGTTTTGATCGCGGCACGTGCGGTATCTAATGTTCTATTTAGTATAGTCGTGGCTGACGCATCACGTGATTGGTTAATGGCAGCTGTCATGAAACGGGTTAAATACAGATAACGGTGTCTATAGTCTGAGAAATTCCCTCTTCGTGGGCGTATACTCATGAATGCCAATCTGAGACCTGTCTAATTCAAGCGGGTAAATTTCAAGTCTCTCTCTCTCTCTCTCTCTCTCTCTCTCTCTCTCTCTCTCTCTCTCTCTCTCAAAGTAATCATCAGTCATTATTGTGCCCTGGTACACGTTTTTGAGCAAATGCGTATTGAATGCGCAACACAAAAAATCAAGGTTGACTTTTTTCTCGTAAGCCCTTTTACCAATAAAATAAATAACGGAACTAACCGTTATGAATAATAAAACAAACACGCCACGAAATGGCATGTTGGTCAAGCTATATTTGGATTTATGGCTAAGAAAATAGATTCCAAACTTTAAAAAAAAAAAAAAAAAAAAAAAATTAATACAAATACAGAGATCATACGTTTTTGTGAGGTATTTTTCATGATTTCTTGACCCTTTATAAAATAAAACAGAAAATTAGTCTAGGTGACCTTGTATGAAGTAGTCATGCAGTACTAATTTTAATATTTTCTTCTTGTTATAAACCATGTACTTTTTGCTGAGAAAGAGGTACCATTATGGTCATAAGTGGAGTAGCCACGAGATTCTTGATTATTATATGGCGGTATGTTTCTCTCCAATTTGTACGATGAAATGAAAGTCATCAAGTTGAAAAGTTCTTCAAGAAGAAGACGAAGAACAATTATTGTGCTTATGCCCCCACCCCTATAATTCCGGTGTGTGTGTGTGTGTGTGTGTGTGTGTGTGTGTGTGTGTGTGTTCCTAGATATCACCCTCTAATGTATGCTTAAATACCAAGTATTCAGTGCATTACATTTTGACGATATTCTTTATAATCTTATCTTTTAAAAACTTGTTCCCTTTGGAAATTACTGAACCTGATATTATTAATGTATTTGTGTCGAACTCAAGCGGCAAAATAAATGAGGAAACAATCCTGACTTTCGAAAATCGGAGGATTACAACTATAGTATATACTCGCTTATAGGTCAGCTCCAACTGCAGACAACATAGACCCTGATCTGCCGTTGCATAAGCGATAGGTTTTGATTATTCTATATACTGATTTTATCTACATTGGAAACATGAGCCGCTTTCCTAGTCCATATCAACTATTAACATAGATACTTATATTACGATCTTATCAACAATTATTACTATAGATACTCATATTACTCAAATAATGCTTCTACATGTTCTTTATATAGACTATCGCCTTTAAAATCCGATTTTGGTTTCGGTTTCTGTTTAAGTCCAATCTATGCAAGCTGTTACCAGTTATTTGTTGTTGTTTTGTTTTTTATTTTTTGTTTTTTTTTTTTGTTTTTTTTTTTTTTGTTTTTTTTTTCTTATGGTACGATAGTCATTAAATATTTAGATTATTGATAATCAATGAAATTATAAGCACAATGTAGTATTTTAAGTTCTCTAAGTAGTAGTTACTCTAAAGTCAGATAATCAATACGTGTACAAAATGCCATCCGAAACACAGCACTCAGCACAGTGAAAGTACTTAGATTTTTCCACTAAGCGTTTGAGTAAACAAAGATAAAAGAGCTTAATAAAGTCTACCGCTTTTAACACCTCTCAATCTAACATATTGAGGAAGGAGTTTGAGTAACCGAGTACATTATTTAAAGTATTGAGTACACATGCCAATCACTTATGATTCTTGATTGATATCGTATATTTCTGGCACAAAGCACCATTGCCATTATGTTAACTGTATGACGTGTCGCTTGCTTATTTTCTTCACGTATCTGAACGCATATATAAATCAAGCCAATTTCTCAGTTCTATCTATATCAAGCTGGATTAGCTGGATGTTTCTTGTTACACACACACACACACACACACACACACACACATATATATATATATATATATATATATATATATATAATCCCAATTACATGAACGAAATAAGACAGTAAAAATTCCAGTATGTATGTATGTATGTATGTATGTATGTATGTATGTGTGTGCATGTATGTTGTATGTATGCATGTACGTACTTATTTATGTATGTGTGTACCTACGCACGTATCTTTGTACTCATTGTGGTGTGTGTATTACCCACATGAATAAAGACACACAAAAGATTTATATAACTATCATTCACGACAAGCACGACAAGCACACTATGCACTGTTCACGTGATGATTTTACAACTCTCTCTCTCTCTCTCTCTCTCTCTCTCTCTCTCTCTCTCTCTCTCTCTCTCTCTGATTGATGTATACAGAAGTGTGCTCATCGACAAAGAGAAAGAGACAGAGAAAGAAATTGAAAACAGATAATAAATTGAAACCGATCAACTGACTTACTTGATATTTTCTCCGCCTATCTCAGTCAAAGGAAGGAAGCTTACACTAAACACATGTCTAGAAATAGATTCAAGTGAGCAGACGTTAATATAGGCATGATTGACATGCACGGCCTTTGCAATAATTTAACGACTTTTGAAGCGAGTTATTTGCTGTAATTCGGCATTAGTTAAAATATGCATGTTTATCAGAAAGGTATCGATCCTCTTACATATATGTATCATTACTAGGAAAATCTATATAAATGTATGCAACCGTATACTCAGTAACATGTTTAGGGAATTCCCATTGATCTAAAATTAGCACAGTACTTCTTCCGAAATCCCCATGTTTTAAAGCAATCATGTAATCGAATGTCGACTACAATCGCGCATGTCTATCAGTACTAACAACTGTTGTTGTTATTATTATTAATGATGATGGTGGTGGTGGTGGTGGTTATCTTATACCTCTGTTTTTAGTAAGGCGAGAGTAAGAAACACATTTTCAGCGCGTGGATTCGATCCCACGGCAATAAGAATGAGAATAACATTGGTACTTTAGAAAAGTACCAAGAGAAAAGGCGAGTGAAATATTGCACGAAAAAGTTGTTACTGTGTTTCCCATTCATGAAATCAATCCAAATGGAAGATTTTGCTCTTCTTTCGCGCTTATTATTGGATACAAATTTGAAGGCTAAGAATGAACCAACAGGAAATTCTGAAGATTTCTCGCCTGCTTCGTCGGTGCATAATACAAAAACTTACCACAGCCAGTTAGGCAAAAAAGTAGGTCATTACAACCACATGCACGTGCCACACGATGCAGTTCTTTGTATATGTGCACCTAAGGGTTTCTGGTGTAATTTAATAAATAATCACTACATTGTGTTTGAAAACTCTATTTTTAACGTATTATCCCTACTTTTAGTCACAAACATTTATAATGAAAATTTCCACAAATCGGTTGCTGAGTCAACACGCCCATACATCCTGCACCCCACCCCCATCCACCGTTCAGTCAAACCTATAAAGTATCGCACGTAGCTGCGCAGTCATTTTAAAATCCGTGTAATTAAGTATGTCTAAGGAGCATATAACATCAATTATTTAAAACAAATAATTGCTGTTTTCTTTTTAGATCACGCATTTGTTTTTGTTTTTTAAAATATGCGTGATTGACATGCACGGCCTTTGCAAGAATTTAACGACTTTTGAAGCGAGTTATTTGCTGTAATTCGGCATTAGTTAAAATATGCATGTTTATAAGAAAGGTACTGATCCTCATACATGTATGTATCGTAACTAGGAAAATCTATATAAATGTATGCAACAGTATACTCAGTAACAACATTTTTATGGAATTCCCATTGATCTCAAATTAGCACAGTACTTCTTCCGGATGGAACCCCTCTCCCCCTTAGCAATGAATGCACAGGAAACATAAAAGGGACATGACATCATCGATTCAAAATAGTTTATTGTCGTGTTCTCGTTACATTTTTGGTAATTGTCGTGTACACCTTTCTCGTTACATTGTTGGTAATTGTCGTGTACACTGTGATCGTTAGATTGTTGGTGCCGGTTACAAGATTCTGTTAATATATACAATATGTATCTTGATAGAAGCTGAGAAAGACAGTCGAATATTGTCGGGCACACTGTTATATTTACATCGCGCATGCCTTGTACACCATTCTTCTTTTATAGTCACCCTTTTTAGTATAGAGTTGTTAAAGGCGGTCGAACAAAGAAGTACTCGGTAACATCAAGAAATATAAACCAGCCTAAAATAGTTGTATGTAACGAACCAAATATAACAAAGAGGATGCTCTAATAGTATCGGAAATTGTGTGCCTGTGTCATTTTTCCTGTAATATGTGCGCCTGATTTTGTCTTATTTCAGTACACTGCAGCTGATTTGTCTTATTTCCTTTGACTTTGTGCGACTTTTGTTGATTCTTTTCCTACAGATTATCATTAACACTGGAAAATGTCGTACAGATCCACCGGAAAGAAGAGAATCTATACTCACAGGTTCCGATACTTTGTCTCTGGCCAACTCTGATAAGAGATGAACCATTTGAACCACTCGAATACGGACACTCACAATTTTCACATCAAAAATCGGATACTGTGGACATAGCCGTAGAATATGTGCATCTTTTCTTTATTTTTCTTACATGTGGTTTGTTTGTTATTTTTCATGTGTGTGTGTGTGTGTCTTTTCGTGTTTTTTTTTTTTTGTTGTTGTTGTTGGGGTTTTTTTCTCCAGAAACGTGATACCATTACGGCAGTTCGAACCGTACAAAGTCCATGATTATTAAGTATCTATATACAACATACTCAGCAAAATATGATGAGGAACATAAGCTCAAAAGCCCAACAACTTCCCCAAGAAGGAAAACAAGAAGGGTAGGAGGAGGAAGAAGAAGAAGAAGAAAATGAGGATAATGAATGGAAGAACAAGAACAAGAAGAAAATAAGGAGAATGAATGGAAGAATAAGAAAATAAGGAGAATGAATGAAGAAGAAGAAGGGGAAGGGGTAGAGGGAAAATTAAAGAAAAGAATAAGATTATTTTTTGTTAATTTCACTTTGAGTGTTGGCTTCATAACTGTCCTCATTCTAATATCTGCTGAAATAACAAGTAGTGGACGTACTATAGCTGGTTACCTAACTTATGTCAGTCCATGTTTACACAGATACGCGCTTTGTGCAAATGAAGTTCCAATCTTCTATCAAACATCGCTTTTAAAAACCACTAAAACATCTGGTGTTTGTTAAGTCCAGTCTATGCAATCTTGCATTTTCAATGTATGTGGTTTACTGCTTACATACGATTAATTATTTTGATCTAATTGTATAATTAGTACTGAATGTTATGATTCGCGATAATCAACTATATTTGAAACGTAATTTTGTATATTAAGTTGTTTACCTTAGCTAAGATAATCAAATACAGCACTGAGCATAGTGAAACTTGCATTATTTTTTCAAACAGCCGTTGACTAAATAGAGCTAAAATAAGTACATGAGCTGTAAAAGGTAACTTCCACCTCTCTCAGAATAACAACTCGAGAACGGATTTCGACGATGCAAGTACATTATTTTCAGGTAATAAATACACATAGCCACGACTTATGATTCTTAATTGATATCTTATACTTTTGGCAAAATGCACCAATGTCATTCTGTTCACTGTTTGAAGAGTTTATTTACTTCTTACCTTAACGCATATATAAATCGATCCAATTTCTCATCTCAAACGATATTATGATGGATAAGGTCAAGGTTAGAAGATAATAAATTGAAACAAATTAACTTACCTGATGTTTTCTTCCGCCGATCTCAGCTACTTGAAGGAAGATGGACTACAAAATGTCTAGAATTCCATTCGTGCAAAAAGACGTCAATATGGACATAAATGAAGTGTACAACATATGCATGGGTTTATCGTCTTAGAAGTATGTGAGATATGTACAGGAACATTACACATGACTCACATTTATATACATGTTTTTGTCAGTGAGGTGCCAATTCTTTTATACACGCATATGTTGTTACAAGGGAAATATAAACATACGGCTAAGATATATTACGGGATTCCCACTGACCTAAATATAGCACAGTATTTCTTAGATCCTCCACCCATTGTTCAAAATAATTATGTAATCCATTTCCACCATAATAACGTGAAATACATTCTTACATGCTTATACTATGACCTCGAGTAACCCTCGCGCAAATTACACAATCAAACCCTACCCAGAACACTTTTCTAATGACAAGGTAATACAAGTAAACATGTAAAGTTGATTGTAAAGACTATTTATAGGTCCAAAACAAACGTCTTCCAATTTCCAATAATTCTCGAATCTTGTTGCAGGTCTCACACCACAATGTGTGCACATTGCATATATTTCTATATGGTTCGGGTTACTCTTTTAGAAAGATCAATGCACAAGTGTTCACATGACATATTATCAGGCATTTGTACGGACAGTAACATGCCCAATGCACATAAATATTCCCTCTGAGAGAAGAGGAGTTACCCAAAGAGTTGATATGACAGTGATTTGTTCTGTCTCCTGCAGAAATCACTTCTTAGAGTCAACAAAACTTTCTTTACTTACTTTATCATTTCCAGTATAAAGGCAAATTATGACTTTCGACAGAAGTAGTTATTAGTTCAAAGCAGTAAAAGTCACAAATCACCGATTGATACATTGAGAACTATGAAAGAAAAAGTGTTACAAGATCAATTACTGCATTTATAGCTATGAATAGTAAAATCTGTTCAAACCGACACCAGATCGGACTGTTCAAACCGACACCAGATCGGACTGCCAAATTATGTCAGATTGAAAAGAGGGTTGGAATGTTCAAAGAACTTGCAAATTCGAAATTTAGACTATACAGTATGTTTATGGATACTTTTAAATTATGAAGTCGAATCTATTTAAATCGGTGTCGGTGTGTCAAGGGTTTAATACGGAAGTGTCTAACGCAGGAATAAAAGGATTATATCACTAGGTATCATTTATCAGTTTGTTCGGGGGTCAATGTGAATAACTTTTGCCGTTGTTCTACAAGGAATATGGTACAAAGTTTTGAGCTGAAAATTTGGTGACTTGATTTTCAAAAAGTTTTTTTAAAAACACAAGACTAGATCCACTTCCAAATCAAACGTTTTATATTGTATGTACCTTATATACCACTTCAAGTCGAATTCTACAATGTTGAATGCACTTAACATATAATGTCAGATCTCACACCGTAGTTGAAAAAGAATATAATAAGTTTGATTTCCCAATCGAATTTAAAATACAGCCCATCTGTAAGGGTGCAAATTTCTGTCGATCTATAAAGAGAACATTAACTTGGACAGAGAACAATTAATTAGATTTATGAGGAAAGGGTGCGTATTTAATCGCTATGCTGCGAGGATTTTAAGGTCTGTGTTGTGAGAGGAACTGATTTTTAATTAAGCATTCGTTTATTTAACAGTCAGAGAAACTGTTAGGGAAAAGGTTGACTCAATCTTTGTATCGAAAATGTCAGAACTGAGATTGTCCAGAATCAGTTATTTGGAAATCTAGAGGGTCAGGATGACCGCAAATTTTGGCGCCTATTTATAAAAGGCGGTAGATATATTTAATCCTGATTGGCTACGCTAAATAAGGGGCGTGTTTCCCACACGAAATTTCATAGTTTTAATATGCCACATCGAAAAATTTAGCCAGTCTACGTGTTTTCCGTGAGAGTATAAGGGACTCCGAGATTGAATTTGCAAGAAATTATCTCGTAAAACAATTATCCAAGGGACTGGATGTCTGGAAATTTGACGGACACAATTCTGGCCGTAGAAGCGAGCAAGGCTTGAAAGCACAATGTATTTGCGTCAATCTCATGTAATTCGTTGATACCAATATAATTATTTGCTTGAATTTATTTACTTATATTTGCATGAATTTATTTGTATAAATTCGTAGATCAATTTTCTTGATATGAGTATAACTGTGTTTGAGTTCATTATCGGAATTCGTTTAATGATCTTATATATAAGTTTGACAGATTGTTTGAATTTGTTGTCTTGCGTGTTATAGGAGTCATGTATTTTAAGAATTTCATGCATTACTTTAGTTGATATGAGTATGAGAATCCGTGTGAATTCACCGATCTTAGATGATTTCATGTATGATAAAAACTTAAGTGCGTATCGACTGAAATTAACGTTGTTAAGCCATGAAGTGAGATTTCATGGACGCTAAAGACTTGAATGTGTGTATTCGCTGAAATTAACGTAGTTAAGCCATGTAATGAATTTCATTCATTCGTTTGTATAATCGAGAACGGAACTATTATGTCTCGTGTGATGTTAATGTGAGTCAGCGATGAAATAGCCGTTAGGAAATACATTAATCTTATGAAACTAGGTTTGTTTGTTTATGGCCTGCCGTGTTTGGCTTGACCAGATAGCCTTTGGTATCTGTTTGGCTTCCGATAGGATGCTATCTGACATTCCCAGTAGGATATCTGACAGAAGATTTAGGTTGCTTCTCTGTTTATTTTGAAAGGGGAAATAGCTCCACTGACGTAATCCACTGACGTATCCACATACCTACGTATCTACATACCTACGTATCCACCTACCCACACAAAGTTTGAGGGCCGACAGAGGCAAGATAGTCAGAGTGAGAAGAAAGCGAAGGAACCAATTGAACAGCACGGTGAACAGGAGGAAACCAGGTTATGAAGCTGTACAAGGCAATGACTTCGATTGTTCACTCGATTCTATGATGAATTAATTCTATCATTTAAACAGATCGGCTATTTATATAAGTATATTTGTGTTTAAAATTCGGTGAATGATTTATTTCAAAAAGAAGTGTATCTTCCTACTGTAATGTATTATCACAGTTGTTTATGTAATTGATTAAATTGTTATATTTAATATACGGGGGCTCGTTTTAGTCTGTTCTATATATCTGCTCAGATCTCTATTCATTCCATCTATAAGTTTCACAATTTATATTATTATTTACTCGATCTGGGCAATAACACCGAGGTCGATCATCCTCTAGATAACGATAACCACAACCACCACCACCCCCACGCCACACCATCCAAGACACATTTTGTCCGGGGTGATCCCCAACAAGCTGCGAGTAAGCACAGATTTTCACCCTGCTATTATACGAATGTAAACCTAAATAACATTTTTCTTAAGGCTTTTGTTTCTCTCTCTCTCTCTCTCTCTCTCTCTCTCTCTCTCTCTCTCTCTCTCTCTCTCTCTCTCTCTCGTAATAGTTGAGAAGAAAAGGATTAAAACGAGTCATATTAAAGACCTTATTGAAAATATTAGCATTTCAGTTTCATTCAAAAGAAGTAAGCACCAAGAATGTCTTCACTTTTTAAATAGGATGATATCAGAAAACATAACTCCTTTACAGACCTTATATTTTAGTGTCACGTGGAAATAAAAGAGCCATAAGCAAATTATATAGACAAAACAGATACAACAATGGGAGACCACAATCAGGCTTGATTATTATGAGCTCGTCTTTGATTCAGAGGATCATGAAATAACCACATGAAATGGTTATGAGAAGAAAAAAAATCAGAACAATGCAAAAGAATGAATTTAAATACTAATTGCTCGAAAAACTAGAAATACGAAATGATATACTACTCCAGTAATCTGGTGTTTTGATTGGCTCTGATATCATGCTCAGAGCAAGAATTCGAGGCCAACATCTGAATCCGGAGCTTGTCCGTGTAGTATGAAGAACATGATCTTGTTAAGGAATAGATTCGCCTTCTGGCTCCTCTCTGTTCACGAATAGAATCTCGCTATTTATTGAGAGTGGCTGCTGCAGATTGGTAAAGTGTTCGTTTTCAGCAGTCCTTTCCCTTTCTTTGCTGTCAAAAGAGGAGCCCGAGAGCCCACATACAGCATTAACAATAAAATTAATTATATCATCTGCTTGATGGAAGCCAATACGATTAAGAGAACACACCTTCTCTGTATCTGAATTATCTGCTGCCATGAATAAATCTTTTAACTCTGTCATATTATAATCACAGTCAGTACAAGAAACAATGGCATTCGCAACACATCCTTTCTCATTGTTTATGTTCGGGTTCAGATCTGTTTCATACTGCGATTGAAAATGCCAAGTATTAGAAGGAAATTTAGTGTAAATGGATGTACACTAGGGGGAGGCATCTTTTGTATAAGGCACGGCATTTGAATCGGTTCCAATGCAATGTATGCAATATGGCTCAGAGAAAGTACATGGATGTTTGGAAGGAACAAAACATTCCCCTCTTATATCACGCTGTAACGAAACAGTATGCCCTGGCCCTGCTATGTGTGCTGTGTTAGAGGTATGCCCTTGTTCCTTGAAACATTGCTGCAGAAGTTCTGCATGTCTACTGTCCTCTTTACCGTCGTCCAGTTGTGATTTAGACTCTAAATCGATTTCACGTTGAAGTTAGGTCGCATAACCACGTCCCTTTTGACCTTGTTTAATCTGACGAGTAATGTCCTTCGAAGCTCCGTGTTGAGGAACTACTTCTTTGACAGCCGTGACCATGTCTTTCCGAGTCCATGCATCGTTGCTAGAGATCAATTTCATGACTGTTTTCTCGTCATCATCGTCGCTGCCTAATTCATGTCTACTTGCCTTCAACGTTTCTGCACACACTGGTCTTACTCCATTCTGGTACAATTCCTTAACCACTGTATTCTCTTCGTACGATACAATACTCTTTTTCTGTGTGACACTGTCGTCTTCCATAGCTTGAACCGCACTGCAGTTGGATCTTCCAGTAAAAGGATAGCATAACTTCCATCATCGTCGTCTTCCAGCATCAGATATCGTTTCTTGTACAATAAGTGTCGTTCATACTGACTGATGTACAAGATATCTCTGAAGCCTCCACTCATAGCCACGGATTTTGCACGTCTTATGTAGTCCAAAGCTAGATCGATCTCATCCTTAAGACCGTGAAGTCTTGACATGGCCAGACAGTAAGACATTTCTCGTCTTAGTTCCGTTCCACTTTGGTTCACTTGAAGAAAGAGATTCCCTGCTTTTCTCATCGACTCTTCCCCGACCTCGCACTCTGTAATGACATTACCTTTGTTTCCGATGCCCAAAAGACAAAATATAATTCTAAGAAGAAACATGCTTTTCAGAAGTTCTTTAATCTCCTCTTCCTCGACGCTTAAAGACCAAAGACCTTTCTCGCCTATATACATAATTTCTTCCCGTAGGCCTTCAGTTGGGTTTTGTTCGTATTGCCAAAGTTTAATTTTTAGATCTATGTAGTGCATATTTGCTAGTTCAAGGCATGGGCCACAAAAAACACTGCAAGACACTGCCTCCTTGAGTAACTCTTCAGCAATGTTGAAGTCTCTTGATGTGGCGTAAGCATTTGCGTTTCGTCCCAAGAGGACAATTCTGGAAATCTGTCTGTTTGACGTTTCGTCGATCAAATTTTCTAGTTCATCAAAGAGGAAATGGTGTGGGAGCTCGTCCCTATATGTGTTCGCCTGTAGATCTACCTCGACACTTAACAAGGCTACATACTTATCAGCGATGAATTGTCGTCTGCGTGGGTCTGACAATGGAATATTCTGCAGTCGAACCTGGGATCGGAATGCTAAACAACGCAGGGCTACTTTTGGATCATGAAAGGAATCGCTATTCACCATCATTTTAAGGGATCTGAAATAGTTATGCACACATTTTCTATTTGCATACGTCAATGAATTCATACTTTGTACCATAGTTTTAGAATTAATCGTCAACATAGATGTATAGATTTTTCGGGCCATTTCTATGTAGCCAATACTGTTTAAGGCTGACAACAACTCGTCTAGGGAGCAACTAAATGGAAGATATCTCAGTAATGTTTCGCACATTAGTTCCCTCGACTTTCCAGATGCATTCATCCTCCTCAGGATATCGAATACATCGTAAATGAGATAACCCTTCCTTAAAAGTTGATATGTCAGGGGCATGAGGTTTATTGCTTCCTCGATGTCTCTAGAGACCCTTTCCAGAACAGCAATTTATGTGTTAGTCATCTTTATGTTATCCGCAACAATAACTGATTCTGTTAATGGGCGGCATCGTCGAGAAATGCGATAAACTTGCATTTCTTTTCTGGGTGTGATATAAACTGAAAAATCAAGAAAATCTTGCTATTCTAATTTGTAAGAGTAATATTTAGTGAACTGAAAAAAAAAGATAAACAAACATAAACATATTAATGATAATTTTGAAGAAAAATGATTGATCTACTACGATAAAGGTTTTTTGCCCGCTAAGTCAGCCATTCTTAATCCGCCGCCTCCTTTATCACCCTGAGAATTCCTCGTTTCTCATGAATATGCATAAACCTGCTGAACCAATAACTGCGAGCGCGAGTAAATTTTCCTCACCATTGTGACCCAACATGACCTTTCACGCTGTTTGAATACGCCAAAGTGTCTCTTCCAAGCACATTCACTTATCGATCGATAAAACGGGCACTTTCATTGATATGTAAGAGATTGTTATATTATATATATATATATATATATATATATATATATATATATATATATTGTTGATGACGTATTTTTGTTTATGCATACTCATGAAAAACGAGGAATTCTTAACAAAGGCATCCACGGGTGATAAAGGAGCATGGCGGATTATCGCTTGAGGTTTGCGACGATGATAATCCTGTTGCTCTTGCTTACCTGTTATTTGCTTTTTTTAAGTCAAAACATTTAAAGAATTTTTTTTAAAAATTCCATCCAGATATTTCCAATCCCAATTGCACTAGCATATAGGAACAATATCGTCATGTATTTTTTATACTCAACACTTCATACATGTTTGTAACATAAACCACATTGATGGTTTTCCGGTTCGGATATATATCCGCTTTAGCTTATGCCACTACTTCAATTAAGTATTTGTTATTGAGGCGATGTCCTACCAGTAATGTCAGTTACGATATAGCAATCGGAGCATAACTGTGTATCAGATGAACATGGAAACGAGGCTTAGCTTTAATGTAGTAAGCGTTTACAGATAGGGTGATAAAGGTATCACATTTCCTTCGTCGACGGCATTGTCATCGTCAACATTATTTAAATATTGTACTTCAGTTTTGGAGAGTCATTCAAAAATTAAATCACAACGCTGTTCGTAGGCTAGCTATAACGCCCAGTGGAATTCGTCTTATGAATGGTGTGTCGCTCTATTTTTCTTTATGAAATATATAACACCACTTCCTTTGGATCATCCTAGTTGTGGCATATTTCAAACACAGATAATAGTACCGTATGTACTCGCGTATAATTCGATACCAACTGCAAACTGCATAGACCCAGATCTACCGTCACATAATGAGCCTGCAGATCTGGGTCTATGCAGTTTGTAAGGACTAATCAGTAGAACAAACAACATAGACCATGATCTGCCAGCGATTATGCGACGGCAGATCAGGTTCTATATTGTTTGCATTTGGACCATGTATGTAATTTAGTCCGGTTGCATTATGAATGATTTGTGTTACATTACAATGGTTGTTCAATATACGTCTTAACCTGTGTAATCCGACTGTAAAGGGGACCTAAAGTTTAGGTGGAACTGAGCACTGATCAGAAATGCCAGCTGTCATTCTGTCATAAAAGACCAGGACAGAATAATGTCTGTGTCTGTAATGAACGGGGGTCGACAATATCATGTAACGCTGGGTGGTGAGAAAAAGACTACAACGGAATAATGTTAGTGTCCGTAATGAATGGTGATCACCACGTAACGCTGGGTGGTAAGAATAGAGTAATGTAATCTTTTCTTTCTTGGCGTAGATTAACTGGAATAGCATTCTTTGTAAATATGAGTACTACGACTGCATGTACTTAGATTTGTCATTCATACAAAAAATGAGAATGTTGCCTACAAACAATTACTGTCTGTCGATTCTACCATACGTTACTATCCTGGTTACTTCAGATGTCTTTAAAATAGTTGTACACGGGGATTACGCACACTGGTTGGCTATAGAATTTTACTACGTATGTTCCTCCCATGTTAACAATTATGTTTAAAACTGTAATATCTATTTTTAGATTGAATCAAACAGTACTCGGGGAAATATTTGTATATTGTATTGTATGTATTGTATTCAGATGGAGAACGATTATTTGTATTTACATTTGTGAAAAACAATACTTGAAAAAAGTGAAACCAAAAGGTTGGACCAATAAAGTACATATACTAATTGTAGCAGGGGTTTGTATTCAGAAGTCTTTGTTAGATATCTCTATATATTGAAATATTATCGTAGTCCTGCATTTATAATGACGTGGAAAAATATGTTATCCTTTCTTTTCCTTTTTGTTTGTTTTTTTTTTTTTGGCATACATTCTTCCAGTTTAAAATATGCACTTATAAATCAATAAAGTGTAATAATCTTGAAGAAACAATACATATTATACTATGGCGAAATCGGTATAAAAACCTTCAATTTACCCTAAAGTAATTTAGACTATCACATTCTTCTTCTCGGGCAAACACAGTTTGCCTGCTTAGCTCCGCCCCCAATTCACAATATCCTGAAATAAATCAAAATGAATGGTAAACACCTAAAAATTTTAATGCATTATATATTACATAGTACAATTGATATAAAAGTTGACATCTTAGTCACAAGCATTATATATTACATAGTACAATTGATATAAAAGTTGACATCTTAGTCACAAGCATTATATATTACATAGTACAATTGATATAAAAGTTGACATCTTAGTCACAAGCATTATATATTACATAGTACAATTGATATAAAAGTTGACATCTTAGTCACAAGCATTATATATTACATAGTACAATTGATATAAAAGTTGACATCTTAGTCACAAGCATTATATATTACATAGTACAATTGATATAAAAGTTGACATCTTAGTCACAAGCATTATATATTACATAGTACAATTGATATAAAAGTTGACATCTTAGTCACAAGCATTATATATTACATAGTACAATTGATATAAAAGTTGACATCTTAGTCACAAGCATTATATATTACATAGTACAATTGATATAAAAGTTGACATCTTAGTCACAAGCATTATATATTACATAGTACAATTGATATAAAAGTTGACATCTTAGTCACAAGCATGCAAAACTCTCATACCTCTCTTCTTGGTCAGTACTTTTGAAACATTTCCCAAATATTTAAATGTTATCCTTCACAACTGTCTTCTCTTTCCAACAGTATCTCTTCGATTCACCACTAAACTACGTGCCTTTGACTTTTCCCATTACTTTCATTTATATAAAATGAACCAGTCACTATCCTATTAAAATCAGTCCCCACTTTCGTCCGCGTATAACACAGCTGATGCATCTGGATTACTATGCACACTACGTGATCAATGATATTACTAAATGATTGGGATCTTTACTGATTTAGGCGAGTAACAAACTTGCTGCACTGACTACATTCCAATTTTTAGAGATGTTCATTTATTTATTTATTTATTTGCCAAGCAGATTTTTAACTAGTATTACAAGCGGTTTCTTTGCAGAGGCTGATGACGTAAAACGATGGTCTAACCACCTACATCAACCCAGATTGTCCAGTATGGCTTGTTAAAATTTAGGTAAAGCTTTGTTTAGTAGTCTCATTCAGATGGGGGTTTTCATAACTAGACTAGCTGTCCATAAATTGTACACATGCACTCTTTTCAGATGATTGTCTTCATTTCTGATTGGGTCTACTACACTTTTATACAGAGACAAGGCCTGGAGGTCATACAACTATGAGACTGAGTGTAAGGGTCAGTTTTTATGCTAAGCCAATCAAAACTTGCCTTCGAAAGTAAAACTCCTTTTTTGATCTTTTTGACGCAAAATTTCAAACTCAAACTCAAAAGTTGTATCATCTTCAGGCCAGGTTGTAGGTACAGCATAAATCGTCCCATAGCGACACATGGACAGTGAGAGATTATACAGTGTTACACCATACGTGTTAGCTTGATGGAGCAAAAATTGACAAGGTCAAAGACAGAAGATTAAAACATATAAGAACTTCCAGGGCAATATCGTCAAACCATCTCCACCCTTGTCTAAAGCGGTTGTAAAATCAGACTCAGTTGCTTCCGTAATCATTTTAAGTATACTAAGGCGCGCCGAACACGGGCTATTCACCGATCATAGCCAAGTTCACCTTGTATAAGGACAGAGACCGTATCCTACAAGTGCCACGAAAAACACTCAATAAACAGAGCTGATACTGTGTGTTAGAAGATTACACACAGCGTATAAGAGATGAGAGAAAAAGTATGCACGAGTTTATGACAAAAGAAAAGAAGAGGGATGAGTTCGCCTCAATCAAATAAAATAAACTGATTCTTGAGGAGCAGGTTTACGTGTATGACTGGGAGAATGAGGAGGTTTGTTCCGTTGGTACGGTGCGAATATCGGAGAGGAGAAACTTACCACAGATCACTGGGCATACGGTGGATCAACCAGTGAGCAACAGGATTAGAGAGCAGTCAATGCCACTATAATGTAATAAGGACAATGTTTCGTATAATAAATGCATTTCTTTCTTGTAATAGAATATCAAGGGGCTTAAAAATAAAAAATAGCTATGAATTCGCCTCTTATTATATGTGTTTGGACATAGTATTTTTTGCGAAACATGGATTTTGTCGGACGAAGATTTTCATAATTTCTTTGAAGGATATATATATTTTTTTTTTTTTAGCTTTGTGCTTAAAAGGAAAATTAACTTTAGGAACTCAGGGGGTATAACCGTATTTGTCAAGACGCATCTAGTAAAAGAACGTATATTATCAAGAATACGCAGTGATATGCAAAATTGTATTGTGTTGCAAATTTCTTCTAATTTGCCGAATAATATCAAATAGATCGTTTTTATTTTGTATCGTTCACCGGATAGATCGCAAATTTATCACGATTCTAATGAAAATAGAATTAATTCAAATATTGAGAAAGTAGGAAGAATAAAATCTGTGTGCCAAAAAGTTGTTTTGGTTCTTGCTGGAGATTTAATGTTCATATAAAAGATTTTCTTTACCTTATACTTGATGATACTTTGGGAAATATTTTAAATGTTGATGTCATGTATGACAACGATAATTTTTCTCTGCCATGTAATACAAAACGACTGTGAAACACAACAATTTTGGTTTGACTCTTATAGAAATGTGCATAATTTTTAATATACATGTACTTAATTTTAGCTTTTCAGCAAACAGGATGGGAATGTAACATGCATTGCAAATAACGGCAGCAGCAGAGTGGATTATGTTGTAGGCTCTACAGAGTTGTTTCCCTTTATATCAAACAAGTATTGATTGCAGAGACGATTCCAATTTTCCGATCTATTGAAGCATGAAAATTGTTGATATATTAAATAATTTTAGTAAATTGATCAGAATAATAGGGATTATGTATGTAATATAAATTTCAGTGATGGTAGCGTTAGCGATAACGTTGAGGACGATGAGGAAGATGACGACAATGATACTTGGGATTGTTTTCGATTGAGAGACACAAATGGGCAATCTTTTCTCCAACTTTTTGAACAGAATTGTTTTAAATATGTTCAAGACATAACTGATTTACTACATTAAAATATCAATGATTGTATAAAAAGAGTGTAGGATTTTATATAAGGAAATTTGTGTTTAAATGCAGCCACCCTTCGCTCACAATGAGCATTGGTATTTTATAGGTAAACCTATTGAAACGGTTTCATTTTATAAATATATGGGGTTGTTTTTCACAACGAGGTTGAACTGGACTAATGCTAAAAATATGTTGGCATCTCAAACTTTGAAATCAGTATTTATAATTTTTGGGGTATTAACAAATATTTGGAGGACTACATATAAAGGATATATTTCAAATAGTTGATACTATGGTGAAACCAATCTTATGTTACGGTTCAGAAATATCCGGGGTATGAATGTTCACCATAAATAGAAGCAATTCAGCAAAGATTTTGTAACAGGCATGGACATGTACCACATACTTCGAATAATTATATCAGTCTCTGTGAATGTAGACGATATCCTTTGAGTACAACTGATTTGTTCAGATGCGTAAAGTACTGGATTATACTTATGTCGACAAGTAGATATATTTTCCAATATTATATAATATTAATGAAATTGGATGATACCAGCAAAGCACATGGGCCAGTAAAGTTACAAATATGCTACTTTCTCATGGTTTTGGTTATACATGGATAGCGCAAAAAAGTGGGTGACATAAACACTTTTCTAGATATCTTCAGACAATGTCTATTTGATTCCTCATTACAGATCTGGTCAAGTAAAATAGGCGATTCGACAAAAAGAATGTATTTTATAGTCAGTACAAGTCATTATTGGAAATTGAAAAATATCTAACATTAGATCTACCTTTCATTTTCCGAAAAAGAAAAACATTTGCATCTTTTCGATGTTCTACACATGATTTAATGATTGAAAGAAGAAGAAACACTAAAGTGACAAAGATAAAAGAGTTTGCAATCTATGTCTTAAAGAAAATATAATGTGTGCATGTATATGTGCTTCTTATACCAATTTAAGACGAAAACATCCCAACGAGATGTATTATATCAACCCTTCAGTGGATACATTTTCAAATCTAATGAACAGTCCAAAAATAAGTCCGATCAGAAGTGTTTCTAAGTTTTTTTATTTTGCTCCTTAACTAAGAGATCAGCTGTTAAAAAGTATTGATATCAACACCTAATTCAGTATTTTACAATACTGTTTATGGTGCACTATATATTGAACTCTGTTTGATATGTTTTATATTATGGGCGGGATGCCTAAAGTACTGAATAAACGTTCTGTTCTGTTCTGTCATTATTTTAAGGTTAAATTTATACTTGTAAGGGTTAAAAATTATAAATCAAAAATAAAATCATTATTACGGAATCAGCTAACTCAGATTTCCAGACCGCATTATACGGGGTTGTGGACAGCTTCACGATTTTGCCAACTTCGAGTTGTAAATACTCAAAAAGTATTCATTGGAAAAATATGAAATTTTGAAGGTACATTTCTTTCTTTTTCAAAGCGTAATGTCAACAAAATGTTACCATTTTATGAGTCAGAAATAAAGATTTTCTGGTTCAAATGAGGGTGAACGGGACTACGAACAAATAGTGAAACTATTTATTGGACCTTCTTAAAAGTTAATGGTCTTAAAGCTTATAAGATAAATGCAAAGACGAAATAATTTTCTAGACTTACAGCAGATTGCCATCTTCTTGAGCTTTACTAAGTTGTTCCTTCCCAAACAACGACCCCACTCCAACCATACCCAGGCCCCCTAACCGCGTCGATTACACTTTTACAAACATCAAGAAACCAAATACCTAAAGAAATCAAATTCAACGATTTAAAATCATGATCTTTATGATGAAGGGAAATCGATATTCACACCATAATGCGTTCAGATAAAGAAGGAGTTATCATCTTAAAGCCAGATCCAAATGAGGTACCAACTCATGCTGATGTTGACAATGGCACTTTTTGAACTGGATGGGAAGCAAAACTAGCTTGGCACGCCCGGTAAATCCGCCATTACAACTGCGTATGCGCAGTGATGGCTAATGCTCCATTTTTTGTAGTTTCACCATCGATAAGCAGGTCTGTACCTGTGCCCAGGTAGGACATGAATGCAACAAAGCATTCCTGATGCAATTGCTATCGGCTGAGCAAAGAATTTAAATGTGCAGTGTGAGTAGTATTGTAATACTCACCCACACACGTCTTTAGCATCCACGGTTGAATGCAAGTTATGGTTTGTAGATGTGGGTGCTGGTAAGACTGTGTGTTTGTCAATAGCTGTGGATGCTGGTCAGTAAGAATGGGTGTTGGTCAGTAGGTGTATGTTAAACTTATGGGCATTTTTAATATTACATTTTTCTATCCATCCGTCGAAAAAGACATAGCTGCCACAGTGTTCGTACGTCGGGCGTCACGTTTGGTTACAGAGGGTTTATATGCCAATATCTCCTGTTTTCACCAGTGGATCATCAGACTTTGCCTACAAATGCATCAGAGTAGAAGGAATATTCCTAGAGACTGGATGTTGAAGGTCAAGGTCACGGAGAGCAAATGTTTCAATTTTAGACAATGGTCAATAGTTAAAGATTTTCGAGGAAAATGTACAACATCTGCTAAACATTAAATATGTCGTGAATTCATAATATTGGTTACGATATTGAGGCTTCAAAGTAGAGAAGGTATGTCAGAAATTTCGAGATGTTATGGCAAAAGATGTGAACTATATGTGTGTGTGTGTGTGTGTGTGTGTGTGTGTGTAAAATAGTATGATGTTTAGAGTCATTGTTACCTAGCAAATGCATTTAAAGTGTTGTAAAACAATGTGGCTTTCCAAAGAATTCCAAAACATTTCAGAATGCAGTAAGGTGAGGATAACGTATCCCCACATAAAAATTTATAACGTGGTCAGTGGAGATTGTAGCCATACATTTTCAACAAACGTAAAATTTACCAAAAAAATATCTAATTTCTCAGTCAACTAAACTACGATAAAATACCCTCAATTTTCAATACAAATATAACTAGATAGTGCATTGAAAGAAGTAGCTGAAGCAAGCCGTGATGTTTGAAACTGATGCATCATATTTCATATAAATGAAGGTCTTTTGTGATTTCTCATGCTGCAGTAGTTGCCATGGTACATCACCGCAGCATTGGCGACATTGCATAGAACAATGGACGAGACTTTTCCCAGAGGCCTCTGCGAGAATGTATTATCTAGAGCCATCAATGATATGAAGACCCTGACGGATCCGTTACAGACTGTAGAAACAATATAAACTGCAGTTGAATCTGTTGGAATGTATCTAGTATAGTTTCATCCGACACCATAGTATTTCCTGCAGTTGACTTCTGTTGGCGACGTATTTTACCAAGTTGAACTGGTCAGATGTGTAATTCCTAGAAGCAAATGTTTGCATTTATTCCTTTATGATTCACACACACACACACACACACACTCACTCACTCACTCACTCACTCACTCACTCACTCACTCACACACACACATACATACATCAGGTAATAATAATGTATGTAGTATGAAAGCTTTTTATATACTTGTTCACCTGGAAATTTGAAAATTCGAATGCTGGATTCTTGTTTTAACCAGTGAACTGCTCCTTCATTGAAATATACATTTTAGACACTATTGTATTTTTATTCCAATGTAATCATTAAATCTGAACTTAACTACTTATACCATACACAGCATTTAAACTACATGTCTTACTTTCGTCAAATATAACTTCCTAGAATATGAATCGTCTTTCTGTGTTCTTTCACACACAAAACAATTTTATAGCCAAATTCAAACAGATTAATAATCCCCATCCAAAACATCTATAGCACACCATGAAGAAATAGAAGAAAGTGTGTTTAGTGTGTTTGTGTGTGTGGAGAGGTGAGGAGGGGAGAGAGTAATCAGCCGTGCTTAAAACAAATTGGCACACTCAATTATGATACAGCAATTCATTTATCTTTACCATTTGACAGCGTTGTCTTTTTATAAAATGAAATCTATGTGTGTATCTCACATCTACGCTTTTATGTTCTAATATATTCACAATTTCTAGTTTAGGAATTTTAAATCACAGATACCCATCAAATACTGTCAAACAAATAAAATGCATCCCTTCAGACATTTCTGCATGAAGACATCTACGATATACATAAAACCCCTTAGAACAATATGCAGAACATGGTGTAAAAAGATGGTTGGCATCTAAACTCACCCCTTTCCAGCGCCACCGTTCTAGTGTCTGGTGTAGTCATAGACTGTCCTGTAGAATTATAATATTTTTTGTTCAAAATGTATAATTTTAGCCTTTTCCTCTTCAGAAAGTTCTACATCTCGTACTTTACATGCCTTAATTATATTATAAAACCTTTCTTCAGACAAATTGCTTTGTTTAAAACATCATCTAAAGGATTGATATGCTTGGTAGTTCCAAACAGTTTCGTGTGATTAGCCATGGGATAAATATTTAATACCTGAGGTATCGATAAGTTATCCCACAGTACCTCATCACTATTACCTAAGATGTCATGAATGCATGTCTGCCTATGGTAGACCTTGTGGAACGTCAGTTTTGTGTATATCTGCTTATGGTAGACCTTGTGGAACATCAGTTTTGTGCATAACAACTTTGTTCCAGTTGGGTCTGAGACTAAATTCAAGGTAACAGTTGTTATTATATAAAGGTGCCAACTGAACAAGCTCAAGGTAGTGGAGCTTAGGTTTGTAGGGGACATTTTATTCAGAACTAGCAACAAACTTAGCTATGATTGATGTACTATGTAGGAGTTGTAGTTTAAGTCAGGCTTAAAAACAAAAAGTTTTGAGTTTCTTGGCTGCATGTGAGAATATGTTAATTCATACCTAGATCATGTTTTGTATTTTTAATGTGACATTGTAGGGGCCATTGTATTCAGAATTAATTGAACATCAGAAATCATTGAAACTGTAGCTCACGTGACTGGAAAACTCTTATCCTTTTCTACTTCCTGCAGAGTTATGTCCCGTAAGTGTTATAGCGTACATAGATCTGTTCTTTACATTTGTAATCTAATATTGCTCTCTATGACAGTGTGTGACAAGCATTCTGAAGTAAGGTGTAACGTATATTTATCCTCCCAACCGTTAGCGTTAAGGTCTATGGAAAAATAATTATACCGTGATACTTATAGGGAACAGCAGCCTCGCAGTGTATCCATAGAAACGTGTACATGTAGGCGTCATCTATAAGTTGTAATATTGTCATTTTGTAAAAACAATGGATATTGAGAAATTTTGGTCAAATATTGACAGAATTGTAGCTAGAAAATGTATTAAATCTTCAGAAAATAACACATGTTGGCTTTGGAAAGAGAAAGATTGCATAAACACGGCTATGACAGACAAAGAGTTGTACGGCCTGATTGCTCAGTATCAATGGAGTCAGCTCACAGATTCTCCGACGTCAGATAAAATAATTTAAATAATTTATTTAAACTCAATGTACCACGCGTTGATGATTTTGGTCATGTTGGTTAACGATAATTAATACATTCCCGCAATGTTAACTCTCACTGTAAAGTATGGACTTTTTTCCAGACAGTTGCCCTTGCATGCAGATGAATTATCACAACACAGACTATGATCTCCGTGGTAACACTATACAATAGCATTTACACTGTATGATAGGCAACCCTTGACTCTGTCAGTACCCCCGTGAAATCTACTAAAGGCATTTCCAAACTCCACCTAACACTGTTGACTCAGGTCAATGGCAAACATGTGACGTATTTTGTTTCCTCTATCAGCTTTGGTAGACAATGGCATCATGTTAACCAAATTTGGCATTTTGTTATATGTTTCCTATGGTTGCCTGAGAATTGGATGGTATCTATAAAGTTTTCAGGGACGGTCTGAGTGATCCCGTCTTGTATAGGTTCGCTGCAGCCCTATACCTGATTGTATCTGGATCTAGAACTATATACTTCAAAATGAACGTCTTTTAGGTCGAGAAGATATTGTGAGGCCCACTTTTCCCCATCACCAAAGTAAGTTTCCATAGTTATATTTGCAGCACAATCACAGCTCTTGTTCTTTTACATTAAGTTCATCTAATTTGTATTGTTTATGATGAAAACAGAATTTACATTACGTTGTTAGGGCAATGATGTCATTCTACCATGTTTCATTTTAGCCTATTAGTAGCAAACTTGCGTTGCTGGTTGCAATTGAGTTTATCCAATATCAGAATACAAAGGATTATTGCAGGAGCCATGTTCTTGTACATCAATGATATTAGGTGGGTTTTAACTTGCCATGTTATTTTCTCTCAAATGTTGCCTCCGAGCCCCCATATCAAAAATATATTTTATTATTTCATCACAACTTGTGTCAGAAACCTTTTGCACCCCTATGTTGAAGGTGCAGTAATACTGGCAGACAAGAGCAATTTACTTCAGCCAGCATTTCCCATGAACTCTTGTGTCAGCTCCACTTGTAACACTTTATTGATGTTTGCTGCCTTCCATTCAACATTTTCTTCGGAAATTGTCTCATTAAGAATAAACATTTCGGAGGAGTCACCACATCGATCACTTATTGCCCGTTTCCTCCATACAAGCCCCCATTGCTCTTCAGAGTTTGGATCCAATATTTCAGCATGTTGCCTGTTGACGGAAGACTTCATTCCACATAACGGCATTCTGGTGTATGTGGACTGTTCAAAATGTGTCAGACTCCACATCTCTGAGAACAAAATTAAATCATAACTACTCGCAGGCTTATTGACACACACACACACACACACACACACATATATATATATATATATATATATATATATATATATATAGAGAGAGAGAGAGAGAGAGAGAGAGAGAGAGAGAGAGAGAGAGAGAGATATTCCTCATTATTAAATTCTCACTTTATTGTATTATATGGAAAGTTAAGCAATGAAAAGAAAATTACACGCATATAGGTATTCCACATATTTATCTCCCTTACATAGTGCACAATTTTTCAGGTAATAAAAACTCGCATTTTCAGTGCTTGTTTATGACAACATTGAGAAGACTGTCGATCTAATAGCATAGTATCGCTAAATCATGATGCAAATTCAATAAAAAATTAGTTAATATTTTCTCACAGCAAAACATAAAAGGTTATACAGTTGAGGGGGGTTCTCTCCTATTTAACTGAGGCCAACTCTTTTTAATTTCATGTGTAGGACAAATATAAATTGCATGCGTCTATATGATTTAAATTATTTACCCTTTTATTTCAGATGGAAATGCACACTGATCCAGCTGAAGTTTTGGTGACTCGGGATTGTCCTTGGACTGATTGGGTACTGCCTTCACATATTTGTCTAAGGTAAGACGAGCAAACATTTTCTTCTCAATTTTTTCTTCTTTGCTCCTTTGTTATAATGTACAAGAACCTTTTGGAAATCCACATTCCTCCTGTTTGTAACTCCCTTGGACTTCTGTTTTTTATTCCCAAAAAATCACGCAAAATCTAAAATAAGTGTTTCCAATGTGTGATCTACAATGTATCGTCACTGAGTGGCTTATTGCCTGAATGTTACTGGCTACATCCATCAGACGAGTCTCACGTCATCAAGACAGATTATCGCTTCTTCGTCGTAACATTAGTCTTAGTAATAGTAGTCATTCTTGTGAATATCCTGGCCGGTGGCTATTTTGTAAAGAAGAATTTAATTTCAATGTTAACTGCAGTGTTCTTATAATGAAATATCATGACCATTTAGTCTCTGGCTATATTAAAGAACACGAGTGAAACGGTTACATGGAGGTGAAAACTGTGTGCACCAAGGCTATTCCGCATGCATTAGCTTCTCTTTGAGACGAACGGTGTTTTTATCATACTGCCCTCCATTTGGATGACCTCCGTGCACACGTAACATAGGATGTGCTTTGGAGGTCTAACCAAAAGCGTCTTTTCGACCAAGCATGAAGCAAAAATTAGGAACTTGGTCTTATTTACACCTGAAAACAGCAGAGAGTCAAGAAAACTGACGACCTCCTGTCCGCCATCTAGCTTCAGGACATAAACTACAGCTGAATGTTGGCTCCCTGTGTTCGCTATGTTGTTTCTGTCAAACGTATGATAACCCTCAATTAAACTTTGGTACGAACAATTACATAACAGGATCATAACTGAAGTCACTGAATAGACTGCCTAATGATAAAGCGAAAACTTGTTCCTGATCAGAGAGCGGCAAAAACAAAAACCTGCATGATAAACCCCTCAGTACGACCTTCAATTTTGCATCGTTTGTAGCTGGGTTGTAAAGGTTAAAAATAGCAGCTTAATTATCAAATGAATTCCTGATAATGGCGAATCTAGGTACGATATTTAGGTTATAAATACGCAGAAGATTTGAAGAAAGCTCTTTTGGTGAGTTCAAACTTTGTAAAACTATTATTTCCACAGACAAATAAATGGCAGTGCCAGGGTTGATGAGCCATGGGTTCACTGTCTTACAATGCTCAAGATAAAATTTGTTTAATTGTACATGATCAATTATTTATCTTTCTGTAATTTGAAGCTGGTAAATTGACATCTGATTCTAACTTCATCGATCCTGAATTACATCTAGGGAGCATATCAGATGACAAACAGATCATGCGTATTCTCGCCCATAACCTGTCTCTAATTTACTCTTCTACTTTATGTGAGTTATAACTTTTACAAGTTCCACTTTGCCACGACAACATGAATCAGCGTCTCAATACAACGTTCATATTAACTGTGGTGATATTTTGTGTAATCAGCATGAATGTCAATTACATAAAGTTTAATTTAGTTTCCGCGAATTGATGGATTTTTCCAAGTTTTATTAGTCTTAGACTGTTTATATATTTGTTCTATGACTTCGTAAAATGTATAAAACAAATATTTGTATA
The DNA here is from genome assembly GCA_029931535.1 of Margaritifera margaritifera. Classification (NCBI taxonomy): domain Eukaryota; kingdom Metazoa; phylum Mollusca; class Bivalvia; order Unionida; family Margaritiferidae; genus Margaritifera; species Margaritifera margaritifera. The sequence continues at coordinate 121,642 of JAQPZY010001494.1, forward strand.
ATTAGTGTTTTGGGAAAATAATAAGTTTTACGGCAAACCTCTACCTCATTTTGAAAAAAAAGAAAATATTGTCTATATTTAATCAAGAACACTCATTTTTCAGTCAATACACACAAAATTGTATGTTTAAATTTGGCAGTGAGTTCATTATAAGAATTATTGCTGTATATACGCGTTCTTAATGAAGTTTTCAAAAATACTGACTTCTTAGTGAAACAGCTGATCAAGATGTGGTTTGTGAGAAAAATACAACCAAAGAAAGGATAAAGGTATTCCATAACATTAATAGACTGTCGCCTGTGTATTTTTTTACTAAACTTCAGATATTCATTTTTTTTCCTAATGCCGTAGAGGACAGTAGACATTTTTTTTTTACATTAAATGCATGTTACGTGTATTAGACTTCTTTGGAATCTCAAACACATCATCGTATCAATAAGCATGTGAAAGAGGCAAAGGCATCGATGGAAAATATACTTTTTTGTGGCAGGCAGAGCTGAAGCTATTATTAATTGCTTTCAGTTGAGACGAATTCAAAATAATCCCACTCAAACTGCAATATGATGCAATTAATGAGCCATAAATATATGTTAACTCATGAAACTTCATTAAAAGCTATAAAGTTGTCATTACAATGTTCCAATAATTTCTTCTTCTTTCCTCTGACTTAATAGGTACTCGTTTTAATGATGATTGGAAAATATGTGATGATGTTTTAATCAGCTAGGGTGTGTATATTTGTTATTGCTAAACAGTACTCTCTATATATGGTATCATATCATAATACAAGAAAACTAATACGGCAGTTTACTATTGTAACCACTTGGACTAGTCGTAGTAGTTTTTCTACCTTGCCATTGTACACAAGACGCAATTAATTCCCAAATAGAAAGAAAAAAGTCATTTTAGATAGTTAATAGATATTATTTTACAAATATTGACTGAATGGGAAAAGTGTTTTCATGTCATAGGATGTCATAGGACGAAAAATAACTAAACTATCATCAGAACAGTAGCTTAATGTACCCAATGAAAGAGAGTATAAACAAACATGCCCCTAATGCGACAAAACTGTATTTGAAAGGGGTGAATAACAAAAAGGCATAACTCCTAATGACCGTTTCTCTTGATCAATAAATTCCTATTTTTTTTAAAATATTAGTCCCCTAGTTTACACACAGTCTCCTTGTCAATGTCAAAGTTTGTTAAATAATTATGACGAATATATGCTAAATTAACAACTCATTACTTATGAAGAATATACATGTATATCACTATGTTAATTCTGTCAGATAGTGAGCCGATATATATGAGAAAAATGCAGAAACAGCAGTGAGTGGATGGTCTACAATGCTAACGAAAGCTCATAAATCATCAGTCAAATTTGTTCGACCAAGGTATAAAATTCGGTACATAAATATGAGTGATACTTATTTGAAAATATCAGGAAGAAGATTCCCTGCGCCCATCACCACTGGATAATATCAGGAGAAAAAAGCTGTCATTGTCAAATCCATGGCGTCAATTGCTTTTCTTGCCCAGAGTCACATCACAAAATATTAAGTACAGTTTTAATCCAATGAGAAAAAAATATGTTAACTCATTCAATTTTTTTTCCGAAGTATTATGACGTCATTGAAATTTGCTCATAAATATGTGTCACAATTTTTTTTCTCGCGGTGAAAATAGAATTTTCTTCCCAACAAAAATAAGATGACAATCGTTCCTTTCGCAGCTAAAATATTATTCATGTCGGCATTTGCACCTTTTGTGTGTATTCAATTGTTTCCAACGTTAAAAAAAAATTGGAAGGAAATAATTTTTTGTTTAATTTTTTTTTTTTTTTTTGGGGGGGGAGGTGTTGAGCCTTGCCATTTTTTAAAATGAAAATGAGTTATATTCGTAGGTTTGATATTGTAGTATGTTGCAGAATTATCTAACATCTATTTGTCTATTTGCCCAACAGGCATTATGTTATTATGAAAGGTCAGACCTTTTGACCATTTCAACATATATCATCTTTGTATTTCTGATCTGTAAATCATGTGCTATAATGTGTTTCCATGAACTTTTTCTTTGGCGTCATTTTGGTATCGCTCTATACGCACGAGGTTGAAGTCCGCGGAGTAAAAACAAGTGGGCGCGACAATTATTTTCGCCAAGATTACACTTGTTAATAAATGTTCGATTCATATTCTGAGCTCAGTTTTCAAGAAATCACGGCCCCGCTTATTTTCAAGGTATGAAAATTAACAGTAAATTTAAAAGATCGGAATTAGCAAACACGGGGAAGTTCAACGGAAGTCCAAAGCCATCACAACAAGCGTTAGTGGGCATTAACCGACAGTTTGAGATGGGGCAGTTGACGCTGGAGTTAAGACGTGCGTCAACTGTCGCTGACGCCCTTTTTAACGCTTTTCTTGTTAAACAATCGCGTCAATCAAAGACAACTCATGACTACAGATGTATTTAGGACGCATCGACACATTTATGAAACTATTTCAAAACGCCACCAAACATCTGTATTGATGTCTGGTCGCTGATGTGAGACCCACGACCCAAAGTGTTTCAACCTTAAAGGCTAATAGCTTAGGACTATAGAACTCGACTGAAGATAAAACGTCTGCAGTAGATTCTCAACAGTTATTACCGCATGGTTTAGAGTGCATCCCTTTGTGTGACATCTGGACTGATGACAGATCTGTCGAGAGTGAGGAATCCACTCAGACCTTTAACAGTTAGGGCCCCTATATTCGATTGTTTCCATTGAGGGCTGTGCTTTGTTGGAAAATAGACTGTACTGTCTATAACATATGCATTGATGCTGCTTCAGGAGATAAATCTCCAAGCCCCTCCTCCATCAGTCAATGGATCTGCACAGGAAATTAGTAACGTATTCATACTTTATTCCTTAATTTCAACCGCTTTCGCGTCATCGTCATAGACCATCTACATGTATTATATTATACTTTCAAAGTATTTAGGAATAACAAGTATGACGATATGTTAAAACAACAGCAAGACTATCAGTATTTAGAAATCGCATGATGATATCCCCTTAATTGAGGACAAATTTGATAGCAAACTCTCTCATGTTATACGGTCTGTGTGTGTTTGTGTGTGCCAGTAAAATGCAACGCGTCCACTTTGAAGAACTTAGTAAAGAGTTTTTCATACATTTCAAGCATTACAGGTGGTGTTATTGTTGCCGATGGGGTCAATGTCATTTTGTGCTACTATTATTTTGTTGTTGTTGCATTTGTTCTGTTAGCTGCTGCTGCTGATGTTCTCGCGGCTGTCAGATAGATGTAAGCTGAACAACCATAACTTATTTCCGCCCTAAATTACGTAGTGATCTGTGTTATTGTGTTGCTGTCAGACAGATGTTACTTAAAAAAGAATGACTTTATTTCCAGGGGAGAGGGGTACGCTATAATAATACGGCCACAATATTGTTGTCTGCATTAGTCACCCTTTTTATCTGATGCTTTAAGATCAATTACATATATCCAGTCTATAAAAAAATCTAATCTGCAAGCTTGTTTTATATTGCAAATAACTACAACACAATTCAGTCGGTCACGCAGAAACAATCAAAGGAGGATTGTTTGGACACAGTTATTACAATTTTAGGTGCAATCTTTGCAGCATTTTATGAAGTATAATACTGGAATCAGGCTTATTAAGTATAAATCAAATGACAAATCAAGTCGTTGTGCCTGTCCCGGGCACAGTCCTTGTACCAGTCCCAGGCACAGCCGTTGTACCTGTCCCGTGTACAGCTGTTGTACCTGTCCCGAACACATACATTTTGGTTCTTCTTCTAGACGCACTAATGTCAACAATACATATCCAGGAGATGATATTTCACACATGTCCCGCAGGTATCCATACTGATATTACAAGATCCACACCTATCTGTAATTTCTTTAATTTTTGCCTTGATCAAATTGTCATACAGTTAGTTTTTTCTGTGTTTAATTGCATTTTGTTGGTTTCGCACCACGGTATAACATCATCAACGTCCTGTTTTAAATTTTGTTCAAGGGAACGGATTGTATCATTCGTGGCATGTAAGGTTGTGTCATCCGCAAAAAAGATCAGTTTCAGTGGCATTCATATGAAGGGGTAAATCATTATTGAAAAGGAGAAAGAGCAAAGGGCCAACAACCCTCTTGTACAGATAACTTTATGATTTTTCAATTCAAACATTTATGATTCAGATTCAGACCTCTAGAGTGAACTCGCCTTTCTTTATCTATAAATATGCAAATCACCCATGTTTTACACTATTTCTTGCTTCTGACAACCCGTTAATATCCCAGATATGACAGAAACATTATGTTCTCATAGAATCTGGGAAACATATTATGTACTGTTGGCTGTCTAATCACATTGGCATAAAGGGTAGTGAAAGAGCAGATAAAGCAGCCAAAGCTGTCCTGCAGTCACCCCTTTCCCAATGGAAGATCCCATATACTGTCTCCAAAATATTGTATAAATCAGCATATTCGTCATACCTGGCAAAACATGTAGAATGAAAACTCCACAAACAAACTTTAGAACATCAAACCCACTATTGGAGAGTGGCATCCCTTGTATAGGACAAATCGGAGAGATGAGGTTGTATTGTGCCGATAGCGTATCGGACACACATACCTGTTTCATGCATACCTCCTGAAGGGTGAACGTCGACCGGAATGTGTACTTTGCCAGTGTCCACGTACAGTGGAGCACAGTTTTGTCTCGAGAATCGATTTCCACCCTGTGAGACAGAAGTATTTTGATGAGAACTGCTTGAAGAAGCTCTCTGAGGACGTACCCGATAAAATCATGGACTTTTCAAGGGAATGTGGCTTATACAACAAATTTTAATCATGTTTTAAGGACTTTACAGGTCTTACCTTTATCTGTTATTTTCTATACATTTTACAGAATTTTAACATCTTTACGTTTTATATTTTATCTTCTTGTACATAACTTTACATTTTTTCAATACTTTAACTTACTAAATTTATCTGCAATTCATTTTCACGTTCTTCGAAAATGACCATTCGTTGGCACTACATAGCCACTTTATTGCTAAGGTGTCTAAAACACAACTACATACATCCATACAATACACATTTTATTTTGCAGATTTTGACGCGGTCTTTTGCCTCATATGTCAAAGCATGAGTTCTGACGAAGCAGGTATCATCGCTTATGGAGCTGAAATTATATACAAATGATCAAGTGGACATAAAAAAATAATAAACAATTGAAATTTCATATAAGATACATCTAAAGCCCTTGGTAAAGGCTAATTACGTTTTCTTCATCAACCTTTGTACTGTTTTCAATTTGATGCATGCGTATTTTGTGATGAATATCGATTTCCTATTCTGCGGAAATAGGTATCAACTTACGTCTATATTTCTGTACAAATATATCGACTTATGCTGATATTCTGTATACATGTATCACAGTAGAACATATTACAAAGGAATAGAGACAGTTTTTTTTTTCTTTAAATATGTACAATTGATGACTTGTTTTTAAGCAAGTCATCTGAAAAGCATAAGTCTTTTTAATTAAAAGGAATCCTGAATTACTCCGTTTAGCGGACACGTTATTTATTTGGTATTTTTTATTGAAGCTATTCCGATATTTTAAAAATCAGTCCCATAAGAAAACACTTTAGTAACATTTCTAAAGAAGAATTGGCTTCGATGCATAAATTGTCGCAAGATGATCGGATCAACATTAAAAAGCTGACAAGTTTAGCACTTTAGTAATAATGAATAATGAGGATTGAATTAAAGAGGTAGAAAGACAATTGAATGATAAAATATATTATTCACAACTTTCTGATAATCTTTCTCATGAAACTTAAGCGAAGGTAAGTCAATATACCAATGAAGTATCCATAAACAACGATTCCATATACGATGATTTTGACATTTTCCCACAAACAATACGTACCCCTCAGTTATACCTTCTACCCAAAACACATAAGCATATGATAAATCATTACCTTTACGGTAGACCTACAGTTTATCTGTTTATGCATGCACCTCATATACTGACACTATATCAAAATATGTTGATCATAGTTTACAACATTTCATGCAATCTCTTACTTCATATGTTAAAAAACTCACTTCAGATTTATTAGTAAATTACAATCGTTTCCGAAATTATAGGACAAATCTTGCCTCGTTATACTTGATGTAACTTCTCTCTACACAAAATATACCACACACTGATGATATTGAAGCTTGCAAATACTACCTTAGTAAAGATGAAAGTACAAGTCGATTATCCAGAGTAAACATCAATGATCTGATAAAACTGGTGCTTGAAAATAACCATTTTCAATTTGGTAATATGAACTACATATATATTCAAAATGTAGGCACTACTATGGATAGTCCTACGGTTCCTTCTTATGTATCGTTATTCATTGGGTAATTACAAAAAAATTACTTCTTCGGTAAATGCCTTTTAAAACCAATGGCTAAGATTTCTACATGACATATTTATGATATGGAATCTCTTCTTAGAAGATCATTGCCAGATGGCCACGTCGTGTAACTAAGGTTTTTCGTTCTAATTTCTGTGACTCTTAACACGTGTTCTTCACAAATAAATTGTCAGTATCAGGACTGTCAATATTAATCCAAATCCTAAAACGATAATAAAAGGTACACCATTGTAGTATGGTGGGCATCAAGTTTTTCCCCATATGTTGGTAGGTGTTAGTAAGTCCCTCAGCTAGCTTATCGGAACACTACAGTATTAGGAAATTATAAAAACGATAGGTGCATTCATTAAAGCAAGCAAAAGATAAATTTTAAAAAATTTAAATTTGGTAATCTTCCCCTCTCAAAAGATACTTTCATCTAACTATTATTTGTCTGGTTCATTATATCAGTCGGTTGGTAGAGCTCAAGGTTAACCTTGATCTTAACTGTATTTTGTGAAGGATAAAATCTGATTTTAAGAATTGTTTTTAAAAACCTAAAGGAGAAGTGTTTTAGAATAGAGACAAAGTATCAGCTTTGAATTAATGTAAATGAATTTCTATGAAGGAAGTATTTATTTTATTATTATTTATCTTTCAGACGATAACAGCATAACCTTTGTCATATTCCAACACCTGTTGCATATGTCACTTGTGTTGAACAGTATACATCACATATTTACCAGGGGCATGAGGTGAAGTTTATATCATTGACCTTTGCCCCGAAGTCACGCAACGTCTTGAGCTCAGAATTTGAACTTAGATACAACATTCTGCAACTTCGATTTTTAATCAGTTTACCCAAAGAAATGTATCATTGACAAAGTTTTTAAATAAATGGTATCATAATGTTTTCTTTTCTTAATTTTAAAATTTTACTTATGTAAGAAGACTACAATTTCTAATTTTAGAGTCTTGAGCACGAGCTGAATTGTTTTGCTCAGATAGTTTGTGACTAAAGGTCCTGAAGTGAATCATCAGTTTTACAGGGAAGTCTAAGTATTAACAACAACGGTAGACACACTCTTGCGAGATCAATTCCTTGTAAATTGAAATTAATGTTATGGTTTATTCTGTCTTAGCTATATGAAAGTGAAAGGCACACATATGCTGGCAACCATAAACCCTGCCCTGTCCATACCGTTTGCAAAACCTCGCTCATTTTATCGTTGTCAATAGTATCATTTAAATTTTATCCTTGAGCGGGGATTGGCATTACATCATTATAACTTAAAATATTATCACATTATCTGGTAAGGAAGATGTTATATAGTCCGGTAAATTTTATTGCAGTATGGTAACTATTACAATATGGGTAAAATATTTTCACTTCATCGATTAATGTATTATTGTTTGCAATAAACGTACATAAGACGAAGAGAATAATTAAAAATCTGCATTCAGAATGCTACAAAAAGTAAAAAATATTAGAAATACTTAATTAATAGCAATACAAAAATGCTTAATTACGTACAGAATGAAAGATTAATGGCATTCTATATTTTCTATGGGTGCAACATTAAGTTCACCACTACAAAAGGTATTTAGGTATGTAATGCAATGTCTAGAGAAGAGTCGTGCTATAAAAATTATTTGACTGGTATCATCCATTCTAATTCCCATATTTTCTGACCACAGGATGTCCGGAACTTCCTTTAATCGATGGATAGTCAGAGCGGCAATAGCTCTACACAACGATTGACATGGCATGTTTTTGATGTCCTTTAATTCCTTTAATTGATGGAGAACAGCAATAGCTCTACACAAGGATTGACACGGCATGTTTTTCGAGTCCACCATAGTGGGAAGCGAGACATAGCAGTCACTTTTCCGGCAGTGGCAAGGGCTTCAACAGTTGTCAAGGTTTTCGTTAAAGTTTTACAGCAGTGCCTTGATCGTGGGCTCGACGTGAAGGCCCTGACCTTCTTGTTTCTTATGAAAATAACTACCATAAAATAATAATAATAACAACAAAAATTTCTCAGGATATACTGACAATTTCGTGAAAATTGAATTAGAATTTTGAAAGTCAAAACTATTTCAATTTATATATGTTACATAGATACAGTCACCACGTTGTTATCGAAACCGCTCTGACCAATGTTCAATTCACCCAATAGGACAAGATGTTGACTTGCATAACAAACTGTACTCTTGCTCAGTCAATTCCTTTAATTCGGTATTAATCCAATTTGCTGTAGTCCGAACTCCACGGACTATTTAGAAAATGATTTTTGCCGCAAAGGTTCATAGCACTCAAATGCTAGCATGCATGAAAGTGATAAAACTCATAACCACCACCTAAGGCTGGATTAAAGGCAGAGCCAATGGAACAGTTGCTCCAGCGCGCTTTTTGAAATTGTTCCAAGGCTTCCTACCACCTTAACCCTGCCTTGCCACTACCTGATATATAAGGCAGTAAAATTTACGGTTAAAATTGTATGATGTTAGAAGGTATAAAATTATTACCTCACTGGGTAAATTTTATGATATTATTGGCAACTATTGATGGTTAAAATTACTACATTATCAGTTAAAATATAATGATCGGCAATAAATGCATTAATGTTTGTTACAATCGTAAATTAGATGAAGACAAGAAATTAAAATCTGCATTAATAATACCGCAATTAAATAAAAATGCAAAATATTTTGAACGTAAGCTGTTTTATATACAAAATGAAAGATATGAAATATTCTATGACGTGCTATGTTTAAGCACAGTATCAACTTGACAACTTTGTCAAATATTTACTGTTTGTATAATGCAAGACAATTACAGCATTTATTTTCTCAAGGGAATCAATATTTCCGCCTTTTCGCAAGGGTCGTATGATACCGTATGTACTCGTTTATAAATCGAGTCCAACTGCAAACTGCACAGATCCAGATCTGCTGTCGCATAATGTGCCAGCAGATCTGGGTCTATGCAGTTTGTTAGGAGTAATCAATATAACAAACAACATGCACCCTGATGTTCCAACGCATTAAGCGCCGGATCAGAGTTTATGTTCTTTGCAGTTGGACTCGCCTTATAAGCGAGTATATATGGTACAAATTATTGTATTTGTTTCATCCATTACATACCGTTGCATATTTACAGATCTTGAGATGTCCATAACTTTTGTTCTTTTCATCCTATTCTCTTTTTTGCACAAGTTGCTATGAAATGCGTATGCAATTTGTTCTTTGGACTCATTTTTTACCAGAACCTGAAGACAATACAGTAACACTTATCGGATTTATAGGTATTGATCAGATTTACCTACTAAGGTCTACAAAACTATATTAGATGTTCCATGAATACTTAGTGATAACTTACGTGAATTATTATCGCGGACGAAATTGCTTTCATTGTGCAACCGTTAGCTCATAAACTTTGCAGTTGTTGATGTTCTTGATGTCTTATAAAGTATAAGTGGCTCTTGCTAAATTATTAACCATCGGTTTATGTATTAAATTCACGGTTCGATGCACTTTAGTTATCTAGTATTACGGATTAGAAAAGATCAATAATAATGTAGAACCATGGACTGACATTTTCCAAAGTTGTCACAACTTGGTATCGATGCTCCTTGCTGCAGTAGAACCTCGATTACACATCGCCAAGAAATGTATTTTCATTTTCTTTTTTCAGCAAAGTAATTTTTTTCTTTCTATTTGCTATGGTCATGAAATTATTTTCACCGCTAATGAAAATACAGTAGTAATTAGATGGAAGGGAATTATGTCACATATTAGATACCATATATATATATATATATATATATATATATATATATATATATATATATATATATATATATATATATATATATAGAGAGAGAGAGAGAGAGAGAGAAAGAATTTACTCTCCAAGAATTCAACTGACGCATTTCCTTTTTTATTTGAATGTCTATATCTTCATTAAACAATTAGGTTAAAGTATATACATGTCCAAGCATATTTCTTGAGACTACCTTATAAATATGAATTGAAACATTTTGTTTAGAGAGAAGTTTGAAATTTTTGTTGCTAAATATATGCAAGTTTTACAGCTCGATGAATCTCGATCTCGTATGTTTTTTTTACAAATGTATTATACTTATACCAATATTATTATTATGTACCACTCCCTATTTTCCCACTATTTATTACTGGCCCTATTTTGTATTATTACCATATTGTCGTTAATATCATTTGCTTTTGTCTGATACTTGTTACCTATTTTCTTACAAATAATGTGTAACCGCTGTTATTTTTTCTTTTGTATCCTCTTATGCTATGCAAATAATCTAGGTAAATAAAGAACTTGATCGTTAACTTCAACTTGATAAACCTAAGTCATCCATTAACCTCAACGTTTTTGCTCACATTGTAGTATTTTAGATTTCAGCATTACAGTCAAACCAGTCTATTAACATCAGCCATGGGCCAGTCAGAAATCAGCACTAAGTCGTTTGCTATGAGACTTTTTGTACCTGACCTTTATACAAAGGTGGATGCTGTACAGAGGTGAGCCGGTTTAACAGTTTTAGCGGTACTTTTTTTGCGTCGGTTGTACAAGTTCTCACACCTTATGAAACAGTATCGACTACCCACATGATGGCGTTGTCTTTGAGGTCGAGAAGCCTGGGGAACAAACTATCTACTGTGGAAGTTTGGATGTTCGATCTCTTATCATGCAAGTATTGGTACTGACATGAGATCCTTGCAGATGTGCAATGCAAGTGCTTTACTGCGACACTATTATGGTCCCCGAAATTTTCCTTACACCACTGTATAAGCCGATGGTACGACGAGAAGGTGGTCCTCAGTTAGAATGTTGATGGAAGACAATAGAAGAATTTCCACCGAAATGTAATTCGGGATCTAACTCTTTCATAACGAAGTTTCTGTAACAAACATTTTTTTTTTAAACAATTATAGCCGTCACTGCTCACTATGTGCCAAACATTTCAATAAATGAGGGCGGAAAACGTGATCTGGTCAAAAATAGAGTATGGAGAAAACAGTGCGTTTTTGTTTTTGTTTTCTGATAAACGATAGTCCCCTGCCAACCATTGCAAGACGAGCAAAGAACGTGACGATGATTTCTCATTCTGATTTATGTGACTCCTTCAACATTTCTGCATATATACCAATGCTACAGGGCAAATGTTGTCATCCGTAATGTTCACGCAGTTTTTCCAAGTCAGACATGATAATAAAAATGAGACCAGAGTTGCAACGGAGGCATCAAGCTTTTTAGTCGTGCTTTAAAGCCAGTGGATAATACACTGTTAATCCCCACTTCTCACCAGCTCTTCTGCATATTACTGTCTTTTGTCATCTGTTTAAATGTAGTAGTCTATTGGTGCAACTCACCGTATATCTTTGGACTTAGTAGACTGTATTTTGTTGAGGGAAAAATCTTACTGCCAGAAATACTTAAGGAAACTAAATAGAATCTCTGAAATAATGTTTCAGAAAAGATAGAGGTTAATTTTAATATATGAGAATAGATTCTCATATAGCTGGTAATTGTACACATGAGAATAGATTCTTATAAAACTGGTAATTGTACATATATATCATTGTAACAACTTTATCTAGATGTCTTTCGTATTCATACACCGATTGATCATACTACTGCTATTGGTAATGGATTACATTATTCGTCAAAGTTAATTGCATAATTTGCTAATGTGTAGTTATCGATAAATATTTAATTGTTATAAATTGGATATAACAAGCGTACATGAGATGGATACAAGAACTTATTATATACGTATTCAGAAGACCATAAGAAAATTTTTAAATATTTGAACAAGAACATAATTGGCACTAGGAAAAAAAAACTACTTTATTTACAGAATTAAAAGAAAATGAAATATTATATACCATGCTATTTTATTTTTCTTTTCTAATATCAATTGATCGCTATATCCAAGTATTGACGGTGAATGTATTCCATGCACGGTGAATGTATTGGATGAATTTATGGTGAATGTATTGAATGTACGGTGAAGGTGTTGAATGTATTTACAGTGACTGTATTGAATATATTTACGGTGAATGTACTGAATATATGGTGAAGGTATTGAATGAGCGGTGAATGTATTGAATGTATGGCGAATCTATTGAATGTATTTACGGTGAATGTATTGAATGTATGATGAATGTATTTACGTTGAATGTGGTATATATATACTGCTGTAATGTTGTACAGATACTGTTGTAATGTTGTATAGATACTGCTGTCATGTGGTACGGATACTGCGTTAATGTGGTATAGATACTGAAGTAACGTAGTACAGATACTGCTGTAATTTGCTATAGATACTGATTTAATGTGATACAAATACTGCTGTAATGTGGTTATATATGCTGCTGTAATGTGGTGTAGATAGTGCTTTAATGTGGTATAGATGCCCCTGTAATATGGTATGGATACTGCTGTAATCTGTTCATATACTGCTGTTATGTAGTGCATATACTGCTGTAATGTAGTGCAGATACTGTTGTACTGTGGTACAGATATTACTGTAATGTGGTACAGGTTCTGCTAATTAGAAAAGAACAATGTTAATACTGAGTCGTAGGAATGCATTTTTTATAAGCTGAAACAGCCTTTTGTCAATGCTATCAACATTATCATTCTGATTATCGGAACTCGTGAGGGAATATAAGAGTGGTTCAGATAATCTGTAAATGTAGCCTGCAACACACACACACACACACACACACACACACACACACACACACACACACACATATATATATATATATTCCGATATTTCGTTTCTAGCAAAGCCAATAAATTAACTCCTCCTGTTACAGGCAAAGCTATCAATGAATACTGTCGATTTTTATATTCCTTTGCTGCATGCTTGTTACAAAGAAAGAACCTTTTCTTTAAAAAAAATACAAATTTAAAACTTACGTGTTTTACATGTGTCACACTGTAATTAGACTAAATATAAACTTAGTTACGATGAAGTTATTTAAATCAAACTTTGCATTTGTAAAACTTGCGATAAGAACCTGAACACAATAATTTTCGTAAATTTCATGAAACAATAAAGAGTTCATTTTTGTCATCACTGCAAATGTTTTCCTGTGCACAATGGAATCTTACTTCAAAATCAGCAAATAAGATCTGTTAATTTCTCGTATTTTAACTTCTCTTTTCGTTTTAACTTTTACGTCACAAAAGTTTGAAATTACTGTATTGCTTTAAGTTACACAACGGGACAATATTTGGAACATCTTCGCAAAAGACTGTTGTTCATTTTTAATTCATTACATCCTTAAGGACTCACACCAATTTAACTTCTGCAGTCAACAGCTGGCAAAGAGTCAATATACTCAGTGTTTTGCATGCAAATTCAAAGAAGATATTTTGCTACGTTCAGGCCCGACGATTTCTAGGGGACCACCGTCAACTCACTTGCAAAAAATAAATTAATCTTTGCAGTAAATATTAAAATTTCCTCCTTTCAAGAGTCTAAGTTATGGTAGATTACTAAAGGTTTTATATGCAAAACTGTACACAGGAGGTTTTTATATGCAAAAAATTAAACTTGTTTTGTTGCCCATGACTGCTCTGTCCAGGGGCCCGGAATTTCTGTCGGCGGGCCTGGTTACGTTCCTATTGAATTGATGAAGTCATTGAATAAATAGATAAAAACATTTTTCCGGGATTTCAACTTTATTGACTGAAAGATAATCTTGGATCAAGCCATCTAAGAATCTATTTTTTTATATTTTACTCGGGAATAGAATATGAATAGTATTACCTACATTCATAGATTCGAAATGATTGTTTATATATACATATATATATATATATATATATATATATATATATATATATATATGTGTGTGTGTGTGTGTGTGTGTATATTAAAAAAAACAATTTGACGAGACATGGTATCCTAAATAGCTGATGACAGGCATTTATTTCATAACCAAAGCTGATTATACATGACATATATCCAATAACTTATTTGTGTTGATACATCTAATGTATACTTTTTAAACCTTTGCAATTGGACGGGATTATAATCGAGTACATACGGTACCATTTGAACATGCTGCTTTTTATGACATTATGTAGAATTTACGAAATATCATCTTAAATATATATACTATCTTCTAATATCTTTATGCGATATTTTATGAAGTATAGAACAAATTGTCTCGATTTCTATTTCAAAGCTATGTTAAAAATTCGCTTATACATTATTTGTTTTAAAAGAGTTTTATGTAATTCATGAGATATGAAATTTATAAGAATATTGTTGGCAAAGATGATGTAAGACAGCATATTAACTTTTAAAAAAAGTCTTATAAAACAAATTATATCAAGATACCGTAATATATAACCATTTTTTTCGAATATCAAATCAAGTTTAAGATATATTTCATTTAATTTTTTTTTTTAAAATACAACGTGTATGAATGAAATATTTCGTAAGATATCTTAAACGAATTGAAATTTATTTAATTAGTTCATATAGTATTTATTAAAGTTGTCAACAAATGATACATTTTGTGTAAGGTACTTTATAAACTAAACGAGAAAGTTTACAAACTGTGCGAAATATCATGCTAAACACACCAAATTAAGATTTCTCTTGTAATTAATTAAATATCTTTTATATTTAATAACATCTTCTCTATAATTTACTTTATATCTTATGAAATTCATCACATAGCTGGATGAACATATTTTATCAGATACGTTGGAAATTGCATCAGATATTTTTAAAAAATGTGAGAGATATCTGATGAAAAATGTAGTATAGTGCACAAAGTTAAAGATTTCATATCCAACTTTTCTTACATAAATTTGACACTTCAGTTGTTGTTAGTTATTGTTGTTACTGTTATCATATTCGTCGTGGATAAAAGAAAAGGTTGAAATTAAGATTTCTCGACAATTAAATGGAATTTACAATTTTTTCATGCACTTGACGGAGTTGCTGGAGCAGGCTGTGACGCTTTTAATAGATGCATCATATTTCATAAAAGTGCAGATCTTTGATGTTTGGTCGTACTTCACCAGTTTACACGGTGCTATATCACAACATTGGACACACTGTTGAATGCACTCCATGAAGCTCCTCACGGCCGTAGCAGCCAGAAAGCCATATTTATCAATGTCATTGACAACTGCCCGGAATTTCAACTGCCCGTCAGGAAGCGGTGGATAAGCAGTTCCTGGAGTTGAGGTCGTTGCAGTCATACTTGTAATTCCTGGTAAAAACAACGGATTGATTTTCGTTATATGCACATACACTAAATCTATTAAGGCGTACATAGTATAGGCTATTACTGAAGACGAAGTTTGACCTTAGCAATTACTTTTACCCGCATAGAAACACTGGATGTATTTGGAAACTGCTCTTAATAATATAGATGAGTTTTAGACACCTCAACCGGTTTAATCCAGACAGTCGTTTTTTGCAACTCAAACTCTCGTATCCATATGCAAGAACAATTATGGAACCAAAAATACTCCAATGTCCCTGGACTATAGTTATATTTCAGCGCTTATAATTTTGTGGTTTTACATCCCATACTCCAGTACGACAATTTTAATATCCCGCATACTATTTATTGATTTTTAACATTTCTGAACTTGTCAAATTATTGAAGACTACTTTCAAAACAATTTACACAATATAAATAACGTCACAAAACTATATTATTTTTAGGGAAGAGTTTTCAGAGATATGTGTCCGCTTCAGACAGGTGTCCGCTACAGGCATATGTTCAAAGGGAGAATTCTAACGTGTGTTGGTCATTATGAGTTGTTTTAGCATCAGTACCAGATATGCAAATTTACAAACACAATCGACATCTGCATTATATATATATATATATATATATATATATATATATATATATATATATATATATATATATATATATATATATATATATATATATATATATATATATATATACTTATAAATGGTTACAAGGTAAGGCAAGAAAGTCCGATGTTTACAGTGGGTTAAGAGGTCAGGTGAACCCGAACTAGGGCTGGCGATACTAGTGACTGGGTGCGAAACTGTCAGTTGCAATTCCGTTACGTTCCTTGGACTGTTGGGGAAGTAAACTAATCAAGCACACGGTTACAATGCTTGGACTTTTGTAAAAAAAAAAAAAAAAAAGTAAGCTAAAGTTCACAAAGTTCAAAGATAAAAGGTGACTTCGGTAAAATTTAAAAACAAGAGTGCGAAGGATTAAGACCAAAAAATGTGAGACACAATATATTCAGAGAGGAAGATGAGATAAATTTTAAATCAAATAATAAGTGCCATATATGCAATAAAATATAACCAAATATAAACGTAGACGGCATTGTCCCAAATTAACAAGCCTTGTCGCAGAGCTTGAACGACAAAAGGTGAGTTATAAAGATGTTTGCGCTCACAAAGTTCGTATTAACAGGTAAATATAGATGTCCAGGGCATAGCGAATGCAATTTTAATTTTAAATATCCAAAATATATACCATTGTTCATTCAAAACTTGTCTGGCTATGACAGTCATATGTTTATCTAGACACTTGTGATAAATGACCTAGACGAAGAGCCAAAACCATACTGAACAACGACGAGAAATACAATTTCATTTAGCAAAGTTGAAATTACAGGCAAGGATTTCATCGTTGATAGGTTCATGAAAGAACAGAAAGAAACAATAGTTAAAAAGGGCAGCTAAATTTGTAGACAGCGTTAGAGTCATGGGACAATCTACATAACAGATGGCTAAAAATTTAAGTCATTTAACATTTACTGAGACGCTGATAGACTGAAGCAACTGTTTACATATAAGTGGTGCAACAATTCCTAATATGGCCACAGCAACAGTAATTATTATATCAACACTGGCTCTAACTATAGCAACTTTGGTAACAAGTGTTGGTATTCCTACACAACCTCCTACTCCACCTACAACGACTCCTTCTCCTGCTCCAAACAAATCATTTGTTGGACATAAACAACAGAAAAGTCTCGAAAAGGCTTGCCAATTATTTTTTAAGTTAGTGAAAAAAGTGACGGTAGCAATACCTGGTATTAGTGGTAGTCTGATGAGTTGGTTATTTAAGAGTGCTGGCCAGATTGTTTATTTTCTAGCTGATCACGTCATGTGACTTATTTTCGCTTTAGTGGGTTTGTTGTTTGCATTGTTGAGCAAAGGCATCAAAGCCGATCAAAACCTATAGCGAAACTCCTCGCTGTAGGTGAATCGTGGTTTGTAAGTGTGCCGAAGGTCACATCGTAGCCTACTTCAAAAAGTGAACTAAAGCAGCTCCTACGACCATTATTGTCAATATTCTTTACTGTTTGTTGATTTCATGGTCAGACTTTATCTGTACTGGCCCTATGCGCCATGGCTCTGCGGCCATGCTCTACACATTTGCGAAGACACAGCTCTTCGATCAATATTGTTTTGCAATATTTCAAAATTTTACTTTGTCCACAGTTAGTGATTGTCATGTACCCTTTCAACGCCCATGCGTCGGATAGCACACATAAAAGTAGGACGATATTCATTATAATCCTTCTTCGCTACATAGTTTTTACTCACTTTTTTTTTCTTTCTTTCTCCAATTTCTTCTCTCCAATTTCTTGTCTCATGTCATATATTGTTTATCAGCCTTTTAGTGTAGTTGAATTTGCCAAAATTCCAGTATAATCTGAATCTTTTCTCAGAATCATCAGTATCAGATTTCTAAGTGAAATTATCAAAAATGTTTAATGGCTTGTATGTTAAAAATTGAGTCATAGTATAAAATGCATTTGCTGTGCTACCTTGGATAAGGTGAATTAACCAATGGATTGTATTAAATTGAATCGCAAGACACAGATAAGGTGCTACACAAGTTTTATTTTAACCTGAAGTCCATTTAAGTGTTAGCTTCCTAACCCAT
This sequence comes from Margaritifera margaritifera, assembly GCA_029931535.1. NCBI lineage: Eukaryota > Metazoa > Mollusca > Bivalvia > Unionida > Margaritiferidae > Margaritifera > Margaritifera margaritifera. The sequence continues at coordinate 140,057 of JAQPZY010001494.1, forward strand.
ATTTTAGATCATGCACAAAGCATTGTCAAGTTCGCCTACCATGTCGCTTCTCGACAAGTCTTGTTTCTTAGGGACATCGGCCAGGTCTGCCAGAAGCAGAGCATGTGTGCTTCTGGTACAATTTATAAAAGGATTAGGTTGAACAACGTTCACCTATAATTCGTGTATGTCACTAGTCTTTCTTGTGTAACTTTGTGTTTCATTCTCTCTAATATTATATCCTTTCAGCCTCGTTTTACGCAATCTGTACATGTCAGTTATTGTGTATTTCATATTTCAATTTCCTGTATCAGTTTTTACTTACTGCATCAATGTTGACCATACTCTTTATTTCCGTAGTTTAATTTTAATTACTACTAAATGTCAAAAGAAAGTTCTGAAAAACAATTGAATGTAAGAAATGTGTAAATTTACACACAGTTAAAGGTGTATTGAATGTTACTTTATCCATGTGGTGTAACAACTCTTCTAATACTAACTGATTTGGGTAAATTCTGTAATAATTCTTTCTAACAGTAGGTTTTATTGATGTGCTGAAATTGTACATGGTGAAACTTTTCTCCAGAAAACAATAATGCGTAGTAATGGTGTAGTTCACGTGATTTATATACCTTTTTTGAATTAAATTTAAAACATGTTGAAAAATCTTCATGCTTAAATTTAAATTTATGCGATTTTCATTGCCATTTATTATATTTCAAATATCATAAAGAAGATTCTAATCTTTTACATAATATTTTATTTTCGTGCTTTCATGATATAGTTTGAATCAACTTTATGAATGTTAAATCTTTTCATTTCTTCCCTAATTTCATTTACTACCATCTCTGTAACATTGTTTACACTCTACTTCTTTTTATCAATTTTTATGTGTGCTTCTTTTTTTTTCTTTTTCTTTTTGTTTTTTCTCTGGTCACGTGATCGCATGCCGCGGCTATTTTAACACATTCGTTTGTCCAAGTCTGTGATGTCGCTACCTGTATCACATTCTAGAAACTCGTTGTCTTTCAAAACCACAAAGTTATTTTGGTCCTTGGAATCTTTTCAACTTTGTATATGGCATCTTGTTGGTCGTATTGAGATAACTCCCATTCGCAAAAAATGGCTGCTATAAAATTGGAACTACAAACATTATTTTGCATTACGAAATTCTGACTCGTTCACCTATTTTGAATATCTTTTCTCAGATGACAGGTAACTGAATCGATTGATCCAACCTCTGATATGCTTTTATCTTTCCTTCAACAGGGATCAAATATATTGGTCTATGACGAATGTTATAGTAGCCTTCAATTAGATTTCGTAAAACTTCAATCCATGTGTGGACTCATTGTAAGTTAAATACTTTCACATTCTTTTCTGTAGGGTTCTGTTACACCTTTCCACTAGAGATGCATTTTATATCTGAGTAAGTTGATAATTATTCGATGTTTCCTTTTCCGGCAAATCCTTAACAACATGTATCTTTCCAGATGTTCACTCTTTAAAGAATCTTTAAAAGAATCATTTATATCACTTCCTTTGTTCGTTTTGACTTTTTGAGCATAAGAGTATTTTGAAAAGACCCCTAACACTGTTAAAATGTATTTATATCCATTGTTATTTTTTTCATCTGCTTGCATGTCAACAATATCTCCTTACCACTGTTCATCCCCATGACTAACAAGAAATCTTTTTTCTCACTTGTTGTGTAATGTGTGAGTAGATTGTTCAGCCAAACATTCTTTAATTTAGTATACAAAATCTATGGTAATTCGCTTGCTTGGCTTGATTGTTATCTAACAGGAAGGAAACAGTTTGTTTCTGTGGCCAATGCTACATCTTCTTTACAATACGTCAAAAGTGGATTCTCATCCTCCTTTTCATTAATGACTTACCTCTTCAAATGAATGCTACTGAAACTGATCTTTTTTCGGAGAGCACAACCTTACATGCCATGAGTGTTACAATCCCTCCTCTTCAAAAACAATTTACAACAGGATGTTGATGCTGTTATACTGTGGTGCGAAACCAACAAAATGCAATTAAACACAGAAACAAAATAACTGTATGACAATTGGATCAAGGCACAAAGTAAAGAAATTAGAGGATATTAATATAGTTGTTCAGGGGACTAAATTAAATAACATCCAAAATCTAAAACTTTTAGGTGTGAATATTGACAGGCATTTATCGTAGGAAAATCAAATAAAGCGCGTGCATTCCGCAGCATCCTCCAGAATAGCCTTATTGAACAGACTGTCCTCGTATGTGCTAGATCAGATAATTAAACTCCAAAATCAAGCCGCTAGAATTATTAGAAGAAAAAACTATTCATCCTCACATTTATTCGTTAATTTACAGTGCTTACCTTTTAAATATAGAGTAAAATACTTTAAAGCTAGTTTGACACATAGATCTTTTCATAACATGGCCCCACAATATATCATTCATCTCGTAACTCCAGCTTCCAATATCCATTCACACAAACTGCGGTCAATTTCGTACTCTAATATTCATTTGCCTAAATTCAAAACGACTCTGTCCAAAACATATTTTACTTATTATCTAGCATTGTTGTGGAATATGATTCCCAATGATATTAAACAAACACCAACACTCTATTCTTTTTAAAGCGCTTCACAAATTTCTTCTTTCTGATTATGCCAAATCACAAATAAATTGAGACACCTAACTTGGATACCCCCACCACCTTCCTATCTCCCAAATCTACATGTATAGCTTACGTATGTTTAATCTGTATGTATTTCTATGTATATTTTATGATTACATATGAGTGTGTCAGACACTGTAGTAAACGGAGTTATATTTGTATATTTACGTTGCATTTATTGTTTTAATATTCTATTATTGACAACTACATGTAAGATTGGCTAATTGATTCAGAACCAAATGTATTATCGCCAGAAAATAAAATTATTATTATTATTATTATTATTATTATTATTATTATTATTATTATTATTATTATTATTATGTCGCAAAGAAGGGGGCATTCAATAACATGTGTATAATGTCACCGAAAAGGGAGCTTTCAATAATACAGGTATACTGGAAAAATGTGAAAGCATAGGATAACTAAATTAATTTTATAGTGGGTATTGTTTTAACTGCCATTCAACAATACAAATAAATAATCACTAGTTGCACTCGATTACGTTCACTTGCCCAGTTTCATTTATGTGTGTCCACCGCCCCATTCCTCAATAGTTCTCGATTCTCAGATACTTGTAACAGTAACCTCTAAATCATACCAATCACACTGAGAAATAACTGCGTTATTTTAAACGTCACAAGAAGAAGAAAATAAGATTACAACGAGTCTTAACACAAATGTATTGTTTGAGAGAAGTTAAGGAACGAAACTGCAGGTTACACTTACCAAAGCAATTGACACCAGCATCTTCCCAATTTGAGCAGTCATTAGTGCCCCAAGGCAAGTGAGGGCAATCCGTCAGCCTGGTCTCATTGCCGACACACTGAACGTCATCAAGCCAGATTGTTGCGATGTCGTAGTAAAAATAATCGTAATAGTTGTAGTCATAACTCTGGATGGCCTGACCAGTAACTCTGTTGTGAAAATTAAAAAGGTAGTTGGCTTAATGATGACAAAACATTTACTTTAAAGTGTCACATCAAGATTTGAACACTACCTCTGAGATATTACAAAACCATACAGCTACGACACTCATTACTAGTCTCAGAACTGTTCGAACAATCGTATTCACCTTCTGATAACTATACATGTACGAAAGCTAAGATACGTGTTTAGTAAAATATCTCACTCAAGTAAAAATTATATAGTAATCAAAGGATTTGTTGTTGATTGATTGATTGATTGATTGATTAGTTGACTATTTAATTGGTTGGTTGGTTGGTTGCCTGATCGATTGACTAATTGATTAATTGGTGTTTTACACCGTATCAACACGTGAAGGGTTATATTATACTGAGGCGATTGAAGTAAAGTTTCTTGCTTACAGACAACTTCGGCAGTCTACCCAGACTGGCTTGGACAGGAGTCGATCCCGCACCCTTCTGGTCGTAAGTCTGGCACACTAACCACTAATACACCGTGACTCCTACTATGAATAACAATCCACAATACCAGGATTATATTGTAAACGTTTTTCACCCAAGTTGTTTGTAACATGAAACGCTTTTGAAATGTTTACAAATATATTAAATGCCCATGATGATCTTTGTACTTTCAATGTCCTTGCTTTAAAAATCCTCATTACCCGTCCCCAAAAAGCTGCCTGCAGATGACATCTGCTGCTACATCATCAAACAAATCATCGCAAACCCTTCCCCAAGACCCGCTGTGGAAAATCTCAATTTTTCCCCTGGTTGGTATCTGCGCATCAGTCAGGCGAATGTCTCCTTCTGTTATAAAAAGAACATACGAAGAGCGAGTATGATGGAGAAGGACGGGGAAAATAGGTAGGTAGGTGGGTAGGTACATATGTGATTTGTTAATTTCTTTTTAAAAGGAATCTTCTTAAAACATGTTAGTTTCAATTTGGCATATCTCACGGCAATAAGGATAGATATAAGCCTATTATTGGCCAATTAAGTAATGTAAAAATTCCACTCTTAAAACGTTTGTCAAAGAAAATATACCTATTACTGAGAAGAATTAACTGTTTTGTTCAGAAAAGAGATGCATGTAAATTCTATTTCATATTTGTAATATATACAATAGTTACTATTGATTTTATATTGTACAATAATCAAAGTTTCACAACGCAGCACTAGAAATATGACACTATGATGTTACAATAATTGTTACAATACTTTCTGGTTTCGCAGTTTAAATTCAATGCTTTATTTTAACCATATAAATGTTACTGCTTCAGAACAGCATGCATACAAATCTGCTTCACTGCAAAGGTTTTAGTGAATACCAACATGACTGCGTCATCGCCAAAGTCAGAAAACCTACAAAAGAAAAAAAGCAGTTTAGTATCCATCTTCGGTGATAGACAGTTTTATTTTTTAATGATCATTCAATTAAGAAATAAATATAAATTCAGGCTACTATAATCCTTTCAAAGTCAGGTTACATTATAATTTACGCTAAATACTATCTTCCCAGCACCGACTCCCCATAATCAACAAATAATCACTAAAATCTAACAAAGTTATGAACAGAGACGTAAATATAAATATCACATACCCTAGGTTTATGACAATTCATTTCAGATATAAATGTGTGTGTGTGTGTGTGTGTGTGTGTGTGTGTGTGTGTGTGTGTGTGTTCTGCGCGGTATTCGTCCCCTTCTTGTTGAATAATTACCTTTGTTTCCTGTATTGATATTATAATCCTGTTGGTACACTCTTCACAAAAAAATCTTTATTTTTATTATTCATTATTCTACTAAGCAAGTGGAATATGCATAGACAAGTATCTATACATGACAGCAATACATAAGAGTTACTCAGTGACGCAGTGTAATGTAATCGACCTTCATTTGAAAATCAGACTAATTATACTTCGATTCATCTTCGCTAGCCAACAGTCGTCGATCCATTTCGTTCCACATAAATGTGACACGAAGTGCACAACCCTTGACTAACATATATCATTGCGAATTTACTCACCTAGGAATCCAATGTGCACAACTATCATGTGACTGTTCATTTTCTTCAATCTGAATAATAATAATAACAATAATAATAATAATAATAATAATAATATTAATAATAATAGTAATTATAATGTCCTTAATTTATTCAGAGTGACATAGTTAATAGAAAACATGTTTTTATTAATATACTACATTTCCGCGTTTTTGCACAAAACATTTATATGTAACATTATAAGATTTTAAATTAAATATGCGAAAATTGTGTATTGCATAATAAGACAAATACTACAGTAGACATAACTTAAATAATTTATATCTCTGAACTTATTCATACTATATGAAGATTGAGAGAAGAAAGTATTGTATTAGTAAATTTAAACAGTAAGAGAACATTTAGACACAAGTTCTAGAATTACTAATTGACTTTCCATCTGCATTTTTCCTAACGTTTTTTTTTTTTTTTTTTTTTTATTTTTAAACAAAAATAGTCCTCTTTGTAATTTATTACATTTTCTAAAGAAAATCCACATTTACTACTATCTTTACGGTTACTAAATATTTGTCCAAATTTCCATGAATTTCCTATTTATCTCTCTTAGTTAGTCTGTGTTTTACTGTCTCAGTTTATATTTACCTCTGCACAAATCCTATGGCACGCAACAGTTTATATTTACCTCTTCACAAATCCTATGGCACACTACAGTCTATATTGCCAAAGTTTTTAATTTTAATGCGTATCAGAGACATGTATTTCCTAATTGCGAAACTATGAACAAGCATACTACATCTACCTTTATTCACCGGTGTAAACCTCTCCTTGTACCTTCTTGTTTTTCTGTGTTGATGACGGTGTCCTTACTACTTCTTGATTTGATGCATGGCGCAGATATATTAGAGGAATACCGTAGAGCAGGTTAATTTTTGTCTTTTGTTTACTGTAATATTTTAACCAACTATAATGACAATTATTAAAATTTTCCATTTTTATTTTCAAGGAAGTGTCTAAAATCATCCATTTTACTTATATGCATGCATAAATACTAAGTTTTTAACCTTTATAACCTGACAAAAAAGGCGAAAAGTAGAAACAGTTTAGTGGCGTAATAGTTACCGCTTATACGGTATTTAATTTGAACGTCATTATTGTCTTCTTTCCCGTTTGTTATATAATAAAGAAAAAACATTTTAAAATTAATATATGGATCAATTATTTGTTTAAATGTGTTAGTCGGATAGCTAATTTCCAGAGCAGATGCTTTTTATCAAGCTGTTAATCAAATATTTAGAAACAAATATGCCCCAGTATTATCTGTTCTGTCTGTAATTAAATCGATACCTTCATAAATGCAGTGTTTGAATTCTTTAGTCAGAGAATATAAATGTAATAATAAGATATGCCTTGTTATCAATGTTCATAAATTATTTAGAAACGCTACACGTAACAAATTTATAGAATGTATAGAACACCTTATAAGGACCTTTGTATCTGTTGACACTTAATAACAGAATGTATGGAAACTTAGCAGAGTTAGTTAATGTCGACATTCAGAGGTTTGACATATAGTCAACAGCACCAAAGCAATCTTGAAGCTGCCTTATTATGAGAGGTGGCTACCGGATATGAGATAAGATGTTACACGAAACACCATCGTATTCCAGATTTTATTCTAACCAATCAACCAAACAACCAAATACCTACTTTGAGTGCCAATGCAAAAAAAAAGCAATTGATTTCGCAAATTTAGGCCCAGAACAGTATAAAGCATATCATTTTTGCAAAAGAAGAGAACTATTTTTGACAAAAAATTTTGAAATTATTCTCACTAGAAATCTTACCCAAAATATTCTGACAAATCTAAAGGCCGTTTTTGCACATTTCAAGTAATATTCCAAAGGCTGGAGTACTGCCGAGTAAAGTTCTAGGATGAACAGGCCAGAGCTCAATGCGCGCAAATGAGGCTGACAATATTCTTATAAAAATATTCGTATTACTTAATGCACACGAATGTTAGTTGGTAAGTTTGGTTTGGTTTGGTGTTTTACGGCACAGCAACACAAGTAGTTAGTTGGTAAGTTTGGTTTGGTTTGGTGTTTTACAGCACAGCAACACAAGTAGCTAGTTGGTAAGTTTGGTTTTGTGTTCTATGGCACAGCAACACAAGTACTTAGTTGATAAGTTTGGTTTGGTTTGGTGTTTTACGGCACAGCAACACAAGTAGTAAGTTGCTAAGTTTGGTTTGGTTTGGTGTTTTACGGCACAGCAACACAAGAAGTAAGTTGCTAAGTTTGGTTTGGTTTGGTGTTTTACGGCACAGCAACACGAGTAGATTATTTATTTCCGAGGCAATACCGTTGCATTTGCTAGTCCGGCATGCTGGCCACTGAGCTACCGCGGTCCCTGTACTAGTAAGTTCATTTTGTGCGATCCTTAAGTGAGAAATTTCCCACTCAAAAAGGGTGGCAACTATAACGTGATAAATTGAAATAGCCATCACGTTATCAAAGCCATGCTCGCAGAAGTTACTTTGAGATGAATGTAAAATTGTAAAAAAATATACCAGCAAAATGAAAGAAGATTTTGTTTATATATATATTTGATTGTTTATAGTCCACATCTTAGACTTTTATATTGTCAACCTTTGTAGATGATTGGATTAGATGAGATGAAGTAAAGCTGCATCTAATTTCAATCTCTCAGCTTTCTCAAAGTGGTGATTTTAATAAAAAGAATATTATGAGGTCCTGAATTCATAACACTTTCACAACTGAAGCTTGAAATTAACTCCAAGCTGTTAGATCAAATATCTCTGAAACTATTGATGACTGCAAGAAAAATATCAGGTTCGTTCCTTTGCTCCTTATTTCGTTATTACCGAAAGTTGTAAGCTTTTGCTCTGGTAGAGCTATGATTTCGAAAAAAATGAATTTCGAGTATAAGTTTGAGTCTATTTCTCGAAACATTATTATTTCCTGGACAAGTCTCTACACTGTTTAAAGGATGTAGCCGATTAGATGTGAAAACGTGTTAATGCAAACCTTTGTCATATTTCCTGCAATAAAGACTAGGCACCCTAAAAAAGATGTCTTAGTGAAGCCAAATACCAGCGAGTATACTTACTATGAAAATTAGGGTCTTGCACGAACTGTTTTAAGATTACTGGCGATGCTAGTGCGAACACAATGCCACTTAAGCGTTGTTATTGGGTCAAAAATTACACCAAAGCACAGTAGGGAAACAATCTACGAAGGAATTGTAAGTTACAAATTAAAGTGTAAGCTTTATTGAATATGGCTGTATACGAATTAGGAGGATGTGACACAGCGCGTAATTAACTAATAATCCTCATAGACAATGTCTTGACCACTACGAATAAACTGTGACAGACGACAATATTCAAAGAGATATATTATTATTCAGTCTAATAGAAAGTCGCTCTGTTACACACTGAAATGGTGGTTGCAGTCATCTGCCTGCAAGTAGAAGTCAAAATAAATGTATCTTCTTAATTTCAATAATTTGGGCTACCGACCTATAATACATACAAGAAAGGTCAATATATTGGAGCGGAATACACTTCTTATAGTATATCACTCAGACATTAAGTAGAGTTTATTGTCTACCTAATAAATGGTATATAAAATGTGGGCTTTGAGATGACATTAAGCTATAAAAGATTTCTAAAGATGGATGGGCATACCAGCGTATTATGAACATAAATTGAGAGAAAGTATTAGAATGTGGAGTATGACAAGAAACGTTTCAACCTGAGCATGCATCATTCGGTTTCGTAACCTTGGCTATAATAAAATTAATGAAGGCAACTTTAGTCGAGTACATATTGCTTATGAAAACATGCAAGGATAGCGAAGAGGTATGTCCCTTGAAACAAACCTGAACAATTCTCTGAAAGGAAGTTGACACTTAGGTAAAAAAGGAGAAAAGAAGTAAGTTGAAACTAAAAGAATGACAAAGAGCTGAAAATAATAATAATAATAATAATAATAATAATAATAATAATAATATTTGTAGCAGTACCGTTGTCTTGTTGTACTGAAACCTTTGCTGTCAGATTTTAACACAAAGATCTTGTACAGCATTTTAAAATCTCTAAGTGTCTTAAACATATTCTTTATGTACACTTAAGAAAACATGTCACTTTTGTGACCACGTCGAATTAGATCATCAATGCTACATTAAAAAATATGAAAATAAAATGAACTCGAGGAAGTATCGAATGAAGACCAGAATAAGAAAACAAAAAAGACCATTCTGTGGATTTTATCCTTTTTCACTTTGAATGTTCACAAAAGACTGGAATTCACTTCCCTAATTGTTGTCTAGCTCATCGTGCTTGCGACAAGTGCATTTAAGAACCTTTTTTTCATCATTGTCCAACTTATAGCGTGATTCCAGGAGGACTTGAGAAGATAGTTCTTGGTTCTTGTCATCTTACTGATTTTGCCGAGTGGATTTTAGACCCCACCGACGACACTTGGAGCGAAGAGGAAGTAAATAGTTACGTGAACTGTCATCAATATGTTACAGTCATAGCTCACAATTTCTCAGGCTTCGATGCAAAATTTCTTTTGAGACATTATTCAGAACAAGGAATTGAATTTCCATCAGTCGTCATGAACGGCGCCAAAATTTATTTACATAAAAGTAGGACACGTACAATTTAAAGATTCCCTGACTTTTTTACCCATGCAAAATGTTATTTTCCACACTAATATTGAAGCTAATCAACACGTCGTTCTCCCACATTTGCCATAAGTGCAACACTACGACCCTAACGGTATGTTCTAAAACAACGAGAAGCAATCAACCTCTGGTACCGGGTCCACTCTTTTAGACCCTTTTGATTTTCAAGAAGATATGTTGAAATATTGTGGATTCGATGTTGACATTTTACGCTAATGTTGTGGAAAATTTCGACAATTATTTATTTATCGACCTCTTGAAAGAAGCTTCTACCAATGCTAAAACGTCTGAATTAGTATATCGAAAAAAGTTCATCCCGAGAACACACTAGCCATTATACCACCTCGATCCATTGTAGTGGTCAGTTGTCGATATTCCATCAAAGCTTTTCGCTGGCTATATTAATTGTTTCAGACTCAAAACAAGCAGATACAACATGCTAGAAACGGTGGTGGAGGAAAGAAAATCGGATCTTATTCTGTGGATAGGTGAGATTTATAAAACTCACAGACGGTGAACGAATTGTAGAGATGTTTAGTTCACGGATACCCTATTTGTTGTCCTCAACGAGACTTTAAAAAATCCTTTCTCAGATTTCACTGTGGAAGAGTTGTACGACCAAACATACTAACGGCGCCAAAATTTGGAAAGCCAAGGATACCAAGTGGTGGAAATTTGGGATCAACATTTCAAACAGATCTTGAATTCCGACACATCGTCCAAGAATACGACGTGACGGCCATCGAACCTTTGAATCCACGCGACAGTTTGTTGGAGGACGGACCAATGCAACACGCTTGCTGCACAACGTAGTTGAATCTCAGGATGAACAAATTGAATACATCTATGTGTGTTTGTTCTATCCTTGGGTGTGTAAATATGCTCGACTCCCTACCGGTCACCCGGAAATGTTGACAGAACACATCGACGTAGTACACATTCGCCAGTACGAAGGTTTGATCAAATGGCAAAGTTTTGCCAACGACGAACTTATACTATCCTGTTTTACCTCATCATTGCCAGGGAAAAGTGATGTTTCCTTTATGCTGTACGTGTGATGAAACGTGTAATGAAGACCAACCTTGTTTGCCACGAAGACCAAATCCCCGCTTTGCCAGGTACGTGGGTGAGTGTCAAATTGTTTCACGACTGAGTATCAAATTGTCTCATACTCTCGATCGAGGATACAAGTTGTTACAAGTGTAAGAAATTTGGAACTCTCCAGGTAGAAAATAATAACAACAAGATGACGACGACTCTAGTGGAGGGATTTTTCAGGCTGCCTCAAAGAAATTTTTACATTGAACCGAGAAGCTGGCGGCTATCCTTTTTGGTGTCTGACTCCAGAAGATAAAGAGGATTTTAAAAAACGGTACTAATACTTACAAGGCATCATTTTAGAATACGTGGAAAAAAAACAAAGGAAGAAGATCGATTGTAAAAGTCATGCTGAATTGTTTTTGGGGAAAACTAACTCAACGGCCAACATTTTCAAAGACAGAATACTTGCTAGATTCAAGTAGATACTTTCAACTCATCGACGATAAAGGAAAACTCATACAACACGTGGAAATCGTATGTGAAGATTCGATTTTGGCTAATCACGTCTTAAAAGAAGATTTGAAGTCCGGTAAAGATCAAGATTTTTATATGAAAACGGTGGATCCTCACAAAATTGAGCGTTTGTCAGATCATCAAATTGTCAGTTGACCTTTAGAGAAAGTATGTCAACTCACTACCATACGGACACGCAGATCTCTAGTATAAAAACGTTCCAAGACAGAAAAACTACAGACGTTGACCGAGAATGATGAATTCCACAGATAAAACATATGATGAATCCTACAAAACGTTAAAACAAAGTCGAGTGGGATGCAGTACCCAATGACCAGAGTCATGCTGTACCCTCCGACATCAGCGATGCAGCACGCACGACCTTGCCACTCTACTATCGAAACCGATGCCGTTCGTGTACATTTGTATGGATTTCATTCATGTACTCACAAACCGCTCTGGATACCCCAATTTCCGCGAAAAATATTAATCAAAGTATAATTTTGAAAAGTCGATTCCAGACGTTCAAATGGAAATGACCTAAATATCTGGTAGGACTTGGTCCCAAATCTTTAGCCAGAGCAGGATTTGTCTACTTGGGAGAAGGAGATAAAGTACATTGTTGCAGTTGTGCTGTGACACTTCACGAATGGGAGCATAAAGATACAGCTTTACAAATCGTCTCCTTGTTGTCACAACTTCTTTTGGTCGGTCTAGAATATAATTCTCGTGGATACTTTAGAAGAGGAGAGGATTCGTAGTTTACCACATGATCTGTGAAAATGCATTTACTTTGTACAAATTCAAGTAAAAAGCAAAGAGCATGAAAGAAAGAACAACATTAACTGAGTTTTAGGAAATGTAAATATGTTTTGCACCATGAAAATGAGAAAACATTAACTGTGTTTTTATGACATGTCAGTTGATTCCACTATGAACGAGAGAAAACATGAACTGTATTTTTATGAAATGTACATTTGTTGTACAATGCACTTTATGCGTTTTTAAATTCACATTGGCTACACCATGAACTGTATGTTTTAAAATGCATTTGGTTACACCATGAGCTGTATGTTTTTAAAATGTAAATATGTTTTGTACCAAGAAATGTATTTTTTTATATGTAAATATGTTGTCCACGAACTGTATTTTTTGACATGTACATTGGTTACATCATGAGCTGTATGTTTAGAAATGTAAATATGTTGTACATGAATTGTATATTTTGGAAATGTTAATATGTTACACTATAAAGAAAACCTTCAATGCATAAAATGTATACAACGTCTTGTGTCGTTTAATGAAATCTCAGAATAGATCTCCAAACAATACCCGAGAGTTATGGCTGCATCCTCCGTTCTCAAAGTGACTGACAAAAGGGCAGACCATCATCGTTGGGAGGCACTGTATCTTCGCTATTCCTATAACATGTTGATTGCTGGACCTAATGGTTCAGGCAAAACCGAATTTGTCAAACGTATGATCGAACAAAAATTACTTTTGTTCGATCCTCCACCACAACGTATCTTGTGGTGTTGAAAAGAGTGGCACTCGTCTTACACGTTACTCCAAGAAAGTCAAGGAAAAATCATTTCGTTTCCAGAAGGAATTTCTCGCAAAGACGATGGGATCGTGTCTGACCTTAGTCAAACACATATTGTCATCTTCGATGACATGTTAGGGGAAGACGAAAAAAATTAACCTTTAATTTACACGAAAAGGACATCATCATATTGCTAGTATTATTAGCATTACTCAAAATTTATTTCAACAAAGTAAAGCACGTCACACCATTAGTGTTAATGCACATTGTGTGATGTTGTTTAAAAGATTACTAAAAGGTAGCATTCACATATCACATCAAAGAAAACGTTTTTTTTTTTTTTTTTTTTGAAAAACATAAAGTAGCTTTGTCACAACTGCATGATCCAAGAATCGATACTCAAACCAAATAACAACTTATTTTTAAATCTGTTGGGTCTTTAGGGGGGGGGGGTCATTATTAGTTCGCTTTTAAAGTGCAATCCTAATCAACATCTTTAAAAAAAACAGACCAAGAAGAAGAAAGGGATATTCAGTACACTCGAAAAAGATAACTCAAAAGAAAATGACTCCTTCAGGAAAGAGAGGTACAGCCGCTAGAACACGCACGTACTCCCAAACATCTCGCTCTGTATCCGTCTTTCGTTATCCTCCGTTAATGATGATGCCAGCTAAACCTGATTTAAGACAAGTGTTTCCTCATTTTGATGAGAAAATGGAAGCCCGTTTCTGCTGCTGCAGCCAAAAAGTGGCCTCTCCTAAGACAATAATACAAGACAGAATAGGCCTGTTACAAAGTGTACTGGATTTGTCCAAACAAGAACTGCCAAGATTGAGACCATTGAGAATATCTGTAGTACTTAAAATTAAGTTGGTACGACGTCCCGACAATCGTTAAAGACAAATTCCAGTATCAAAGGAAGATTTGTTGAATAAGTTTCCTCTCCAACAGTGCTGTCGCAAAGCTCCCACCATCATTGACAACGACCAAAGAAACCTTCTAAAATTGGGTAATAGCTATCTCTCCTCGTTTAACTCAACACTGGGATGTTTTGTCAGTACTAAATCCAATGCTCTGATCTAAAGCCAATCATTCACAAAGCACCTAAAGAAATCATCGATACGGCATGTGGATGTTGTTTGAATGTTTTGAAAGGAACGGTTCCTTTCACCCAGAAACAATAACATCAGTTAGGACGACATCGTTACGTACTTCGACAAATGGTAAAAAAGAAAATATCAATCAGTCAAAAGAAAAAAATGCTCGTTCAACCAGGAGGTTTTCTACCCGTGCTGATAGACCCGTTGTTACAAGTCGTTGTTCCTTTGTTAGGATCGATTGCTTGACCACATTTGGGAGGAGTGACGAAATGAAGATTAAAAAGAAGAACACACCTTCCTGGAAGTACCTCACACTAGTACCTTTGTATCTTATGGAGGAACGAAAATTAGCTTTAGTTTCTTACAAACGAAGGATAGAACTCCATCGTTGGTACGAACAACGGATACTCAATTTACCTCATAATCCTAATCTCACCAAGATGGCACATTTACCACAAGAGTTACAATCGTTGATGAATCGAACAGATTTGTCAGGAACGGAAACATCACAACGCTATGGACAATTATTACAAGAACTTAAACTGTTCACCACTAAGTTTTAGACGAGACGACTCTGGGAGACAAAAAAACCGTAGTAGCCTCTCCCAAGAGGATGACAGATACAACCAAGGGATGACAAGAGAGAAGACTTTGAAGAAGAGTTTTTTTTTAACGCCACTTTCTAAAATACCCAAGTTCCTACATCAGAATTGGTTGGTTCAAAAAGTTGATGTCCACACCTTCGCCTGCAGAAGAGAAAGAGAAAAAGGAAAGAAAGAAGTCAAACAAGAACCGATCCTCGAAAAATATAAATCAAAGAATAATTTTGAAAAGTCGATTCCAGACGTTCAAATGGAAATGACCTAAATAGCTGGTAGGACTGAATCCCAAATCTTTAGCCAGAGCTGGATTTGTCTACTTGGGAGAAGGAGATAAAGAGTGTGGAAGGTGTGTCCTTCTTTTAATCTTCATTTCGTCACCGCCCCCAAAAGTGGTCAAGCAATTGATCCTTAAAAAAGGGACAACCACTTGTTCAAGCATCTCCTATCGCTCATCGGACACGTCAATCATTGAAATCCATAAAATACCAAACAGAGAAAAGAGCATCAGTAGTTCGTTAACATATTGAGAAGAAGCAGCAATCACATATAACAACTTTTAGCCAGCATTTACTACAATCCTGCTTATGCCGTTGGCTATGGAGACATTTAAAAATCGTATCGTGCAGCTAAAATCAAACTCGGAGGTTTACGTCTACAAGATGCAAAAGCAAAGGTTACAAGAATAATAGACGTACACGTTACACAAACCCATTCGACGAAAAGTTTCCAGAAAATAAACTAAAGCAGCAGGAATAGATCATCAACGGAAAGCTGATTTAGCAGATGTCACTCATTTAGCGTAGTGCAATCGAGGTCACAATTACCTGTTTTGTGTCATCCAATTGTTTTCAAAATCAGCTTGGACTGTTCCTTTGACTCCAAAGCAAGTCAAGAGTTAGTGCGACCTTTAAAACGTCTTTTAAAACAAAGTGGTCGATACCCTCAACAATGACAAGCAGATAAAGGCAACGAATTTTTGAAACATGCATTTCAAAAAGAATTCAAAAAAGATATATTCATTTTATCACCACTGAAAATCCTGAAACGAAAGCTAGTGTCGTGGAACATTTTCAAAGAACTTTAATAGAACGTATGTGGAAACATTTTACACATCAACATACTCTCAAATACATCGACGTGTTACCACGTTTAGTCAAAGCTTAGAAACAGTCCTACCATCGTAGCATCATATGTGCTCCAGAAGAAGTGGAACCGCAAGAGGAAATGATTGTGTTCGATCGATTGTTTGGAACGTCCAAGATCAGAAAAAGAACGAAATGTTAAACATCAGAGATTGATTTTGCATTGGATAAACAAAATGCACTTTTGACAAATGTTATTTACCTAACTGGACGACAGCATTGTTTCGTGTCATTGGCCAAGTACGTGGACGTGACCTCCTGTCTATAAATTGGAAGATATGAATCGAAAAGTGTTTAAAGGAACTTTTTATTTGCCCAGGTTACAACGGATGACTAAGAAAGAGGACAATGTGTACGATATCTAAAGCATTCTCGATTGAAGAACACGTAAACAAACTGGAAACACATCGAATCCATGAAGTCAAAGTCCGCTGGAAAGGATATCCATCCAGTTTGGATTCTTGGATTGCAGCTACACAAGTCATCGACGATGAAAACAAGTAGAAGACACAACCATGCCGTTAAACACAGTCACATCTCCCTCTCAGCGTTCATCTTTTCAACAACAACCACTGTGGGTGTGGTGTGAAGAACGCGTTCCTCAAAATCAAATCGTCTTTTATGCCAACTCTTTGTGGTGTATTGTGTAATTGGAGCAGCCATTATAAATATGAGTTTGCAACAAGGAGATAAACAATTGTGGAGTATTTTACCCAGCAGTTGTTGTTGAAATATACCGATAGTAACAACAAAGTTAGCTATGTCAACGTCAGTTACAACTCTCCTAATCACATCAGTCCTCTAGAACTCTCACTGGAAAATCGTCCTTTGACATTGAGTGATTTCTCAGAAACAAAACCCATCGAACTATTAATAACCTAATTTATTTGACATTATCAAGTGGCAGCTCTGTGGATCTGTTTCCCAAGAACAAATTATGTTGTTTCACGGCCAAATTACCTGTCTATACAATTAGATATTTTTAAATAGTGCGCTTTGAATATATAACGCCTATTCCTCTAGCAACAACTACATCACATGGATAAATGTTGTAAGAGCTTTTGCT
Organism: Margaritifera margaritifera; assembly: GCA_029931535.1. Lineage (NCBI taxonomy): Eukaryota > Metazoa > Mollusca > Bivalvia > Unionida > Margaritiferidae > Margaritifera > Margaritifera margaritifera. Next base: position 157,357 of record JAQPZY010001494.1, read on the forward strand.
GTCACGAGAGTAGGAATATGAGAGGCGGATTAACGTCATTTCTCTCAGTCATAAATGATTGCTCGTTTTTTAACTTTTATGCTTTGGCTTTTTAAACTGCTTGTGACCGTTTTCCAAATTATTTTCCAAGTTCAACTCTACGTGGATCTTTTATCTATTGTGAAGTTATCTTCTCTGGTGATGTAGGAACCTTAGAATTTTTCTCAGTTTTACTTTCACCAACTGCAATTTAATATGCAACGAAAGTACAGTCGTTCTAAAGAGTTGTTCAAGTTATTTGCAAGTTACCTTCTCTGGTGATTTAAGAACCTTAGAAGCTTATTTTGTTTTATTTTCGTCACCTTCCATATTTTTTAAAGTTATCCAAGTCATGTTTTACGTCAAACAAAGTATTTATCGAATTACAAATATCTTAATTAATGGTGAAACATTTTTTGTAAAATAATTGCGTCCTGCTTTTCATCTGCTTACGTTTTAAATTAATGTGTTTGAAAGTTATCAAGCTAGCACTTAATGCTAAAATTGGTAATCCCAACATAAAAGGTAAAACCCCAGTAAAGGATCTAATTCCATTTGATGCTAAGTAGTCTTCTTTCAACTCATTCTGTAATTCATTTAATATATCAATTTGAAACATTTTACACATCAAAATTTGTATTCCTATTTTTACTGGCTTGATAACAGACAAAATGGTGTTGAATGTTTTTTCAGAACATTTTGTTATTTTCTTTCTGTCCTTTTAGGGAGATCTCTGTTCAACAGTGCATGGGGATCATATGGTGGTAAGGGTATAAGGAAAGTAGTTTTATTTACAAGGGATTTAAATTCCTTTTTATGCCCTTCTTTTACGTCCTACCCTGTGTGGTCAGTATATGAGTGGGTGATGGTCATTGCTAATAGGGTGTTGAATAGTAGGTGTAGTTTTAACATTATATTTCCTGTTATCTATAGAGACCCAAACATGTTAAACCTAAGACTTAATGTTAATTCCTGTTAAAGGTCATAGGGTCCCAACACACTATGCTACTATCCCATTTTAGATCAACCACTTCTAACAACGATGTGCTCTCGCCGGCATAAATGTTAAAGAGGGACCCATAATTGTTAAACCTATGAACATTTTTGAACATTGATTTTCTACTTCTCTCTCTCTCTCTCTCTCTCTCTCTCTCTCTCTCTCTCTCTCTCTCTCTCTCTCTCTCTCTCAAACACCCACCCTTACTACGATGCATCACTTTGATGTTCTTTTATGTCAATATTATTATTATCAAGCAAAACCAAATATGTCAGCCACATCACATTCTGTCAGAGTAAAATATTACAATATGACCAGAAATCTTTGCGCGTCACAATTCTGCTTTAACAATGTCACACAATTTGCTGCCAGGTTATTTTCAAACCGTGCATTGAGTAAACCAAAGTTACAGTCAATGGTAGGGCAGACAGAATTGTAACAATGTAATTGTTGGCACACGCGAAAACGTAAGCCAAGATTACAATCAATGGTAGGCTCACAGAATTGTAGTAATGTAATTTTTGCCACACGCCAAATCGAACTGTTTTCAGTCAAGAATTCATCAAAATAACACTGGTTTTCATTTTTTTCTCTATACATTCCAAGATGGCGCCCTAATGTTAACTTCAGCTTGTCCCTACAATCGTTGTACCCTTTTATCATAGGATTCACACACACACAAACACACACACACACACACAAACACACTTAAAGCTAAATTGCCATCCTTTACTACTACTAAGGTAGGTGAATGGAATCTTTGTATTCGTCAGTTGCAAACTCTGAATAGGAAACCTGCTTTTTGCCATCCATGGTTCAAGTCTCTGATGTCATTTGTCGAAAGCCCCTCGCGTACAAACATTTCGGTAATATACCAATTTTGCAAGGACTGTTTCTCGTTGTTTCACACATCCGAACACAGCAAAATTTTAGAGGTAATTTAATAATTTTAATGGTAAAAGTAACTTGAATGTATTATATCTATCAGATACATTCTGCGGAAAAATAGACTTTTAATATTGTAAAAGTAAATTTCAACTTAATAGTAGTATTAATAAATAGATGTTTTTATGTGAATCTTTATTTTGATTGGAGGCAAGAACAATTTTCATCTTTTACGAACCTTGGTGAGCAATAGATTGAAATTATTCCAAGAATGTAATAATTTTCAATGGAAATTATCACAAATGCAAGATTCTATTTATCATCAGAAGAAAATCTTTTTTTTTTTACGCATGACGACAAAGTTGTGAAGTTAAATAAATTTCTATAGTACATAAGTTTGGCTCGAGCATTGTCTATTTGATTTATTTGATGTTAGGAAGTCATGTAGCAAGACTATGTGTTACGAAACGTGTTACATATTAAACAAATTACGACATGGACGTACAAACCTAGATAACGTTGTAGTCATGTGATAAAATCAGTTTCATTAATTTAAACTTACGAATTATGAATATAACCATGCTCATGATTTAGTTTACATTTAATGTGTAGAAATTAAAGAATGTGCATGATTTACTGGTAATTGTTTGAATTTTATGAAATTTGTTTAAATCTTCCGTGATGTCATAAAGTTCAGGAAGAGGTGTACAGTGAGTTACCTCCTTTAAAAAATAATCATCGTTAATTGTATTTTGGGGGTAGAGGCAGATACGGGGGGAGGCCAACGGGCATTCACTAGCATACATACACCCACACATACACACACACGCACGCACAAAGCCTAAAAATGAGCGCGAAAGAACCAAAACGGTCCCTAGAGTAACATTTCTTTACCTTAAGATCCTTAAAATTATGCTCTGAAAATGCATATAATGCAGAATCTGCTGGGGGCTTTGCCCCCACAAGGTGTTCCATCCCATATAACCCTTTGCTAACTTGTTTAGGCGCCACCACAAAAACGATAATTCTGGATCCGCCACTGGCTATTACGTTCATTTTAATGCATCTTACAACACTTGTAAGCAGGCAAGAATACCAACGAGCTGTTAGCATTATTGACAGAATCGACAAAACACTGGCAGGCATGTATGTGGGTCTCTTAGAAAGCTGGATCGTTATCGCTTTGACTGGCCTAGGCATTAAGTCGCTTTTCTACTCCGAGGACTTGGTAGAGCCCTTGGCGCAGGTGAGCTTGTTGGCAACTTTATGACCATACAATTAGCTCAAGAAAAGGCTACAAATACAAAGCGGCCACCTTAAGAGAGATAGGACAATACCAGGCTGATAGCCAAAGGAAAGGCCGAATGCAAGATCGAAGTTCAAGAGATCATAAAAGTCTGGCTGGAAAATCCACATAAATGTTAGCTGCGTGATATCCGTCAAAATGACGAAAACAGCTGAAACAGCAGAAACATAGGAGACGACAAAACAGCTGGAACGACAACATTCTTACTCTCATGCTCCACTCTTTATCATACAGCAAAACATGAAGCCTATTCCTAGCACGCCTCCACCATATGATGCATTATATCCACCTTAACGTGCTTCTACGCTGCGCAAAAAGGTCTTGTTCGCTTTTTTGTCCAGCCAGTATATACCATGGGTTTAGCAGAGCAGCTATGGCAAAACATTTACGGTGTCGCAGATATTACCAATAAGTTGCTAGAGGCATGGCGCGAGACACAGCATGGAATGAAGTGACTTCTATTATTGCGCCCAAGACACTTCTTCCCTTCCACTAGGGTATATATGCTGGATAGAAGCTATGAGGTATCCGCTAACAGACGACGCGCTCAAAACTTTATATAACCTTCTGGAGCAGTTTATTACTCTGGCATAAACGCTGCTGCCTCTTCAACATGTTTTTCAGCGCTTTCGTAAGCAAATCAACAAAGACAATGGCAGCCTCACGTGCCATCATCATTCTTCGGTACGGTATTATCTGCAGCAGCATGTAGTGCACTATCAGTGTTTGTAACAGCATCTTTATATATCACTAGCAAAAAATTCAACTCCCACAATAATTAACGTATTAATACAGTTAGAGACACAAGGCGTCAATAACACAAAACCCGTAAACATTTCGCTTTGCTGATGTTAAAAAGCGGACGACTCTAAATCATAATTTGTGATATGCCCTTTACACGCCCCACATTCAGTTCGGTAAGTAAAAGTCTGGCTCATAAAAATCGTGTTTAAGCCACCTGTGAGTTAATCACACAATCTTTAACAGGATTTTTAAATTAATTCACGTTTTCATCTAAGGGAAATACTTAGTGAAGTCTGCCATGGTATAATGGGCACACATTCCAAGTCATGTTAGTTGTAGACAAGCATTATCGATCGCTTTACGTGACTAAAGCAGTGCAATCAGATGATCAAAACATTTCTGCGTTGTATTTTGGTCTTCTGTCTTAAAAATAGCTGTGAGAGGATTTATACGGTTGAAAGTTTGGTCGATTTATCACATATGTGACAAGAGCACCGACGTGCGACACTGATGGTCGACAGAAAATTGGATTTAATAACTGCAAGGTAAGATCCTTTATTGTTTCACTCATCAACAGACAAAAGTTTTTACAAAACCATTGTTGCTATTACTCCGATAGTAAACATATTTTAGAAAAGTGAATCCGCGAGGGGTGGGTGTGCTATTCTCGTTGGGCACCATAGTAAGCAGAAGGTTAACGCCCGCATTCAGTTCAGTCCATTAGGAAGTATTAATAATGGAATTGCCGTTTCACGCTTGACAGAGTAAATGGCACATACCTTTGTACATTTAAATTCATTTTAAAGTATGTATGCATAGCATAATGAAAGTACATTATATGCCAATATGATAAAACCAAGGGACCTAATGTGGGTGAGGGGTCCTGAGCAGGACAGTACTTTAAACGTTGTATAATAGTTCTGGCGACTCCAGCATCCTAGAGAGTGGGGTGCTGGAAACAGGACCTTATGGGTGAGGGTAAAAAAATCTTAAAGCCCTATTTCACATCTACTACCTTGATCAATGTAAAAGGAGTGTCATGATATTACAAACACAAGGGCAGAATAACAATATCCCTGCCTTTTTTTAAAAAACATGCTGTGATAATCATAGTTCACACTTTAAACACATAAGCATATACAATCAATGATATATGACACAGTAAATGGCACATAACTTTGTACATTTAAATTCATTTTAAAAGTATGGATGCATAGCGTAATTAAGTACATCAAATAGTATATGAGACATGGAACATATGCTATAAATTATTACAGGTACACGGGTTCTGTAAGCACAACAAAATAACTGCTATTTTTGTCCGTTTAGTCATTGTGTTATTTGATCCAAAACAATCTAGGTTACTTGCAGAAAAACTAATTGAAAGATTTTAACATCACGAATAATGTTTATGTATTTCACTAAAATCTGATCACGCCTTTTTAACCTATTGCCAGATATATATCGCGGATTCTAAACCACTTTAAACCGATTTCAAATTTGCACACAAAAAGCTATACCACTACTATGGGACACCACCACCACCACTACCACCATTTTCAAATTTTTTCAACTGTAGTCGTCTGGGATATGATTACAACTATTCGCATTTTTCCAAACAAAAACCTAGACCACCAGAATAGGTTCTAATCATAGCTCTAGAGTTCTTATCAGAAATTAAAAATTACTAGGTTATCAGACCAATCACATAAGTCACCTATTACTTCAGTAATTCAAATAATCACTGGAATTCACTTAAAAATAGAACAAACTTATATAAATGGTACAAGAACATGATATAAGTAACTATTATCTGGTGATAAAGGTGATATTAATAGTCCGGGTTCTTTTTAGTTGATATTACTCTAACTTGAGTATTTCATAATGTTGTTGAATCCTCAGTCCAAAGAAATGTCTCATCTAAAAAATGAACTTACCATTGCTTGGAAATTCTTTTTTCTGAATTGATTAAAGTAACTTTAAGCAAACTTCCAAAATTATAGACTCTAATTGAATTTTCTGTAACTTCTATATATAGTCATGATGAATCATTACTAAGAGATTTATAAAAGGGTCATAATGTAGTTCAGATTTTACGGAAAAAACAAATATTTAGAGGACTATTGTCACATCAGAATATGAGTAATTATAATTGAAAATTACTTTGTGTACCTGACTTTTGTCACAACAAGACATGGAAATAACAGTCCAGCTGCTAACAAAACCGGCCTTGAACTCAAATGCTATGTAAACATATTGTTTACAAAATGACCATAATATGACCAAAGTGCAACTTACATACATGGACACATATTATAAATTATATATATATATATATGTGTGTGTGTGTGTGTGTGTGTGTGTGTGTGTATGTGTGTGTGTGTGTGTGTGTGTGTGTGTGTGTGTGTGTGTTATGAAGAATCTATTAACATTTCAACTAACGTCTTTAAAAAGAAGGAGTTGAATTTAATGCTGCATGTTCAATATTATTAATTGTTACGTTGGTCTCATTTGCTGCCATTTATTTACAAAACGTTCATAGCACTTCTGGACATGAAGTTACCAGCACAAAAGTTTCTGATATTTTAATCTGATCAGGTTTTGGTTCCGCTTTCTCACGTTACAAAGTTTTAGAAACACAACCTTCTGCAAAAATAATATACAATATTCCAATAGCAACAATTATCCCATCTATCAAGCAACATCTACCTTGCTCTTTAGTTTTAGAAAAGTGATTTTTACTGTTCTCTTCTTACACTTCTTTATTTTGTCTGCTTTCCCTCTTTACATTTTTTGTGAACGTTTACCAAGTTGCCTTTTAAATTCAGTTTTATGTGAATCTTTCTTATTTTGTGAAGATACATTTCTAACTTGTTTTTTTATTTTTACAAGTTTCTTCATATTTTCTTTCTCCGTCTTCCGTTTACTTTATAGTAAAATTAGTGAGCGAGCGAACAAGTTCTTAAAATGAAATAAAAGCTAGTTGAGATATGGTTTGAATAACTTGAAGAAAAAAATCTTGAAATTATACTTGCGTTAACTAGAACTCGAGCCTTGCTCACTTTGCTTTCTTTCTCTGATAGCTGGCTTACGAACCTGTTCGATTCTCTCACTAACTTTTCTCACACTTATTTCCATTTTTTCTGATTTATATCTTACTTTGCAAAATACTTTACTATATGATAGAGATAGACTGCTGTAATAGTTACTCCAGCTGAACAAAATGCGTCTCTTATAAAACATCGAGTACACTTCCTATTTATTTTAAAATAATTTCAATGGCCTGTTCTGTCTCATTTTTTGAACATGTAAACTTGAGAACTTGTTATCTTTGCTCACTATCTCTGCTCTCTCACTTTGCTCACTCTTTTTAAAATTAATATGTTTAAGTGTTATTGAACTTGCACTCAATGCAGATAGAAGTAATGATAAAAACCTAGTAAAATATCATATTCCATTTGTTTGTATGTAATCTTCTGTTAAATTTGTCTGTAAAATTTTAACAATAGTGTTACAGCTGACAACAGTTTTTATATATTAATTTTTAATTCATATCTGTATTCTTCTTCTTACTCTCGAACGTATCAGAGACTTATTAAAGACTTATTAAAGAACTTGACCGCTATCTACACTGTTGTTTAAAAAACCCACTTTTTGTCAAGCTGATTTGGATCAATTTATAGTCAAAGAGTTTTAAAATGAATCCTGTTGAAAAGGAATTAGAAGACTTTAATGAAAGATATGATCATAATAATAATAATAATTGTGCGGAACAAATCAGGAGTTTAGTAATTGATGAGCCTTATAGTGATAATTTATCTGATGAGGGATTTCAACAATCAAAAAATATTGATATAGTTGATTTATACAAGGAATGTCTTAAGAATTGCTTACGTAATGACGAAGATCAATATAACTTAATTAGACCTTATTTAAACCTTTTTGAAAACAATAGTCTACCTGGAATAGGTGATAAACAAATACAAATTTCAAAAAATGATAAACTAAACAGAATCTTGTCTCAAAACTCCTTACCTACAGGTAGAGGTGGCAGTGACTTTCTTAAGTCCTTAGGTCAGACAAGAGAATGGATTGTATGGAAATCACCAGATGAAAGTAAGAGATGAGAGCAAAACAAAACAAGTTCTAGCGCAATGAGCTTTCAATCCAATTGTACCAACATATCAGCAAAGGCAAACAACGACTGTTCCAGTACACTCTCCACCAGAAATGAAAGTATCGAATGATGTTAGAGAATTGCATGATAATCTAAGCAAGAGAAATATTGTTTTTTAAAAGAGACATTAATAAAATGTAAAATAAAGATTTCGGAACAAAATGATGAAAGACACAATTTTAACAGTATTTGCTCCACAAAAAGAAAGAGAATTACGAGGTAAAGCAAATGCTGTTGATATAGTAAATTCCAATATAACATCAATGAAGATGATAGAATATACAACAGGCAGATAGGGGAATTTAAAAAGTTAATAAATTTCAAAGATATTTTTCAAAAATGCAAAAGTCGGAGCTAATATACAAGAAATATTGCAATCTTATGAAAGTAAAAGAGCGTAACTACTTCGGCATTTGACACGTTTAGAAAATAACTATAGATAAATATTAATATCATTGATTCAAAAATTATAAACTAGTTACCATTAGGTGAATGGTAAAAATAATTATTTAAAGAGAAAGGTGTAACAATTGCTATGATTTTTAAAGCTATATCTATGATTCCAACAACTCTTGCTTTATCCATGCCAATTATGCAAGTTTAACAGAAGGCACGGAACAACCTAGAGGTGGAGGTAGTGGTGAAGGCAAATTATTTATGTGATATCTGATCATGTTATTTAACTTGTTGCTGCAATAACTGGTTTGTTGTTTGTAATTATAATTCAGAAGTCACAAATAATCGACTGATATATAGGGAACTATATAGTGTTAAAAGATCAATTCCTGCATATACAGATATGCATAGTAAAAACTGTTCAAACCGGCACCAGTTCTACAAGAAATATGGCAGAAAGTTTTGAGCTGAGAATTTGGTGACGATTTTCAAAACATAAAAATAAAACAAAACAACAAAAGACTAGATCCATTTCAAAACGAAACGATTTATATTGTATGTACCTGATATAGCACTTCAAGAACTCTACTGTGTTGAATGCAGGTAACATAAAATGTCAGATCTCACACCGTAGTTGAAAAAGAATACAATAGGTTTGATTTCCCAATCAAATTTAAAATAAAGCTCATCCAAGACACATTTTGTCCGGGATGATCCCCAACAAGCTGCGAGTAAGCACAGATTTTCAACCTACAACTATACGAATGTAAACCTAAATAACACTTTTGTTTAGGCTTCTCTCTCTCTCTCTCTCTCTCTCTCTCTCTCTCTCTCTCTCTCTCTCTCTCTCTCTCTCTCTCTCTCTCTCTCTCTTAATAGTTGAGAAGAAATGGATTAAAACAAGTCATGTTAAAAATCTTATTGAAACTATTAGTATTTCAGTTTCATTCAAAAGAAGTAAGCACACTAAACACAAGCCCAAGACATTCTTTACTTTTTAAATAGGAGGATATCAGAAACATAACTCCTTGACATATCTTATATTTTAGTGTCACACTGAAATTAAAGAGCCATAAGCAAATTATATAGACATAACAGATACAACAATGGGAGACTAAAATCAGACTTGATTATTGTGAACTCGTCTTTGATTTAGAGGGTTATCAAATAACAACATGAAATGGTTATGAGAAAATGAAAATTCAGACAATGCAAAAGAATAAACTTAAAAAATAATTGTTCGAAAAACTAGAAATAAGAAATGATATACTACTCCAGTAATCTGGTATTTTGATTGGCTGTGATATCATGCTCACGGCAAGAATTTTAGTCCAAAATTTGAATCTGGGGCTTGTTCATGTAGTATGAAGAGCAGGATCTTACTAGGGAATACATACTTCTTCTGGCTTTTCTCTGTTCACGAATAGAATCGCGTTCTTTATTGAGAGTGTCTGCTGCAGATTGGTAAAGTGTTCCTTTTCAGCAGTCCTTTCCCTTTCTTTGCTGTCAAAAGAGGAGACAGAGAGCCCACATACAGCATTAACAATAAAATTAATTCCACCATCTGCTTGATGGAAGCCAATATTATTTCGAGAACACCTCTTCCCAGTATCTTAATCATCTACTGACCTGAATAAATCTTTTAACTCTGTCATATCATAATCACAGTCGTACAAGAATCAATGGCATTCGCAACACATCATTTCTCCTTGTTTATGTTCGGGTTCAGATCTTTTTCTTACTGCGATTGAAAACGCCAAGTATTAGAAGGAAATTTAGTGAAAATGGATGTACACTAGGGGGAGGCATCTTTCGTATAAGGTACGGCATTTGAATTCGTTTCAATGCAATTTATGCAATATGGTTCAGAGGAAGTACATGGATGTTTGAAAGCAACATAATGTTCCCCTCTTACATCACGCTGTAGCAAAACAGTATGCCCTGGCCCTGCTGTGTGCTGTTTTAGAGGTATGCCCTTGTTCCTTAAAGCATTGCTGCAGAAGTTCTGCATGTCTACTGTCCTCTTTATCGTCGTTCAGGTATGATTTAGACTCTAAATCGATTTGACATTGAAGATGTGTTGAATAACCACGTCCGGTTTGACCTTGTTTAATCTGACGAGTAATGTCCTTCGAAGCTCCGTGTTGAGAAAATACTTCTTTGACAGCAGTGACCATGTCTTTCTGAGTCCATGCATGGTTAGTAGAGATCAATTTCAGCACTGTTTCCTCGTTATTATCGTCGCTGCCCAATTCATGTCTACTTGCCTTCAACTTTTTTGCACACACTGGTCTTACTCCATTCTGGTACGATTGCTTCACCGCTGTATTGTCTTCGAACGAGAGAATACTCTTTTTATGTGTGAAACTGAAGTGCAGTGTGGGTCTTCCAATAAAAGGATAGCATAACTGACATCATTGTCGTCTTCCAGCATCAGACATCGTTTCTTGTGCAGTAAGTGTTGTCCATACTAACTGATGTACAAGATATCTCTGAAGCCTCCACTCATAGCCACGGATTTTGCACGTCTTGTGTAGTCCAAAGCCAATTCGATTTCATCCTTAAGATCGTGAAGTCTTGACATAGCCAGGCAGTAAGACGTTTTTCGTCCTTATTCCGTTCCACTTTGGTTCACTTGAAGAAGGAGATTCCCTGCTTTTCTCATCGTCTCTTTCCCGCTATCGCATTGTGTAATGACATTACCTTTGTTTCCTACGCTCAAAAGACAAAATATCATTCTAAGAAGAAACGTGCTTTTCAGAGGTTCTTTAATTTCTTCTTCCTCGACGCTTAAAGACCAAAGACCTTTATCGCCTATATTCATAATTTATTCCCGTAAGCCTTTGGTTGAGTTTTGTTCGTACTGCCAAATTTTAATTTTTAGATCTATGTAGTGCATATTTGCTAGTTCAAGGCATGGGCCACAAAAAACACTGCAAGACATTGCCTCTTTGAGCAACTCTTCAGCAGTGTTGAAGTCTACTGACGTGGCGTAAACAATGCCTTTACGTCCCAAGAGGACAATTCTGGAAATCTGTCTGTTTGACGTTTCGTCGACCAAAGAGGAAATGGTGTGGGAGCTCGTCGCTATATATGTTCGCCTGTAGATCTACCTCGACGCTTAACAAGGCTACATACTTATCAGCGATGAATTGTCGTCTGTGTGGGTCTGACAATGGAATATTCTGCAGTCGAACCTGGGATCGGAATGCTAAACAACGCAGTGCTACTTTTGGATCATGAAAGGAATCGCTATTCTCCATTTTAAGGGATCTGAAATAGTTATGCACACATTTTGTATTTGCATACGTCAATGAATTCATACGTTGTACCATAGTTTAGAATTAACAAAGATATACTGATTTTTCGGGCCATTTCTATGTAGCCAATACTGTTTAAGGCTGACAACAACTCGTCTAGGGAGCAACTAAATGGAAGATATCTCAGTAATGTGTCGCACATTAGTTCCCTCGACTTTCCAGATGCATTCATCCTCCTCAGGATATCGAATACATCGTAAATGAGATAACCCTTCCTAAAAAGTTGATATGTCAGGGGCATGAGGTCTATTGCTTCCTCGATGTCTCTAGAGACCCTTTCCAGAACAGTAATTTATGTGTTAGTCATCTTTAAGTTATCCGCAGTAATGGCTGATTCTGTTGATGGGCGGCATCGTGAGAAATGCATTAAACTTGCATATCTTCTTCGGGATTGATGTAAACTGAAAAATCAAGAAAATCTTGCTATTCTAACATGTATGCGTAATATTAAGTGAACTGAAAAATATGAAAAAGTATACACATATAAATGATAATTTTGAAGAAAAATAATTTATCTTCTATGTGAAAGCATTTTCAGCCGATTAGAACGATTCAGTGCATTGATGTTGGATCAATTTGAATCGATTCACTCACACAGAATACTTAAATCGTCAAATAATACAACATTTTATGGCCAATTATTTCCCAACAGTCTCGTTTTTTCTTCTGCGCACAGTTTCTGCCCGCTACGTCAGCCATTTTAAATGTGAATTGAGGTCCAAATGTTGCAAAATAGGTCATGGTAGAAAATATCTCTTGTGAAGGTTTGGCCTAGTTGACATAATCCTCCATCGTCTCAAGCCAGAGGCGATAATCCGCCAACTCCATTATCACCCGGAGTATTCACGTTTCTCATGAATATGCACAAACCAGCTTAACCAATAACTGCGAGCACGAGTAAATATTCCTCGCCTTTGTGACCCAACATGACCTTTCATGCTGTTTGAATAAGCCAACGTTTCTCTTCCGAGCACATTCACTTATCGATCGAAAAACGGGAACTTTCAGCCACGGGTGATAAAGGAGCATGGCGGATTATCGATTGAGGTTTGCGACGATGAAACTCCTGTTGCTTTTGATTACCTGTTATTTGCTTTTTTTTAAATCAAAACATTTAAAGAATTACAACAAATTTCCATCCAGATATTTCCAACCCCAATTGCACTAGCATATACGAACAATATCGCCGTGTATTTCTTATACTCAACACTTTCATGCATGTTTGTAACATAAACCACATTGATGGATTTCCGGTTCAGATATATATCCGCTTTAGCTTATGCCAATACTTCAATAAGTATTTGTTATTGAGGCGATGTCCTACCATTAATATCAGTTATGATGTAGCGATCGGAGCATAACTGTGTATCTGATTAACACTGAAACGAGGCTTAGCTTTTATGTAGCAAGCGTTTACAGATAGGGTGATAAAGGTATCACATTTCCTTAGTCGACGTCGTTGTAATCGTCAATATTATTAAAATATTGTACTTCACTTTCGGAGAGTCATTCAGAAATTAAATCACAACGCTGTTCGTGTGCTAGATATAACGCCCAGTGGAATTCGTGTTAAAAATGGTGTGACACTCCATTTTTCTTTATGAAATATATAACACCATTACCTTTTGGATCATCCTATAAGTGGCATAAGTCAAACAGAGATAACAGTATATGCAGTTTAATCTGGTTGCATTATGAATGATTTATGTTCCATTACAACGGTTGTTCAATATACGTCTTAACCTGTGTAATCCGACTGTAAAGTCGACCTAAAGTTTGGGTCAAACTGAGCACTGATCAGAAATGCCAGCTGTCATTCTGTGATAAAAGACTAGGACATAATAATGTTTTTGTCTGTAATGAGCGGGGGCCGACAATATCACGTAACGCTTGGTGGTGAGAAAAAGACTACAACGGAATAATGTTTGAGTCCGTAATGAATGGTGATCACAACGTAACGCTGGGTGGTAAGAATAGAGTAATCTTTTCTTTCTTGGCGTAGATAAACTGGAATAGCAGTCTTTGTAAATATTAATACTAAGTCTGCACGTACTCGAATTGTAATTCATACAAAAATGAGAATGTTCCCAACAAACAATTACTTTCTGCCGATTCTACCATACGTTACTATCCTGGTGACTTCGAGTGTCTTTAAAATAGCTGCACACTGGGATTACGTGCATTGGTTGGCTATAAAATTTGCTACGCCCATGTTAACAATTATGTTTAAAACTGTAACATTTATTTTAAGATTTTATCAAACTGTACTCGGGAAATATTTGTATTGTATTGTATGTATCGTATTCAGATGAAAAAACGATTATTTGTATTTACATTTGTGAAAAACAATACTTGAAAAAAAGTGAAACCAAAAGGTAGGACCAATAAAGTACATATACTAATTGTAGCATGGGTTTGTATTCAGAAGTCTTTGTTGGATATCACTACAAATTGAAACATTATCGTAGTCCTGCATTTATAATGACGTGGCAAAATATGTTATGCTCACTTATTTTGCATACATTCTTCCAGTTTAAAATATGCACTTATAAATTCATAAAGTGTAATAATCTTGAAGAAACAACACATATTATACTATGGCGAAACCGGTATCATAATCTGCAATTTACACTTAAGTAATTTAGACTTGCCCATTCTTCTTCTCAGGGAAACTAAGTTTGCCTGCTTACCTCCGTCCCCAATTCCCCATGTCCGAAAATAAATCAAAGTGAATGATAAACATGTAAAATGATTCATGTATTGCATATTGCATAGTACAATTGGTATACAAGTTTACAATATTTGATTTAATATTCAATATATAGCATCTTAGTCACAAGCATGCAAAGCTCTCATACTTCTTTACTTCATCAGCACTTTTGAAACATTTCCCAAATATTCAAACTTTATCCTTCACAACTTTTCTTTCCTTGGCAACATTATCTCTTCGATTCACCACTAAACAACTTGCCTTTAACTTTTCCTATTCCTTTCATTTATATAAAATGAACCAGTCACTATCCTATTGAAATCAGTCCCCACTTTCGTCCGCGTATAACACAGCTGACGCGTCTGGATTACTATGCACACTACGTGATCAATGATATTACTAAATGATTGGGATCATTACTGATTTAGGCGAGTAACAAACTTGCTGCACTGACTGCATTCCAATTTTTAGAGACGTTTATTTATTTATTTATTTGAAAAACATATTAATACCTAGTATTACAAGCGGTTTCTTTGCAGAGGTTAATGATGTCAAACGATGGTCTAACCACCAACATCAACCCAGATTGTCCAGTTTGGTTTGTTCAATTTTCGGTAAACCTTTGTTTAGTGGTCTCATTCAGATGGGGGTTTTCATAACTAGACTCGCTATCCATAAATTGTACACATGCAGTGTTTTCAGATGATTGTCTTCATTTCTGATTGGGTCTACTACACGTTTATACATAGACAAGGCCTGGAGGTCATACAACTATGAGACTGAGTGTAAGGGTCAGTTTTCATGCTGAGCCAATCAAAACTTGCCTTCAAAAGTATAAAAAAAAACTTTTTTGTATCTTTTTGACGCAAAATTTCAAGCTCAAATTCAAAAGTTGTATCATCTTCAGGCCAGGTTTTAGGTACAGCACAAATCGTCTCATAGCGACACATGGACAGTGAGAGATTACACGGTGTTAAACCATACGTGAGGAACAAAAACTGACAAGGTCTAAGACAGAAGACTAAAACATATAATAACTTCCAGGGCAATATCGTCAAACCATCTCCACCCTTGTATAAAGCGGTTGTAAAATCAGACTCAGTTGCTTCCGTAATCATGTTAAGTATACTAAGGCGCGCCGAACACGGGCTATTCACCAATCATAGCCAAGTTCACCTTGCATAAGAACAGAGACAAGCGCCATGAAAAACACTCAGTAAACAGAGCTGATACCGTGTGTTAGAAGATTACACACAGCGTATAAGAGACGAGAAAAAATTTATGTACGAGTTTATGACCAAAAAAAAGAAGAGGGATAAGTTCGCTACAATCAAATATAATAAACTGATTCTTGACGACCAGGTTTACATATATGACTGGTAGAATGAGGAGGTTTGTTTCGTTGGCATGGCGCGAATATCGGAGCTGGAATACTTACCACGGAACACTGGGCATACGGTGGATCAGCCAGCGTTGAGACATAGTATTATTTGCGAAACATTTCTTTGAAGGATTTTTTTTTTTGCTTTGTTCTTAAAAGGAAAATTCTCTTTAGAAACTCAGGGGGTGTAACCGTATTTGTCAAGACACCTCTAGTAAAAGAACGTGTGGTATCAAGAATACGCAGTAATACGCAAAATTGTGTTGTGTTACATACTTCTTCTAATTTGCAGAATAATATCAAAGAGATCGTTTTTATATTGTATATTTCACCTGATAGATCGCAAATTTATCACGTTCCTAAGTAAAATAGAATTTATTCAAATATCGAGAAATTAGAAAGAATAAAATCTGCCAAAAAGCTGTTTTAGTTCTTGCTGGAGAGTTTATTGCTCATATAAAAGATTTTCTTGACTTTATACCTGATAATACTTTGGGAAATATTTTAAATGTTGATGACATGTATGATGGCGATAATTTTTCTCTGCCATGTTATACAAAAGACTGTGAAACACACAACAATTTTGGTTTGACTCTTCTAGAAATGTGCAAAATTGTTAATATACATGTACTTAATTTTAGCTTTTCAGCGATAAGGATGGGAATGTAACATGCATTGCAAATACCGGCATCAGCAGAGTGGATTATGTTGTAGGCTCTACAGAGTTGTTTCCCTTTATAACAAAACTTTGGTATTGATTGCAGAGACGATTCCTACTATTTTCCGATCGATTGTAGCATGAGAATTGCTGATATATTAAATATTTGTAGTAAATTGATCAGAATACAAGGGATTATATATGTAATTAAAATGTCAGTGATGGTAGCGTTAGCGATAACGTTGAAGACGATGATAACGATGACGACAATGATACTTGGGATTTTTTCGATTGAGAGATATAAATGGGCAATCTTTTCTCCAACTTTTTGAACAGAAATTTATTGAACTTGTTCAAGACATAACCGATTAAATACGTTAAAATATCAACGATTATATAAAAAGAGTTTGGGTTTATATATAAGAAAATTTGTGTTTAAATCCAGCCAGCCTTTGCTCACAATCCCCACTGTGGGATAAAGACAGAGATAATGCTAAACAGGAGACATTTCAGCTTTTTAGAAAATATAGATTTACAAAAAAAACTATTCATCTACAGGCTTACATTCACAATAGAAACTCATTTTAAAGATGGTGTCAATTAAAAATTCATTATATGAAAAGTCCATGAGAGATAAACTTGTACAATTAAGAAATTATCCTAGACAACTATGGCAAGTGTAAAAGGGTAAAGACTATAACAGGATAAATCTAAGTGAATCTAAATTACCAAAGAATGACTGATGAGACAATTTTCGTTCCTATATTAATGTCTACTAGAGATGAAAATTTAGATGATGAGGAGGATACAGCGAGAAATCAGAATGACAATTTTGAATTGAACAAACCAATTACAAATCAAGAAATAATTAATAGCGTTCGCTCTTTGAAAAATAAAACCCCAGGTCCCGACAAGATTATGTTCATTTGCTTCTAGTGGACTTTAGCATGCATTGTTTTATTTCGTAATGTGCTTTTTAATACAATTTTTTAAACGGGAGAATTTCCAAAGAAATATTCAAAAGTATAATATATCTGATATTAAAGAATGGTAGTATGAACGACCCAAGCAATTACATGGGAATATCTCTAATAAATGCATTGTGCAACATATTCACATCTATTTTGTACAAACGGTTGTATAGATGGGCAGAAAGCAATAATTTAATAGATAAGTGTTACGACTCTATGGTCTAAGAAAAATGTAACAGAAAGAAAGTGAAACCAACAAATCAAGTAAAAATCAACAAGCAATTTATTACTAGATAATTAAAATGAAAAATCAAAAAGTCACTTACAGTAATGTGTTTTGAAATCCTAATAATCCAATAAGAATGATTGTTCTAATCACAAGTCCTAAATATAGAATGTTCCGAATTCACGGCTGTGTCCTTGAATGTTATGATGTGCTAATGGTCTCCAAAGTCCTGATGTACTAGTAATCTTGATGTGCTGATGTCAAAATGAAATATTCCAAAATCTCTGAATAAGTTCACTTAAATTCCAAAATCATCAATTAAAAATCCAAAATCCAAAAGTTTATGAGCACTGTTATAATCCAATGAATATTTAAAATAATTCCTCTCTTAGAATTTGGAATGAATTTTCACAACTGTAATAGCTCTCTACAACACTGATGGTAATGTCAAAACTGAAAAAATGTCCACCAAACATGGTATATATAAAGATTGGTCACATGACAGAATGTTCTAGAATATGAGTCATCTTAATGGAATTCTAACTGTAAACAAAATTCAACCTTGACCTTCAAATTGAGAAAACATATTGATCAAAACAACCTAATTCAAGGACACTAGTTAAACATGTTTTTCCTGATAACATTAAGATTTAAGCAAATATTAAAGTGAAGAAACATTTATAATTTCCTAAAATATTTATAATATTATATAAACATCATACATAACAATAAGTCTCAGGCTGGCTTTAGAAAACAATACAGTACTTGTGATAACATATTCAGTTTGCATGCAAATTGTTCAGAAGTATATATGTAAATTTGGTGGTAGGTCTTACTGTTTATTTGTTGATTTTTCTAAAGCTTTCGATCGTGTACAACATAACAAGCTATTTTTTTCTCTTGTACAGAAAAGTATTGATGGAAATATTTTACAAGTTTTATATAATACGTATTCTTTTTTGAAAAGCTGTGTACGAACACCAAATGGACAAACCAGATATTTTAATTGCAACGTGGCAACAAGACAGGGATGTGTTTTAAGCCCAGTTCTTTCTTTTTTTCTTTTTATAGATTATTTAGTTCAAAAGTTATAAACTTAGTGTGATAAGGGTATTTGCATCACAGAGAATATACAGAGATTTTTGCATTATTGTGTGCAGATGATCTATTTGAGCTGCAACTGTACGGTTACTATAAAAACTTAAATTTATCCATCAAAAACAAAAATAATATTCTTTCGAAACGGTGGCTTTTTGAAAAATAATGAGCGTTGGTATTATCTGGGTAAACCTATTGAAACGGTTTCAGTTTCTAAAAATATGGGTTGCTTTTCACAACGAGGTTGAACTGGACTAAAGCTAAATTACGTTGGCATCTCAAACTTTGAAATCAGTATCTATAATTTTGGGATATTAAAAAATATTTGGAAAACTACATATAAAAGATAAATTTCAAATATTTGATACTATGGTGAAACCAATTTTATGTTATGATTCAGAAGTATGCGGGGTATGAATGTCCACCAGAAATAGAAGCAATTCAGCAAAGATTTTGTAACAGGCATCGACACGTGCCACATACTTCGAATAATTATATCAGTCTCTGTGAATGTAGACGATACCCTTTGAGTACAACTTATATGTTCAGATGCGCAAAGTGCTGGATTATATTTATGTCGACAAGTAGATATCTTTTCCAATGTTATATTATGTTAATGAAATTGGATGATGCCGGCAAAGCACATGGGCCATAAAGTTACAAATGTGTTATTTGTGATTTTGGTCATGCATAGATAGCGCAAAAAAGTGGATGACAGAAAAACTTTTCTAGATATGTTAAGACAACGTCTATTTGATTCTTCATTACAGATCTGGTCAAGTAAGATAAGCGATTCTACAAAAAGAATGTATTTTATAGCCAATACAAGTCGTTGTTGGAAATTGAAAAATATCTAACATTAGATCTACCTTTCGATTTCAGAAAAAACAACATTTGCATCTTTTCGATGTTCTAGACATGATTTAACAATTGAAAGAAGAAGACACACTACAATTGACAAAGATACAAGAGTTTGCAATCTATTTCTTAAAGAAAATATAAAGTGTGCAGAATATGAGTACCATTTTGCATGTATTTGTGCTTTCTATACCAATTTAAGACGAATATATCCCAACGAGATGTATTATATCAACCCTTCAGTGGATAAATTCACAAATCTAATGTCCAGTCCGAAAATTTGTATAATCACAAGTGTTTCTAAGTTTTTGTATTTTGCTCCTAAACGAAGAGATCAACTGTTACCAACACCTAAAGCTGTGTATTTGACAATACTGTTTATGGCGCACTATATATTAAATTCTGTTTAATATGTTTTGTATTATGGTCTGGATGCCTAAAGTACTGAATAAACGTTCTGTTATGTTCTGTAATAATTTTAAAGTTAAATTTACACTTGTAGGGGTTAAAAATTATCAATCAAAAATAAAATCATTATTACAGAATCAACTAACTCAGATTTGTAGACCGCATTATACGGGGTTGAGAACAGCTTCACGAATTTGCCAACTTCGACTTGTGAATACTCAAAAAGTATTCATTGGAAAAATCTTACATTTTGACGGTACATTTCTTTCTTACTCATAGAGTAATGTCGACAAATTTTTTGCATTTTATGAGTCAGTAATAAAGATTTTCCAGTTCAATGAGGGTAAACGGGAATACGAGCAAATAGTGAAACTATTTACTGGACCTTCTTAAAAGTTAAAGGTCTTACAGCTTATAAGATAAATGCAAAGAAGAAATAATTTTCAAGATTTACAGCACATTGCCATCTCCTTGAGCTTTACTCAGTTGTTCCTTCCAAAACAACGACATCACTCCAACCATACCCAGCCCCACCGCACCCCGTTGATCTCAATTTTACAAACATCAAGAAACCAAATACCTAAAGAAATCAAATTTAACGATTCAAAAAAATTATGATCTTTATTGTCAAGGAGAATTGAGTTGATATCACACCATGATACGTTCAGATCCAGAAGGAGTTATCATATTAAAGCCTGATCTAGATGAGGTGCCAACTCATGCTGATGTTGACAATGGAATTGAACTAGATGGGAAGCAAAGCCAGCTTGGCACCCTCGGTAATTCCGCCATTACAATCGAGTGTGCGCATTGATGGCTAATGCTGCATTGTTTTGTAGTTTCACCATCGATAAGCAGAATTGTACCTGAGCCCAGATAATTTCAATTTTAGACAATGGTCAATAGTTAAAGGTTTTCAAGGAAAGTGATATATATATATATATATATATATATATATATATATATATATATATATATATATATATATATATATATATATATATATATATATATATATAATTATAGATATGTGTGTGTGTCAAATAGCATGATGTTTAGACCCATCGTTACCCTGAAAATGCATTTAAAGTGTTGTAAAAACAATGTGGCTTTACAAAGAATTCCCAAACATTCCACAATGCAGTATTTAGAAGATAACGTAATCCCACGTAATAATTTATAACGTGGTCAATGGAGATTGTAGTCATAAATTTTCAACACATGTAAAGTTTACCAAAAAAATATCTAATTTCTAATATGACCAACGGAAGCGCCTGACACTCCATTTTAAGTAAATTAAACTAATATACTTAAAAGTTTTATATATACTTGTTCACCTGGAAATTTGAAAATTCGAATGGTGGATTCTCGTTTTAAGCAGTGAACTGCTCCTTCATGGAAATATAGATTTTAGAAACTATTGTATTTTGATTCCAAAGTAATCATTAAATCTAAACTTAACTACTTATACCATACACATCATTTCAACTACATGTCTTACTTGCGTCAAATATAACTTCCTAGAATATGAATCGTCTTCCTGTGTTCTTCCATAAAAAAAGATTTCATATCCAAATTTAAGCAGATTGATAATCGCACATTCAAAACATCTATTGCACACCATGAAAGTTACCAACGTTTAATATAGATTTACATCATGAATAAATAGAAATAAGAGTGTGTTGAGTGTGTTTGTGTGTGTGGAGGGGGAGGATGGGAGAGAGTAATCAGCGGTGTTTAAAACAAATTGGCACACTTAATTATGATACAGCAATTCATTTATCTGTATCATTTGACACCGTTGTCTTTTTATAAAATGAAATCTAAGTGCGTATCTCACATATACGCTTTTATGTTCTAATATATTTACAATTTCTAGTTTAGGGATTTTAAGTCACAGATACCCATCAAATACTGGCATACATATGAAATGCATCCCTTCAGAAATTTCTGCATGGAGACATCTACGATATACATAAAATCCCTTAGAACAATATGCAGAACATGGTATAAAAAAAAATGGTTGGCATCTAAACCCACCCCTTTCCAACGCCACCGTTTTAGTGTCTGGTGTAGTCATAGACTGCCTTGTAGATTAATATTTATACGTAACACTATCATATTTTTGATTCAAAATGTATAATTTTAGCTTCTTTCTTTTCCTCTTCAGAAAGTTATAAATCTCATAATTTACATGCCTTAATTATATTAATAAACCTTTCTTCAGACAAATTGCTTGGTTAAAAATATCAGCTAAAGGATTAGATATGCTTGGTAGTTCTAAACAGTTTCGTGTGATTAGCCATGGGATAAATATTTAATACCTGAGGTATCGATAAGTTATCCCACAGTACCTCATCACTATTACCTAAGATGTCATGAATGTATATCTGCCTATGGTAGACCTTGTGGAACATCAGCTTTGTGTATGTCTGCCTGTGGTAGACCTTGTGGAACATTAGTTTTGTGCATAGCAACTTTGTTCCAGTTGGGTCTAAGATTAAGTTCAAGGTATCAGTTGTTATTATATAAAGGTACAAACTGAGCAAGTACAAGGTGGTGGAGCTTAAGTTTGTAGGGGACATTGTATTCAGAAATAAGCAACAATCCTAACTATGATTGGTGCATTATGTAGTTGTAGTTTCTGGCAAGCTTTAAAACAAAAAGTTTTTAATTTCGTGACTGCATGTCAGATTATGTTAATTATTATGTAGATTATGTTTTGTATTTTTTATGTGATACACATCATTGAAAATGTAGCTTGTGTGATGTCATGCAGAGTTATGTCCCTTAAGTGTGATGGCGTATATAGATAGGTTCTTTACATTTTACATTTTTAATCTAATATTGCTCTCTTTGACAGTGTGTGAAAAGCATGCTGAAGTAACGTGTAACGTATATTTATCTTACCAACCGTTAGCTTTGAGGTCTGTGGAAAAACAATTAAACCGTGATACTTATAGGGAACAGCAGCCTTACAGTGCATCCGTAGAAACGTGTACATGTAGGCGTCATTTATAAGTTGTAATATTGTCATTTTGTAAAAACAATGGATATTAAGACATTTTGGTCAAATATTGACAAAATTGTAGCTAGAAAATGTATAAAATCTTCAGAAAATAACACTTGTTCGCTTTGGAAAGAGAAAGATTGAATAAACACGGCTATGACAGACAAAGAGTTGTAAGGCCTGATTGCTCAGTATCAGTGGAGTCAGCTCATAGATTGTCCAACGTGAGACAAAATAATTTATTTAAACTCAATGTACCACGTGTGGATGATTTTGGTCATTTTGTTTAATGGTCATTTTGGTAAACGATAATTAATACATTCCCGCAATGTTCCATCTGACTGTAAAGTATGGACTTTTTCCAACCAGTTACGCTTGCATGTAGATGAATTATCACAAAACAGACTATGATCTATGTGGTAACACTGTACAACAGCATCTACACTGTATTGTAGGCAACCCTTGACTCTGTCAGTATCCCCGTGAAATCTACTAAACGCATTGTCAACCTCCACCTAACACTGTTGACTAAGGTCAATGGCTAACCTGTGA
Source organism: Margaritifera margaritifera (assembly GCA_029931535.1). Lineage (NCBI taxonomy): Eukaryota > Metazoa > Mollusca > Bivalvia > Unionida > Margaritiferidae > Margaritifera > Margaritifera margaritifera. Next base: position 181,072 of record JAQPZY010001494.1, read on the forward strand.
CGTATTTTGTTTCCTCTATCAGCCTTTGTAGACACTGAAAATATGTTAACCAAAATCTGGCATTTTGTTATATGTTTCCTATGGTTTCCTGAGAAATGGCTGGTATCTATAAAGTTTTCAGGGACGGTCCGAATGATCCCGTCTTTGTATAGGTTCGCTGCAGCCCTATAGCTGATTGTATCTGGATCAAGAACTATATACTTCAAAATGATCGTCTTTTAGGTCGAGAAGATATTGTGAGGCCCAAGTTTCCCCATCGCCAATGTAAGTTTCCATAGTTATATTTGCAGTACAATCACAGCTCTTGTTCTTTTACATTAAGATCATCTAATTTGTATTGTTTATGATGAAAACACAATTTACATTATGTTGTTAGGGCAATGATGTCATTCTACCATGTTTCATTTTAGTCTATTAGTAGCACACTTGCGTCACTGGTTGAAATTGAGTTTATCCAATACCAGAATACAAATGATTATTGTAGGAGCCAGCTTCTTGTACATCATTGATATTAGGTGGATTTTAATTTGCCATGTTATTTTCTCTCAAATTTTGTCTTTGAGTCCCCATATCCAAAATATTGTTTTATTATTTCATCACAAATTTTGTCGGAAACCTTTTGCATCCCTTTGTTGAAGGTGCAAGAATACTGACAGACAATAGCAATTTTTTTCACAGAGAGAGAGAGAGAGAGAGAGAGAGAGAGAGATTGCCAAGCTCTCACTATATGATCTTTTTTAACTTAATGCTTATACGTTAATCCGAATTTATGCGAACTAATTTGTATTATATGGAAAGTTAAGCAAAGGAAAGAAAATTACACCTATATAGGTATTCCACCGATATATCTCCCTTACATAGTATACAATTTTTCAGGTAATACAAACTCGCATTTTCAGTGCTTGTTTATGACAATATTGAGAAGAGTGTCGATCTAATAGTATCGTATCAATAATTCATGACGCAAATTCAATAAAAATTGATTTCATAATTATTCACATCAAAACATTAAAGGTTATACATTTGAGGGGGTTTTCTTTCCTACTTAACTGAGGCCAACTCATTTTAATTTCATGTGTAGGACAAATATAAATTACATGCGTCTGATTTAAATTATTTACCCTTTTATTTCAGCTGGAAATGCACACTGATCCAACTGAAATTTTGGTACTGCTTGGGGACGTAGTAGTACAGGTGACTCGGAATTGTCCTTGGACTGAGTGGGTACTGCCTTCACATATTTGTCTAAGGAAAGGCGAGCAAATATTCTCTTCTTAATTTTCTCTTCTTTGCTCTTTTCAGTTATGATTCCTCTGTTATAATGTACAAGAACCTTTTGGAAATCCACATTCCTCCTGTCTGTAACTCCCTAGGACTTCTGTTTTTTATTTCCAAAAATTCACACAAAATCTAAAATAAGTGCTTACAATATGTGATCTATAATGTATCGTCACGGAGTGACTTGTTGCCTGAATGTTAGTCGCTACATCAATCAGACGAGTCTCTTTGCCGGAACGCCATCAAACCAGATTCTCGCTTCTTCCTGGTAACATTTATCTTAGTAATAGTAGTAATTCTTGTGAATATCCTGGCCGGTGGCTATTTTGTAAAGAAGTATTTAATTTTAATGTTAATTGCAGTGTTCTAAAAATGAAATATCATGACCATTTAGTATCTTGCTATATTAAAGAACACGAGAGAAACTGTTACATGGAAGTGAGCATTGTGTGCACCAAGGCTATGCCGCATGCATTAGCTTCTCTTTGAGAAAAATAGACGAACGGTGTTTTTTATCAATAAGCCCTCTATTTGGATGACCTCCGCGCACACATAACATAGGATGTGCTTGGAGGTCTAACCAAAGGCGTCTTTTCGACCAAGCATGAAGCAAAAATTAGGAACTTGGTCTTATTTACACCTGAAAACAGCAGAGTCAAGAAAAATGACGACCTCCTGTCCGCCATCTAGCTTTAGGACATAAACTTCAGCTAAATGTTGGCTCCTTGTGTGAGCTATTTTGTTTCTGTCAAACATATGATAACCCTCGGTTAAACTTTGATCGGAACAATTACATAACAGGATCATAACCAAAGTCACTGAATAGACTGCCTAATGATAAAGGGAAAACTTGTTCCTAGTCAGAGAGCCGCAAAAACAAGAACCTGCATGAGAAACTCCTGTGCATGACCTCCAACTTTGCATCGTTGTGAAGTCTAAAAATAGTTCAATTAACAAAGGAATCCTGATAATGACGAATCTCGGTACGATGTCATGGTGCTAAATACGCAGAAGATTTGAAGAAAGCTTTTTGATGAATTAAAACTTCGGTAAAGCTATTATTTCCACAGACAAATAAATGGCAGTGCCAGGGTTGATGAGCCATGGATTCACTGTCTTACAATGCACAAAATAAAGTTTTCATAATTGTACATAATCTATTACTTATCTTTCTATAATTTGAAGTTGGTAAATTGACATCTGATTCTAACTTAATCGATCCCGAACTACATCTAAGGGAGCATATCAGATGATAAACAGATCATGCGACTGGTCATTGTTTACTTTAATGTACATGGATACATTTGTGTCCATAATGTTGTGATGAAAAGTCACATACATTTAGATTATGTAATTATAACCATTTTTATTATTTTCATTTAATGAAACAATTGCACGTTTTAAATGATAATCTCTAACCATTTTGTATATTTAATGTCGATGGTCGATGCAGATTGGTGCAAGATAAAGTCATCACAATTGATGTGTCAATCAAGCAAAGTAGATTCTGATTCGTCTATTTACCTAGAAATCCTACGAGTACCACAATCATGTAAAGACCCATTTCTTCAATCTAAAATATTAAATGACTTTTAACATGTTATATGTCTTAATTCTTCAATGAATTAAATAATGAATATGAGGCAAGGTATTGTATTAAAGTAATAAGTAATTTACTTTAGAAGTGAGACATTATAAAACCTACCTCTCTGCCACTCTGGTGTTTTGTCTTTTATGAATATAGTTCTTCGACTACATATGGCGAAATGATCGCTGGTAGGACATGTATACGTTATCAGAAACAAATCACCAAAAATAATCTCTTAGCCTAGGGATTTTCACGCCAGAGATCTTATCATATTTTCTTTAGTTTTTTTTTCTTCTCCATCCTTTTCTGTCTCTGTCCTTGTGTGAACATTGTAAATGTTTCTACTTATTCAGAAAAACATTTCTTTTTTAATATGAAAAAGGTGACAAAGTACCTTTATTAACCTACGTCAATTTTTGCCTGTATTCTCTCAAGTAACCTGTCTCTAATTTACTCTTTTACTTTATGTGAGTTATAACTTTTACAAGTTCCACTTTCCCAAGACAACATGACTCAGCGTCTGTATAAAACGTTTATATTAACTGTGGTGATATTTTGTGTAATCAGCATGAATGTCAATCACATAAAGTTTTATTTAGTTTCTGCGGATTGATGGATTTTTCCAATTCTTATTAGTTTTAGACTGTTTATATATTTGTTTCATGACTTCGTCAAATGTAAAAAAAAAATATGTGTATAATTAGTGTTTTGGGAAAATAATTAGTTTTACGGCAAACCTCTACCTCATTTTGAAAAAGAAAAGAAAATATTTTCTATATTTAATCAAGAACGCATAATTTCAGTCAATATACACAAAATGGGATGTTTAAATTTGCCAGCGAGTACGTTATAAGAATTATTGATGTATATGCGCGTTCTAAATGAAGGTATTCCATAACATTAATATACGGTCTTCTGTGTATTTTATACTAAACTTCAGACATTCATTTTTTTTTTCTAATGCCGTACAGGACAGTAGACAATTATTATTTTTTTTTACATTAAAATCATGTTACGTGTGTTAGACTTCTTTTGAATCCCAAACACATCATCGTATCAATAAGCATGTGAAAGAGGCAAAGGCATCAATGGAAAAATATACTTATTTATGTGGCAGGCAGGGTTGAAGCTATTAATTGATTTCCGTTGAGACGAATTCAAAATAAACCCACTCAAATTGCAATATGGTGCAATTAATGAGAAACTTCATTAAAAGCTATAAAGTTGTCATTACGTTGTTCCAATAATTTCTTCTTCTTTCCTCTGACTTAATAGGTTCTCGTTTTAATGATGATTGGAAAATATGTGATGATGTTTTAATCATCTAGGGTGTGTATATTTGTTATTGCTAAACAGTACTCTTTATATATGGTATCATATCATAATACAAGAAAACTAATACGGCAGTTTACTTTTGTAACCACTTGGACTAGTCGTAGCAGTTTTTCTACCTTGCCATTGTACACAAGACGCAATTAATTCCCAAATAGAAAGAAAAAAAGTCATTTTAGATAGTTAATAGATATTATTTTACAAATATTGACTGAATAGGAAAAGTGTTTTCATGTCATAGGACGACAAATAACTAAACTATCAGCAGAACAGTAGCTTAATGTACCCAATGAAAGAGATTATAAACAAACATGCCCGTAATGCGACAAAACTGTATTTGAAAGGGGTGGATAAGAAAGATTGATAACTCCTAATTACCGTTTCTCTTTATCAACAAATTCCTATTTTTAAAAAAAAATATTAGTCCCCTAGTTCACACACAGTCTCGTTGTCAATGTCAATGTTTGTTAAATAACTATGACGAATATATGCTAAATTAACAACTAATTACTTATGAAGAATATACATGTATATCAATATGTTAATTATGTCAGGTAGTGCGCCGATATATATGAGAAAAATGCAGAATAACCAGTGAGTGGATGATCTACAATGCTGACGAAAGCTCATAAATCATCAGTCAATTTTGTTCGACCAAGGTATAAAATTCGGTACATAAATATTAGTGATAATTATTTGAAAATATCAGGAAGAAGATTCCCTACGCCCATCACCACTGGATTATATCAGGAGAAAAAAAACTGTCATTGTCAAATCCATCGCGTCAATTGCTTTTCTCGCCCAGAGTCACATCACAAAATATTAAGTAAAGTTTTAATCCAATGAGGAAACAATATATTAACTCATTCGATTTTTTTTATGAAGCATGATGACGTCATTGAAGTTTCCTCATAAATATATGGCACAATATTGTGTTTGCTGTTTAATTCGCTGTGAAAATTGAATTTTCTTCCCAACAAAAATAAGACGACAATCGTTCCTTTCGCAGCAAAAATAGTATTGATGTCGGCATTTGCACCTTTAGTGTGTATTAAATTGTTTTCAACGTTAAAACAATAATTTTTTGTTTAATTTTTTTTTTTTTTTTTTTTTTTTTTGGGGGGGGGGGTTCAGCCTTGCCATTTTTAAAATGAAAATGAGTTATATTAATAGGTTTGATATTGTAGTATGTTGCTGAGTTATTTGTCTATTTGCCCAACAGGCATTATGTTATTATGAAAAGTCAGACCTTTTGACCATTTCAACATATATCATCTTTGTATTTCTGATCTGTAAATAATGTGCTATAATGTGTTTCCATGAACTTTTTCTTTGGCGTCATTTTGGTATCTCTCTATACGCACGAGGTTGAAGTCCGCGGAGTAAAAACAAGTGGGCGCGACAATTGTTTTCGCCAAGATTACACTTGTTAATAAATGTTCGATTCAGATTCTGAGCTGAGTTTTGCGGAAATCATGGCCCCGCTTATGTTCAAGGTTTGAAATTTAACAGTAAATTTCAAAGAACGGAATTAGCAAACACGGGAAAGTTCAACGGAAGTCCAAAGCCATCACAACAAGCGTTAGTGGGCATTAACCGACAGTTTGAGACTGGGCAGTGGACGCAGGAGTTAAGACGTGTGTCAACTGTCGCTGACGCCCTTTTTAACGCTTTTCTTGTTAAACAATCGCGTCAATCAAAGAAAACTCACGGCTGTGGGGCTACAGACGCATCCAGGACGCATCGACACATTTATGAAACTATTCCAAAACGCCATCAAACATCTGTATTGATGTCAGGTCGCTGATGTCAGACCCACGACCCAAAGTGTTTCAACCTTAAATGCTAATAGCTTAGGACTATAGAACTCGACTGAAGATAAAACGTCTGCAGTAGACTCTCAACAGGTATTACCGCATGGTTTAGAGTGCATCCCTTTGTGTGACATCTGGACTGATGACAGATCTGTCGAGAGTGAGGAATCCACTCAGACCTTTAACAGTTAGGGCCCCCATATTCGATTGTTTCCATTGAGGGCTGTGTGTCGTTGGAAAATAGGCTGTACTGTCTATAACGTTTGCATTGATGCTGCTTCAGGAGATAAATCTCCAAGCTCCTCCTCCATCAGTCAGTGGATCTGCACAGGAAATCAGTAATGTATTCATACTGTATTCCTTAATTTCAACCGCTTTCACGTCATCATGGACCATCTACATGTATTACATTATACTTTCAAAGTATTTAGGAATAACAAGTATGACGATATGTTAAAACAACAGCAAGACTATCAGTATTTAGAAATCGCATGATGATATTCCCTTAATTGAGGACTTATTTGATAGCAAACTCTCTCATGTTATACGGTGTGTGTGTGTGTGTGTGTGTGTGTGTGTGTGTGTCTGTGCCAGTAAAATGCAGCGCGTCCACTTTAAAGTACTTAGTTAAGAGTTTTTCATACATTTCAGGCATTACAGGTGGTGTTATTGTTGCCGATGAGGTCAATGTCATTTTGTGCTACTATTATTTTGTTGTTGCTGCATTTGTTCTTTTAGCTGCTGCAATTGATGTTCTCGCGGCTGTCAGACAGATGTAAGCTGAACAACCATAACTTATTTCCGCCCTAAATTACGTAGTGATCTGTGTTATTGTATTGCTGTCAGACAGATGTTACTTAAAAAAGAATGACTTTATTTCCGGGGGGGAGGGGTACGCTATATTAATACGGCCACAATATTATTGTCTGCATTAGTCACCATTTTTATCTGATGCTTTAAGATCAATTGCATATATCCAGTCAATACAAAGTCTAATATGCAAGCTTGATTTATATTGCAAATAGCTACAACACAATTCAGTCGGTCACGCAGAAACAATCAAAGGAGGATTGTTTGGACACAATTATTACAATTTTAGGTGCAATCTTTGCAGCATTTTATGAAGTATAATACAGGAATCAGGCTTATTAAGTATAAATCAAATGACAAATCAAGTCGTTGTACCTGTCTTGGGCCCAGCCGTTGTGTCTGTCCGGGGCACAGCTTGTACCAGTCCCAGGCACAGCCGTTGTACCTGTCCCGTGTACAGCTGTTGTACCTGTCCCGGACACATACATTTTGGTTCTTCTTCTAGACGCACTATTGTCAACAATACATATCCAGGAGATGATATTTCACACATGTCCCGCAGGTATCCATACTGATATTACAAGATCCACACCTATCTGTAATTTCTTTAATTTTTGCCTTGATCAAATTGTCATACAGTTAGTTTTTTCTGTGTTTAATTGCATTTTGTTGGTTTCGCACCACGGTATAACATCATCAACGTCCTGTTTTAAATTTTGTTCAAGGGAACGGATTGTATCATTCGTGGCATGTAAGGTTGTGTCATCCGCAAAAATGATCAGTTTCAGTGGCATTCATATGAAGGGGTAAATCATTATTGAAAAGGAGAAAGAGCAAAAGGCCAACAACCCTCTTGTACAGATAACTTTATGATTTTTCAATTCAAACATTTATGATTCAGATTCAGACCTCTAGAGTAATTACTATGTACTCGCCTTTCTTTATCTATAAATATGCAAATCACCCATGTTTTACACTATTTCTTGCGTCTGACAACCCGTTAATATCCGAGATATGACAGAAACATTATGTTCTCATAGAATCTGGGAAACATATTATGTACTGTTGGCTGTCTAATCACATTGGCATAAAGGGTAGTGAAAGAGCAGATAAAGCAGCCAAAGCTGTCCTGCAGTCACCCCTTTCCCAATGGAAGATCCCATATACTGTCTCCAAAATATTGTATAAATCAGCATATTCGTCATACCTGGCAAAACATGTAGAATGAAAACTCCACAAACAAACTTTAGAACATCAAACCCACTATTGGAGAGTGGCATCCCTTGTATAGGACAAATCGGAGAGATGAGGTTTTAATGTGTATAGCGTATCGGACACACATACCTGATTCATGCATACCTCCTGAAGGGTGAACGTCGACCGGAATGTGTACTTTGCCAGTGTCCACGTACAGTGGAGCACAGTTTTGTCTCGAGAATCGATTTCCACCCTGTGAGACAGAAGTATTTTGATGAGAATTGCTTGAAGAAGCTCTCTGAGGACGTACCCGATAAAATCATGGACTTTTCAAGGGAATACGGATTATACAACAAATTTTAATCATGTTTTAAGGACTTTACAGGTCTTACCTTTATCTGTTATTTTCTATACATTTTACAGAATTTTAACATCTTTACGTTTTATATTTTATCTTCTTGTATATAACTTTACATTTATTTAATGCTTTAACTTCCTAAATTTATCTGCAATTCATTTTCACATTCTTCGAAAATGACCTTTTGTTGGCACTACATAGCCACTTTATTGCTGAGGTGTCTAAAACACTACTACAAACATACATACATACCATACACATTTTATTTTGTGGATTTTGACGCAGTCTTTTGCCTCATATTTCAAAGAATGAGTTCCGACGAAGCAGGTATCATCGCTTATGGAGCTGAAATTATAACAAAATGATCAAGTGGACATAAAAAAATAATAAACAATTACAATTTAATATAAGATACATCTAAAGCCGTTGTTAAAGGCTAATTACGTTTTCTTCATCAACCTTTGTACTGTTTTCAATTTGATGCATGCATATTTTGTGATGAATATCGATTTCCTATTCTGCACAAATATACTGACATATGTATCAACTTATGTCGATATTTCTGTACAAATATATCGACTTATGCTTATATTCTGTATACATGTATCACAGTAGAACATATACAAAGGAATAGAGACAGTTTTATTTTTTTTAAATATGTACAATTGATGACTTGTGTTTAAAGCAAGTCATCTGAAAAGCAAAAACCTTTTTTAATTTAAAGGAATCCTCATTTACTTTGTTTATCGGACGCGTTATTTACTTGGAATTTTGTATTGAAGCTATTCCGAATGATATTTTAAATAGCAGTCCCATAAGAAAACACTTTAGTAACATTTCTAAAGAATAATTGGCTTCGATACATAAATTGTCGCAAGATGATGGGATCAACATTTAAAAGCTGATAAGTGTAGCACTTTAGTCATAATGAATAAGGAGGATTGAATTAAAGAGGCCGAAAGACAATTGAATGATAAAATATACTATTCACAACTTTTTCATAATCCTTCTGGTTAAATTCAAGCGAAGATAAGTCAATATATCAATGAAATATCCATAAACAACGATTCCATATACAATGATTTTGAAATTATCCCACAAACAATATGTACGCCTCAGTTATACATTCTACCCAAAACACATAAGCACATGATAAATCATTACCTTTAGGGTACACCTATAGTTTATCTGTTTACGCATGCATCTCATATACTGACACTATATCACAATATGTTGATCATATTTTACAACATTTCATGCAATCTCTTCCTTCATATGTCAAAAAACCCACTTCAGATTCATTAGTAAATTACAATCGTTTCCGAAATTATCGGACAAATCTTTCCTCGTTATACTTGATGTAACTTCTCTCTACACAAAACATATCACACACTGATGATATTGAAGCTTGCAAATACTACCTTAGTAAAGATGAAAGTACAAGTCGATTATCTAGAGTAAACATCAATGATTGATAAAACTGGTGCTTGCAAATAACCATTTTCTATTTGTTAATATGAACTACATGTATATTCAAAATGTAGGTACTACTATGGATAGTCCTATGGTTCCTTCTTATGTATCGTTATTCATTGGGTAATTTAAAAAATGACATCTTCAGTAAATGCCTTTTAAAACCAATGGCTAAGATTTCTATATGACATATTTATGATATGAAATCACTCCTTAGAAGATCTTTGCTATTTCAAAGACTTTATTTTCACCCTTTGATTAAACTTACGTTCAACGTACCAAAAAATAAAGAATTATTTTTGGACGTAGATGTCGTTAAAAGTGAATGTAACGATATAACATATTGTGTAGATGTTAAAAACACGAATGTATATCAATATGTTGAATATTCTTCTTGTCATCCAAAATTATGCAAAGACGGAATACCCTACATTCAAACGAAGCTATACGGAACGATTGTTTATTATGTTGATGTATTCAGAAGTTCATTGACAGAATTACGTCAACATTTTTTGAAAACAAATTATCCAGTTGATATTATTGATGCTGCTTTTGAAAAAGTATCTTCTCTTACACAGCTTGACAAGCTGAAATGTAAAATCAGGCACAAATATGAAAAAATAAATCCTTTCGTTGTTGCGTATAATCCTAGATTATATAATCTAGGCAGCATTATCAACAAATATCTTACAATTAGCTTGCAATGTAAGTGTTAAGTCACTTCACACAAGCAAGCGTACACATGCTTACAAATAAACTAAGAATCTTAAAAATTTCCTCGTTTGTTTTAAATTCACAAAGCAAATATTTACAAGTGGTTCATAAACTCAGTGTAATAGACGCAGATGTTCACACTGTTCTTTTCTTTAATGAAAATACTTATTTCAGTAGCAGTAACACTAGAGGAAAATTGAAGATGCACCATAATAGTAATTGTCCAACTTCAAATGTTTTTTAATTAATAACTTGTAAAAAGTGTGGTATACAATATGTTAGACAAACTCGTCAGCAAGTATCTAAACGCATGAACAAATAAATATTTGCAATAAATAACTTTAATGATCCATCTTTTTCATCTCTTGGTGCGACACATTTTAATGACAACTTCATAAATTACAAGATGTTTCATTTGTGCCAATTCATATTATTAATTCTGAAATGGAATGTCTATTAAACGAAACATATTGGATTCACCGTTTGGATGATGTCTATCCAAATGGTTTAAATTCTAAGATTATATATATATATATATATATATATATATATATATATATATATATATATATATATATATATATATATATATATATAGATAGATAGATAGATATATATATATATATATATATATATATATATATTTCATTAATTGATGAATTCATGGTATTAAATCAATTACTCGTATTTAAAGGAAAATAAAACTGTTTGGATATATTTCTTTATCTATGTTCTACTATTATAGTTTTCAAAAGAGACATATGTATCTTTATGATCCAGTTGTATGTATCTTGTATGTATCTTTTTTAGGTGTCGTTTATCATTGCTATTGATGCATCTAAGGCATTGTATAAAATTGTAACTAGAACGACTCTGCACAATTCGTGCCTTGACATCGTTTTGTTTATAACGTTGATCTCCTAGAAACCAAAGGGATTTAATGACGTTAACTATTATTTGAAATCAGTCTGAACAAGCAATATAGAAAAACTGGTCATGGATTTTACGTGTTGGTGTTGTTTACTTTTAATAATTAAATACAAAAATGTGTAGACGTATGCCGATATTCTGTACTTATGTAAAGACTTAGGCCGATATTCCTTACAAATGTATATACTTGTGCCAATGATCTTGTTCTCTCTATTTTTCTGATTGTTGCAAACTATGTGTTTCATTCTTTGCATATGATAGATACTATGTCCTGCTGTTGTTTATACAAGTGCCATATATTTAAATAAACTTTAAAAAAATACTGTTGTTTTATCTTTTGTATCCATTTATGATGTGTCAATAGTCCGGATCAATGAACAACTTGAACTTGGTAAATGTAAGTCTGCCATGTACGTCAAGGTTTTGCTTCCAATGTAAAATTTAAAAATTCAAATATACAGTCAAATTGATCTATAACGGTCACACATGTGACTGGTAGAAACTGGCTTGTATAAGTAGGTGACTTTTACATACATGTCAACGGACTCTAAGATGTGTTTCAGTGAGACTTCTGGTACCTAAGCTTTATACATATATGGCTGATAAAATGAGGTGAGCACTATATTAGGTCTGGCTGTATTTATTTTAAGTCGATTGTATATTTCTCACATGTTATCAAATACTCTCAACTGCTCTGACATTAGGAGGAAACGGGAGAAACCCGTAAAATACCAACGACTTTGGATGGATAGCCAATTACTCATGCAAGTGTCAGAACCGGGTATGGAATCCAGGATGGCAGAGATGCAAAGCGAGTGTTTTGCTACTTTCCAGGCACTGGACATTGATCGAGAACAATTGTAGTATGCCCTCCGAAACATAGTTCGTGGTTTAAAATACTATCACATATCACATAGTTTCCAAAACATGTGTAACAAACATTTAAAATTTGTAGCTGTCTCTGCTCAATGGGTGAAAACAAATTGACCAAAATATCAAATTTTATGGTCGTGTCAAAAATACGGATAAGATACAGTCAACATACAAGAAACTATGTATCAAGCTCAAGGAAAATGACACATGCACTTTTCTAAGAAGCTTATATGAAATAATTAGGTCTGTTTGGGAAATAACTATAGTTCCTGCCCTACTATTGCAAGATGGCCACGTCGTGTAACTAAGATATTTCGTTTTAATTTCTGTGACTCTTAACAAATGTTCTTCACAAATAAATTGTCAGCAGCAGGACTGTCAATATTAATCCAAATCCTAAAACGATAATAAAAGGTACACCATTGTAGTATGGTGGGCATCAAGTTTTTCCCCAATTGTTGGTAGATGTTAGTAAGTCCCTCAGCTAGCTTATCGGAACACTACAATATTAGGAAATTATATAAACGTGTAGGTGCATTCATTAAAGCAAGCAAAAGAAAATTTTTTAAAAATTTACATATGGTAATCTTCCCCTCTCAAAAGATACTTTCATCTAACTATTATTTGCCTGTTTGATTATATCAGTCGGTTGGTAAAGCTCAAGGTTAACCTTGATCTTAACTGTATTTTGCAAAGGATAAAATCTCATTTAAAAAAAAAATAAATTAAAGGAGAAGTGGTTTAGTATAGAGAGAGTATCAGCTTTTTTTAATGAATGTAAATGAATTTCTATGAAGGAAGTATTTATTTTATTATTATTTATCTTTGAGACGAAAACAGCATGATCTCGGTCATATTTCAAAACCTGTCGCATATGTCACTTGTGTTGAACAGTATACATCACATATTTACCATGAGCATGAAGTGAAGTTTATATCATTAACCTTTGCCCTCACGTCTTGAGCTCAAAATTTGAACTTAGAACCAACATTCTGCAACTTCGATTTTTAATGACTTTACCCAAAGAAAAGTATCATTGACAAAGTTTTAGAAAAAAATTGTATCATAATGTTTTCTTTTCTTAATTTTAAATTTTTGGTTATGTAAGAAGACTACAGTTTATAATTTTAGAATCTTGAGCACGAGCTGAATTGTTTTGCTCAGATAGTTTGTGACTAAAGGTCCTGAAGTCAATCATCAGTTTTACAGGGAAGTATTTAATAACAACGATATACACACTCCTGAGAAATCAATTTGTTTGTAAATTGACGTTAATCTTATGGTTTATTCTTTCTTAGCTATATGAAAGTGAAAGGCACTCATATGCTAACATCCATAAACCATGCCGTGTCCACACCGTTTGCAAAACCTCCATTATATCATCGTTGAAAATAGTATTATTTAAATTTTATCCCTTAACGGGGATTGATATTACATCATTATAAGTTAAAATATTATCACATTATCTGGTAAGGAAGTTATTATATAGTCCGGTAAATTTTATTGCAGTATGGTAAGTATTACTTTATCGGCCAAATATTTTCACTTCGTCTATTAATGTATTATTGTTGGCAATAAACGTACATAAGATAAAGACGATAATTAAAAATCTGCATTCAAATTTCTTCAAAAAAGTAAAAAATATTAGAAACACTTAATTAATAGCAATAAAAAAAGCTTAATTAAGCTTAATTACATGCAGAATGAAATATTAATGGCATACTATATTTTCTATGAATGCAACATCAAGTTCATCACTATAAACAGTATTTAGGTATGTAATACAATATCTAGAGAATGAATATGCTGGTCTCTTCGTCAGGATCGTGCTATAAAAATTATTTGACTGGTATCATCCATTTTAATTCCCATATTTTCTGACCCCGGTGTGCCCTAAACGTCCTTTAATTGATGGAGAACAGCAATAGCTCTACACAAGGATTGACATGGCATGTTTGTCGAGTCCACCATAGTGGGAAGCAAGACATAGCAGTCATTTTTTTTGGCAGTGGCAACGGCGTCAACAGTTGTTAAGGTTTTGGTTAAAGTTTTTCAGCAATGCCTTGATCGTGGGCTCGACATGTAGGTCCTGACCCTCTTGTTTCTTTTGAAAAAAAAACTCCCATAAACTAATAATAATAATAATAATAATAATAATAATAATAATAATAATAATAATAATTTCTCAGGATATACTGACAATTTCGTGAAAATTGAATTAGAATTTCGAAGTCAAAACTATTTCAATTTATATATGTTAGATAGATACAGTTACCACGTTGTTGTCGAAGCCGCTCAATTTAATTTTCAATTCACCCAATTAAACAAGACTATGCCAAAATGTTGACTTCAGTAACAAACTGTATTCTTGCTCAGTCAATTTCTTTAATTTGGTATCAATCAGATCTGCTGTAGTCCGAACTCCACGGACGATTTAGAAAAATGGTTTTTGTCCCAAAGGTTCATTGTACTCAAAAGCTATCATGCACGAAAGTGATGAAACTCATAACCGCCATCTAACGCCGGATTAAAGGCGGAGCGAATGGAGCAGTTGCTCGAGGGCTTTTTTTGATATTGCTCCAAGGCTTCCTACAACCTTAATCCGGCCTTGCCACCACCTGATATATGAGGCTGTCAAATTTACGTTTAAAATTGTATGATGTTAGAAGCTATACAATTATTACCTCTGTTATGTATATTGAATTTATAATATGTGTCAATGATTGTAAGTTGTACTTTAGTCCGATTATGGTCATTTTGTAAACAACATGTTTACATAGCATTTGAGTTCAAGACCAGTTTTGTTAGCAGCTGGACTGTTATTTCCTTGTCTTGTTGTGACAAAAGTCAGGTACACAAAGTAATTCTCCATACAAATTACTCATATTCTGATGTGAGAATTGTCAGGTACACACACACACACACACACACACACACACACACATATATATATATATATATATATATATATATATATATATATATATATATATATATATATATATATATATAGGCTTAGTAAACAAGAGATCATTTGGGTTGTAAAAGTCTTGCTCTAAACATCAGTCTGTAAAGAAGCTATTTTAATAATCAGATGTTACAGTCGTGAAAACCAGATATAATTCAGTGAGAGGACTAATTTATTTAAAATATTCATTAGATATACTAAAGTGCTCATGGATTTTAGGACTTTTGGGGATTATGGGAATTCATTCAAAACATTCCGGAGTACATCAATTTGGTACATCAGCACATTCAAGACTTGTGGTACATCAGGATACTCAAGGCTATTGGAATTCATTAGGAACATTATATATTTTTGGATTTGTGATTAGGACACTTAGGATTATTTGGACTTTAATTCACCTTATTGTAAGTGTGTTTTGAATTTTCACTGCAGTTGCTTGTTAATTTTACTTACATTGTTCGTTTTACTTTCTTTCTGTTACATATTTTAGGCCATAGAGTCGTAACACCTTAGTTGGTACTATTTATGATATTAATGGCAACTATTGATGGTTTAACTTTATTGCATCATCGGTTAAAATATAATTATCGGCAATAAATGCATTAATGTTTGCATGTATCATACCACAATTAAATAAAAATGCTAAATATTTTGAACGCAAGCTGTTTTATTTACAAAATGAAAGATATGACATATTCTATGACGTGCTATGTTTGCTATAAGTACCGTATCAACTTGAGAACTTTATCAAATATTTACTGTTTGTATAATGCAAGGCAATTTCAGCATGTATTTTCTCACGGGAATCAATATCTCCGCCTTTTCGCAATAGATGTATGATACCGTATATACTCGCTTATAAGTTAAGTCCAACTGTAAACTGCACAGATCCAGATCTGCCATCGCATAATGTGACGGCAGATCTGGGTCTATGCAGTTTGTTAGGAGTAATCAATATAACAAACACCATGCACCCTGATGTTCCAACGCATTATGCGACTCCAGATCAGAGTCTATGTTTTTTGTACTTGGATTTGCATTATAAGCGGGTATATATGGTACACATTATTTTATTTGTGTCATCCATTACATACCGTCACATATTTACAGATCTTGAGGTGGCCAGAACTTGTGTGGGGGTGGGGTTTTTTTATTTAATTTTTTTGTTGTTGTTTTGTTTTGTTTTGTTTGTTTTTTTTTGTTTTGTTTTTTTTTTGTTTTTTTTTTTCTTCATCCTATTCTCTTTGTTTGCACAAGTTGCTATGACATGCGTATGCAATTTGTTCTTTGGACTAATTTTTTAGCAGAACTCGAAGACAACACAGTAACACTTATCGGATTTATAGGTATTGATCAAATGTACCTACGAAGGTCTACAAAATTATATTAGATGTTCCATGAATACTTAGTGATAACTTTAATGAATTATTATCGCGGACTAAATTGCTTTTATTGTGTAACTGTTAGCTCATAAACTTTGCTGTTGTCGATGTTGGTGCCTTAAAAAGCATAAGTGGCTCTTGCTAAATTATTACTCATTGGTTTATGTATTAAATTCACGGTTCGATGCACTTTAGTTATTTAGTATTACGGAGTAGAAATGATCAATAAAAATGTAGAACCATGGACTGACATTTTCAAAAGTTGTCACAACCTGGTATTGATGCTCCTCATACCTCGCCAAAAAATGTATTTTCATTTTCTTTTTTCAGCGAAGTACTTTTTTTCTTACTATTATCTATGGTCATGAAATTATTTTCACCTCTAATGAAAATACAGGGGTAATTAGATGGAAGGGAATTATGTCACACACACACATACATATATATATATATATATATATATATATATATATATATATATATATATATAGAGAGAGAGAGAGAGAGAGAGAGAGAGAGAGAGAGAGCAACTGACGCAATTCCTTTTTTATGTGATTGTTTATGTCTTCATTAAATAATTAGGCTAAAATATATACATACCCTAGCATATTTCTTGAGACTACCTGATAGATACGAATTGAAACTTTGTGTTTAGAGAGAAGTTTTAAATTCCTATTGCTAAATATGTGCAAGTTTTATCTGGAAAGTGAATTACTTATTATTATCCTCCTTGATTAGGATTTCTATCTAATTTACATCTATGTTATGATGAATCTCGATCTAGTATTGTTTTTTTTACAAATGTATCATACTTATACCAATATTATTATTATGTACCACTCCCTATTTTTCCACTATTTATTACTGGCCCTACCCTATTTTGTATTATATCCATATTGTCATTAACATCATCTGCTTTTGTTTGATACTTGTAACCTAATTTCTTACAAATAATGTGTACCGCTGTTATTTTTTATTTTGTATCCTCTTATGCTATGCAAATAATGTGTAACCGCTGTTATTTTTTATTTTGTATCCTCTTATGCTATGCAAATAATGTGTGACCGCTGTTATTTTTTCTTTTGTATCCTCTTATGCTATGCAAATAATGTGTAACCGCTGTTATTTTTTATTTTGTATCCTCTTATGCTATCCAAATAATCTGGGTAAATAAAGAACTTGATCGTTAACTTCAACTTGATAAATCTAAGTCAACCATTAACCTGAACGTTTTTGCTCTCACATTGTAGTTTTTTAGATTTCAGTATTACAGTCAAACCAGTCTATTAATGTCAGCCGTTGGCCAGTCAGAAATCAGCACTAAGTCGTTTGATATGAGACTTTTTGTACCTGACCTTTATTCAAAGGTGGATGCTGTACAGAGGTGACCAGTATAACAGTTTTAGCGATACATTGTTTAACTGGGGGGGGGGGGGGGGGGGGGGGGCGTCGATGGTACAAGTTCTCACACTTTGTGAAATAGTATCGACTACCCACATGATGGCGTTGTCTCTGATGTGGAGAAGCCTGGGGAATCCGAAGAAGCTATCTACTTTGGAAGTTTGTATGTTCGATCTCTTACCATGCAAGTATCGGTACTGACATGAGATCCATACAGATGTGCAATGCAAATGTTTTACTGCGACACTAACAGGATCTCCGAAATTTTCCTTACACAATAGTATAAGCCGATCGTACAACGAGAAGAGGGTCTTCAGTTAGAATGTTGATGGAACACAATAGGAGAATATAATTTTGTGGTCTAACTTTTTCATAACGAAGTTTCTATAACAAACATGTTTTTTTTTAATTCAAGCCGTTACTGCTTACTAGGTGCCAAATATTTCAATCAATGATGGCGAAAAGCGTGATCTTGTCAAAAATAGAGTATGGAGAAAACAGTGCGTTTTTTGTTTTCTGATAAACGATAGTCCCCTGCCAACCACTGCAAGACGAGCAAAGAACGTGACGAAGATTTCTCATTCTGATTTATGTGACTCTTTCAACATTTTTGTATACATATCAATGACACAAAGCAAATGTTGTCATCTGTAATGTTCACGCAGTTTCTCCAAGTCAAGCACGATAATAAAAATGAGACCAGAGTTGTAACGGAGGCATCAACCTTTTTAGCTTTACGGTGAATATATTGAATTTATAATGAATGATATAGATACTGCTGTAATGTAGTACAGATACTGCTGTAATGTAGTACAGATACTGCTGTAATGTAGTACAGATACTGCTGTAATGTGCTATAGATACTGCTGTAACATAGTACAAATACTACTGCAATGTGGTAGAGATACTGTATTTTGATGATCATAGCTTGGACATTGGAAATGTTTCCATATTTGCTCCTTGTGTGAATACCTGCCTTCGTCGTCTATGCGGGTTGTTTATAATATCAGGTATTTCCAGATGGAAAAATCCTGATTTATTTTAAATTTTACGACCGATATCTCGTTTCCAGTAAAGCCATTAAATTGGCTCCTCCTGTTGCAGACAAAGCTATCAAGGAACAGTGTCGATTTTTATATTTCGTTTACTGAGTGCTTGTTACAAAGAAAGAACCTTTTCTTTAAAATAAATACAAATTTAAAACTTACGTATTTTGCATATGTTACATTGTACTTAGACAAAATATAAACTTAGTCACGATAATTTAAATCTAAGTTTGTATTTGTAAAACTTGCGATAAGAACCTGAACACAAATACTTTTCGTAAATTTAATGAAACAATAAAGAGTTCATTTTTGTGATCACTGCAAATCTTTGCCTGCGCACAATGAAATATTACTTCAAAATCAGCAAATAAGATCTTTTCATTTCTCGTATTTTAACTTCTCTTTTCGTTTTAACTTTTACGTCACAAAAGTTTGAAATTACTGTATTGCTTAAAGTTACACAACGGGACAATATTTAGAACATCTTCGCTAAAGACTGTTGTTCATTTTCAATTCATTACACCCTTAATGACTTACACTAATTTGACTTCTGGAGTCAACAGCTGGCGAAGAGTCAAAATACTCAGTGTTTTGTTTGCGAATTAAAAGAAGAGATCTTGTTAAGTAATTTACGTTCCCATCGAATTGATGAAGTCATTGAATAAATAGATAAAAACATTTTCCCGGATTTCCCCTTTTATTGACTGAAAGATAATCTTGGATAAAGCCATCTAAGATATTTTATTATTAGATTTTACTCGAGAAAAGAATCTGAATGCTATTACCTACATTGAACGATTCGAAATGATTGTTTTTAAAAATATTTGTTTACTACAAACATTATGCTAACAAAGAAAAAGGAATCGGAAACAAATTTTCCATTTTGCCAAGAGTTCTCATACCTACTGTAAATATACCATCTTACTGACAAGATATGGTATCCTAAATGGTTGATGACAGGCATTTATTTTCATAACTAAAGCTGACTATACATGACATATATCTGATAACTTATTGTGTTGATACATCTAATGTAGACTTTTTAAACCTTTGAGAATCAAGGGAGATAACATTAATTATTTTTTTTGCTATTCTATAGACTTGAAACACAGTACTGAATTAAACAAAACAATAAACAAGTAAAAAGTACAAAGTATACAGGAACAGAAATAAATATAAAAAGAGTCCCAGAAAATGTTCTAAAATGAAGAAGGAACAGTATTTCCAAGCTGGTTTTTCAGAGGTTGATTACTAAATTATGTATATCATACACTCCCATGCCTCTCTAATCTGCACTGTACAAAACTCAATGAAATGCATGAAGCATAGGTCGAAAATTGTATCAACAGCTGGTCAAGAGCAACCATCAGTATTTGCATATGCAAGTAAGACATACAACTACATAATTCATAAAATATCTTCCCAAACATTTACATATCCAAATTTAATTTTTTAACAAGATATATGATATAACTCGTGCAATATTTAATAAAATGTATAACGATTTGTATCAATGATATCAAATTTCAAAGATTTGTATTTATTTTACCGTATGTACTAGCTTCAAACTGCACAGACACAGATCTGCCGTCGCATAATACGCCGGCAGATCTGGGTTTCTGAAGTTTATTTGGAGTAATTGGTAGAACCAACAACATAGACCCTGATCTGCCGTCGCATTATGCGACTGCAGATCAGGGTCTATGTTATTTGCAGTTGGACTGAATTATAAGCGAGTACATACGGTACCATTTGAACATGCTGCTTTTTATGACATTATGTAGTAATTTTGAAATATTGTATTAAATATATAAACTACCTTCTAATATTTGTATGCGATATTTTATGAAGTGTAGAACAAATTGTCTCGATTTCAATTTCAAAGCTATGTTAAAAAAATTTCGCACACATTGGTTTCGTTTTTAAAAAAATATTGATGTAATTCATGAGATATGAAATTTATAAGAATATTGTTGGCAAAGATGATGTAAGACAGCTTATACACTTTTTAAAAAAATAAGTCTTACAAAACAAATTATATCAAGATACCGTAATATCTTTAAAAAAAATTCGGATATCTAATCAAGTTTAAGATATATTTCATTTAATTTCTTATCTTTTTTGCAAAAATATAACGTGTATGTATCAAATATTTATGAAATATTTCGTAAGATATCTTAAACGAATTGAAATTTATTTAATTAGTTCATATAGTATTATTTAAAGTTTTCAACAAATCATACATTTTGTGTAAGGTACTTTATAAACTAAACGAGAAAGTTTACAAACTGTGCGAAATATCTTGCAAACCAAACCAAATAAAGATTTCTTATAATTAATTAAATATCTTTTATATTTAATAACATCTTCTCTACAATTTACTTTATATCTTATGAAATTTATCAGATTGCTGGATGAACATATCATCAAAATATTATCAGATACGTTGGAAATTGCATCAGATATAAAAAAATGTGAGAGATATCGGATGAAAAATGTAGCATAGTGCACAAAGTTAAAGATTAATATGCAACTTTTCTTACATAAATTTGACACTTCAGTTGTTGTTAGTTATTGTTGTTACTGTTCGTCGTGGATAAAAAGAAAAGATTTAAATTAGGATTTCTCGACAAACTAAATGGAATTTACAATTTCTTCATGCACTTGACGGAGTAGCTAGAGCAGGCTGTGACGCTTGTGATAGTTGCATCATATTTCATAAAGGTGCAGGTCTTTGATGCTTCGTCATACTGCACCAGTTTACACGGTGCTATATCACAGCACTGGACACACTGCCGAGCGCAATCGACGAAGTTTCTCACAGCCGTAGCAGCCAGAAGACCGTATCCGTTAATGTCATTGACAACTGCTTGGAATTTCAACTGCAGAAGCGGCGGAGTCGAATTTGTGGTCGGAAATACAACTCCTGGAAAAAAGAACGGAATTTTTTAATTATGCACATATACAACAAATCTAGTAAGGCGTACATAGTACATGGTGTTACTGATGACTACGGGACCGTTTGAACTTAGCGATTACTTCTCCGAATAGAAACATTAGATCAATTTGGAAACAGTTCTCAGTAATATAGATGTGTTTTAGACCATTCAATCAGTTTAAACCGGTTTAAGCCAGGCAGTCATTTTTGCATCTTAACAAAAATAACACAGTGTCCCTGAAAAATAGTCATATTTCAGTGCGAATCCGACCTCGGCTGGTGATACTAGTGACTGTGTGCGAAGCTGGTGGTTGCAATTCCGTTAATGTTCATTTGACTGTTGGGGACGTAAAATAATCAGCAGGGACATGGAAACGGTCACTAAGCGTGGGCTTTTGTAAAATAAAGTATGTCAAAGTTCAAGGGTTAAAGGTGAGTTGGGTAAAATTTAATAACAAGTGTACTAAGGATTAAGACCGAAAAATGCAAGACATATTATATTCACATATGAAGATGAGATGCGTTTTAAATCAAATAATGCGTGTCATATATGCGATAATAATATAACGAAAGATAAACTTAGAGACAGCATTGTTCCAAAAGAACACGCCTTGTCGCGGAGCGTAACGATTAGGGGCACACACAAAAGGCACGTGATAAGGAAGTTTGAAATCACAAAGTTCATATTAACAGGTAAATATAGAGGTGCAGGGCATAACTAATGCAGTTTTAATTATAAATATCCCAATTACATACCATTATTCATTCATAACTTGTCTGGTTATGACAGTAATATGTTTATCTAGACACTTGTGATAAATGAAGTAGATGAAGAGGTAAACTCATACGAAATAACGACGAGAAATACATATTATTTAGCAAGGATTTCATAGTTGATAGATTCATGAAAGAACGAAAAGAAATAAAAGGGCAGCTACGTTTGTAGACAGCGTTCGAGTCATGGGACAATCTACAGAACAGCTGGCTAAAAATTAAAGTCATTAAACGTGTATAGAGACACTGAAACATTTTATAGGTAGGAGAAAAGACATTTATCCTTCATGATAGATAACTAGTTTTGAAAAGTATAATGAAACAGCTTTCCTGTCAATAGAAACATTTTACTCATCACTTAACGATTCAAACATATCGAATGATGATGTCATTGAACATTTCAATCTGAAAACACTGTGTGATCTAGTTGACTATTATGTAATGAAGGATACTTTGACGATTTGTGACATTTTTTAGTTATTTATCAATGGATACATCATAAATTAAAAACTTGACCTGGCACATTACTACAGTACACCAGGTTTTGCTCATGCTGTTAGTTTTAACAATATCAGATATAGAACTTCAACTTTTGACACTCCATGACATGTTCTTGCTGAATGAGAATGCATTAAGAGGTGGACCTAGCCTGATACCAAATAGATATAATGAAGCAAATCATTAATACGTCTCAGACAATTCTAGTAAGATAAAAAATGATAGTGATTATGAAAGGTCAAGGTCATTCATTATGAATCTATAACCAACAATCTTTAAGAATCGGCCATGAGGTAATATATATGCCGGTAAAAATCCCTAAATGGGCAACTGATAAACAAATTAGATGGGTTCGAAATAGCAGATGACTAGCATACTGATTGCATACTGGTTGCATTTAGGGCGTTGATTTGGAAATACCGAATGTCTTGACATGATCATTCCAAAGCCTATCCCTTAGCTACAGAGAAATTAATTCCAGATGAAAATGATTTAGCAGAGTTGCAGAAGAAGCTGATAAATCATTACATGGGTACAAAACCAACAGTACCAAAACAGTGATAAACATTGAAAAACAAAGAAAAATGTGATGTTCCCTAAAACACAAATGAAGCTTTACATGCTATTGGTTTTAAAACGTATCTAGATAAAGAGGGTTATACTGTTTGATCAACAACTGTGATTGAAATCATACATCGAACCTAATACGAGTTTGAGACAAAAAGCAGATTACGATTTTGAGAAGAAGTTCTTCAAATCAGTAAACAAATTTAAATCTCAGGAAAAGAACAACAGTAAAAATATTTACAAAATGAAACTAAATTTTTTAAATGTCATAAAGTTTTATCCTTTGCAGATGAATTAATGTTAATCAGTCTTTCAAAATAAGAAAATTAAATTTACCAACCGGTGTATTTACAGTGTTAGAGTTATCGAAGTGACTAATATATGAATTTTATGACAAGAAGTTGAAAAAACAAATACGCAGTCAGAATGAGACTGTTAATTACTGATAGATACTGGTTCATTATCTATCTAGGTTGAGACTGAAAACTTATACAGTAACATGGGGAATAAAATCAAGTTCTATGACACTAGTGACTATCCAAAGGACAACGTAATTGGTTCTACACAAATGAATAAAACAAGTTCCTGAACGTTTTAAAGATGAGCGGGACAGTATTTCAATTAAAGATTTCTACTCATGTAAAACGGACAAAGAGGAAAAGAAAGCTTATAAAGAAATACAAAACGTGTGATCAAACAAGATTGAAATTCTGAAATGTACAAAGATTGCATATTTAATAACGAAAAAAATTATGAAGTCATGAATTGACCCAGGTCAGATAATCAAGAGATGTGTAGCATCAAAATGAAAATGTCCATGTAGAACGACAAGAGTTATTTGTTTGACAACGTAAACACATTACCTTATGGTCACGCTAGTACCTTGTCATATAATGGGTATTAAAAGATTGTTTCTTTTGGGTTTTTTTTTCAAAGATTCTACTATTTCTCCTTTTATTCAGTCCTGAACAACGTGGTTTTCTTCAAGCACGGCGTCTGTTGCTTTACTATCCTTGTTGATATTAATAATTTGTCGATCAGCATAATCTTTCTTATCTGATTTAGATTGTTCAACTTCAGCATTCAATTTGTTGTGAAATTCGGAAATATAATAACCGCTATCACCTTTATCTTATCACTCAAATTTGTAATAGATAAATCATAATCTGCTTTCATATATCTCATCCTGCTTTCAATCATGTTTATTTTGTTTTTCACATCGTCTATTTGTTTTGTTAATTCTGCTAAATTATTCTTCTTCTACAGCTCTGATGAAGTATTAGTGTTAACACTTATCTTATTGTTCGCGTCACTTCTTGATATTTTTTAATTTGTTATCCTCCTGACTCTTACGTATTTGATTATCAACACGTTTTTGTACACACCGACTATTCGCTGTATCCAATTTTTTTATTAGATCTGCTAGATAAGAAATACGGTTATTGTTGAAATTTAAATCAGAGTTAGCTAATTGACCCATTGCAACATCTGTCTCGGCCATATTTTGTACCAATGCTTAAAGGGAAGAACTCACTAGGATCTATCAAAGACATTGCAATTGTGCTTTAAATATAAAGCCAGTGTCGCCAAGGGCAATGTGTACCGAAGGTGCATTACCTCCGGTGCTCGTCATTCTGCTCTGCAGATGTTGTCTATCAACAACGCATCTATGACGATACTATGCTATTTATCAAACGTGAGAAGGATACGTTACAGGAATTCTGTGCAAATCTGATATTTTTCCATCTCAATCTTTTATGTTTATATGAAATCTGCTGATAGCACCGCTCTGGAATTTATTGTAGTAGCCATTATTACTTTTATGAAACAAAGTCACCATGAAGAAAACTTTTTAGGAGTAAAGACTCTAAGAAAGTAGAATATGAAGCATATAAGTAGTCTTTTGTGTTATTGTTTTTTTTTTTTTAAATCACAAACAGTAGCAGGTTCAAAACATACCTGAATGCACCTTTCGCTACTGATATACATCGTGTAATTGTAACTTTTGAGTTGTGTTTCAAACATTCAACATCTATACTTTCTACATTGTCGTCATTGGCAGTCATTCTCCATTTGACTTTATTCGTGTACATTTCGGGATTGTGAAAACCATAAGTGCTTTGAACTATTTCATACGTGTCGTTGATGTAGTAAAAGATAATGTTTTGGAGTTCATTAGAGATCCAACAACAAAACATATTATCTGTAACAAAATGGATTGGTTACCATTCCTGTTGTGAAATGGATTTATAAAATATCTGTATATCTCAGGGAGTGATTCCGTTCATGTCGTCAATTAAACTTATAAAATCAGACTCTTTCTCAGGGACTGTGTCGATTGTAATACAGTCCTCTTTTATTGAGTAACTAATTTGTCTGGAAAACACCCACATGATATGAGGTAGTATATCGTGAACTGGCTTAAAGAAACTGGAATTATTAGCTTTACAACGTCTTCAATATCCGTGGTTGATGGTGGACTAATTGTAAACTCCAATATCTTTTTCAAAACCCTGCTGTAGGCTACAGTAAGAGCATAACTGAATGTTGCATGGTAAACTGTGCTGATGATGTTTTTCTCTTCAGTCGACATCTTATTATCTATCTAGCTAAAACAAAAATGTTAAAGCATCTCTGGCAATTGATTAAATTTGATAAAGACTTGTCGTCTAGTGCAGAGATGTGTCCCCCTAGGAACAACGTTTTATTTTTTACTTGTGTTGATTTACCTGGTATCGAACAACTTGCTTTGCAAACGCTTTGTTATCTCATCAGTTTTTAGAAAAAAAAAGAGAAAAAGAAACAACTATCAAATTATATAATATTCCGTTTAAAAATCGGTGACTGGATGAAGTCAAACCATATGGATTTGCTTCACGTGGTAATATTTCAGCATTTTTTCAATTTTTAGACTCTTGTTGTTCTGTCTGTAAACTTTCAGCTTTGGCTTTCTTAAACTCTTAAACTCTTGTGAAAGTTATCCAATATGTCTTCCAAATTCAATTCTACTTGGATCTTTTGGTGTTTGTGAGGCACCTTTTTCAGGCCCTTTGCAAACCTTGTTTTCATTTTGATTTTTGTCTTCGCTCTCCTACGTTTAATTTATTGAGAAATTTGTAAGTTACCTCATAATAACTTAAATGTGATAAAACGGTTGAATAGTGAAAAGTAATTTGAAAATCAACTGGGTAAATAAAAAGATGAATTTTAAAATATGTCTCAGATGTGAAATAGAAAAAAAGAACATAAATGACTATTACAAAACTAGAGCTTACTGTAAACTATGTCAAAACAAGTGCTACAAAACAACAAGTTAACATCTGGAGAGATGACAGCATAGAACACTGTAAAGAATACAGTAAAAGTGTTGCAGAGAAAATAAAGAATACAAAAAGGAATACTGTAGAAATAGATACAAGAGTGAAAATTTAATATTAATTCAAATTACAGAAACTGAATTTAAAACATTGAGACAAAACTTATAATCAGATACGACACTTAAAATGTTGGGTGTTACGTCAATTGCTGTCTAATGTAGACAGCTACATTTTACCAAGCCAGAAGGTGTGATTGAAGATAATTTAGACATAGATTATTTTAATCCATGTTCATCATTTACTCTATCTAATCTAAAACAAAACAACAGAGAAAATGTTTTCACTGGTCAAACACTAGATATATGATAGCCAGCAAAAACATGTCCAAAGATGGTAAAATTAGTGCTAAGGTGAAAAAAGCTCATATGATTTTTTTTAATGATTTAATATTAGAAATGTATTCATTGACGATATTTTGAATAACATTCATTAGTCTGCTGTATCTCTTTTTACCCCATCTTTTTTCCCCGTAAGATTTA
The DNA here is from genome assembly GCA_029931535.1 of Margaritifera margaritifera. Classification (NCBI taxonomy): domain Eukaryota; kingdom Metazoa; phylum Mollusca; class Bivalvia; order Unionida; family Margaritiferidae; genus Margaritifera; species Margaritifera margaritifera. Next base: position 208,869 of record JAQPZY010001494.1, read on the forward strand.
ATCACGCGATAAGAAGCAACTTCTGTAATGACAGCCATTGTAACAATGGTTGTTAAAGGAATAAATTCATCAACAACAAAGCAACCGAAACACATTTTATTTATTATGCACGTTTTTAATGTTTTGTTTTGCACAGTCGTAGTCGCCGTAGGCGAGGTGTCCCAGAGGGACAATGGCATTCTCAGAATCTTTATTTTATGAAGTCTTTCTGAAATTAATATGTCTTAATGTTATCAAACTAACACTCAGTCCAGACAGATGTAATCTCAATTAAAACGACAACAATCCAGTGAAGTATTTGAAACCATTTGATGTCGTGTCGTCATCTTCCAGTTCATTTTGTAAATTGTCTAAGTTGTCAATCGGATGCAATCTGCTAATTATTATTGTCACACTATAAATTACAAAAGCAACATCAGACAATTATTTGGAAATTTTAGCAGTTCCGACATTGATAACGATTTATATGTATTTTAAATGTGTTTCTCGTCCATTTGTTCCAACTCATTTCAGTTACATTTTTTACCAGTTATCTCTTTGTATGTTCCATTTTACAATTGGTATGTTCAATTCATGCTTGTACCCTTCGGTTTCTGTGGAAGTAGATTGCATTTTTGCCTTCGATAAATCGCAATTTTTTTCAGCTGTTGTTTGTCCATTTCTTCTCTACTTAAATAATCGAAAATGGCGTGCACCTACGGCGCAGTCTTGACTGAAAGCAACAACGTCATATGCAAGAGCATAGTCTTTTTTATTGTGCTTTTAAGCACAAATAAATGGGTGAGGGTAGTGATGATTATGATTATTGATTTGAAACTCCTGTGTATTATGCTGCTGAGATATATGCTCACAAATCAAATGGAAGTTGGTGATATGTAAGTATAGCTAGTGGTATTTCAAAGCAAAGACCAGAACGTTATGAAGCTGCTGCTCCAAGTGAAGGTTCTATTTTTTCACTCAAAGTTCTCGACTTGTTCAAGGATGACATTAAGAAAAGCTTTGGAATGATTGAATTTCAAAAACACAACACAAAATTATGTCAAACCTGGTGGTAACACAGGTAAAATCTTAAAGAAAGCATGCATCAAAACAGTACTAGCATCTATATCAGTCAATACTGGAAAGAAGGTGTCGATCACATTAGGTTGGAAAAGATAAGATAGTAAATGGCTGTTGCCTATTGAGGAGATGCAACATTAGTTTAATTTTAACCTGAAGTCCATTTATCTACGATAAAGTGTTATCTTGTTAACCCATTTTTTAAGATCATGCACAAAGCATCGTCAAGTTCACCTAGCATGTCACTTCGCGACAAGTCTTGTCCAGCAGAGACATCGACAAGGTTAGCCAGAAGCAGAGCATGTGTGCCTCTGGAACAATTTATAAAAAGATTAGGTTGAACAATGTTCACCTATACTTCGTGTATGAAACTAGTCTTTCTTGTGCAAATGCACTGAGCCTCTATTTACTGTTTTTCCGCATTCATATGTAATTTTTTTTTTATTTCTCTCTAATCTGTTCATTAGATCATTTTCACCTCGTTTTACGCAAACTTTACATCTCAGTTAATGTGTATTTCATAGTCTTTGCTGCATTAATGTTGACTAAACCTTTTATTTCGGTAGTTTAATTTCAATTACTACTAAATGTCAAATGAAAGTTCTGAAAAAAAATTTATCTTAAAAATGTATATATTTACACACAGTTAATAGTGTATTAGATTTTACTTTATCCATGTGGTGTAAAAACTCTTCTAATACTAACAGGTTTTGGGTAAATTCTGTAATAATTCTTTGTAGCAGTAGGTTTTATAGATGTGCTAAAATTGTACATGGTGAAACTTTTCTCCAGAAAAAAAAAATACGTAGTTAATGGAGTAGTTCACGTGATTGCTATACCGTCTTTAAATGAAATTTAAAACATGTTGAAATATCTTCATGATTAAATTAAATGTATATGATTATCATTACCATTTATTATATTACAAAATTACCATTTATTATATTCCAAATATCTTAGAGAAGATGGTAGTCTTGTACATTGTATTTGATTTCACGTTTTTTAGATGTAATTTAAATCAACTTAATGAATGTACCTCTCTTCATTTCTTACCTAATTTCATTTAGTTACCATCTCTGCTACATTGTGTACATTTTAGCTTTTGTTATCACCTTTTTATGTGTGCTATATTCTTATTTACTTGTGTTTTTAGGGATATACTTTCCTTTTTTCCTCTGGTTTCGCGATCAACATAAATTCGCATGTCGTGCCTCTAATGCGATGGTGTCACTACCTCTATCACATTCTAGAAAGGCATTGTCTTTCAAAGACACAAAGTTACCGTGCTTTTTAATACATTATAAGAGTGAATTCTTTTTACCGTTCATTATTTTGGTCTTTAGAATCATTTCAACTTTGTATATGCCATCTTGTTTGTCGTATTGAGATAACTCTTGCTCGTAAAAAATATAATTTAAAAAATGCCCGCTATAAAATTAGGAATATAGCTCTTTTCAAAAATTGTGTTTGGCATTAGGACATTCAGGCTCTTTCACCCATTTTGAGTACTGGCGTTCCACGTGAATCTTTTGTCAGATAACAAATGACTGAATAGATTGATCCAACCTTTTATATGCTTTTTTCCTTCTTTCAACAGGAATCAAATCTATTGATCTATGAGGAGTGCTAGTGTAGCCCTCAATTAGACTTCGTAAAATGTCAACCCATTTTCTTGATTCATTGTGAATGAATTACTTCCACATTTTTGTCTGTAGGGTTCTGTTAGACCTTTCCAATACAGATGCCTTTTATATCTAAGTAACTTAATAATTATTCCCTGTTTTCCTTTTCCAGCAAAATTCTTAACTTCCAGCAGCAAAGTGTATCTTTCCATGTGTTCACTCTTTAAAGATTCTTTACAAGCATCGTTTATGTCATCTCCCTTGTTTGATTTGACGTTTTGAGCCATGAGTATTTTGACAATAAAACTATTACTGTCAAAATTTATTTATATCCGTTGCTATATTTTCATATGCTTGCATGTCGACAGTATCTACTTGCCACTAAACATCTTAATGACTAACATAAACTCTTTTGTAGGGAAATCTTTTTTCTCGCTTACGATGTAATGTGTGAGTAGATTGCTCGGCCAACCATTCTTTTTTTAAATTGAAAGCATTTTATTTTATTCTTTCCCGTTTAATTTGTTCCACAATGTATTGATTTATCTGTAAGCAAGTGGCCTCTCCAGATCGTAGTAAAGATGTCTTAATTACTGTTCTTTATCGGTCATTTAAAACGGCCCAAAAACATTCTTAGAGTAGTTTGTGCCTGATAAATTGTCTTTCGGAGTTATCAACAAGCGAACAGGACGACCGTCTAAAACAGGAACCTTTATTTTCAGTAATTTGCAACGTTTCTTCTGTCGTTTTAAACGTACCAATGATGCCAAATTGTGCCATTCCTACGGTTTGCTATGCTACATCGACTGCATATACCAAGTTACTATGTGTTGTTTTAAATCGAATTTTGTTTCCAATAAATTCTACTCTCGGTTTTGGGAGGATATTTTCTTTTTTTTGGGGGGGGGGAGGGTTGGCCAATCGTTGTAGTTTCATCTTGTAAAGTTTAGCAGAGCTTCAAATTGTACTGAGAATTTAGCAGAATAAATTTTGTATTTACTCACATCAAATACATAAATTTACTCCTTCCTCATACTGTGCTGTTCTAACCATCTTCCTATCAAGGTGTATAATGCTTATCTCGATGTTATCATCATAAAATATGGTACGTAAATCGGCATCGTTTCTAAAACATTGCCGGATATATTTCTGATATTAGAAATAAAAGAAAATCAACACTTGCATTCTCTTGTGTGTTATTTTGTGACACCACTAGCTTTGGCCACACCTTAATCTCATCCAAACTTGTAAAACAAACACACATTGTCTTTTGATACCAACGTTGCTATTTTCATGTAAGCTGAAGTCATTAAATATCTCTTTCACATCTCTGGAAACTGCTGAGTTCGGTACAATGTAGCTTTGTGCAATTATTTCTGTTGTGTAGATTTCCTTAAGTTATACTAATTAAACAGGGACAGAAATGTTTAAAAACCAAGAAATTGTTTTGTGGTGTAGTAATATTTTCGTACAGTAATACGGGATGTAAAAACACGATATTAAAAGCTGTCCCGCACTATGGTCCATGGACACTGGGGTATTTTTATTTTTAACAATAGGAATGGTTCCGAAATGTTCTCTACAGGGAATTATATATGGCTATTAGTATTTGTATCGCAATCGTCGCATATTAGCACATGCGCGGTTGGGTTTACAAAATATAATCACGCGTACGTGTGTGATTTTTGTGTAAGCGGGCTGTTATGCAAAACTACTTACGTATACACGTCTTTGAAATTGTGACGTGATAAATACGATTATGATTTGTATCAACATTTGCGTGGTGTTATTGGAAATGTATTACAGGCACAACCTTTGCACGCGAGTGTATTACAGACCCAACCTATGCACATGAGTATAGTTTCCAGTTATTAGTGCAGCGGTTGCCAAGCAATCAGAGTGTTAGCAGACCGATCAATATTAGACCTGGGATAATAAATGTCTCTTACGCAGCGGTCATTTCAGACCGGCCCTTGTATGAATACTGAAGTCAAATTTTTGCGCACGTAACTCAAAGAAGAAATATTTAACTTGTAGTAATTTATGGCGTGCTTAAATCTCAAAGCCGGAATTTTACATTTCTTATTCATGCAAGAGTCGGCTAAATTGATAACTGTCAATGTGAAAATTGCTCAAATGATTAGTGGCGGACGTGATATTGATATTTGAGAGACCTACAATTACTATTTCAAGACTATGTATGCTTACCATTATACGGAGGCATATTATAATCCATGGAATAATAACTGATGGCGTAATTTTTACATTGGCTTAATAAGGGAAGGTGCGCGCGCATGTTTTCTCACCAGCCTGTTAACTTAAAGTATGAATTCTTTTATTATACTTGTAAATAAGCACGCTGGCCGAACTAATTAAAGCGCTATAATTATGAACACAAGATTGCTTGTTCGAGTCACAGTCGCGGAAAATGTTTTCCTTAATAGTTGAGGAGACCTCGATGCTTAGGTTGATTGTACATGAAAAAGTGAAAGTCAATTTGATGATGCAAGGTTAATATTAATTACAAGTACGAAGCACGCATAAATTCTTTGAGACGTACTTTGGTTTGAAACAACCTCTGGGCCTTCTAGTCTGTCGTTTGTCAAGATAGGGGCTCATCTGTGGCTGCAAATTTAAACCACCGTAATTAGTATGAACTGCATACATCGGTTGACTGTAAGAATTTCGTTTATGAAAATAGGCAGCGTGCTTATAATCTCAAAGAATACCTGTTGACAAGCACAACCCGTGAGGAGATATCTCCTTTTATATTAAACACTTACCACAGTGTATACATATATACTGGCGCAAAAATTTACAAATCGACACGTATAGCATTTTAAAAGGGTTATGGATATAAACAATTGTGGCGTAATTTTACCAGACCAATGGAATGTTTTAAACGTTGCAGAAAATGTTAAGTCGTTGTTTCGTTTAAATGCACCATATAGGTTTGTCAAAGAGACTCAAACGATGTTGTATGATTTTTCAAATACGTATCCGGAGCATCTTGATAAATGAATCAACTTTTGAATTATCTTAGAATCACAACGACGCAGACTTGGAGAACAGTACAACAAAAAAACTAAAATATCATTATATGATATTGTGCAATCAAAGTTAAAGACCCTGATGTTGACTAGTGAAACGGATGGATACTTTGAAACATCGAGCGAATATAGTACTATTAGTAGCGAAGATCACCAAGAACAAATCAATTAGAGAAATGGTTTTGGTATAATATATGGAATCACCAACGGCACGTTTTCATAATTCTGTGAGAATTTTAGAAAGGGAAGAGCGTAAGCGGGATATGCATTGCTATGAGTTTCGCAAAAAGAGATTCTCATGCAAAGACACAAAGACTATGGCATCAATATACATAAAACAGTACACGACATTTTACGTTATCGAATGCCATTGTACAAGCGGCGGTCATTTACGAGTTGGTATAGTTTTTCCGTGTACTGATGAGTATGCAGTGATTTGGCCGAATTCCGAATTGAAGAAAATTATATTCGAAAACAAAGATCTATTTGACTTTGATCCTCAGTTGCTGCCGCCTGATGAACGAGTTTGTTTACAACGCACTGCCAATAATTTGGAAATTACAATGACAGATGAAAAGTGTTTTACAGTAAAAAGGTCGTACAATCAAATACTATCCACTGCGAGCAACTGCACAAAGTATTGTACCCGGTGCAGAGCACATACGGGTAAAGTTACGTACACCATCAATCGAAAACATAGACGATTATATCTATGAAAACACAGATGATTATGTCTATTAGAGAATAAAATTTGTATATATATAAGAAGTTCAATGGCATTAGGACGAAATCAATGCAAAGGTGTATGCCTAGGAAATTATGAACTCTGCGGCAAAACATGCCATTACAAATACTGTAAATCACATTTGCTCGCGTTACGTGTTGGTCCGGGTGCTCACCCATTTCTCAAAAGTGGCATCGGAAAAAAGTCTCGTAATCAGCTTTGCCGACCATGCAGATCTGTTTGTGAGTATTATTATGCACGCCGTCAAAGATTAGCCTGCGTAACAGCAATAGAACCTATAGCGGAAATACCCAACGTTAACACCCCTGATGGCGTTGATGAAAACGATACAGAAGTAAATGAAATAATAGCCAGGATTGAGGCAATTGCCATTTCCAAGCCTGGTAAAGTAAAACTTCTTAAACAATTTATTGACGGAAACCGTGTGCGGAAAGCTGACATACTTGCGTTATTAGGACTCGTAACTGAAACACAACCGCAACAACTGGTTGTACCGGCAACAGCAGCGTATGTTTATGCACAAGAATCCCCCGAGTTTAAGTCTCACAAGCGTAAGGATAATTATGTAGATTACCATGCGATAATTCCAAACACGTACGCGCCAAGCGAAGACATTATAAAACTTGTATCGAATATGTGCCCCGAAATCGTATCGATGTTACAACGCTCTGGTACCCCCAGCATTAAAGTGGATATTCTTGTCCATGCGCAATTGACTATGCTTTTTAATCGCAAGTCATCAGACAAGGGTGGATTTAAAACCACCACCGTGTGGCTTCATGGTGGTCCACTTATAATCACAAACTGCAAAGACGCCAAGGATATTAATGAAGCAGTCGATGAAGGTACTGAAAATATTCTCCACACGTTTGAAAAATGTACCAACACCGGTTCGGGATGGACTCTTGACAGATGTACGGAAGTTAAACTGCATATTTTTCCAAACATGCCATTTCGCGGATTAGATTATATACCAACGCCAGACTATGTTCCGCCGCGATCAGTGATAAATGTAAAGAAAAACTACGACAATCGATGTTTTGAATAGGCGCTCTTATCCAAGTTACATCCCCCGAGCGACAATACAGATCAGCCGCGACAATACCAGCAATACTTGGGTGAACTTGATTTTGGCAACATTGAATTTCCGGTGCAGGTTACCAAGGCCACACTTAAAACGTTTGAAAAACTTAACCCGGGCTTCGTCGTTAACGTGTACACTTGGGACATAAGTCATTTATCCGCTTGCACTATCCCCACATGTGCAAAACAAAAATTGATTAATCTGTTGCTGATAAGCGGCATCAAAGGTTATCTCATTACGTGTGGATAAAGAATCTTTCCAAGTTGCTTAACCGACACAGCAAGCACGACGGTAAAACGTTTCCATGCGAACGTTGCCTGCATTTATTTAGCACCCAATCGGGGCTTGACGAGCATGACTTTTACTGTGTTGGAATCAGTGAAAAACCGCAGAGTACAATTATGCCAGAAACCCGGAAAAACATATTTTGAAATTTACCGCGGTGCAGCGAAGAATGAAAGTTCCGTATGTGATTTATGCGAACTTTGAATGTTTGAATGTTCCATTGAACACTCCTGAGATTATAACAAATAAAACACAAGTTGCGGAATAAATCTCATGCGGGTTTTGCTACACTGTTGTCAGATGCGACGGGATAACTGAGCGACCAATGTTGTATCGTGGCCAGAACTCGGTGGAGGTGTTTCTTAAATCGCTCGAGGTTACCACTGCAATGGATCTACAAACAGCTCTATTCCCCCGAAGACATGATCATGTCCCAGCTGGATTTGTGACGGTCCCTTTGAGACTGAAAGTTCTAAAGTTCCCGATCACTGCCATATCACTGGCGCGTACAGAGGATCTGCACACAACGCATGCAATTTACAGCTGCCAATTCGCCCAAATAAAATAACAATTCCTGTGGTGATTCATAACCTGAGTGGGTATGATGGCCACCTGATTATGCAGCCAATAGCCACGGCATCGAATGCACCAATAAGTGCAATCCCCAACAACATGGAAAAATACATGACGTTTAGTCTGGGTCAGTTGCAGTTCATTGATCCACTGCAGTTTTTAATTTCAGCTTGGACAGGCTAGTTAGCAACCTTGCGGCAGAAAGCTTCAACATCACCAGTCGATATGGTGCCACCGCTGACAAGTTAAAGTTGATAACGCGAAAAGGAGTGTACCCATACCAGTACATGAGTGGATGGGAAAGGTTTGATGAAACTCATTTACCACCGACTGAGGCATTCCATTCGTCGTTGTCTCGCGAAGGTATTTCCACCAACGACGCAAACGCGGTTTGGTCCGCATTCGGATGCAAAAACCTCGGTGACTATCACGATTTGTATCTGTATTTGTATCTGCGAACGGATGTGTTGTTGCTCGTGGATGTCTTTGAGTAGTTTCGTTATACCGCCATGAGAATATACAAACTTGACCCCGCGCACTATGTTACGTCACCGGGAATGTCCTGGGATGTATAGCTGTTAATGACAAAAGTAGAGACGGAACTGATCACCGATATTGATATGAGTCTGTTTATTGAGCGTGGACTTCAGGACGGTATTTCAATGGTAAGTCATCGTCGCGCTCGCGCGAATAAACCGAGTTTGGACGGATATGACCCCGCTGTCTCGAACAGTTTACATCGTGTATCTTTCCCCAATAATCTTTATAGTTGTGCGGTGATGCAGCCCCTATCCGTTAGTGGTTTTTCGTGAATTAATCCCGCTAATGTGGACGTACAAAAACACGTACACGATCACGACAGCAACAGCGACCACGGATACTTCTTTGAAGTTGATTTGGAATACCCAGACGAGCTTCACCACACTCATAACGACTACCTGCTGGTACCGGAAGCGCTTTCGGTGCCCCGCAAATGACTGTCACGGTATCAGTGTATGATCGTGGACGAATCCGGACGCAAGTTTACCGAATGCACCAAGCGTGTCCCGAATCTTCGGCGGTAAACCAGCTACGTAGTTTACTTACGAAGCCTGCAGTTGTATCTGCGATTGGGAATGCGTATAAGCTAAATTTATCGGGTGCTTAGATTTCGCCAAGACGCTTGGATAGTTCATTATATCCAGATGAATACGAATCTGCGAACGAATGCTAAAAATTATTTTGAAAAAGAATTCTAACTAATGTACAATTCCATGTTTGGCAGAACTATGGAAAATCTGCGGAAGCGTATTCGTGTTGACCTTGTCTGTGATACCGAATAAGATAAGCTTCGAAGGCTCATAGCGGACCCGGAATTCGAATCCTGAAAGATCTTCGATGGTGCAGTCATTGCTGTACATATTAAATAATCGAAACTGAAGCTGACAAAGCCTATCTACGTTGGCGCGTCCGTGCTTGATCTTTCAAAGCTGCTCATGTATGAGTTTTACTATCACAAGCATAAACCGTTTTACCACGATCGTGTCAAGAAGGTTTATAGTAGATGCCGACTCGCTTCTGATGCGTATAACCACTAACGATGTGTACACAGACATAGCTGAGCCAAGTCTGAAAAACGAATTGGACAACAGCGATTATCTGAAAGTGCACCGGTTGTTTAGGGACAACAACAACAAAAATCGTAGGAAAATTCGAAGAAAATGTGGAACTGCGCCCCAAAATGTACACGATCGTGGTCGGGACCGAAAGCAAAAAGAGGGCGAAAGGAGTTCCCGGGGTTATTGTGAAAAAAGATCTCACACACGAGATGTATAAGGAATGTCTTCGCGAGCGATGTGAATTCGCACACACAGTCAACATGATCAGGAGTAAAGAACATCGCATGAGTGTATACCGATTCACCAAGGTGAGTTTGTCTCTACTTGATACCAAACGATGGATATTTCTTGACGGAATTACCACTTACGCGTTTGAACATCATGCGATTGCAAATCAACATACAATTGACATTGATACGATGCACTAGCGTAAAATAGATATTGGTAGCAGTTCCGTATTCGCGGGAACGACTTGCAATTCCTCTCGCACAAATGCTCTTCTTGGTGGACGAGGTCCACTCGGTGACGGTGCCCAATGATAACGTGTTGACTGCCTTGGAAAATCAATCCGGGCCGAGATAGTAAACACATCAATGGACCATACCAGATCAGTACCACGATGTTGTCCACCTTCTAACTCCCCAGGTGCATACAAATACCTAACAAAATTGTTTCCGAGTGACTCTAAGGGTGGTGGTCATGAAATCATTTTGCGGGTAACGGTGACAGTCTTTTGTCGAATCGCATCAGTGGGTTTTAATCCAATCGCGCGTGTGATTTCATTATTCAAACTGCTGTGACTGATTGAAGCCGTGTTACCCACTCTGCGATCCGAGACCGAGATCTCATTAACAATTCCTGCGCGTACTGACGTCCAAATAATCGTTCCGCAAGTGTACGGTTAAATTGTTTCACAATAGCTTGGTCAAGGTTGTATATTAACATGTCCAACATGAACCCGTACGCGTTGTTTTGTTAACAAGCGCAGCAACAGATCCGACAAAATTATTTGCCTGGATCGACTTGTAATAGCTGTGGTCATGTTAGTGGTCCGCGTTTGTAAATACCCTTAAGAGCATCTGCGACACCAGCCAACTCTTGATTGTATCTGATAGCGATATCTACGACGATTAACGCGTATTTTGTATGTGTGTCCGCGTACCCAATCATGTGGGAGAAACAAAAGATCAGCCTGATGAACTTCATTAGGTGTTTGGACATCAAACCATCCACGGGAAATCTTCCTTGGCACGAGTAGGTAAACTGTCAAAAGCGCTTGTTCACCTAACCATTCTCGAGCGGTCCCGTGAATGACCTTTGCCGAGCTCGCTAACTTTTCAACAGCGGCTTCACATTTCCAATAACCGCGAGGACTGTAGTATATTTTGGCTAAAGTCCGCTCAGAAACCATGTTTGTTTATTATATCAATATATTTTACCTCCAATGAGTGGACTTTGTCCACCAATGAGTGAACTCTTTACCACCTAGTGACCACCAATGAAGATCTTAGCCTTCATACTCCCTTTGATAGTCCATCTAGCGATTCTTTCTCCGATTGTTGGATTGAGCGCGTTCAAATCATGGATGAGATCTACATCAGCACGTTGATGCGCACGGATATCGTTTATGCTTTGTAAGCAAGATCATGTCGGTAACATGCAGCATCGACGCGGTTTACTGGTGCTTCCCCGGGCGCTGGTCGATTGTTAGACTTAAGTTGTATATCCAGCCGTGTTCCAGGACCACAGTAATTGTATCCGGGAAAGTGTTATTTACCAGGGTATTTACTCCATGGTGTCCAGGGTAGTTTCGCTAACGCGGCAGCGACATCACCGCCGTTTTTTTTTTTTAACAAATGTGAACTTTTTTGCTTTAAATCGAACACAAGTTCCAGCGATAAAGGTTTAACCATTACGTGTTTCAACTCGAGTTGGATTCGCAGTACTTGTTTTTGTGCGGCATCGGACACAATATGAAGACATGATTGTATCATGCAACAATTGTGTTAACATTTAAGATGGCATCACAAAAAAGGAAATACGAAGATGCTTTTTGGAAAAACGAAAAAATCAAATATTTGAAAAGCACCGCTTTCACAGTAATTGACTTTTCAGCACCCAAACCGTCCAAACTCGGTAACAATTTTCCAAACTCACTTCGTGCATTGCTCATTGGTCCGGCTGGAAAAATAAAAACCCTACTGTTGTTGAATATAATTTTGCGATGGTTTACGTGGGGTCGTTTGTAAGTGATTGAACCGTCGGCTGACTATCAGCCGTGTTACGACGTACTCGGGTGGTAAAGCCACGGTTGATTTCTTTTCCACAATCGATGAAGCACCTACCATTGATGACCTTGATGCGAGTGAGAATAATCTTGTCGTGTACGATGACGTGATGCTGGAAAACCAAATCAGTCCTGTGCGAATATTTTCCCGAGGTCGACACAAAAATACAGATGTGGTCTATTTGATTCAACGATACGCACACGTGCCTAAAGTAATACGAGACAACTGTAACATGTGAATGATATTTCACGGCATTGACCCGCATGGCCTCTCAAACATTCATTGGACCTGGTGTGGTGCGCTGGCAACCACTCGTGCGATGAGTTTCGGAATATGTTTGCGGAGGACACCTCAGACCCGTATAGTTTTCTCACTATGGACTTTACTGGTGGACCTGGAGTGCTAGCAGTCCATAGCGGTCTCACTTCTGGAAAATAGCGCGCGGGTTTGGATAAACCAATTTAAACGACCATGATAAATGTATGCAATGTTGAAAACAGAGAAAACTGCCAGCAATGTAATAGCTAGGTATGCTGACGCATCAAAGCTGCTTTTAACACCTGTAACTTCTTTGTAGTTTATATAGATATCCGCGAACGTATTATGGATATGTTGCAGTCGAGACAGACTGCACGGGAAGATCTCACAGCGGGCTTTGAACAAACGTTTGCACCGCTGATCAAACCAACCAAAGCGATAGTGGCCAAGATTGCAGAAACTGCGGAACGTGTTGAGGATATTAAAAAGGCCACAAGAACAACCGTGGAACAGGTGGCAGCGCCGACGGGAGCAGAAGACAAACCGTGTCCAATTCGTAAGATAGCCAAACGCACCAAGGATAGTAAAAAAGCTACAATGGCAACCGCGAAGACTTTTGGACGCTTGCCAGAGGCGATTGCGGAAATCAAAGAAAACAGGGGAAAATTTTAGAAACCATTGGTGTAATTGCAAAAGGCATTCAGACACTTGACGAAGACGTTAGAGATGCAATTGCTAAGATGCCACAAGTACCGCCCGAGTATAAGTCGCAGATGCAAACACCGGTTCAATACTTTAACGAAGAAGCTCACCAGCGCATCTTTGTAAATCCTGTGTATGTCGCTCTTAATAGCCCCCCCCCCCCCCCGGACTGGAAAGATTTCATGTTGAAAATAGCATGAAAGACGCATGATAAATACATGGCCAGTGAATGGCCTAAAATGGTATTTAGAGAGTTTACATGAAAAAAAAAACAGGCTAACGGTGACAGGTGGAGTCATTTTGTACAGGTATTTAATGCATTTAGCAGTGGAAGAATTGAAGAAGGTCAGGATTTATGGAACCAATATATGAACAGGTATATACCGTACCAAGTCCAACCCACACAACAAATATTTGCACCCACACAACAAGAAGGACGTGCATATGAACCAGAACAAATGCTTACAAAAGAAATACCTTCTGCACCCATTGAAAAACCGGCAGCGTGGAAAGCACAACTTGAACAGTTTAAACAATTTAGCGAGCAGATAGCAAAACCCACACGGGAAAAATATCTGAATCGCAAGCGCCTGTGCAACCAAGCGAAGCTGCATCCGCAATGGCACAAATCGCTAAATTCCAAGCTCAAAAAACAGAAGAGCAACAAACAAAGAAAGGAGAAGGCCTTGGTGGATCGTGTGATCCTCAGGACCTTGCGGATAGGTTGGAAACACTTGTGGGGTCGTTTGGCGCTGGGAACAACGCACGCGAAGTCGTTTATGAGGCCGCATAGATTTGTCTGCGGTTGCTCACCAACGACATCATGGACCCGGGGACGTTTCGTTTTTGATGCATAAACTTGATGAAGACATTGATGATTGATACGATTAACGCGATAATGAGTTCTGAAACACTTTTGGTTTTACGATAAATCTATGCTGCGTTGCAACGTGTTGTTGCAAATACAACCCCGATCGTTACCTCGATGATCACGATCTCGTCAACGAAACCAGAATTCGATGTAACTTTCTCTACGCCAATCACCGCAGGTGTATCCCGCACACTTGAGATTGCATTGGCGTCGTTGCGTGTTTATCGCAGTAGGCCTAATATTCGATCGCGTCCATTTGCGGATTTTCCCGCGAATAACTCGTGGGTGTTTTCGTCAGACGGTGGCGCCACCTGGAATGTTGTTGGACTTCCCACTGTCGCATACAAGCTTGAATCAATAAATAATGAAATCCGACGAAGAATCACATTGGTGACCGGTAAAGACTCAAAAAGTTTCATACGCGAACACGAGTCCATACTCAGCTCTGCCATATCGATCGAATCTCCAACGTACGCAGTTGATATTGCGCAGTCAACGCTGATAACAGTTCTTGGTTGGCCCAAAGATATTAATACGATTCCAGAGGACAAACGAACTTTGCGCGCAGGACCCGATGGTACCAGTTACAATTTCGCGCCAGACATTGTCATGATCACCACCACGGCTCAGGTTAATTTAACATGTGAGGCCATCAGTGGTAGTTGTAAAATCTCAGCCTCGACAACGCGAGCGTCGCACGCTTATCTTTTGTTTGGGTTTGTCCCGACTGAGGCCCCGGTTGATCTGATATCGATTACTCCCAATCCTGTGTATCTTCCATGCAACAATCCACGGTTGACACATATTCGCTTCCCCCTTGAGGACTAGAACGGGCACATGTTAGATCTTCGTGGTGAGACCTGGACAATACAACTGTACATTATAGATCGACCTGATACTTAATAAAATAACAATTGTGCGTGGACATGTAAAACATGTGCATGTTGGTAATGCGAGAAAATCTGTTTACGCGGTATAATGCGGAACTGGTCTTGATGATGTTGTCCGTGGATCATTGACAGACACACCAAAGGTGCTTGCGTCCTTGTCTTCGCGCGCTGCGCCAATTGCTAAAAATGTTGCAAATTGAGTCATTGATATCATCAAAAACGTTGCTGCGGATCGCATAAAAAATCTGGGATTGCATGTGGTTCAATCGATTTCAGATTGACTAGGACGATTAGTAACTCGAGCACCACCAAAAGCGGTTACATTACCATCAACAGTAACAATGCCAGCCGCGGTCAGTAAAATCATCAATTAAGCCGCTGAACAACGTCTGTCTGATTCAGCGATTGCTAATCTGCCAATAGGAAGCGGATTAAGGTTGTGGACGGCAAAGCCGTGGCGCAGAAAAGGTATTAGACGTAACCAATAATGTATAAACAATGGGTCAATTCAAAGATGTATCCAATCCCGCTTTTATATGGATGCACCTGTGTTGCGAGATCGAAACAAGCAAAACTACCAATATTACTCGTACGAGACTAGGGATCCGAACAAGGAATGGCCAGAAGAATTTCAGATTCATGAAACATCTCAGTATTTTATTCCGTGGGATGATAAAGGCGGATTTGTTAACAACGGTATCATGGCGCTGTTCAACAGCCTAACGACCGCGGGGAGATTTTCTGCGTGATTCCACTCTCAAACATATTTGGGTTTTGTAGAAACTTTCAAAAGGTTATTTTCGGGGCCAAACACACAGTCACGTTAAACAGAAAGGGCAACGCCAACGATGCAATTCAGAGCAATGGTGTCTCCGTTCCCGATGCGGGTAACTGTATGTTCTATATATACACTTTGGATGCCATCAATAAGTCCCTCAGTAACGATGTCTGGCGGAACATCTATAATTTCATTTCTCGCAATGACCACAGACTCACACACCAGCTACGCTCGAGGAGAATTCTCATGGCAAATAAGTACACAACAAGGTGTTAGCGCACCACGTCACGTGTTTATAGCATTTCAAAGCGTAGACAATCTAAGCAACCAACTGGAAAGTTCAATTATATTTGCAAAACTGGGACTGACTGAGGTCTCGCTAAAGTTAAACGGTCACCAAGAACCCACTGAAAACATTTTGCTTTGACTACTATCAAATCGCTCGTGTGTATCATCGACTGTTAAAATACCTGGACCGAAACCAAAATGTTGACATAGGCTTGCAGTTTTCTCAGCACGACTTTGGTACGTTGTACCGATTTATTACTTTAACCTTGAGCTTCTGGGCCTGTTTAAGCAGTCTGTGGTGGACATGTACTTCAAAGCACGTATAGGACCGGGTGACACAGAGTCATTGTTGTAATTCTCTCCGAGAAGACTCTAGGACTTGAGTGGTCGAATGAGAGTTATTGACGCACCTGTGAAACATTTATAGAATTTTCTCAAATTTGTAATTGAACCTGTTACATTTGTAAATAGCAATGTCCTATCACGAAGTAAAAGTTGGCCCTATCCCACAGCAGCTTGCGAAAATCAAAAGCGCAATGCGAAACGATGGTGGGGTCATATTGAGACTCTCTCCGAAAAAGTTTACTGGAAATGTCCCTGTGTGGTTAACCCAAACGCAACTTAATCAGCTTAATGCAGCCAAACGAAAGAACATCTCGAAGTCAGAGGTGGCACAAATGCAAAAGACCAGTGGAATATTTCCATTGCTTGCGGTGATTCCAGCGTTGTTAGCAGCTGCGGCTCAGGCGGTTGCAAAAGCAGCTGCGTTAGGAGCTTTCGGAACTGCATCAGGAATGGCGCTGAAAAAGTCGGTCGGTGGAAAAATCTATGTAACAAAAGGAAGAGGTCTTCGATTATCCAGGCGTGGAAACCAAAGGCTCCCGAGCGGAAGTGGCCTTCGGTTGTGGCCTCTCCATTGCCCAGTGTTGATTTACTTGCAATGTCAAAGTCAGTCAAGCATTTTCGAGGTGTCTTTATGCGGGATGAACTTGCATCGATGATTCCGTGCAAAAGGGAAACCGGTATTGTTAACCTGAATTTGACAACAGGAATTGGAACTCATTGCGTTGCAAACGTGGTAATGCCTCGACATCTTTTATATTCTGACTCGTACGGGCTTGCATTGCCACTTGAAGTTGTTGATTATTTAACCCGAGGTGGACAAAGTCGTACAACACTGTTTTATTCAACGCTGCCGTTGCAAACTCTATTGGACGGACCAATATGTGGCATTCTTGTTGTTCAAATGTTGTGTGCACTCGATCGTTCGCCAGCCCCGACAACGCTTATTTACTTTACATTAAACTATACTTGATAGTATACAAAATGCCTATTAACATTTACGGAAGCTCAACCGCCAGACGACGTGGTGCCGATGTGGATTTGACCAGATTTACCACCAAAGCAGATTTGACTGAGTTTAGCAGCCGGGTTGTTGTTGGTGCTGACTCGGGCGAGCTTGTGATTTTCCAAGATACAACTGGAAAACTTAAAGCGCCTAACGTGGACATTCAAGACGTTATTTGAGGCTGCGAGATGCTGTCGCAAAAATCTGGCTGAAATCACAGAAAAAGGGGGAATCAGAGACTCTAGCGTGTCGGTTACGTTTATCAAAAACTATGTTAACGGTGCTGCATCTACAACAATACAATACGTGGATGAACAGCTCGCAGATGTGCCTTAACACCACGCGTAGTTGCTTCGATGAGATCATACGTAGGAATGTTGACCAGCGAAGGAGAGGCAAAATATGAAGGCCTAACAAGTGGTCGCCTTTTTTTTCATTGTTGACGTGGATGGTTTTAATAGACCTAAATCTCACATCTTAAAGATGCGCGAGTCTGAATCGTATTTATTTATTTTATCCAGTTTTTATGGCGAGTGGGGTTCGATAGCAATATTGAAAAATAATATCCAGTCTGGTGAAGCAATGATACTACGCGACATCAAAGACAAAAAGGTTACAGAATCTGTTACATATACGATTTCGGTGTCGTTGGTCGCCGGAGAGTAAATTCAGTTTGAAGGACTCAACGTTTTTCCAATCGGGTTCTTAACCATCTTTGGTGTTTGTGTTTAAGATTAGATTTATCCTTACATATAAGTGATGGATTCTGACCGCGGTGATGAGGTTGCGGAATGTACCGACGGGGTGTTGGATCGGCAAACCAGTGATGCCAATATCGATAGTGATCTTGTTCCACTTGTCGACGAATATCTGCTTGAAAATGGTGTTACCAGACCCTCATATAAGCTCAAATATAATTTGTTACGGTCCAAATAGAAATCAACCGTGGGACCACCCTGGTGTGGACATACCAACTCGAAGCCAACTTTGAATCATTGCATTAGCACGTGAAAATACCCGATCGCTGATTGCATCACCAGGTGTAAAAATATCCAGGGATTGTTTCTACAACGAAAAAGTAATATTCACCGATAAGGCCACCCCGGTTGCATTCCAAGATAAGTATGTTGCACCAACATTGACTCAACTGAGAAGAGAAAAATCTCGACTGCTATTTAACAAGGGCGCACTTACCCGTGTAACCGTTCTTGGGCGAAGAGATAAACGATCGTTTCAGACACCAACCAATGGCGTAATCAATATGGTTCTAAGTGTCCCAGAACGCACAATTGCCAGAGATTTAATTACCTGAACAAGGTCTACCTGTCGAGCAATTGTACGATGCAATTACATTATTAATAGAAGAATTATAATGGACCCTCTGTTTTACCGACGCGGAAAAATAATCGAAGTGGAACTGCAACTGCGAGAAGAAATCGTTAAGAAAACCGCGTTCTTCGCTAAATACAAACTCGTGTGTGTGGTCGTTGATGCTATCTGTGGGTTTGCGCGGCAGCAACTGTTGGTCTGGGTGCTACTGGAATCACGACGACGGCGACTATTATAGGTGCGCCAATCGGAATTGTTGTTGGAGCCATATTGAAAGTAACAGGTGTCGCATGCAATGCTAGCAAAATAAGTTCGTTACGACTGCATTCACGAATATGTATCTATTCAGAACTTCTCGCCGCAGCACAAAGTAGTCTCAATATGATTGCGAAGCTGTTCTCGGTAGCTATTGAAGATAAAATCATTAGCGCGGCATAGTTCGAGACCGTGTTGGCGGAAATGGAAAACCACAGGCAACTCCGAGCACAGATATGCAACCGCGTAGTGGGTTTGCAGACAGTAAAAGTCGAGTAACTGTTTGCGTTACAGCTCGCTTACACAAAAATTGCATAAATGTCTTAACTTTGGAAATCGAATGCAGTCACCTTTAGGAGTTTGCCAAAGTTTATGTTTAAACAAAAACTTAGATCTTCTCATAAAAGTTACTTATTTTGTTACCACCACCATGAAGACTTTCACCACATTGTTTGTTTTCCCATTAATTTATTTTTCTTTATTATTGCAATTAAATTATAATTACTTACCTTTGTGTACATACTTCTTTATTGTCATATGTATAACAATATGTTTAACTTACATGACCATACAAGGGTCCTTAAGATTCGTTTAAAGATTTTGTTTTGTTTGTTGGTAGTTTGATTGTTTCTTTTTAATTCTCTGGTTTGTTTGTTTGTTCTGTTGTTTTGACGCCTGTCGCCTATTTTTGATAATTTGCCACATCTGACTTCAAACAACGCTGATCCAGAACTGCCGTCTCGTAACACGCCGGCAGATCAGCGTCCATTTTCGTACAGAATCACTTGAAACGAAAGTGAAACAAGGAGCGTCAAGAGTAAGTATCTCTAATCCTATAAAACAGCTGTTAACGGTGAATTTGTATAATGTCACCGAAATGGGATCATTCAATAATACATGTATAATATCACCCAATAGAGAGCATGTCAAAATAAATGTATAATGTCGTAAATGGGAGCATTCAATAATACATGTATAATATCACCCAATAGAGAGCATGTCAAAATAAATGTATAAAGTCGCCAAAATGGGAGCCTTGAAAATACATGTATTATGTCACCAAAATGGGGGTATTCAATAACACGTGTATAATGTCACCAAAAAGGAAGTATTCAATAATATATGTATACTGTCAACAGAAGGGAGTATTCAATAATGCATGTATAATGTTACCAAAATGGGAGCATTCAATAGTACATGTATAATGTCACCAAAAAGGGAGCATTCAATAATACATGTATAATGTCACCAAAAAGTGAGTATTCAATAATACACGTATAATGTCTCCGAAAAGGGAGCATTCAATAATACATGTATAATGTCGAACGAAGATTTTGTTTTGTTTGTTGGTAATTCAATAATACATGTGTACTGGAAAAATGTGAAAACATCTGATAACTAAAATAATTTTTATAGTATGTATTGTTTTATCCACCATTGATCAATACAAATAAATAATTGCGAATTGAACTTGACTACGTTCACTTGCCCAGTTTTGTATATGCGTGTCCTCCGCCATATTTCTAGATAGTTCTCGATTCTCATATACTTGTAACAGTAACTTTTATATCATACCAATCATACTGAGAAATAATTGCGTTATTTTAAATGTCACAAGAAGATGAAAATAAGATTACAACGAGTCTTAACACAAATGTATTGCTTGGGAGAAGTTAAGGAACGAAACTGCGCAGGTTACACTTACCAAAGCAATTGACTCCAGCATCTTCCGCATTGGCGCAGTTGTTGGTGCCCCAAGGCAAGTGAGGGCAATCCGTCAGCCTGTTCTCATTGCCGACACACTGAACGTCATCAAGCCAGATTGTTGCGATGTCGTAGTAAAAATAGTTGTAATAGTTGAAGTCATAATTTATGATGGCATGACCGGTAACTCTGTTGTGAAAGTTAAAAAGGTAGTTGGCTTAATAATGACAAAACATTTACTTTAAAGTGGCATATACAGATTGAAACACTACCTTTGTTCTGTTACAAATCATACAGACAGGACACTCTATCAAGACTGAAACACTACCTTTGTGCTATTACAAATTATATAGATAGTATACTCTATCAAGATTGAAACACTACCTTTGTGCTATTACAAATCATACAGATAGGACACTCTATCAAGATTGAAACACTACCTTTTTGCTGTTACAAATCATACAGACAGGACGCTCATTACTAGTCTTTGAACAGTTCAAACAATTTAGCAGACCTTCTGATGACTATACTTGAACGATCGCTAAGAAAAGTCTTTAGTAAAATATTTCCCTCAAGTTATGAATTATAGAGCAATTATAGTATAGATTCATTGATTGATTGATTGTTTGGTTGACTGGTTGGTTCGGTTGGCTAATTGATTGATGGATTTATTGATTGACTGATGTTTAACAACGTATCAACACGTGAAAGGTTATATTATGTTGAGGCGACTGGAGTAAAGTGTCTTGTCCAGGGACACACCACGGCAGCCGACCCAGCTTGGTCTAGACAGGATTCGATCCCACACCCTTCTGAGCGCATGTTTGACACGCTAACCACTAATACACCGTGGCTTCTACTGTGAATGAAAATCCACAATGCCAGTATTATATTGTACTATTTTTTTACCCAGGTTGTTTGTAACATGAAACGCTTTTGAAAGGTTTACAAAATCTTGTGACTATATGTTAACTATCCATGATGATCTTTGTACTTTCAATGTCCATGCTTTAAAAAATGCACATTACCCAGCCCCAAAAAGCTGTCTGCAGACGACATCTGCTGCTAGATCATCAAACCAATCATCGCAAACTCTTCCCCAAGATCCACTGTGGAAAATCTCAATTTTTCCCCTGGTTGGTATCCGCGCATCAGTCAGGCGAATGTCTCCTTCTGTTATAAAAAGAACGTACGAAGAGCGAGTATGATGGGGACGGACACGGAAAACAGGTAGGTAGGTAGATATGTGATTTGTTCGTTTATTTTTTAAAAAGAATCTTCTTAAAACATGTGAGTTTGAATTTGGCATATCTCACGGCAATAAGGATAGATACAAGCGTATTATGGGCTATTAAAGTAATGCGAAAATTCCACTCTAAAAACATTTGTCAAAGAAAATATACCTATTACTGAGAAGAATGAACTGTTTATTTTGGAAAAGAGATGCATGTAAATTCTATTTCATATTTGTAATATATACAATAGTTCCTATTGATTTTGTATTGTACAATAATCAAAGAATCACAACGCAGCACTAGAAATATGACAGTATGATGTTACAATAATTGTTACAATACTTTCTGGCTTCGCAGTTTAAATTCAATGCTTTCTTTTAACCATATAAATGTCACTGCGTCAGAACAGCATGCATACAAATCTGCTTCACTGCAAATGTTTTATTGAATACCAACCTGACTGCGTCATCGCCAAAGTCAGAAAACCTACAAAAGAAAAAAAAAAACAGTTTAGTATCCATCTTCGGTGATAGACAGTTTTATATTTTAATGATCATTCAGTTCAGAAATAAATATAAATTCAGACTACTACAATTCTTTCGAAGTCAGGTTACATTTTAATTTACGCTAAATAATATCTTCCCAGCACCGACTCCCCATAATCAACAAATAATCACTAAAATCTAACAAAGCAATGAACACAGACGTAAGTATAAATAGCACATGCCCTAGGTTTATTACAATACGTTTCAGATATAAGTGTGTGTGTGTGTGTGTGTGTGTGTGTGTGTGTTCTGCAGGGTATTCGTCCCTATTTTTATTGAATAATTACGTTTGTTTCCTGTATTGATATTTTTAATCTTGTTGGTACACTCTTCACAAGAAATCTTTATTTTTATTATGCATTATTTTACTAATCAAGCGGAATATGCATAGACAAATATCTTTACATGACAGCAATACATTAGAGTTACTCAGTGACGCAGTGGAATGTAATCGACCTTCATTTGAAAATCAGACAAATTATACTTCGATTCATCTTCGCTAGCCAAAGGTCGTCGATCCATTTCGTTCCACATCTATGTGGAACGAAGTGCACAACCCTTGAGAGGCATAGTTCATTCTGAATTTACTCACCTAGGAATCCAATGCGCACAACTATCATGTGACTGTTCATTTTCTTTAATCTGAATAATAATAATAATAATAATAATAATAATAATAATAGTAATAGTAATAATAATAGTAATAATAATGTCCTTAATTTATTCAGAGTGACATAGTTAATAGAAAACATGTTTTTATTAAGGTACTACATTTCCGCGTATTTGCACAAAACATGTATATGTAACATTATAAGATTTTAAATTAAATCTGAGAAAATTGTGTATTGCATAATAAGACACATACTACAGTAGGCATAACTTAAATAATTTATATCTCACAACGTATTCACTACATGAAGATAAGAAGAAGAAGTATTGTATTAGTAAATTTAAACAATAAGAGAACATTTAGACACAACTTCTAGAATTTCTAATTGACTTTTCATCTGCATTTCTTCTGACCGTTTTTGTTTTTAAACAAAAATAGTCCTCCTTGTCAATTATTAAATTTTCTAAAGAAAATCCACATATTCTACTATCTTTACGGTTACTACATATTTGTCCAAATTTCCATTCATTTCCCATTTGTCTCTCTTAGTTAGTCTGTGTTTGAACGTCTCAGTTTATATTTACCTCTGCACAAATCCTATAGCACACCACAGTCTATATTGCCAAAGTTTTTAATTTCAATGCGTATCAGAGACATGTATTTCCCAATTGCGAAACTAGGAACAAGCATACTATATATACCTACATTTTCCCATGTAGACCTCTCTTTGTACCTTCTTGTTTTTTTCTGTGTAGATGACATGACGTATATATAATAAAGGAATACCGTATAATAGGTTAATTTTTATCTTTTATTGCTGTAATATTTTAAGGAATTATAATGACAATTAATTAAATTTTCCAGGGTTTTTTTTCTCGAGGAAACGTCTAAAATCAAACATTTTAGTGGTATGCATACATAAATAATAAGTTATTAGTCTTTACGATCTGACACGAAAGTTGAGAAGTAGAAACAGTTTAGTAGAGCAATAGTTACCGCTGATACGGTATTTATTTTGAAGGTCAATAATATCTTCTTTCCCGTTTGTTATATGGTGAAAGAAACATTTTTAAATCAATTTATGGATGAATGATTTGTTTAAATGTGTCATTCTGCGAGGTCATTTCTATAACAGGTGTTTTGTATCAAACTGTTCATAAAATATTTGGAAACAAATATGCCCCAGTATTATATGTTTTGTCTGTAATTAAGAATAAACATTTTTAAATCGATACCTTCATAAATACAGTGTTTGAATTCTTCAGTCAGCGAGTAGAAATTTATTAAAGATATGTGCTTTATTATTAATGTTCATAAATTATTAAGAAACCAACTTATACAGACCTTAGTATATGTTGACATTTAATAACGATTTGATAGACTGTAGATCATTGATATGTCCGAATTTGTTATTTTCTATTGTTGTGTATCTAGGTGCATAATAACACTAGATAGATATATAGATGAACAAACCAACAATCAAGCCTGCAATGAAAGCTTGAAGAATGTGTTTAAAACATTTAGAGTTTTTACAATGCTATACAAGGCCTTAGTGTTAAAATCTGACAGCAAATGTTTCAGTACAACAAGACAACGGCACTGCTTTAAGTGATGAATAATTTAGCGACAATTCTACTACTACTACTACTACTATTATTATTATTATTATTTTTATTATTATTATTATTATTATTATTATTATTATAAAATGTATTGATGAAATTTTAATCTTTTCGCCATTCTAGTATTTTCAAGGTGTTTATTTTCTTCTTTTATTACTTAATTGCTAGCTTCCTTTCAAAGAATTGTTCAGTTTTGTTTCTAAGGATACAGACTTCTTCGCTCTCCTTGCATGTTTTTATAAGCAATGTGTATTTGACTATAGTTTCCGTCATTCATGTTATCATAGCTAAGGTTGCTGTCCTTACATGTTTTTATAAACAATGTGTACTTGACTATAGTTTCCGTCATTCATGTTATCACAGCGAAGGTTGCTAAACCGAATGATGCAAGCCCAGAGTGAAACGTTTCATGTCATACTCCACACCATAATTGGCACCATGTTGTAGCCAGTATTGTGCTCACGTGCCGCACAACCCTAAAAATACATACATACATATTAAAGTACACAAAAGTACTATAAAAGAAATAGACAAACCTACTGACATCGTTCTAGGGATTACGTTAATACCAACAAAGGGTTTACCACTAATTTTGTTATGTAAATGTAACGTTTTTTCACGTGTCAACAACAGCTATTTTTCATAAATTCTAGAGATTTATTAAAATTCGTGTTCTCGTGATGTATATATTAGCTATCAATTACATACATACATACATACATACATACATACATACATACATACATACATACATACATACATACATACATACATACATACATACATACATACATACATACATACATACATACATACATGCATGCATGCATGCATGCATGCATGCATGCATGCATGCATGCATGCATACATACATACATACATACATACATACAGGAAAGTTAAACTTTGTGTCATCAAAATAAGAGTATAATTTACACAATACGCCCTTTTAACATTTTTTTAAAGTGTTCGAAGCAACGCTTGAGTCAAGACAAAAACCCATAATTCATTTTTTTTTTTAAAGTTTCGCCAACTGTCACTTAAACTCCGTTTTCACTTTCTTTAATCACCACATTACAAATATTTTCGGCGCCACATAGCAGCAAAGTTACATGCATTTCTGAGAGCGGAACCAAACGGAAAACCAAAACGAATACCAGTGGTACAGATACTATGATATCAAATTAAAATGTACGAGGAATACGCAAAATACTTCAGAAGAAAAAAATGTTTTCTGACGATATACAACTATTGAAAGTGTTGGCACCAAATGCAGGCAAAGTGCCATACATTTTCGTGCAGAAATATGGATGAGTACAAATCATGCTTGAAGCAAACCCTGCATTTCAGCATAAAGTGTACATGCTATGGATAGATTACAGAATTGCATCCGCACATATAGGGCTCTAACGCAGCACGAGGCCCACTACAGAACACTTCTTGTTCGTAGTTTTGTTCGAGCTATAACGTTATTCCATACGAAATGTTCTTGATAAACGTATGGTTCACTTGAGTGGTAAATGAAGAAGCACCCGGAAAATAGATTTATCGCTTATAAAATTATTCCATTTTGAAACATTAGACACAAACGTGATAATATGTAAAAGAAAACTCGTATTTAACAACTACGGGACTGTTTAAATTTCAAAAGAAAAATATATAGCATAAGCATGACACAAAATATGTATCAGTAGAATCAATGAGCATATGCTGGAGAAACAGCACATATAGGAGGGTTGATCCAAACCTTCGTGGATACGTAGTAGAAAAAACAGGAGAAACCAAACCAAATTATCAAAACTTCTGCATTTTATTTATACATATCGCTTCCAAACGGCCTCTTTCAGGTGGTCGCATTGTGCGCATTGGCGCAACTTTCAAAAATGTTTCCACCATGCCACTATATATATATATATATATATATATATATATATATATATATATATATATATATATATATATATATATGTATATATATAGTAATGTATGATGTTATATACTTAACTTTTGTCTATGATTGTAAGTTGTTTGGTTATTTGAAAATACATACTTAACTTTTGTCCATGATAGTAAGTTGTGACATTTGTTATGTCGGCCAGTATTTTCATAGGCATTTCGCAATTAGACTTTTGTGACATATGTCAGGTAGGCCAGCATTTTTCCATTAGAATTACTCATATTCTGATGGGACATAGGTCATGTAGTCATGTGTATTTATATACAGATTTTGGTAAGCAAAATCATTCCTGTTCTAGAATTCCGGTTCTAAAGATCAATCTCTAAGGAATCTATTTTAGTAATTACAGCTGTATTGTTGAAATCAGATATAATTTGAGAGTAATTATTTGTTTACAATATTAATTTATGTAAACTCATTCAAATACATTCTGGACAACGAAAGCTAATGGAATTCATATTTTTGGACTTGTGATTAGGACATTTATGATTATTTGAAATTTAACTCACAAATTGTATGTGTCTTTTGAATTTTCATTTTAATTATCTGGAAATAAATTGCTTGTTGATTTAACTTGATTTTATTGGTGTCACTTTCTTTCTGTTACATATTTTAAGACCTAGAGTTGTAACAATATATATATATATATATATATATATATATATATATATATATATATATATATATATATATATATATATATATATATATATATATCACATATATTTTTAAAAAATGGCTTTAAAAGTGTTGGTATAAAGCAGTTTGATATACCAATACTATTGGTATATCAAAATTGTGAAATTCCCATGGCGTATAAATACACATATAAGTATGGTGTCAACAGTCGACTATTGCTTTTATACTGTCTGGATCAATGATTAATTTCAACTTAGTAATCATTAGTAAAATAAGAAAAAAACGATAAAAAGTAAAAATCACTATTTTGTAATGAATTAAACATGTTAAACAATTTTATCAAAATCCTCTCTGCTTTCCATATTATATATCTCGCTCATGCCGTGAGGGACAACAATACCTGGAAATCTGGAGAGAGAGAGAGAGAGAGAGAGAGAGAGAGAGAGAGAGAGAGAGAGAGGCCCGCGAATTTACATAGCTTCGCAGCAAGTATTGCTCCTCCAGTCATATGTTGCTTTCCTCTCTTATCCCCGCCGCTGCGAGCAAGGCATGTTCGAATTTAGCGAGCCAAGCTGCTCAGTTTTTATCCCCGCCATAGCCTAAAAGTACAACTATTAGCATGTGGGGGTCCGTGCAATTTTTTGAGGTTAAAAAGGGGTCCTCATACTCAAAAAGGTTGGGAACCACTGACCTAGAGGAACCATAGTCCTTATAATGATATGTGTACACTTTCCATGAGATTTTTCTACAGTGTTACAGGATATCAATGATTCAAAGTTGTAATACCCTGCGGAGACGAGTAGGTCTAACGGTCAATTCCTTGGCATACACATACTGTAATCTATTTTATTCTCTTTTTTTTAATTTTTTTTTTTTGTCAAACAATAATAAGGTTCTAAAACAGATCATTTTAAAATTCTAAAATGTTTGAAGGTTTCTCTCCCTCACTATTTCTCTCTCAGTATGTGTTGGTTGTTCAGTCAGTATGTCAATTTTACCGAAGTTGATCCAGATTACGTTCTCTCTCTCTCTCTCTCTCTCTCTCTCTCTCTCTCTCTCTCTCTCTCTCTCTCTCTCTCTCTCCGGATCTATTATGGTAAAACTGACAGATTAATCGACCAACAGAGAAACAGAGAGATGGACGATAAACAATGTAATAGTAAGACCCCCTCTATCTTTTGATTGGTCAGCCAGCATGTCGGTTTTACCATATGATGATAAAACTGCCAGACAAACCGACCAACAGAGAGAGAGAGAGGGGGGGGTAAAAATAATGTTATGGTCAGTAGCAATGGTAAGTAAAGCAGAACAATGCCTTAGATCAACTTTAAATGACTTTAAATGCCTGAATTGTCTCTTGTTGGTTCGTCATTTCGCTTAGACTATTCACCCACTCGCCCGTAATCGAATGGCCGCGCTTTCACTGCTCGGGACGCTAGCCATGCAATGTTTGTAGTGTTCTACTTTCTGTATTTAAATCAACTTTTATGTTTAAATCCTAAGCGTCTGTTTTATTTATTTAATCAATATGAATGAAAATAGAAGGTCAAAAAAGAAGGAAATTAACAATTTCCAAAAGGATTGTGAGTAGCAACAATCACTGCAGAACTACATTTTGTAGCGGACACACTGGGATGGGATGTGAAGAGTTCACTCCCTCCGTCAATACACAGTTTCCTGTAGTCAATCGTAAACTCCGTCGTAACATAAGTATTACACATACTTGTATGTGGTATAAATAAAATATATGTATAGTATGTACGCTGTATCTTTGATATACCAATTGTATAAATTTTGACTCGGCAAGCCTCATTTCCTTTTAATGAAACATTTATACAACGGTTCATATATAGAAAAAAAATGTGTTAATTCAACAGGATATCAGTAATATGTTAATCGTTTATTCCTTCAAGCGCTCAGTTAGATACATTATATTTTCAAAGTAATTTTGTAAATAAACAATTTGACGCCACTGTTGTGTCAATTACGTCATTGTTTATAGGATGAGTGATAAGCAACTTCTTTACATGTATATACAAGACTGGTATACAAAAACACATTTGTAATATTTACATGTATATACAAGACTGGTATACAAAAACACATTTGTAATATTTACATGTATATACAAGACTGGTATACAAAAACACATTTGTAATATTTACATGTATATACAAGACTGGTATACAAAAACACATTTGTAATATTTACATGTATATGCAAGACTGGTATACAAAAACACATTTGTAATACAGACGAAATCATTAAACTCATCAAACTCCATTCACATTCCTTGGCTAATTAAAAAAAAATACATTTTGGACAGAAATGCACTCAATATAGGCCCTGTACAGTATGTTATGAAAGTGTATTATTATACTGATACAATGTATAAAGTGGTCCATACAAATTCAAACAACCAATATAGATTTCCTATGGTCATATTATGAAAATGTATCAGTGTATTGATACTATGTACAAAGCATTCTGTTTTATTTTTTCACGAATATCGAATAATTATCCAGAACCATTCAGGTCTGGTTGCAGATTGAGTACGAAATACATTTCCTTTCTTTCTCTTTAATATTCATTATCAGTAAATAATTCATAAGGGGACGACTTTTAAGTTTCCTCCTGAACAGTTATGTAGATGTTTATTAACTTTTAATAATCTGAGATCTTCTGTTTTTGTTTGCTGTCTATGTACTGTCATTCTCTTTCTCAGTTCATTTTTCGTCTGACCTATGTAAGAGGTTTCCTATTTCACACATATCAACGCATAAATCAAAGTTTTTTAATTGTAATCCATGTCCTGTTTAACTTTAAATATCTTACCATTTTTAAATTTAATCGAGTTTCCGTCTATTATATTAGAACATATTTTGCATCTACTCGTACCACATTTGGTTACTTGGGCGTCTCTTTCAATGAAGTTAAATTTAGACCCGGTAAGAATATGTTTCAAATTTACTATTAATAATTTTCATTCTTTCCAAAACATTTCTCATTTCATCACTACGTTGACGTAATTGTTCACATCTTCGTACCATTCGAAGATATTAGTGTTCCGTTGGTTATACATTGTAATTAAAGGAATTCCATTTGATGATATGTTAATGTTTTCACGGTTATATCCTTTCATCGGTCCATTTCTTTTCGCTCTCAGTATTCCTTGGGGCCCCGGGTGGCCGAGTGGTCTAAAGCGCTCGCCTTTACAGATCGCTCACACATCTCACCTCTTTTCGCGTGGGTTTGAGTCTCAGGCTCGGCCAACGTGGGTGTGTGAGAAAGCTTGCCAGTGGCTTCCCGTGAGTCGGTGGTTATTCCCGGGGTTTTCCCGGGTTCTTCCTTCACCAAATATATGCATAGCCTGTCATGTGCTGACAAATAGCGTTAAACCCATAAAAACAAACAAAAATCAGTATTCCTTGATTGATCATTTCCTTTGGGTAGTTTTGCCTGCGGAGGTGTTGCTATAATTCCTCTCTGTTCTTGTGTATATTTATCCTTTACAATTGGTATCACTCTTGATGCAAGATTAATAGGAATGTTCACTTTTATATGTTTTACATGAAAAGATTTAAAGTTGAGATAGCTATGTGCATCAGTTGGTTTACTATAAATATCAGTTGAAATAAGGGTTCCAGATAATTTGACGAGTATGGAAAGGAATATTTATTTTACTCTCATTTCTTGTAAATTTTATAGCTGACCGTAAATCATTAAGTTCCTGGAAGATTTCTTCTATAGATATATGTTTATTCCATATTATGAAACAATCGTCTATAAATGTCTTCTTGTTCTTGCCCAAATAACCCCCAATTTTTTTCCGTGTTTATCCCTCATTCTGTTAAATAATGTCTCTTCCAAGTACCCCAAGACTTGCGTAGCATCAGTTGGTGCAACCCAGGTGCCCTTAACCGTGCCTTTTTTCTGTATGTATTAATTTCCATTAAAATAAAATACATTGCGTTCAAGTACTAGTTTAAGGGACTCAGTTATAAATTTATGACTGAATCGTGAATATATGCTTTCACTTTTCTTGTTTCATCAAAATTTAACTGTTTCTATTCCAAGGTCATGCTTAATATTAGTGTATAAGTTTACTATAAAAAGTAGAGAGTATTGATCCCTTTCGTTCATGATATCATGTAACTGGTTGAGAAAAATCAATATCATCCCTTAAGAAACAAGGAACTTCTCTGCAAAGTCTTTGTGTGCAAACCATTAGGTCTTACTACAATAGGTCGAAATTTTAAATCTTCAGGCTTGTTTATTATTACATATTCCTACAATAGGTCGAAATTTTAAATCTTCAGGCCTGTTTATTATTACATATTCCTACAATAGCTCAAAAGTTTAAATCTTCAGGCCTGTTTATTATTACATATTCCTACAAACGGTCGAAATTTTAAATCTTCAGGCCTGTTTATTATTACATATTCCTACAATAGGTCAAAAGTTTAAATCTTCAGGCCTGTTTATTATTACATATTCCTGCAATAGGTCGAAATTTTAAATCTTCAGGCCTGTTTATTATTACATATTCCTACAAACGGTCGAAATTTTAAATCTTCAGGACTGTTTATTATTACATATTCCTACAATAGGTCGAAAGTTTAAATCTTCAGGCCTGTTTATTATTACATATTCCTACAATAGGTCAAAAGTTTAAATCTTCTGGCCTGTTTATTATTACATATTCCTACAAACGGTCCAAATTTTAAATCTTCAGGACTGTTTATTATTACATATTCCTACAATAGGTCGAAATTTTAAATCTTCAGGCCTGTTTATTATTACATATTCCTACAATATGTCGAAATTTTAAATCTTCAGGCCTGTTTATTATTACATATTCCTACAAACGGTCGAAATTTTAAATCTTCAGGACTGTTTATTATTACATATTCCTACAAACGGTCGAAATTTTAAATCTTCAGGCCTGTTTATTATTACATCTTCCTACAATAGCTCAAAAGTTTAAATCTTCAGGCCTGTTTATTATTACATATTCCTACAATAGGTCAAAGTTTAAATCTTCAGGCCTGTTTATTATTACATATTCCTACAAACGGTCGAAATTTTAAATCTTCAGGCATGTTTATTATTATATATTCCTACAATAGGTCGAAAGTTTAAATCTTCAGGCCTGTTTATTATTACATATTCCTACAATAGGTCAAAAGTTTAAATCTTCAGGCCTGTTTATTATTACATATTCCTACAATAGGTCGAAATTTTAAATCTTCAGGCCTGTTTATTATTACATATTCCTACAATAGCTCAAAAGTTTAAATCTTCAGGCCTGTTTATTTTTACATATTCCTACAATAGGTCAAAGTTTAAATCTTCAGGCCTTTTTATTATTACATATTCCTACAAACGGTCGAAATTTTAAATCTTCAGGACTGTTTATTATTACATATTCCTATAATAGGTCGCTATTTTAAATCTTCAGGCCTGTTTATTATTACATATTCCGAATTTTGCTGCTGAATTTCTTCCGTAATGTTATTACTTTTGTGAATTTTTGGAGGACGTAAAAGTAACTTGTAAAATGTTCAAAATTCGTTAAATAATCCTTTTCTTCTTTATAAAGGTCATTTCCGTATTTTTTTATTTACGTTTTTTATTAATCTTCACGTGTCCGCATCGGCTTGTCCACTTATTTCCTGGTAGAATTCCTTATCACTTAGAATTTCAAATATTTTGTCTCTGTAAAAATCGCTGTCCATAATTATAACAGCTCCGCCTTTGTCAGATTCTTTGATAATAATTGATTTTTTCGCCTAACAAAGGTTTAAAAGCTTGTATGTCATTATTTATTTATTTTTTGCTTTGTGATTACTTTCAAGTGGATATTCTCTTAAAGTTCGAATAACATCTTCTAAGAATTTGTTCTTTTAGGTGGATTCCATCATGTTTTATTTCTAAAACCAAGGGTTGTTCGTTTTCTTCTTCATCCTCACTTGCGTAAAATCTTTCGCTTAATTTCAATTTACGACTGAATTCTTGTTTATCTGTTCATAGCTCTGTATATTTCCTTTAGGTGTAGGGGTACATTTAAAACCTTTCTTCAGTAAATTTATCTCATTTTCAGAGAGCTCTCTGTTAGAGAGATTTATTACTTTAGGATTAATTTCTTTTCCATGCTGCGTTATGCTACTATTTTCAAATTTGTCTCCTCAAAGCAGTTTTATTTGCTGGGGGTCATGGTTAATTAACTTCAAAAAAATTTCAGTGTAAGCTCTAAGTTTTGTATATAGATGTAGAAAGTTGTTTATATCTCGCCCTATAAATAATGACGCTTGAAGGAATAATGAGATATTGAAATATATCAGTGGGAGAAAAATTATATCGCCACAGTGGCGATACCAATGTTATCGCCACAGTGGCGATATTACTTTTGGAACTACTTTCTTTTCACATTTAGGAAATATATCTGCCCTTATGAATGTTATTCAAACCTGTATTTCCATATTTAGACCTATTTCATTTTTCTTCTTCTTCTGCTCCTTCTCTCTCTCCCCACCCAAACTCCATCAAGATGAACAGTTATCTTAAAATGTATCAAGACTGTCGAACCCTCTAGTATACATTACATAAATAAGGAGGCGCCATTAAGAACGCCTAAAAACGAATTCCAAACGACAAAATGTAGGCTTTAAGTATTAACTTTTCTTAATTAGTATTCCGTATGAATCATGCAAATTGTCAGTGATTGAACTTACATGGCCTGTTGCTATTCGATATTCTGTCTCACCCATGCAGCATCGTACACCTGTTACACTCTACGACAAACGGACGCATTTTTAGGAAAAACTCTTGATTAAATATAGAAATAAAATTGTTTAAGTATCGATTTTAACTCATGACACAATCATAATCATGTCTGAAAACGATGGAGAAATCTGGCATTGATGAGTGTTGATTGAAAACCGAAATTAAGTGACAATCGAAAATTGGATGCAGCGTCTCTTCACTAACTATACTGCAAGCTTGGCAGGAGAAATAAACAAAATAAAGAACCCAAATCCTTACAAGTAAACTCGAATTCATTAAAATCTTTTGTTTAAAGATGTTACGCTCTGAAGTTTGTCGGAAGCGACCGCTCCAGCGATGTTTCTACAGGATCCCCACTACAACAATGTTTACTGTATCAATCGGTACAATGTGTTCACGAAAATAAAAATCTCTTCACTTTTGTATGAAAACAGTCATTAATTTGACAAAATGCACAGTTTGAAGCATTATATTTACAAGCTTAAATTTTTAAAGTCACTGTCCGAAAATTATCGTAAAATTTGGGAATTTATTTGTATGCAGCCGTTAATAGCATTGGCACAGAATGGAGAGAAAAATCATGCAAATCGACGATTTTTGCTTCAAGAGATATATAACAAAAAGAAAATCTGCATTTTCTTTGAGTAGATATAAGGAAATATTTCACTCGTGAAGTGGAAACATTTGTATGAAAAAAACGTATATATATGTGTGTGTGTGTGTGTGTGTGTGTGTGTTAAACTTTAAACATCCATCGCTCAAATCTTCGGCATCACTCGAATTATTTGTTCAGATCTGTCACAAAGCCTTGTCTTTCGTTCGACTTCCTAAACTCGAAACAAAGATATTAGTGCCCATGGCAGTTGTCTAATTTCTACTGCACACACACAGACACACACATTCATTAAAAATACTGACCACTGAGTATATTTTACAAAATGAATACGGCAATAGTTCAAGTCACACAGTTCAGTCATTATTGTATCTCCAAATTACAAAATGTTCGTGAAATAGAATCACAAACGACATCAAGTCAGTAATATTGACACATGCCATAATAAACCATCTGAACTGAGGCAGCCAATCACTCAGTGATTAGGGTAAGGGAGATAACTCTTCGTGGCTGATTATTTCAGTTCTAAGAGAGCCGACGGTTCTTCTTCTTTTTTATGTGGATTTTTAACTTGGTATTTCAATAGAGCATATGTAAAGCACATAGCCACTGTGATAGCTGGAGCCCAAAACTTCAGGCTAGTTCAGACATGGTCAGGGCCTTGCTGTTTTATATCATTCTATTTAGTTGTCAGCGGCTAATCAGCTTTAGGGTTACCAATTTCAATGAGTTCCTCTGCTTTAAATCCTGCTCTGATAATGTTTATTTTAATTGCTTACATTTTTAGATTTTTTTTTTCTTCAAATCTTTAATTTTAACTTTTATCACCCTCATTTCCTGATATCTTAATTATTACATATGTCTTTTGTGCATGCTTTTAACAATAAAACTGTCATATTTCTTATCTAAACTGTAAAATGTATGCCTTTCTGTGATGTGTTATTTTTAAAAGAATGTACCGTTGCTGTTGGCATTTTAATGTTTCCCATGTGCATTGTTTCATTGTAAATATTTACCATCTGTGTACATGTCTGCTGAAATATGAAGTATTTGTGTTTTGTCCATAGCTAGTGTTTATGCTACACAGACAATCGACGTTAAATAAAATCTCTTGTATCTTGTAGAACTCAACACTCGTCACCACTCAGACATTGGCAAACATACCTTCTAGAGCACAGAATTTGATAACTATTTCATCCGACCCGTAGTAGCGCATAAAGTGTGCGTTATATAGATGTTTTCTGTCTTGTACAACCTGGCTTCACGAAACAAACGGGAGACGAGAATAAAGTAGTGGATTACTCCTAAGGCGTACGTAGCATTTTTTTTTTACATATGAATTATGATGGTCGAGTAGGTGGAACTTACTTACCTAGTCGTGTAAAACAAGGTATAATAAGACAACATATATTGGTCATTCTCGTGGTATACTGAATAACAGGCTAATTCGCTTGCTTCTATAGCCACTTAAAGTTGACAGGTGGCCAATTGTTCCTTCCATAAAAGGCCTCCAACTCCCCTTATTACATATATACATTCTTGTTTTGTTTTTTCTTTCTCTCTGTTTTTTTATTATTATTATTTTAATTTGTTAATGAAATTTTGAAGTATGATAATGATAATTACATTTAGTTTAATCTATACATTTCATCAAATTAGACCCTTAGTATTTTTAGCCATTGATGTTCAAAGTTACTATATGATGCAACCGAAATACGGTGAGTACACAGTCTGCCAAACTGTTTTCGTTTCCAGAACACGATACTTCGTCAAGCAAAATCGGCAGAGTTGTATCAAACATACATTGTCAGGTCGTATTCTTTAATAGACAACTCTTGTAATAAATGTAGTATTTCGCATTTGTTCAATATACATCTACGTGTTCAAAGACTAAGATAAATAAATGGGGGGAGAGGAATATACCATGAAATACATGGCGTAATCTTAGATGTCCCAATAATAATTAACTCCATATTCTGAGATCGAGGCCTACCTATTTAAAAAAAAAAATCTTTTACTCTATCAGCACATGCCTTTTGGAAAATAATGAAATTTAAAATAGTACAAACCGAATAAATTCATCTAGAAATTTTGAGAATTCTAATTGGTGTACTCTTTCTATTCACCTGTTCTACACCTATATCATATATCATAATATCGTGCTTCTTGAGAAGTTATTACTACAATAAATAGATATAATACAATCTTATCTGTAAGGATTATACAGGTCAATGATGCATAGCCTACACGAGTTAGGAAATAAGGCGGTGTGGCATAGATATAAAACAAAGCAATACAGATAGAAAAGTTTGTGGTTTAAAACTCGGCAGAGGTGGAACAATCATTTTCAAGATTAAATCGTTCCATAGTAACCTATTTCCGGTTTTTAAGTAATAATAAACAGTACTACCTGGGACCGTTGACCCAGAGTGCACCGCTACACCTGGCCCCTTCGGGAAAACCCTCTCATGTGGACCAGGCGGCAGAGCAAATTATGCTCATCCTTCAGGCTGTGAATGCGGCTGGTAAGAGCTGTGTGGACAGCGCAGGTCATCAGCTTATGTGCAGTAGGATCTGATGATCACTGTATCCGAAATCGTCTCTAGACGTCTCGACATTGTCCTGCCAATGGATTCAGACAGGCTTGGACGAGAGAGTGAGGGTGACTCTGCGCAACTTTCCTTCACTTAAATCCAACTCACGTGGAAGTCATGACATTATCACCCTCCCCGCACCTGATACCTTCAAGTCCTGTGGCGAAGGGTCAGCGGCAAAGTAGCAGGTGTGTATACACTGGGAGTTGTAGCTGCAGACCTCCACACAGGCGGCTCAGAGTGTAGGGTCGCTTTACACTGGACCATAGCAGCAGTGGAACTCGGCAGCCCCATGGGCTCCAATCACTGGCATCTCATTGACTACGTCATCGTCAGGAGAGTAGACAGGCAGGATGTATGAGTGACGAAGGCCATGAGAAGTGTAGAGTACTGGAGTGACCACAGGCTCATAGTCTCTAAGCTCAATATCCGGATTCAGCCTAGCAGACGACCACGATTCAAAAAAGCGCCCAAAAAACTCAGTGTCCCCAAATTGAAAAAGGAGAATGTGAAATATGCGTTTGTAGAAGAACTGTGCGGCCGATTTTTAAAAAACTCCGAGAAAGTGGAGGAAAACTGCGTATCCTTTAGAGACTCTGTGTACTCGGCTGCATCCAAAACTCACGGTCCCACCATCCGTAAACATTAAGATTGGTTTGATGAGAACGTAGCTGCCATGGGGAGACTACAAAACGAGAAATATCGGCTCCAAAAGGTCTGTTTAGAAGACAGCACTTCATCATCAAAGAAGGCAGCCTTGAACAACATCAAGAGGACTGCACAATGCAAACTCAGAGACTTGCAAGACTCATGGCTGAGCAACAAGGCTGATGAGATTCAGTCTTACGCAGACAGGAATGACATGACGAACTTCTGTGATGCTTTGAAGACAATATAGGGGCCACAATCATCAGAAACATCTCCAATACTGAGTGCTGACTGCACCACACAGCTCACTGACATAAGAAAATATAATACAAAGATGGGCAGAACCTTTCAACAACATCCTCAATCAACAATCATCTATCAGTGTGTAGGAAATCGATCGACTGCCTAAAGTGGAAATCAACATATATCTAGCTGATCTTCCAACGCTGACTGAAACTGAGAAAGCAACTTACCTGCTTTTAAATGGCAAAGCACCAGGAGCAGATGGTATACCAGAAGACGTATACAAAGCCAAAGGCTCGCACATGGCACATAAACTGACTGAACTCTTGCAGTCGGTGTGGACTCAAGGAACTATACCCAGTAGAGCAAGGATGCATAAAAGCCCACTTGTACTGAAAGGCATCAGACAAACATGTCACAACCATAGGGGCAACTCCTTGCTGTTAATAGCCAGCACAATCCTCGTCAGAATTCTACTGAACTACCGTGTGTATCACATTGATCAATGGTTCCTGCCTGAAAGTCAGTGTGGCTTCAGGAAAGGATGAAAGATCACAGACATGGTGTCTGCAGCTCGCCAACTCCAAGAGAAATGCCAGGAACAGAGCTCCAACCTGTACATGACATTCGTTGACCTGACAGAAGCCTTTGACACAGTCAGTCGTTGGGTCCTCTGGAAGATAATGGCAACGACATTCGTTGACCTGACAATAGCCTTTGACACAGTCAGTCGTTGGGTCCTCTGGAAGATAATGGCAACGACATTCGTTGACCTGACAATAGCCTTTGACACAGTCAGTCGTTGGGTCCTCTGGAAGATAATGGCAACGACATTCGTTGACCTGACAATAGCCTTTGACACAGTCAGTCGTTGGGTCCTCTGGAAGATAATGGCAACGACATTCGTTGACCTGACAATAGCCTTTGACACAGTCAGTCGTTAAGGCCTCTAGAAGACCATGGCAAAATATGGTTGCCAAGCGAAATACATCGTAATGGTTCGGCAATTCCATGATGGCGTGCTTGCTCGCGTCGTGGACAACTGTGAGTCATCTGAACCATTCCCATTCACCAACAGAGTTAAGCAAAGCTTCAATCCTGTTCAGTATGATGTTCTCTGTCATGCTTATGGATGCCTTCCGTTACTATGACACTGAGATCGACATCAGATACAGGACTGATGGCAAGCTCTTCAATCTGAGGAAACTAAGTGCGAAGACGAATTTACAGGAAGTGAATGTTAGGGATCTCCTGTTTGCTGACGACTATGCCCTGAATGCCAAATCTGAGTTTGACATGCAACTATTGGACTATTCTTTTCAGCTTGTGATAATTTCTGTCTCACACTCAGTATCAAGAAGAAAGAGGTGATGCACCAACCTGCATCATGAAAGCCTTACATAGAGCCTACCATCACAGTGAAAGGCCAAACCCTCCAGGCAGTGAACAAGTTCACCTACCTCGGCAGTACACTGTCACGTGCAGTTCGCATCGATGACGAAACCAAAGCCAAATTTGCCGAAGCAAGTGTGGCCTTTGGCAGACTACGCGCAATTGTGTGGGAGCGCGGAGACATCAGACTGCAAACAAAACTGTAGGTCTACAAAGCCATGGTGTTGTCGACCCTGCTGTAAGCATGCGAAACCTGGACGGTGTACAGACGCCATTCCAAGAAATTGAACCATTTTTAGATGGGCTTCCTGAGGAAACTGATGAGGATAAGAAGGCAGGACAAGGTCCCAGACACTGAGCTTCGCACACGGGCAGGCATTCCAAGCAGCCACCATCTGCTGATGAAATCACAGATGAGATGGGCATGCCACGTCACCAGGATGTCAGATGAGCCACTACCATAGAAACTTTTCTTAGACGAGCTAAATGAGGGAAAGCGATCTCATGGTAGTCAGAAGAAACGCTTCAAAGACTATCTCAAGTCATCACTGAGACACTTCAACATTGACCACGAGTCTTGGGAAGATCTCTCACAGGATCGTTCCACCTGACACAGTCTCATCCATATCATGGAGCTACAGACTATGAGCTGAGAAGAACTCCAGAGGCAATGCAGAAGCGCGAGCAACATAAATCTCGGAACTTCACCACATCCTTTATTGGTCACGAAATGCCAAGCGGCATCTCCTTTCCAGTGTGCAAGGGACAGTTTAGAGCACCAATTGGCCTGATCAGCAACTCACGTGCTCACAGAAACGAAAGCAGTTAGTGATGTCATGGTCAACTTCGATCTCGAAGGACGTACAACAACATTTCTTGTTTCATTGGACTCTTAACAAATGTTCGTAATTTCTGCTCTTAAAACGATAACGTATATGTACAAAATAAACGATGGATATTTCAGGATTCATTGGACTGTTGACATATGCTCATGATTTCTGCTCATAATATGATGACGAATATGTACACGTTGTTTACTGACTTTCACTGTATTCTGCTTATTCATGAATGGTCTTATGGAAGAGACACGTGCAAAATGTTGTCATGGTATCTTTATAAATGAAAACATAAAGAATATATTTGCTATATTGGATGCCGATGATGATGCGAATGACGCTGAAACAGTGATTTTATTGCAGAAACAATACATTTTATATGAATTTTGTCGAAATTCTGGTATGAAAATGAATCTAGATAAAATAAAGATAGCTGCTTTGAGGAATTGTGGAATGTTGAGAGAGAGAGCGAGAGAGAGAGAGAGAGAGAGAGAGAGAGAGAGAGAGAGAGAGAGAGAGAGAGAGAGAGAGAGGGAGAGGAGAGGAGAGGGAGTGAAAAATGGTCAGTTGATTGAATGTTTCTCTCACTGAATAACTGAAATAAAAAGACAAAGGCATGTTGACATGTTAGTCATATTACAGTATGGTCATTGTGGCTGCATGTTGGCATGTTAGTCATATTTCAGTATGGTCATTGTGGCTACATGTTGACATGTTAGTCATATTTCAGTATGGTCATTGTGGCTACAAAGATGGAATGTACCATTGGAATAAAAGCTTTGTCAGGATTGATGTTATAACATGTAAACAGACATCAAGGACAGCAACACATCCGTGTAAAATGCTTCATTTTTTTCTACACACCTGACACGTTATAAGAACACAAAAGACTATATATTGCAATGTCGATATTATACCTGAAGAAGAATCAGATGTAAAATTCAAACTATCATCACAGAAAAAGAGGTCATTTACGTTATTTATAGTTACTTTGAAAGTATCACTGTATATGTGAAAGCGAAATTGGTACGCAGATTATTTCCATTATTCTGGACAACAAAAACAGCGAAATCTATTTACCTCAAACCAATCCCTGGAGATATAAACCAATAGTTTACAGAAGAACAAATTCTTTCAAATATGGTGGTAAGATTGAAAAACTTAATGTAAGAAGAACTAAGAGTAAAACAATGCAAAACTTGTGGTGTTCACGGACTAGGATGAACCAAATTTCAACTCAACAAATATATGACATATCTATGGGAATATACACAACAGATCATTAGTTGCGTGACAATAATTACTTAACAGGCACGAATAGGGGTCCAGGACCTAATTAATGTAATTTGAATTACAAATTTCAAACATGCATACTATCTTTCATTTATGACTTGTTGGTGATGACTGTCACTTATTAACGAGGCACTTGTAAAATATATGATCGTGATGAAGACGTAAAAGACATATCGAAACACACAGAAATGTATATCATTCAGTAAGGATTTCATACTTGATAGGTTCATGAAACCAGGAAAAGAAATAACAGTTAAGAGGACAATTAGGTTTGTAGATAGCTTTAGATTCAAAAAATTCATACATGTTAAGTGACGATTATCAGTGTGTTCATTATGTCATGGAACAGTTTACCTTGAAAACACATGGAGATCTAAATGACTTTATGTACATAAAGATACATGCATGTTATGTAACATTTGTGAGGAATTTAGAAATGTCTGTATGAAAAATGACAAACTAGACCCTGTCCAAGATTATAATACTCCTGATTAGAACACAATGCAAGTTTAAAGATATCAGATGTATAATTAGAAATATTGACAGACTATGACATATTTCGATGATTGAGGGTGAAAAAAGGTGTCAAATTATCACGATACTACATTGATACGCCAAAGCAAATCATGAACA
Source organism: Margaritifera margaritifera (assembly GCA_029931535.1). Classification (NCBI taxonomy): domain Eukaryota; kingdom Metazoa; phylum Mollusca; class Bivalvia; order Unionida; family Margaritiferidae; genus Margaritifera; species Margaritifera margaritifera. Next base: position 251,242 of record JAQPZY010001494.1, read on the forward strand.
CTACTCACAAAAAGGTATTTCTAATATGTTGAGATTGTGCCTTCGGTATACGTGCAGTGTGCTTTCGGCACATGGGTAATCCGTGTCGTGCACACTTGTGAGTACGAAAGGTCAAGGTCAAGGTTAGTCATTGTATACTTAGCAGATAGCAACCTCTATGAAAAGGCCTTGAGCCAATACATAAAGGTAAAAATGTTTAAATGGGCAACAGATGAACAAGTAAAGTGGTAGAAAAACGTTTTCTCTACTGTCCTGTTCATTGTGACACTGGTTGCATTTTAGAGGTGAATTTGGAGATTCCATTATATTTTCATGACTATTTCAAGCACGACCATTAGCTCCAGCGAAATTAATTCAATATCGAAACGACTTTTGAAGAGTAACAAAAGAAGTTGATAAACGATTACAAAGGTTCAAAACAACAGTAGCAAAGACGTATACGTTATTCAAAAAACATCTGAACCTTTACATACAATTGGGTTTAAAGCTGAAAAACATACAGACTAGTATGTTTTGATCAACAATCTTGGCCTAAATCCTACATAGAACTGAATACAAGTCTAAGGCAAAAGCAACGACTGACTTTAAGAAAATCTTCTTTAAACTAATGAATATTGTTTACTCAGTAAACAGATGGAAAATCAACATTAAATATATGTACAGATGAAAATCAATTTTTCGGTGGCCAGCATGATCAACAATTTGCAAGGAGTACAATAATTGATGATGACTTAATGTTTGTTATTTTTAAAAATAAAAGATCAAATTAACGAAACCAATTTACGGTGGATTTACAGTGTTATACTTGGAGAAGTGTTTGACGTACGATGTTACTGCAGCAAGTTGAAATAAATATGGTGATAGTGCTATGTACATTGAATTTATAATATGTGTCCATGAGGTAAGTTGTACTTTAGTCATTTTGTAAACAACATAGTTGCTGCATCTGACCTCAAGGTCAGACTTGTTTACATAGCATTTAGTACTTAGATTGGAATTGTCCATGGCTTATGTGAGAAAAGTCATGTACGCAGAGGAAATTTCCTTTAGAGTTACTCATATTCTAGAATATTCTGTCAGGTGACTTATCTTTATATTTATACAGGTTTGGTAAACAAGATTTCATTCCTATACTAAACTTCATATTATTAAGATCAGTCTATTAAGGAATTTATTTTAATAATCAGATGTTACAGTTGTAAAAATCAGAGCAATTTCAGAGAGAGGAATTAATTATTTCAAACATTCATTGGAGTTACCAGAAGTGCTCATTCTCATATTGGATTAATATTTGACTTTCGGATTTATGTGAATTCATTCAAAGATATTCTGGATTACATCATTCAGGCACATCAGAACATTCAAGACTACTAGCACATCAGGTCATACAAGGCTACTGGACTTCATTCGGAACATTCTATATTTAGGACTTGTGATTGAGACACTTAAGATTATTGGATTATTTGGATTTTAATTCACGTTATTGTAGATGTCTTTTAATTTTCATTTTAATTGTCTATAAATAAATAAACTTGTTGATTTTACTTTCATTGTTGGTTTCACTTTCTTTCTGTTACATTATTTAAGGCCTAGAGTCTTAACAATGGAATGAAAATACCACGACTGATACCGATTAACTAAGTATCTGTGTTGAGACAGAACACTGTTATAGTCACTTGCATAATAGCATCATGTGTTATGATATTAGTGACCGTAAAAAGGATAACACATTTGTTTTACCACAATTGGATTAGAAAGTTTCTGGAATTTTTAAAGATGAGTTGAAAGATGAGTGTTCCAGTTGAAGAGTTCCGTGGGTTAAGGTCAAAACGTTTTTGGTTAGGTCTAATGAAGATGAAAAGAATGTATGAAAAGGAAAAAAAATAAATTGTAATCAAAAGAATTCAAAATTCGAAATGTACCAAAATTTCTTATATAACCACAAGAAAAATTACCAGATTATGAATTTGTTCAAATCATGCTATCATGAGATAGATGTCCAACACCAAAATGAATACAATACAATTGTATGTGTATGATGGCAATCGTTTTTGTTGTTGTTGTTGGTTGGGTTTTTTTTTTTTTTTTGTGGAGTGGGTTGTTGTTGTTTTATTTTTTTTTTGTTGGGGGGGGGGGGGCCCAAATAATATATAAGACAGCAATTAAATGTCTGTATTTGTCATTTACCGATGGTTTAATTTATTCTAAAGTTATTGTATCGTACTGTAAACAAATATTCTCCATTTCATAGGCTTGACTGCCACCTTCTACTTATTCTAAAGCTTTTTAAAGTGTTATGTTGAATCTGAAATCCTATGAACAACCTCACGGATACAATGATCTGTTGGTGTCTGAATCTCAAGCAGTATTCTAAACATTTTATCGAATAAATTGGATAGTTTCAGTACCGGTTTTTGTGCATTACCTACCCCTGATCTCAACTTTCTCAGTTTTTCGCATATAATACAAGGTTCACTCCGATTTGTTTTAACTGAATCAGGTAACCACACATATTTGTATATCATGTATATGGTGTAGTCATTCACCTTGAAAACATCACTTCCATAGTCAGGTATTCTACCCAAATTTTGTACAAATGGATGTCCTTAACTTTCATGCTGTAAACTCCTTTCCTTCATCAAATCGTATCTTTTAAGGGTTTCTCTCTTTCAAGAATTTTCCTAGAAGCATCATTTATGTCATCTTCTTTTAAGTTTCTACTTTTTGGGCCCAAGATTATTTTGAAAAAAGTATACCTGATACAGGTATCATTGTATTTTTCATATGCTTGCATGTCAAAAATGTCTTCCCGCCACTGATCATCCACGTGACTAATGTTAGCTCTTTTCTAGGGAAATCTTTGTCTCGATTACTTGTGTAATATGTAAGTAGATTATTCGATTAGCCCGTCTTATAATTCAGTGTATTTTATTTTGTTTTTGTCTTGTTTAATCTGTTCCCTTAATTAATTGGTATTTATGTAAGCAGAATTGTAAAAAATCTTATATCATGTTCTTTGTCAGTCATTTAAAACCAAATAAAAATATTCATTATTATTATTATTTATGCGTGATAATGTGTCTCTATATGTTATCAACAAGCCAATATACCAACCGTCTAATACAGGTACTTTTTATTTTTCAACAATTTGCAATGTATTTTTATTTAATCCTTTCAAACGTAGGAATGATTTCAAACTTTATGTCAAATTTTGCCATTCCTAAATCTGAGTCACTATATATTGTTTTAAACCGATTTTGTTTTCCATAAATTATATCTCTGGTTTTGTTGAATCATTGTAAATTGACCTTGTAAAGTTTACGAGATCGAGTTGTACTGTAATAATACACAAATCTGTTTGAATACGCTTTATTGCCGTCAGACTTATTAACAAATATGCATTCTCTCTAAATACTTCATTGTTGCTTTCGCGTTAACTCGTGAAATATTTATATCACATCTCTGAAAACGGTTGAATACATCACAATGTAGCTTTGAGCAAGTGGATCTTGTGTTTAAAAAATTCCAATTGTTTTACGTCATCGTTTATTGTGTACATATACGTCATCAATTATTCTGTATAAATGTTCATCGTTTTATGAGCAGAAGTCATGAAAATGTGTAAACCGTCCAAAGAATCCCGAATCACGTCGCTGTCGATCTCGTTTAGTTAGAACAAAATCTTTAATCTCCGCCTTGTTTTAAACAACAGACCTTTTGATCTGTATTCCTATACATTACAGTGGGCAAAGCCCACATGAAAATATTGTACTATTTTAAATTTCACTATGCGCCAGGACTCTCTCTCTCTCTCTCTCTCTCTCTCTCTCTCTCTCTCTCTCTCTCTCTCTCTCTCTCTCTCTCTCTCTCTCTCTCTCTCCTGCTAAAACAACCGCAGACGTGGGGAGGGACGGACGGACTATATCACAGTATTCCTGCGCTTCTTTTAAAACGCAGGGATAGTAAACCACCATGACAGATGCACACTGGCACCCTACTTATTCTCAAGTATATGAAAATAAATTTAAATCCTCCCAAGAGCCGAGGTGAAGGAATTTTACGTTTTCCATGTAGTGCAGGTTTCTGGGACACTATTGCAGAGACAAAAAGTCGATTGGCAAAATATGTTACAATTTATTTTAATTTAGAAAGAAGATGTACGAAATAAGAAAGTTTTGCCCTTTGCCCTTATCTCTAATAAAATGCGTGCAATTGCTTTGAAAGACACAAAAGAATCATATCCTCCTGCTGAGAAAAAAAAATCAATTTTACAAATGTTACGATAAATTATTAAATCTCTGCTCAACAGAAAATCCTCCTGTTTTTATTAAGTTGAGATTGCACACCTTGGAAACTGTTATCTAGTATCTGGGGTTTTTTACGTCGGTCAGGTGTATCTGATGAAACCACACAAACTTTGTATCGTTATCAAATACAGCTACCATTCGTTCACAAGGAGATAGCGAGATTAAAGGTTAGGTGGATGAGACAATGTTGTGCATTCATGGCTCCGTTTTGACAATGCTCGGCCCAATAACATGATTCACCTTGATTATCAGCTGTCCCGTTTAGGTGACTTTGTTGTGGTCGTGTGACTCCGATGTTCCGGCCAACAGTGGCGTAGCGAGGCAAAGTGCCACCCAGGGCCAACTACCAAAATTACGCCCCCACTCCATTCGTATTATTTATTATATATGCGGTACTCTTACCAAATTGCCGCCCCCTAAAAAGTGCCGCCGTGGCCATCGACCATCCCCCCCCCACCCCCCACCCCCCCCCCCTCCCCACCCCCTCCTCGCTACGCCACTGCCGGCCAAAGTGTAACAGCTGCATTTCATTTTTAGGAACCATGATTTTGATTCAGCCAGGAATCATAATTCACTGTATATAGAAACGTTTTTATTAATTAAAAGTTATTTTCATAAATCGGGGTTAGAATCACCATCTTTAATTCACTTTGAATTACGAGATAGGTATGATTCACGTGATTCGGTATCACGTTTTTAATTGGCAATAATAAAACGGCAAAACAGAATCAGGATTAAGAATTGTGATTCGGATTCTGAGTTTTAAAAATGTGGCCAGGCGTATCCTTGGTTATGAAAACATGGCAAGATGCCGGATAGGTTGGGGTCCCATGATAAAAACACAGTGCATGTCGCAAAAAATAATTGAACAATTAAATAAATCAAGAAAGTTAATAAAACATATTATTTTTCTTTTTTTTTCTTTATTTTTTTAGAGTTGAACATAAACAGTTTCAAATAGAAATACATTCGTAAAACTTTCTTTCCATCTGGTTTGACCAAACCTGTTTTCGAGGGCAAACAGACCACCAAAAGCACCGTGATTGTGCACAGAGTTCGTTCGTCCTTAAGATTGTGTATGCACTTCACAGAGGTGGAGTATATAGATTTTCTCCTGCCAGTCCATCCGTCCGTCCAACAAGTTATCTTGTGAGCTCAGCCAGTATCTCTGCTCTTTTTGTTTTTTAAATTACTGAAAAACTTGGATCATAATATAGTCACTGTCTGAAGATCTACATATTTACCAATCACTGTGTTTCCTACATATTTGTAAGTTATTACACTTTATGATTTACAGTTGGATGCAATATCATTGACACAAGCTTGTGCCACAACTAGTCGCGTAGATTTTGATAGCTCTCATTGATACTTGGTTTACACATTATAGCTATCGTCTGAAGATGTGCATATTGACCAATCACGTGTGTTCCCACAATTATTGTAAGAGTAATTTCCGTGTTCGTCGTGAATTTCTGCCATACTTTGTACATATTCTGGTCATTAACTGACAATGTGTGAAATGTGTATCAACAATATCAATCAAATGTGATGAAACAAAAAATTTCTTTTTTAAACCAAGCAAATGAAACGGAATCAACAACTCTAACAATATGTGATATATAGAAAGCGACCCCTTTCTTCATGGTACCTTATTTATTTATGTTAATTGATATATAATTGGACTTTGAAAGATCCGAATAGTAATTAATAACATTAAGCCTATACTATCACACTAAAATTACAGATTAATGTATGGAGTCGAGGTGACTCAGTGGTTAGCGTGGCGGACTCGCGAACAAAGTGGTGCTGGTTCGAATCCAACCGTTGGATCAGCCCGGGTCGGCTACCGCGGTATGTCATTGGGCAATGCACTTTATTCCAATTGCCTCGGCACTAAATAACATACTTGTGTTATTGTACCGCAAAAAACCAAACCAAAGAAAACAGATTAATGTATAAATGTTGTATAGTGAAAAAGGGTACTCAAGTATTCATTTCTAGGAGGGCACGTGATATTTTAAGGATTTTATTTTTATATTATACTATTCATAACGAACATTAGAAATAAAGGTATCCTTTTACTGGCAAAACATATGAGAATGTATTGGTGTAATTTGTATGGAAGATACATGGATAACTGTTATATGTATGTACTCTTAGTACATTGTATAATATACTGCTACTAATTTGTTTCATTGTACCCATTTCTTTACTTTAAAATTGATAATCAAGGTTGACCAAAGAGCAAAAAAATATACCCTTTTCTTGATTTTATATTTTGTCACTGTCTATCATAAAATTATAAACATATATTATAATGGAGGGAAAAGATTCGTTTAGTACTGATACTAGCAAAATATGAAAACTTTATTTACAATATGAACGGGAGAACATACAAATGGCTTCCAATAGAACACTGTTAAGGCTTACTTCATCTGTTATCTAGGTAAGCTCAGCTTGGTTTCTAGCCGGAGGGCAAATTCATCTCTAATGTGCCCTTGATCTTACTGACAAAGGGAACGTCATTTGCTTATCAAAAGGAAATGGATGATATCTGGCAGCTCTCTGGAATTTCCAATCCCTTTGTTATATATTATCCCAGGTTTAAGTAAGAGATTTGTGTCAAAATAAAAGTTATTTTTACATAATTCGTTCACTTTCGTGGATTAAAAATGACAATCAGATTCTCCTGTTTTTGGTTATAGTTGAAAGGACCCTTGTGACGTCATACTCAAATTATCTTACCCGATCTGTGCTTACGCGATTTTTAACTTCCTTTCAAACGCTTAGGCTCTGTGTCAACGTATCGGGTGTTGTACGGCACAGATCGATATTCGGAAAGATATGATAATCCTAACAATTAACAGCAGTATGCCCCCGAGTGTGCCACTAATCGAAATGTGTCCTATGAAATTACAGCTGAAGGATGAGTCATGCGGAATTAAACCTCCGTTTACCATAAATTAACATCATAGCACACCTACATGTATATATTTCAAGCTGATGACACAATGTATGCATGTCGACCAGAAGTCAGATTGTTGACGTCAGATGTGTTTCTTTTCTATGTCTATCAACCGTTATCCCAACGGTTATTCGTAGTCGTATTATTCTTATAGGTTTCATCACTTAGTCTCTGTTATTAATAAATCTGTACACATTTTTCTTACATGGTGAAAATGTCTTATTACATTTACTTTTATATATATATATATATATATATATATATATATATATATATATATATATATATATATATATATATATGTGTATGTATTATCTTTCTGAGAAAAGAAAGACGCGGATAATGCAGAATCCTTTTATTCTATGGGGTGAGGTGTGAACGATAACTCGTAAGTTATAATGACAGTAGCCAATCAGATTAAAATCTAGATTTCCGACATAACGACGATCTGACAGGCATAGGCAAAAGTTCATAGACAGGCATAGACTGGTGACCAGTCTACTTATTGTTTGTAGCTTATCAGATAAAGTGCTTCTCAGGGAGACTTATCGTTAGCAATGATATGTTCCGAATGACGTGTTTCGCTTTCAGCGGTATGAAGGCTATAATTTGATTAGTGAATCAAACGGTGAACAGAACATGACCTTGTATTGGTGCCTGTCAGATCTGCTTATTGATAAGAAGATCTTGATTTTAATCAGACTCTGATAGCAATGGTAGGAATATAATAATACTAATCATCATCGTCGTCGTCGTCTTATCCGGATAATCTCTTCGCATGTCGGTGACTTTTCTTCCTTGTAGATAATGTGGGATTATATATTTGGTAAACTGAATATGATTTTCATCCTGGATTAAGTGGACAATCTATCTTTAAACCGTGTTGTCCTATTCAAACAAAGTAATGATGCTTCTCAGATCATAGCACGACATGAATAGGTTTAAGAACTTAAACCGTGGATGTTGAAAGAATGTTTTAGAATTTATTTGATGAAGAAATTTGCGGCTCACTTCAAAAACCATTATTTGAAAAACAAACAAAAAATAATGACAATGTGTTCTATAGTAATGAAGTTTTAAATTTTTTTGAATTTACCTCCGAACCTCACCTCGATTGTACAAGGGTATGCTATGGCAATGTGACCAGAAAATTGTTTCACCTTTAAATGTTGTTCGGGTGTGTTGGTGCTAAAATAAAAATCCACTGCATGTTTAGAATTCAGCTGAACCAAGGCCACCAAAACCTGTGAGTGGTGATTGAGGCCGAACCATATTGCTAGTCTCAAAAGCCACAATGCAACCAAGTATGATGAATATTTTCGCTAGTGTGGACTTAATGCACTCTTCATTAACAGTGTTTTTAAATAGAAACGGAAGCTCTGTTGTCGTTTTCCACAAATTTGGCACAGTCCTTCAATTATTTTACTTGTGACTCTGTTGACATAGCACCAACAAATTTGTCTATGAAACAAATAATTATATATAGACTGAGCCAAGGCATACTATAATAATTGTCCATGTCTTAATGTGCTGTTCAACACTAATCAGTAAATCAATCTTTCTCTCTGGAACGAAAGAAAACTTACGGCGTTCATGACATCGCCCGTATATGGTTATTGCGTATCGCCTTCATGTGGTTATTACTCATTTTCATTTTATAGTGAGAGCCGCGGTAGCTCATTGGTTAACATGCTTGACTTGCGACCGAAAGGGTGCGGGTTCGAATCATACCATCAGATCAGCCTGGGTCGGCTACCGTGCTGTGTCCCTGAGCAAGGCACTTTGCTGCAATTGCCTCGTCACTAAATAACCGTCATGTGATGCTGTACCGTAAAGCACGGACCCAAAACCGAACCAACGATTTTCTAGTGGAACATATTATTCCTGATTCTATCTATTGCATCTGAACGAAAAATCTTCCTGCAGATAAATACATTCGGCATTTGAAAATCGATTGTATCGCCTTCATACAAACCTTTATATATATATTTTTTGCTTAAATCTAAAGATTCTTACTCCCTGCCTGATATCTGTATTATGCATTTGAATGTTAGTTCCTCTCTGCATTTCTATTCAGTTCAATTTTTGAATCTCTTAAGCATATGTTCTACCTGCTTCTTGCGTTTATTCGTATAAACCCAAAAATTTGTCGAGGGCTGTGATTACAATTTTCGTGATCGTATATTAATCTCTTAAGATTATGAAGGGGCAGATTCAGGATTGAGCTTGTTAGGCCGGCTCCACAGTGCCCCAAATTGTGAAAGGATGTCACTCGAATGATTAAGGACTCAGACGATAACAAGGCAGTCCTGGAAGAATTAATTTCACAGGACTATACCTCTTGGAACTTGAAAAGACTTGTAGTTTGCGTGCTAGTCAATATGTTTCTCGGATTTAATTTACCGCAGACTGACTTGGGCAAATTTATCAACATCCGCATGAAGAGACATGATCAGAATAACGACAACAACAACTTTGTCTGTTCACGAGAATAACATCTTCTTCGAAGTCTTTAATTAGTGATGAATACGAATCTACTCCCGTATGAGAATTGCTGAACCTTGTCGACGCATCACACTTACCAAGATATTTGTGTAGCTAGTGATATGCACAATTTGTCCCTCCATTGGTATGATCTGCGCGATTGGAAAATTATTGCATTTGATGATTGGACTCAAGAAGAAGCCAACAATCCAGACAGCTTTCGAAACGTGTGTGAATGTTTACATCACAGCAAATAACAGCCCATACGGCTAATGTTGTGACAAAAGAAGAAAAAAAAAAGAACTTTTTCCAGCTTCTGCTGCTCCTGCTGCTGTGACATTGCGTCCATTTATTGTATATGTAAGACGCCAAAATAAATCATATTTATATCATACATAAATGTCTTATTTTGTACGTTCGATCTCGTAATCCTGAGCGTTTATAGTCATGGATAAATGGCGCGTCCTCAAAGCGATCCACGAAATGTCAGATCGTCAAGGTTGGGAGGCGTTGTATCTCCGCATCCCTTTAACACGTTAATTGCAGGTACGGGTAAAACCGAATTCGTCAAACGTTTGAACACAAACACACGTGTTAGATCGTCCTCGACAACGTGTCGTGTGGTGTTACAAAGAGTGGCCATCTGCTTATTCGTTATTCACAAAAAAAGAATTATTTTTGTGGAGAGTATTCCTCTCGAAGACGACGGGATCGTGTTTGATTCGAGTCAAACTCATCTCATTATCTTCAACGACATGTTAGGTGAAGATGAGAAATAAATCAAACTATGGTTTACAAGTAAAGGGCATCATTCCAATGCAAGTGTCATTTATATAATGCAAAATTTATTCTAACAAAGTAAAGCACATAGCATCATCAGTCTCGGTGCACATTACCTGGTGTTGTTTAAAAATTCCAGAGTCAAACCTTTCGTGCAACAAGATGGTTAAGCAACTGGGATAGCCATGGCTAAATTATGCATGTGACGATGCCACGCCTTTGCCACACAGATATTTACTGATTGCTTTGAAATCCAATACACGTGATTATTTGAAATTTCGTATCGAATTGTTTCACGATTGAGCTTGCAATGGCTGTCCGGTAATTTTCAATTTGTCATCCTTGTTTTCGACCGTCTAAAAATGTACAAATCTTACTTAGTTACCCAAACTACTCCATCACTCACTCACTTCCTAGTGATCGCTACCATTGTCATTCCTCATAGCACCATTCAAGTCGAATCCGGCAAAACTGATTCGCGCACTGTATGCCATCAATTGCGTAAAAAGATGCACAAGTGCTTTCCCATTTGTCGGAAGCTAGTCTTGCTAGTTAACTTGGACGACACGTAAATTGCTGCAAGAAACCATTCCCAAACAAACGATACTCTTTTTAGGAAAGCACAAGGCGGAATTTACACAATTCGCGGATCTGAGAATCGATGCTTATAAATACATGATCATGAAACGGGTGGAGGTAAATTACTAGGAGGAGCCATTATTCCTTCGCTTTTACTATGGGTTCCCAATGCGGCCCAAAGAAAAACAAAGCTAAAGACGAAGACTAAAGGAGCCGCAACTTCAGGCAAGTAATCTCCAAAGAAAACAGAAGACGAATATGAAGAAGAGGGAAACCACGACAGATGCAAAGAAGAAGAAGACAACGACGAAGACGACGATCGCTGAGAGAAAGAGAGACAGTGCAGCCAGAATGCGTATGTGCAGACGGAAACCTCGACCAGAAGCTACAGCAGTAAAGGCATGTAGTAATGTGAGGCAATCTAGGCCGAAAATCACCGTCCGTTCGATGTCAATACAGAGGGGAGAAAAGGTTAGTATGACCTTTGCACTCCAGTCTGTACGTCGCATGGTCCTGCGCAGAACTGTCATCTTTTTCATAGACGACGATTACGCAAGACATCAGAGCCGGATAGTAGGAGGACATTCGACAATAGCGATGGGTAAAAGTTGCATAAGTACATTAGTTTTATCCCCCCCCCCCCCCCCCACAAAAAAAAAATACATTTTAATAGCAGCAATTACTTATCCCGTCGCTATTGTTTAGCTGAATTTGTCAGTTAGGGGGTAGGCTGATGCTCTAGTTAAACTGATCAAAAGCAGAGAAAATGTAATGTAGTCACCGTAGAGGGAGAGGTCCATCTTATAGAAGGTTGGTGTCTCTTTGAGCCACATGTTGTGCTGCAACGATGGGCCCCAGAGAAGAAATGCCTGCGCTCTGTTGTGCTAATGAGTGGAGATAAAAGGAGGAAAAGGTAGTATGGGAACGCCAAAAAGCTGCCTTCATGCCGTCCTTCAATGGGGAGTGATTAATGTAGGCCCATGAGACACCAACTGCTCGAACCTCATGAGCTTTTAGTTTCATAAAGGAAAGGTCTCGATCAGCAAGGAACTGATACGCTCTTTTGATTGTGGTGACAATCCACCGGGAGAGAGTGGCAACCGAAATGTGTACGGAGCCCTTAAGAGGAAGGAAGAAACGTTTCCTACCCTTCCTTTTTTCCTTTGAAGGCATTAAGATAGAAAACGGAGGGCCCTCGCGGGGCACAAGAGTCTATCTGGATCATCTCCTGCACAGATTTGACTTAGGCTGGGGATCTCTATAGATAGTGGAGCTACCGAAGGTAATTGATTTTTAGCGATAAATTCAGGTTGACGAAGGAGGGAAACAGAATCGTAATTCTCATTAAACCGGAGACAGCTAGTATCAATAGACAAGGCATAAATCTCGCTTTGTCGTCTCGCAGACGCGAGAGCAAGTAGAAACACATTCTTGAGTGTGTGGTCCTTAAAGGAGGCTTCACTTAATGGTTCATTGGGGGTTATGGTTAGGGACCACAAAAAAACACTAGAAAGATTCCATCTGGGCGTAAGAGACCTGGAGACGGGTCTCTGGAGCTCAAAATACTTAATAATCATGTTTTCTCGACTGGTTGAGTTACCTGATTACAGAGTCCGCAGCACCCTGAGGGAGTCGCTAACTATGACTGCTTTCAGTGTTTGGCTAGTTTATATCCATTGGATTGCTTGGATAATAGCCCAAAATTCGACCGTATCAATAAAGCAGCCGTTTTGGTAGCCTCGCCCCAGGGTGATGTTTTTCTCAGGGATCACTGCTGCTGCTGCAGTCCGTCCTGGGTCTGGGGATTTAGATCCATCCGTGTATATTTGGATGTACCCCTTATACCTACTTTCTATTTCAGAGAGGATTTTAGCCCATATTTCTATGGGTTGTTCTTGTTTATTTCCATAAGAAAGTGCATTTAAGTTTATTTTTGGCGTTTTGCTGGTCCATGGTGGGGGATCCGGGTAGTTTATGATCTCCGATTGTATGTTAGGTATGTTTAGTTCCTTTTTAAGGTCATGGATTTTTTTCCTCCTGGCAAGTTCATGCACATTTTGTGTCGGAAGGGCTTATTGCATTTCTCTATTATAGCTCTTGTAGGGTGCGACTTATCATGAATTGAAATCCTGGTCGCGTACCTCATGAGTAACTCCTCTCGTCTTAGGTTGAGTGGTGCTTCGCCGGTTAGAATCCTACATTCGTTCCTAGCTGTGATACTGAGAGCACCGGTGCAGATAACAAGCGCTTTATGTTGTATACTATCCAATTTTTTAGGTACATTAGGTCGGGCCGATGCGTAAAACTGGCATCCATAATCGATTTTGGATCGGATAAGTGACCTATATGGTGTGAGAAGTGTGGTCTGATCTGTCCCACAACTTACTTACTTACTTAATTTAAATTATACTCGTGTGCGGCCATTCGACCATGTACGAGTTGTTAGATTGCACACCGTGCAATGATTAATTTACTGCTTTATTGTGTGCATCGCACACTTATCAGTTACTCATGTCCGGAGGTGGAAAAGGCGGAAAAGAACTGTGGATGGCGCCTTGACGTTCCAGGATGGCTCCAACTGGTCCAAGGTTAAAAATTGTCTTTTATTTTGCCAAATCAAGAAAATCGTTCACTTGTGGTCTGTGATTGATGTTATGGATTTTAAAAAAAAACATCATCGTCACCTATCTCCATGGGTTCGAGTTGCGTGTTTTTAATAGTTTAGGATCACTTCTCTCAAACTGTTGATTTCCAGAGTATTATCGAATTCTGTATACAAGATCACATTTACTGTGTTCACGAGAGGCAGTGCAAACTGAAGTTCAACACGGAGTTGACCTGATTTTTTAGGGTGGAAATGTCCTTCGTCGCTGCATTGGTCTGGAGTGAAATTAATAAAAAGCATTTCCTACTATATAATCGTCGTGCGAAATGCCGTGGCTATTGTTTGTTCCTAATAGTCTTATGGCTTTACACAGAGTCAAGTAAGATCTCAGAAAACAAATTCCTATGCAAAGTAAGGTTCAAAATGGTCTGGTACACAATGTCTGGCCGTCTCGGGTGACTTCTGTCTTGGACACGTTGAAGTGTTGGAACTCGAAATGATTTTGATCCATAACTCCGTTGAGGGCCGCATTGCTGACGATGCCAACAAGCAAACGTTTAGGCAGTTAAGACTGGAAAACATGATCTTCGATCTTGGACCGGAGTCCAGATGCAATGGTGAAGGTTTTGTCTTCCACTAGTCGTAGATGATATTTGGCTATCGTTCTACTCAAAGTTTGACTGATGTCGTCTCCCACTTTAGGAAAGACTCCCACACGACGCACGTAAAGTCTGGCTTCTTCGATGTTCGTTTTGTACTCGTTAGCATTAGCCATCAAATGGAACAATGTACTACTTCGATTCAGTCTCAGACATACATCCAGACCATTCAACAAATACTTGTCTTGCAACCACATGTCCAAGTGTAAACGATCCATTATTTCTAAACGACGTCCTTGTTTGATTTTCTTTCGGCGGTCGTTAAATCCTACATTGCGGTCTGCAGTATCATCCACAATCAAAGCTGTGTCATTGAACTTGTTCAACGTGTCATATTTCCACACCACCGATGCATCCAGATGTGTGTTCCTGGCTTCGTTTCCGTACGTCAAGAGATTTCCCAGGTAACTCGGTAAGGGTAAGTATCCATGCTGCTGCTGACTAGTTTATTGTTCAAGTAAATCCACTTCGCTAAACAACGAATGCATGCAACCTTCGCCAGGAGTGTGAAGCGAATTTATAGGTCTCGGCGACCCAGGAGTTCTTTTCCTGTATGAATCAACACATATTATCCTGCTTTTATCAAGGCTTCTTTGGGACTTTGTTGGTCGGTGAGTGCGTTTAGGATAAATTCACTCCCTAGTCATTAACCTCTGGTAAGTGCCCTTTAAAGACGTCATACATCTAATTTGGAAGAGATGTCGATAACTCATTTTGAGAGAGAGAGAGAGAATAGCACGATCATCATTTCCCTAGTGAATCAAGCAAGGCACAAATCTATAATCATTCTGTCCATATTTGTCTTCACTTGAAATTATTTTACTTTTTATTACAAAAATGAACAATATGTTGGGTTTTTTTTTTACTGGTCACTCAAGTAAAGGGGAGTAAAGAAAATGTATCAATTGTATTGAATTGTATAATTATTTGCAGATAGAATTTTAAAGGCTCATAACATTCATTACAGTTAGTATAATTCACAACTGATTGGTGTACTTGGAAATTATCAGTGGAAATAATAAATAAATAAATAAATAAATAAATAAATAAATAAATAAATATGTGTTCCCCTATTTTACACAGCATTCATTCCTATTTATTTTCTTCTCCGGGATAAGTTGTCATGTCAGATTGTTTTTGTATTTATTATATTTTCTACATAAGTGAAATACAAATGTGAAAAAGAGTATTACATTTGTGAAAAAGTTTGATTCTTCTTTCACGAATGTAAAAAAAAAAAAAAGATTGTAGATATATAATGATGTTTTTCACACTCGTAAAATAAACAATTTTTTTTTATAAATGTAAATATTGAATTCCACGTAGTGAAAAAGAATTGTACATATGTGAAATTGATTGATTTTATTTCACATATGTGAAACAGATTTCTATATACCGTCCTTACTCGCTTAAAGGTCGAGTCCAACTGCAAGCAATATAGACCCTGATGTGCCGTCGCCTAATGCACAGGTAGATCAGGGTCTATGTTATTTGTTCTACTGATTACTTAACTGCACAGACCCAGATCTACCGGCGTATGATACTACGGCTGATCCGGGTCTATGCATTTTGTATTTGAACTCAAATTATAAGCGGGTATAGACGGTATGATAAAAAAAAAATCACATAGGATAAATAAATAATTTATTTCAAGGATGTACAAAAAATATGTACAAAAAATATGACACGTAAGAAAACGAATTATATATATATATATATATATATATATATATATATATATATATATATATATATATATATATATATATATATATATATATATATATATAATTCCACATTTCTAAACTAGTGATTTTAAAATAGGAATAAAATACTCCTAGCTAAGAGGGGATGGGGATATGAAGAAACAAGTCTGTCGAGATACGAAACACACAACTCCGATTTTCGACCAAGAAATTTATACCTTGATGGAATCTGTGTACATTGATCCAGACTGAGGTAGGCAAACTTTTTTTCCTTCTCAGATCTCTTGCACAGCCCGGAAGTAAAATTACAAGTGTTTATATTTGTCGGGAAATCCCTTGTTGTAAAAAGGAATCCCGTGACGTCTTGAATGCATTACTATTCTATTGGATGTCACGTGATTGTGGAAAGTAATTACCTAGGCTCTCAAAATGTAGGTGAGATTTTTAGGTTAATGAAACTGTAAACAAACGCAGTGCCAATTATTAGGCTATCGATTCGTCAACTGTAATATTTTGACAATACTCAAACAGCGGAGTATACTAAATCGAACATACAATAGGGTCAGTAGAAGAGAGCTGAGAGTTGGCAGAATTATTCAGTGCGATCACTCCGCCATAATGCAGAATTCATGCTAGCCTGAGTTACACCTCGAACATTCTTGCTCCTTGTAAGCTGACACTACAGGAAAAAAGGTCAAGTGGAGATATTTAGGGATGCTGAAGAGTATGCTGTAGTTTGTGTGTAGGCGTTTAGGCCTACCGAAGGACATTGTCTTACGTTTGTCTAGCCACATTGAAAAGTCGTGCAGGAGATTAGACTTGGTGATAGAGTTGAATTCATTATTCAGACACAGCATCCACTCGCCATTATACATCACCCACGAGTGACACTGCGCGCGCTGCAGTTTTCCGGCAGCCACACAAAAACCTAACTATTGACATTGTTTGTAGACGTATTGTGGATTGTAATAATAACGAGGCCTGTGCTTATTGATGGCAAGTTCGGGGCAAAATGGCCCCCTTGAGGGGAGTGGCAACGGGGATTCACAGAAGAAACAAGGAACAAGGTATGTACGGGGAAATGAAAGACCTTTTGTCAGTCATTGTATTTGTGTATTGCCTTTGTCTAATACATGATGGAGTTACGTTCTAGGTACGTCCAGCCGTTTTGTTGTTGTTTTTTTTTTTTTTAGTCTCTTTCCTAGATCCATATCACCATAAGACATGGTTACAGTATTCCCTATTTCAAAACATGCCTTCACAAACACTTGTTTTCCCAAGAACTGCAAGAATCGGGAACAACTTAACCTCCTGAGCTGGTAAATATACCAGACCTTACACATTGCAAGGCTGGTCTGCGATCATCCAGTCTATAATCATGCAACCCATTATTCGTTTATTTCATTCATCATGCATCTTGCAGTATAATTCATCCATCTATTTATTGACTCGTTATTCGTCTTCTTCCATACCACTTACAGACCCTTATCTCCATCAAAACTTGATGGTTTCTATCACTTATACCATAGTCCAAATTCCATCTATAACGTTCCTCTGTCGACCTACCAATTGTTTTCTATAAACAATACGTTGACTCACAATGCATCTGACTGCCCAGTCCAAGAGGGTTTTGAGTATCCTGATAGATGTACATTGACAAATTGCTTTGTGTATCCCATGTCCAGCAGAACAACATTTCAGGTTTTCCCTTTTGCTTCAGAACACAAATGTACTTGTCATTCAAACTAGAATACATAAGTTATGGTTGGTATGCAATATTGACAGGTCTCTTCTTTTTCTTTCTTTCTTTTTTTTTTTTTTTGTTATTCCTTGCGTGGTAAATGTATACATGTTGGAGAGATGATGGAATGGAAAATAGGCAGTAGTGACATTTTAGTTTTTTAAACCCAGCATACAGATATTAATTTAAAGGCGCATAAATTGCATTTATTGAATATACATCAGTGCTAAAAAAAATCCAATAGCCCAATGTCCGTGGCCCCTCTAACTTCAGATCGGGCCCCTCCTATATTCTAAGTGAAGTGCTCATCTGGCTTGTAGAGAAAAAAATCTAATATGCCTGAGAAAACTTCATTTGTGCTGACAAAATGCAGAATTGTATTTTCAAGTTGTTGAAAGACTAATAAATTATTAATATTTATTCCCATGTATGCCCCTTGCTTTTATGAAGATTGTCTACTTACCGTACTTCTATTGAAAGCAGTAAACTTTGTGTACAAAGCGAAGTATGTGAATGGGCAACAGACTTCCTGGGTTACCTATAATTAGTGCTCACTTGGTTTTGACATATACATGATTCTACCGGCTGTAGGACAAAAATAACGTTTTTAAGGCTCTCTACCGCACATACAATTTTATAGTTGAAATCTACCGCTTTGGAAAATTAACAGATTTTTTAAAAATTTTAAAAAATGAAAAAAGAAAGAAAAAATAAAAATGGTGTTTTTAAGTGTTCTATCCACACATTACAGAAACCAGCTAGAACCAGTCTACTGGGGACTAGAACTTTTCCAGCAGTCATTGCGACCGGTACAATGATTCGTAGCTGAGTAAAGGGATTAAGGTTAACATGTGTACACAACAAGCTGGTAATTGATTACCTTATTGTTGTAATCTGGAGAGCTTAGGCCAAATGTAGGATGTTTTTTGAGGTGTTATAAGTAATAAAGGGATCAAAGGTGGTCCATGATGGCTTTTGAGTCTTTGATTAAAAATTGCCCGTCTTTTGGCGGAGGTGAGATAAAAAGGAAAGACCGACCCAAAAATGATTTCTGCAGAAACACTTAAGTAAGTAATGCAACACTGGTTAAACATATTAAACAGCACCTATAAACAAGATCAAAAGTGTAAAGAGAACTGTATAAAGCAAGACACACTTCAGATGCTAATGAACATCATCACTACTGATCCAATGAATAAGGAAGACATTGATAGATCTATTGGACAATGATTGACATCAGGACCTAGAGAAAAACATTGTGTTATGTGAAATATTTGGAGGTCTGAATAAACACACAAGTCAATTTAATACAATTTTGTGTATTTCTTTTCATATTTAAAGTACAGCAATTGTAATGTTTTGTGAAAAATAATAGTAAAACAATAGGGCCCTTTTGGGCACATGGAATTTGTGTCAGGGCACATGGTATTGGAGTCAGGGCACATGGTATTGGATTCAGGGCTTGTAATTTTTTTAAAGTCACCAGCCCTGGGCCTGTGTCCAACAAAAAATTTCTTTGAGCACTGTATATCCACATCCACATATACACGCCTATTATGCTAAAGTCACGCATGACAGAATGGTTGACATACGAATTTAATTAAAGTCAGTGATAAATTCAATTCAAGTCAGTCATACTGAAGTCTAGTCAGAATAATTGTTTCTGCTCCATGATATGCCTGTAAGGTGTGGATTTTTGTACTTGATTTCAGACTCCTTGGTTGTCATTGGAAATGTCTAGGTAATATCAAACAGTTTTTCTATATTAAATTACTAAATTGAGTAAAAAATCAATTAGATGCTTCTAGCATGCTATAGGCCAGATCTGTTCTAGAATAGAACATTGGGGGGAGAGTACCCTACATTTCAAAAAAAGGGTGAATTTTTGTAATATAGGAGAGATTTATCAAAGTAATAAAGGTATGGCTTGTAAATAAAACCTGTGATTTTTGTGCTTTTTGTTTATTTTCTGCATTATTATTTTGTTTCATGAGTTTGAAGTCTGCAGTCATGCATCTTTGAATAGACCAGTGTAGTTTACAGTTATCTGAAGTTTCATCATCTATTTCTGACAATGTATTTTTATTAAATTTTGGCAAATATTTTAATGTCTAGTTTTGTAAAGCCTCCACCCAGTCCCCTTATTAAAAGCTAGGGATTTTTAAGATAAGTACTTTCTTCAGATAGGTAATTTATTGAATATTGTCATAACTCGTAATTTATTGAATATTGTCATAACTCGTAATTTATTGAATATTGTCATAACTCGAGGAACCTGCATGTCAATGCACTAAGTTGCTGATACAACTATACCATATGTATTCACATTCTGCACATTAAATTGTAAAAAATGTAAATGCCAGAGTTTGAATCAATGCCTGATGGAGCCCACAGTATTCTGTAGTGTAAAAATGACAAGGACAGAGTGTACAGAATACAACTTAGACTGAATATTCAAACCTCTGTTATAAGCTATACATTTGTATCCTCTCTGTTAGCATTTTTACATTGTCTAATAATGTGGGTTTCTGTGGGCATTGGATCACCATCCAGCATTTATTATTTAGTGTCTTGGTATTAGAGGTGAGACGATGCAATTGTGTCACATATCAATTTGTGTCATGATACAGAAGCTACGATACAGTACATTATCGATATACTTATAATTTCTACTTGCTCCATTTGATCAGATGCAGGACTCGTCTTGGTTACCATGTCCTTTGTCTTGCACTGCTTGGTTGCCTTAAAAATGTGTCTTATTACCAATTTTATATCCTCATTTAAATTTGGAAGGCATTATGGTGTTATCTTAAAAGCAGAACAAATAGTGCAATTTTCTTGTGCAGGGAAAATTTTATCAAGAACGGGTCCAGGTACGGGAGTGAAGATGACAAACAACCGAATCCCTCTCACTGTACTTCCTGTAGATGCAAAGCAACTGCCACGACCACATGCACTTGTTTCTGTCAGTGAAAAAGGAAAACTGTTGACAACATCCTCTTCCCTTCTACAAAATAACACATGGTGACTCTTGCTGTTCGAAATTTGCCCATCAGAAAATAAAATGTTACTAATCAAATGTTCTGTCAACAAACATCTTTCCAAAGGTAAATTATGTAGTTGAATGAAGTTATTATCAGCATTATTGATAAATCTTGGAAGATTTATTGATTTGAAATGGAATTAAGCTAATAAAATAAATTAATATAGAAAAGAAAGTGTAATCTCTTCCTTGATTCCTTCTATCTGCACAAAAAATTAAATGTCAAGCATTGAGAATTGTTATAGTTGTAACATCACAGTTATCAACTGCCTTTTTTTTCATTCTTTTATAATAATACTTAATATTTGACAATGAGCATTAGCAGTCTGGTTGCATATATATTGGCAACACAACAATACACTTATAATGTTCTAAATTAATTCAAGAGAAAACAGTATTGTTATTGGGACTGCAACTTTTTCCACGGAAGCAGCCCAGGACTGTAACTTTCAAAATCCTGTGGAGAACCTGTAAAGTAAACTAAGCCATTTGTTTACACATGTAAACATTGTAGCCTTATTCCCTTTCCAAATTGAAAGTCTTGCAAAACCTGAAATCTTACCACCTGTTAACATCCCAAATATTACAGAAACATAATTTGCTCATGCAATCAGGAAAAAGTATTCTGCACTGTTGGCTGCCTAGTCACATTGGTATAAAGAGTAATGAAAACGCAGAGAAAGCAACCAAAGGTGCCCAGTGGTCACCAAGCTTTGTTTAAACGATAAATAAAGTGCATGATGAAATGATGTAGCTTTGTATCCCAGTGTTATTCAAATTGGCTGAAAGTAACCAGTATCTCCAGTTTGTAATTATTTCACAACTGCTGATGCTGGTGGTAATCAGAAAGCTAAATGTAACCCGTGCTCTACAGAGATTTCCTACACTGGGAGTAGCACTGGTACTACAGTACGATGATCAAACATTTTAAACATATACAAGAGTCTCTTAAAAGTAAGGCTAGTGAGCACATCAAAAAAAGTTCTCATCCAACAACCAGTTACAGCATTTAAGTCACCAGTGGTATCCACAATGTCCATAGTGATGTGGCAGCGGTGTACTGAAAAACTAGCCATCATGTGTGCACATGAACTCTAACCAATCAGTATAGCTGATGGGGAGGGATTCAAAATTGTTCATGCTGAATTAAACCCCTTGTACAAAGTGCCAGTAAAAAACAACAATTACCAAATATGTTTCTGCCTGCTATGACCAATTATACCATATCGGAGTGACTTTTGAGATGACCCTTGCTGCGTTGCATGAGAACCAAGCAGCTGGCTACACTGGTGGGTTGAAAAGCTAAGCCCGGCGTATTATAATTTATATTCACATATGCACTAATGCTAACTGACTTCCATATTTCTGAGCTGTACATGAAAGAGAAAACTAAAATGTCTAATTGTTCACTTGTAAATTCGAGGTAACTGAATTTGCATGTTCTGCATTATGTCTATGTAATATTGTGGTGGGCATAACTTTTTTTACCAGTATAGTTATCAGATATAAATTTTATAAGTTTGGTCCACATGTACGAATGGTGTTTATGGAAATGTATGTACCAGGAGATACTCAGTTCAGCTGAATATGGAAATGTGAACTTGATTTTTGCTTTAATCTTGATAATATTATTGTAATTTATGGAATCATTAGATAACTAAAGAAATGAGTGTCCAATATTTTGGTAATACCTCATCTTGCTGACGATTTTGTATGCATGTACCGTAGTAGCCATTGTTCTGACAAAATTTCAGGTAGAATCTTAGATAAACAGGTAAATAGTGTTAACAGGTAATCTGAGTTACCGTAATCACGGTAAGTCTTGGGACACCCTTAATTTTTTTCAAAAGTAATTTTTTTATGACCTATAAAAGTTGGGACACGAAGTTAAAGCAATTTTTTCATGTACTATAAGTCTTGGGAGACCTAAAACATTTTTTTTTCTACTGATCGATCGGCGTATTTTATCGATCGTAACCTCGTGTAAAATAAACAGGACTTCGTGGTTGTTAAGGGACTCTCATTATGAATTATTACATGGATATATTATAAATTATTACAATTTGTTTGACGAGTTAATAAATATATTGAATTTTCTCTGCTTTCTTATTATTTCTAATAAATTAAAATATGTATAATTTAATCAGACGATGACAAGAACTGAGCATTAGCGGTATGTTACACCCATTCAACAATAACTTCTCCCTATTGTGCCCTAGTTTACTATTGTCAGTTTATGCATTATTGCATTAAAATTGTCGAAAGTCACCTGTAATTATTGGGGAGTTTTTTTCCCCTGAAAATGGAAATACCTAAATCATTACAATGTGATACAAGGATGAGAACAATGAAAATGGTGTTTATTTCAACTCCAGCATTTATTGTACGCATGTTTACATCATGGCGTCACCACGTGCACATTGAAGATTTTACTTGTGATGAATGAAGTACATACATTTGATTCGAATCATAGGCACCACTGCACTAAAGTTAAATAATATCTTTAAAATGCGATAAAGAAGTTTAAGAACTAATCCGTTGTAGTTTGCTTTGATGTAAGCGACCTTAAATAAGTCATGTTTACTCAGTTACGGTAATCGTGCTAATATTACGCAGTTGAAGCCAATCATATATCAAAGTACCGGCATTGCCGCCAGACAAAATTCCTCTTTACCCAAGCCAATTTCAGGGTTTTAACAATTAGCTGGCCAGGATGGCTGTCAGAAAACAAAAGACAAATCCGCCAATTATAAACAAAGGAGACGCCAAAACAACCAGCTTGCCAAAATCAAAAGTTGAATGAATAATGCTTGGAAAATTATCATTTTGTGAAGCCGAAACACTAAACTAAAATGGATCAATGATGCTCTTAATCGATCTATATTCAGAATTTTAACATATATTATATATGACAAGTTATTTGAATTTATGCTGGTTATGTGCTTTATACAATTAAACACGCGTGCCTTTTCATATAGATTACATCAGTTTGTAGGATCGCTTATACCACTGAAAAACAGTAACTGTTGAGCGCGTGAATACAAATAAATTAAACAGCAATGAACGTGTAGCTGAAATGTAATCTGGAAGAATGCGATTTGGTAAAAATGATGAATAAAGCAAAATCTGCATCGAATATTTTTGGGTATAAACAAGGATATAAGTGACGCCAAGTACGATTTGCACTTTGTAAGTACTGTACAGGTCTTCCCGTAAATGTAAGCGGCCCGTGAATTATGAAGTCTTTATTTACCTTTATTTTAAATCATGTTGGAGAAATCGGAAAATATGCACATGCAAAATAATAACATAAACAATCATAGTAGTGTATAACAGTTTATTGACAAAAGACATGGTAATTGAACGAGCTGTGTGACGTATGGCGATCTTCCCAATTTTGTCTTTACATTTTTTTTTTGTGTCTACAAGTTTTGGGACACCGAAAATGTTATATATTTTAAAGGCATATAAGTCTTGGGACATGAAAAAAAAAATTATTTTTTCGTGTCCCAAGACTTACCGTGATTACGGGTATTGTGCAAAATACTTTTTTTAGGACTTAATTAAGATCACTTTACTTTTGCTATCAATATCCTTGATGAAAACAACTCAATTCACCACAAATTGCAAGTTCTGGAATGCAAATTGATTAATCACTTTTAAATGGAATTGTTTCGTGTTCCAGTGGTCGTGTAAAATGTTCAACATTTTTTTGTAAATGTGAGTGCCTTGGTGGTCACATGGTTCCAAATGAAAGATTCCATATGCTGACTTCAGTTATTCTATAAAACAGCATGTTCTTCATACTTGGCAAAATATGTTTAACGAAAACTCCCAAAACAAACTTTAGAACATCAAACCCACTATTGGAGAGTGGCATCCATCTTATTTAACAAATCAGAGATGGTATTTTGCCAATTGCATATCGGACACATACCTGACCCATACCTCCTGAAGGGTGAACCTCAACCAGAGTACATACTCTGACAGTGGAACACATTTTTGTCAGGTGTGTTTACATCCATGCTGTGAGATTGAAGTACATGTATTTTGATGTGAACTCCATGAATAAAACTGTATGATGACGTGCCACTCAGGAAAATCTTGGAGTTTTTGAGGGAATGCTGTTTATATACAAAATTTTGACCATTTGTTTTAGGGATTTTACATGTGTAACCTTTATCTTTTATTTTATATACATTTTACAGAATTTTAACATGTTTACTTTTTATATTTATACTTACTGTATTTCATGTTCATGTTAGACAGGTATTTTTTTTTTTTTTTTTTAAACATTATATGTAAATCAAATAATATTTCAAGCACTTCAAAGTACTGGGCAAAACTGGCTCAATTAGATGCACAAATCAATTTTGGCAGTGTGATTTGGGGGAGGGGTTAAGGATCGGCAGTGAGAAACAATGACGGTCAGCTGACTGGAAACACATATATTTTCTTTTTGCCTAATCAACTATCAAACCAGGCATTTACTGTGACCTCCACCTACATGAACATAAATTATACATGTAGTTGAAACCTAGCTGTCAAAAAGTAATTACATGTACATTAAAAATTTGCAGGTTCTATTCTA
Source organism: Margaritifera margaritifera (assembly GCA_029931535.1). NCBI lineage: Eukaryota > Metazoa > Mollusca > Bivalvia > Unionida > Margaritiferidae > Margaritifera > Margaritifera margaritifera. The sequence continues at coordinate 276,702 of JAQPZY010001494.1, forward strand.
GAACTGAAATGGTGGTGGTGGTGGTGGGGGGCAATCCCCCCATTTGAAAAAAAGGGGAATTTTCTTGAAAATAGGAGGGATTTAATGAAGAAATAATGGTATGGTTTGAAAATATGATGTGCAGTCTTCATGCGTTCTGTTATTTTTTCAGCGCTATTTTTAGAAATTAGCACCAATTCCACAATCGAGCATCATAGAATAGACCCTGAGATTGTTAGTACCACCATGGATATACTCAATGATGTACTCGCATTGAATGTATGTTTGGTGTGAAATTAATTTGCATGCTTAGTTGGTAGAACATTGGACTCATAATCCAAGGGTTGCAGGTTCAATACCAGCCTGTGTCAGCTGCCTCAGTGTGTCCTTGGGAAAGGCACTTATCTCCCATTTCCTCTGCCTGATATAGCCAAAAATGTGTTAAAAGTGCCATTAAAACCAACAAAAACAAAAAATAATAAGGCAAGTATGGTCTCAAATTCCAGTTCAGTAATTAACCATTAAAGGGATTTGCCAACTCAAAACCTCTTCTTAACTTAGCAACCGGCTGTAATTTTCACTGCTCCAATGGATTAGTGCTGGCTGGGTTTTAGTGATCCATCAGCAAAATCACTAACCGCAGGATTGCAAATTAGCATTAATTTTTAGCTCTAGTAAACACATTATGATTTTCTAGGCATAATCTGACCTCACCTATGTTAAACAGGGTTCTCCGGTATGCTGCAATCAGCATAAAAGTACACATACTTTTAATTTTTGGATGCATGAAAATTCCAACAGCTCAGTCCTTGGTATGCAATTTTTTTGTCGGCAAAATTCTCATTTATTTGATCCATTTGTACAAAGTGAGAATCAGTCATGTAGTGTGCAAACTATCAAGCAATTGTAATGGGATTAGGTGAAGCCACATAGGTTAGATCTTTGTAGACAAGGAGATTAAGACCAAAAGACTAATTACACTTATGTGTGATTTGACTCCTCTCTTTGATTAACATTACTTAGAACAGTTTTTAATCCATCATATTATAAATCCTTACGTGATGTTTGGAACACTTGCATTTTATCGTATACCGTATTTATAAAAATAGGGCCAAGATTTGGAACTTGTTTTATTTGTCGGAGGAATACAAACTCCCAAGTTAATCATCATAAAATCAGCTGTTTTCCAGTGTCCTATACAGATATATTTTCGTTTTTTGAGTGATTATCCTATGCGTACAGTTCAGATGGCAACCTTACATAATTTCTTTGGTGCCAAGTGCAAGGCTACAGATGAGCACTTTTGTCTTGAGGCTGGTTGACAGAAGTTAGTAGATGCATCAAGTTTTGATAAAGAAAACAGAATGCCAAAGAGACTGGGAGATTCGTGGAATGAGTCATGGCAGAGGACATTCCCTTATGCTGAAAAATGAGAAAACAGTGAAACATTATTTGCTTTATGCACAGGGTGTTGTGATGTGGAAGGAAAAAATGCAGTGGAAACCCAAGGAACACCAAGTCCAGAACTTGAGGATTTTAATCATAAACCTGCAGTGGAGAAATTTGTTAAAAGTTTAAGAAAAAAGTGAATGTAGTATGCAGTGTTACATAAAGATGAAATGAAAACAACAAAAAAGTGAATGGAATATGGTCATTTGTTTCTTCTTCCAGTGTCTTGGAAACTTTATTGATTTGAAATGGAATTAAGGCAATGAATTAAATTAATATAGAAAAGAAAGCATAATCTCTTCCTTGATTCGTTCTAGCTGCACACAAAATTAAAGAATGGCAAGGAAAAGGCATTGAGAATTATTATAGTTGTAACATCACAAACAATCATATTTATCATGGTTATCAACTGCCTTAATTTGTCTTTCCTTTATTATAATACTAAAAAAAATATTTTGCAATGAATGAGCATTAGCAATCTGATCACATATATTGGTGACACAATAATACGCACATAATGTTCTGAATTATTGCATGGAGAAATTATTGGGACTCCTAGTTTTAGGACTGGGACTGCAACTTTTTCCAAGGAAGGAGTCCTGTACTCTAACTTTCAAAATCCTATGGAGAACCCTGATTAAAGGGAGTTTACTTTTATGGCACCCATGAACAGTGTTATAGCAAGGGAGTACTGTAATACTATTTGATATTTTGCATCGTTAGTCCCAGGTTAGAGTTCAATCTTACATTGTTAGTCCCAGGTTAGAGTTCAATCTTACATTGTTAGTCCCAGGTTAGAGTTCACTTGCTTAAACATAAAGTGGTTTATGTACCTCTAAGTTCCAAAAAAATGTCTCTAATTTCCCAAATGATTTGCAACAATTACATGCAGTATCCTAGTTTGGTTTGGTGTTTTGTGTCATTAGCAACACAAGTAGGTTATTTAGTGCCAAGGCTACTGGAATACAGTGCCTTGCCCAAGGACAGACCACTGTAGCCAGCCTAGGCTGATCTGATGATAGGATTAAAACCCACACCATTCTGTCATGAGTCCAACATGATAACCACTCTGCCAATGTGGCTTCTCTACTACTGTATCACAGAGATGTGCAAATGGGGTAAATCAGGCCAGGACAGATTTCTAAAATTCGATGTTGGTCAGAAAGCCCAAGACTTGTTTTAGTGGGCAGGTAATTTCAATGCTGTTCTGGAAGCCAGACATGTTAAAAATTTTGGGTGGGGCCAAAAACGAAAAATGATTTGTTTACTGTTGGTGGCTGACCCCAACAAACATTCCAAATGAAAAGGTTTCATTAACAAGAAATTTTATTATTATTATTGCTTTATTGTTCAATTTCATCGTATTCATTTTCCAATATGATTGTTTGGTTTTATTTAATGTTTACCACAATTAATTGAGTGCCTGAAGTTGCTTTATTAAAATACGCATTTTCATGACTTGACTGAAGCATTATTGAACACTTGAAACTTCTCTATCATTTCATAAAGTTTTTCACTATTTTGCCGTAGTACACCTTCCAAAACAGATGGTGTCTCCAGTATGAAAGTGTGATTCTGATTCACATAAGGGAATCATAATATGTTCAAGGGATTATTCTGAAGTTAATGAAAAAAAAAGAATATACAAATTTGACACAGACCACAGTATGTGTGGATGGACACTGTATATGAATTGCTTATAGGATTCACGGTACTAATTCAACTCCCATAATAAACCTATGGAAACATCATGATATTAAAAATTCAAAAACTTTAAATTTCTAAATGCTCATGATCAAATCTATATTTATCAGTATAGACCCATCCTTGATGCAAGCTTCTGTGTTAAGAAAACCACATGAGCCGCGCCATATTTTGGATCTACATGTATATGAAACATGTGTCATACATTCTGCACCTAATGAATCAAGTGCTACTGTTGTTATTGACTGTTCCTAAGTCAAATCTATTCAAATACTAAAACTGCATCAATAGAATCTTGTGTCTATTTTTTTTTTAGGTACAGATAGGATAAGCTCTCAAAATAATTTTTTACTAAAATTTTACTTTTCATTATTAATCAATTATGGACCACCAAACCCATATATACTCTATTAAATCTTCACCCATTTCTAGACTGGTTCACAGTTGTTCCATTTAATTAGTACCGTGAGTCCTATAAGAGACAGTCGAACATCTTGGATAGGCAGACACTGTAAAAATTGATATTTCAAGTAAACTAAATGGCACAGAAATATTTAATCATGGCTTCTTAGAACGAATATGTGTCATGCATGGGTTTGATAATAAATCTGAAATAATTTTCCAGGTAAACTATGGTACCAAAGATGTATAAAAAAGATAAAGGTAAAAAATGTAAAATCCTTAAAACAGTCTGTCTAAATTTGTTATATAATACACAATCCCTCAAAAAGGCCAAGATTTTCTTGGGTGGTACATTATCATGAAGTTTCTTCATCAAGTTCACATTGAAAAACTTCTGTATAATAGGGAGGAAGTCGACACACTTGATAAGAATGTGTTGCACTGTCGGTGGGCACTAGCAGGGCGCATACTATGGTCTAGATTCACCCGTTAGGACAGGGGTGTCAAACTCATTTGCTATGGCGGGCTGGATTTGATATAAATAATAATAAATATTGTTAAATAATAATTAATAATAATAATAAATAATGAGTGGCGGGCCATATGTTTGACACCCCAGCGTTAGGAGGTATGCATGAGTCAGGTGTGTGTGTCCAACACGCGATTGGCACAATACCACCTTATCTATTAGATTCATTTTGTATACGAGGGGTGCCAATTTAAAATCTATTGAAGTTATAGTACCAAAAGTGATAGTTTTTATACTGAAATACATTAGATGTCTGTTTGTATTTTGTCAAAGTACCATGGGCACTTGAAAGCATGCGTAGTCCCATCCTTTTTGATGACACTGAAATAAAAAATATTAATTGCAGCATTCATTTTTATATTCAGTAATACATCAGGGGTAGAAAAATCAATTGCCTAGGACAGCTAAAAATAATACCAGGCAACTATTTTTCCCAATGTGAAAGCCTGGTCAGGCAACCAAAAAATGTTATTCAAAATGATCATGTAAAAAGTTATATTGATACATTTGATATTTTCCAGTGACAAACATTCGATTATTAAATTGACCCTCTGGGTACATGTACATGTGTCAGAGTGTCAGAGTTATCTGCATATAATCATTAAGTTGTCCCTCTGGGTACCTACAGCAGAGCGTCAGAATTATCCCCATATAATTCCATAGCTGAGTGTTGGGTGATTGCTTTCCATAAGAGGCCACACTAATCCACATGTGTCAGATACTCATTATCTGATTAAGTAATCACAGTCCATACTACCAGCCTCTCAGGGTGAACTTTTAAAGACACAAGACTCACGAATGTTCATCTTTTGTCAACACACCAACATATGGTAGCATTATCTTTCATCTTTGGCCTGACATACTGATTGTCTATGATCCAGTATTATACACTTTCTGTTTGGTCTGTTGAAGAAATGAGCACTTGCTGAAGTGCATGTGACTGATTGTCTATGATCCAGCATTATATGCTTTCTATTTGGTCTGTTGAAGAAATGAGCACTTGCTGAAGGCCATGTGACAGATGCCTCTGTTTGCTAACTTTAGCTAAAGAAATACATTTACATGTATATGGCAAGTTTAAATAAAATATGGTTAAGTTGGTGGTAAGGGGTGGCCAATTACTAAAAACCTGATGGAAATCTAGACACCATCAAGAAAAGGAAATTGTCCAATTATCTATCTGCTGATCTAAAATAGATTCATAGGTGTGCAAACTTGTGTGATACTTTCCATTAGCGGGACTAATGGTGAGTTACAAGTATTGTATGCAGTTAGGACCAACTATATATATATATATATATATATATATATATATATATATATATATATATATATATATATATATACATAACAATGTTCTTGAATAATTTGATTACAGCAATTTTCTAGGCAACTGCAGTCTTTTACTGGGCAACCAGAAAAATTGCTGGGCAGCCAGATGTTCAAAGCTGGATTTTCAAAAATTGTCTATGCCTGTACATATATAAAATGATATTTCACCATATTAACTCTTTGCCTCAAAAACTGTAATAGTTTATTTTTTATTCGGGGGCAGATCCAGAAATATCATTTTGACAGGGTGTAAACAAGTAGGCACAGAGTCTGCAGAATGAAACCCCTAGTGTGGGGCAAAGTCCCAGGAAGCTACTGCATTTGAACCATTTCCAGTGCATAATTTTAACCATCTAACTGTAAAGAAAACTTTCTCTAGGAAACTTTTGGTTGTTTTGCATTGGGGGGGGGGGGGGGGGGGCCCAGCTCTGTAACCCCCCCCCCCCCAATCTGCCCCTGTTATTAATATGTTTTTTTTAAAAATATTTTAAATCATGTGTACATTTTGGAAAGATTGAACAAACAGATCTAGTCATTCCTGAACATATAGTCATTTGGCTAAAAAATCAATGCCTTTTGTTGTTGTTGCTTTAAAGAGTAAATACTTAACCATCTGAGTATCAAAATTTATAATGTGCTACAAAAGAATCAGGATTTCAAGTTTTCTAAATGTTAATCAAAACTGTTTGGTTTTGAAGCTGACATTTCTTTGCTTCCTTCTTTTCCCCATATCGGTCTCTGTTTTAACTGTTCAAGCTATACAAAACACACGTTTTTATCCAGTTCCTCTTACACCAGTTAAAACCAAGGCTTTTACTGTCATATTTCTTTTCCTGCCTACAGTGGTGGGGGGGGGTATTTTTCCATAATATTAAAACAATAATCTCCAGATATTCAACTTTCAAGCTGAATAATTTTCTACATACTGTATGTATTCACTTATTAATCGAGTCCAATTGCAAACTGCATAAACCCAGATCTGCCATCCCATAATGCGCTGGGAGATCTTGGTCTATGCAGTTTGTTGGGAGTGATCAGTAGAACAAACAACATAAACCCTGATCTGCTGGTTCATTATGTGTCAGCAGATCAGGGTCTATGTTGTTTGCATTTGGACTCGACTTAAAAGCAAGTAGATATGGTATCTGAATGCATGCATACTGTATCTAGGCCTAAATTTGGGGTGACCATGTCGTACTGGCCATGACAACCCTGAAGACTTTTCTTTTATTTTACTAAATACTTTTGTCTTTACATTGTTAACATTAAGGCTGCAATGTTTGTTAGCAACTGCGTAGTTTCTTTGTCATTCTAGATCCTGCAAAAGCATCATTTGTGCATGTCCGCACAGTATGTCCAGTTGCATTATCAATATTTTTCATTGTGTACATATATGTAGCAGTTGGAAACAATATTATGACATTCCCTTGGGCTGTTTTACTGAAATTGTCCGATATATTCAACAAAGACATCTATTCCAAATTGAATCTTGTCATGATAAGCAGTAAAAGATATACAACAAATGAAAACAATCACAATCTGAGAGAGGTACAGCATGCACATTATAATAACTGTCAGCTGTGCAGTAAGCCAAACAAGTAGATAGGGGGAAGTGTCGAGTTTTAAATTGTTTTGATTAAACAGCATTGTTTCAGTTATGGTACATGTATGCTGTGTACATGTTTAGAAATTTGTTTAAACATTGTGGCCTTAAAAGGGAATCTGAAAAGATGATGAATTTTTTTTTTTTTTTGAAAGGTTTCATTGTAGCTCCAAGATTTGAGTAGGGCTGTCATTACTGCAGTTAAAAAAAAGGCTTTGCTGGTAACTGGCTGAGATGGAGCCATGGGGGGTGTTGCAGTGGCAGCTTCAATTTTGTCTTGATCTTTTGAACCATCTGTATACAGGGATGTACAGTGTATGGCTATGTTAGCAGGATCTGATCTCATTGAATTTACTCTGAAAAAGGACGGGATTTTTTATGACTTTTTGAATTGGCAAAGATCAAGTAAAATTGGGGGGGGGGGGGGGGTTGATAACCAAGGTGGTGATTTTGGAACATAGAATTTTGCAGTATTTCCAACATTGATTCTTGCTGTTTCTAAGTGAGGATTAATTCATATGCCAAAAGGAGGAATGAAGTTTGGTTTCTGAGCATACAAGGTTTGATATTTGGGCCTAAATACTACATCATATGTGGGATTAGATAGATTTGAAGATCGTTTGAAAGTATACTGAAGAGACGATTTCATTTGTCTGAGATAAAGAGATGGTTCGTTTGCCTGAGTGAGATAAAGAGATGATTTCATTTGTCTGAGATAAAGAGATGGTTTGTTTGTCTGAGATAAAGAGACAATTTCATTTGTCTGAGATAGAGAGATGGTTCATTTGCCTCATCATCTAGACTTTTTGAATGAGAAGTTCTAAATGCACCCAGACAAAGTTTGACTACTGTATCTGATACAAAAAATGAGTGAAACAGGTATTATTAATTTTCTTTCATTTGAATAAAATCCCACTACCAAGTTCATTAGACAAGTCATATAGACCCAGTTTTGTGTATTGAGAGTCCATGACTAAAAGATAAGACTAATGCAGTTTTCAGTAGTTCTGTAGGATTGTACACTGAAGTTCTAAGTTTTCTGGGTAATTTTTTCAAAACAGATTTTAATAATATCAGTTACAATCCATAAAAGAATATACACCAGTTTTATAGATTAATGCACACCTAGTTATTTATTTTAGTTGATAATGTCACAAACATGACAAATGTAGTCCAGTTTACTTATCAGTTGATCAAAATGGTACAGGTAGAACTCCACTTCCAGCAGGATTTAACCTATTTCTTGGATAATGTTTACTCCAGAGTCATGAAAATGGCAGAATCTAGAGCATGAACAAAGTATCAGGTTGCTGCCGAGATCTAATCATCAAATGTTTAGAAGAAGCTGAAGTTTATTGGGGAATTTCTTATACATGTACATGATACATTGCAGTATTTATCTGATGATTATTTCATCAGGCATAGGGTGGAGTACTTTGTAGATAGTGTTACGCATTTTCCATTTTTACCACTTTTTACCTATTTTCACCGATAAATTTGACATTTTATTTTCAATACATGAATTCAGTTTTTACTGATTTACACCTGTTTATCACCCCCCATCTCATTCCAATATTTTTTCCGGGTGCTTATTTTCTTAAACACCGACTCCTTACGAGATTGGTGCTTTCCACATCTGTGAGATTGGTTCAGTGATCTTCTAGACCTGTTGATAGATCTACCCAGGTCTCTACCTCACAGGAGGGATCTTCTTTCACAACACAGGGGCTCCCTCTTACACAACCGCCCCCACATTCTCCACCTTCACACTTGGCTTCAGCTCAAGCGATCTATCCGCCATAACAAGTTTTCTGGCCAGTTTACCAGTTGCATCATTCTGGCAAGGAGAGCTTCAACATCCCAGGTCTATGAAGCCAGGTGGAGAATCTTCTGTGATTGGTGCAGTAGGAAACACGTTGATCCTAGCTGTCCCTCTGTAACTTCTGTTGCTGATTTCTTTTTGTTCCTTTTCAAGAACAAAAGATGTTCAGTATCAGCTATCAAGGGCTGTAGAGCTGCCATTACCAACACAATTAAATTCTCTCAGGGCTCAGCAATTGGTTCAGATTCACACCTTGCTGATCTCATTAAGTACTTTGAGCTGCAGAGATCTGTCGCCCGCTCTCTTTACGCCCAGATGGAATCTATCTTGTGTTTTATGGTCCTTAACCAAAAACTCCTTTGAACCAATGAGTGAGGCTTTCTTTCAGAACCTCACACTCAAGACTTTGTTTTTACTCACTTTGGCATCCACGAGAAGATGCAGTGAGCTTCATGCATTGTCTGTTGACACTGGCTGTCTCCGGTTTAATGGCAATTATGATTCCATATCTCTCCTTTGTCAACCGGGATCTTTAGCCAAGAATCAGTTACCTTCGGTAGCTCCATCACCAATAGAGATTCCTAGTCTCAGTCGAATCTGTGCTGGAGAAGATCAAGATAGGCTTTTATGCCCAGTTAGGGCACTGCGTTTCTATATAAATGCCTTGAAAGGGAAAATAAAGGGTAGGAAACATCTTTTCCTTCCTCTTAAGGGTTCTGTTAATATCTCGGCCACCACTATCTCACCGTGGATTGTCACCACAATCAAAAGAGCTTATCAGTCCCTTACCGATAGAGATCTCTCTATTATGAAACAAAAAGCCCATGAGGTTTGAGCCATCGCTGCCTCATGGGCCTGTCTAAATCACTCTTCCTTGGAGGACATCATGAAGGCAGCATTTTGGCGCTCCCATACTACCTTTTCCTCCTTCTACCTCCGCTTGTTAGGCAAAAAAATAAAATGTGTGTTTCTGGTTAGCTGACCATCCCTGTTTCTCATTGCTGACCCTAGCACTTTTTTCCCCCCATGGTAAAAAAAAAAAAAAAAAAATTTATTTGAAATTAAAAAAAAAAAAATCACATTGCCAAAACTGATTTGTGCATCTAATTGACCCAGTTTTGCCCATTACTTCGAAGTGCTTGAAATATTATTTGATTTATATATAATGTTTAAAAAATTTTTTTTAAAAATACCTGTCTACCCTAATTTTAAAACTAGTGCAATAGGAAACACACATTTTTTTTTACAATATTTTTTTTAGCCTTAGCACAACCAAGTGCAGGCATTTTTCTCTGGTACCCATAGTTGTGGCACCAACAATTTGTAAAGTGTATCTCTCCCTCAAATGTTCAGTACTTTACATTGTCTCTGTTTTTGTTCAGTTTAACATATTAGCCTACCCACCTTACTGACAAATTCAGCTGTGCAATAGCAATGGGTAAGGTATTGATGCTATTAAAATGTCGGGGTGTTCTTTTTTTTGGGGGGGGGGACTAATTATGCAAAACTTACCCATTGCTATTGCCAAGTGCCCTCCTCGCACCCTGCTCTGATGTCCTGGCATAATGTCGTCTATGAAAAAGATGACTATTTCTGTGCAGGCATAGCGAAGTGCATGAGTGGACTGTGTCTTATTGACAATTCCCCACTCTGGGATGAGATTTTTCAACACAAAAAAGTTGAAAGCTGCACAATTGCGATAGGTAAGTATGCATAATGAAAATTTATTTCACACCTCCCCAACCCCCAACCCCCCCAAAAAACTACATATTGCCATGGGAATTTCATCAGAAGACTTCTTATGATGTCTAGTTGGTCTAAAATGAAAATGGTGTTGATCTGATGTCCAATATGGCTACAACAGCAGTCGTCTTGAAAATATTCTCACTACTTCTCCAGAATGGATGGTCGTATGAACATCAGATTTTACTAAACAACTTCTTATGATGTCTAGTTGGTCCAAATGGTGCCATTCAGACGTTCATATGCCTGCCACAGTGACCATCTTGAAAATCTTATCACTATTTCTCCTGAATGAATGGTCATATCAGCATGGAATTTAAAAGACTTCTTATGATGTCTAGTTGGTCGCAAATGAAAATGGTGCCGATCTAACTTCTAATATGATTGTCACAATGGCCATCTTGAAAATCTTTTTATCACTACTTCAGTGTTGCACATTGAGCATGGGCTTGAGGGTTTCCTAGAATTTTTTGTTTTATATCCTCCAAATCTTGACCTTGTGCTCACTTTTTTGGCAGAAAAAATAAAAAAATATGGGTACAACTTTTCATTAGTGGATGTCCACCCATGTCTCTGTTGGTGCTAGCAATGGCCAAAGTCACAAAATGTGATGAAATTTATTGATGGCAATGAATATCTGTTCTAAAACAATGTATCTGGCAATGAAAACATTCAAGGTCTACGGTAGTTGTCCGAATTGCAATGTACATGTAAAGTGTCTGATGGCCGTTAGTGTAACATATTTTCGAGGTTAAAGTCACCCCTACGGCAAGGAAGATTTAATTTATTTTGAGGTTGAAATCATGACAAAAGAGATTAAATTTATGCAAATTCATTTAATTAATGATTTGTTAGTTTGAAAAGAAAAGTAATTCAGAAAAAAGGGTTTTATTATAATATATGCCAGTAGATAATGAGTGTACACTAAAGTTAAAGATTCGGAACAGAAAATTCCATGTTGCAGCTCATTTCAGGATAATCAGATAATCAAACATGTTAATCTGTCAACGAGTTACTTGAGCACATGATAAAACTTTTATTGCAATAATGTAAGTGTCCAAGGAAAATATGATAGTACAGTGCAGACCACAAAGTTAAGGTGACTAAACTGTCGAAACAAATAAGATTATCTCATTTTTATGGCACTATTGGTGGATTATGTACTTTTATTTTGCTTTGTACCTCTAAAATGTTGTGTGTCCCCCAAATGTAGAGGGTGGGGGATACTGTGCCCCCAGCCCTTGGTATCCTATGTGCAACACTGCTACTTCTCCTAACTGGCAGGTCATATCGATATTGTGCTTTCACCATAAAACTTCTTATGATATCTGGTTGGTACTAAATAGAAATGGTGCCAATCTGATATTGAATATGGTCACAATGGCAACCATCTTTAAAATCTTGTTGTCATTGCTCCTCCAAAACGGAAAGTCATATCAACATGGGGTTTCCACCAGAAGACTTCTTGTTGATCCTTAATGAAAATGATGACAAGTTGACATCTAATATGTCCACCACAGCAGCTAATTTGAAAATCTTGTTATCACAGAAGAATATCAGAGATGGCTTCAACACACCGCATATAAAAGGAAGAAATGGTCTTATCTTGAATTCCTGGAAATTCTTTTCAGCTAGTAGAGCATCAGTCCCTTCAAGGGACTCTTGCTTCATTCACAACTTTCCAGTCAATCCTATGGTTCAGTCCAATTGTAGAAATAGCTAAAGTGGTCCAAATAGATTGCTGTCTTTTTTTGTGAAGAAATTTCTGGTTGACAGAATATATGATTTTTCTGTAAATTACTGTGCCGACATACATCCAAGGCATATTTTTGTCTCGCAGAAATAGCCAAGGTAGTCCGAATTGCATTATCATCTCAAGTCCTGAGGAAATGCAGCTTTAATATTCACAAATATGAACTGGAATCCTTCAGTAGCATTTTAAAACAGACTTCATAATCAGAAACACTGTCAATGAATGTCAATTTCATTCTTGTGTTACACTAAAATGACTTCAGCTTTAAATTTCATCTGAAAGTGATAATGAATTTATCTAGCAGTCTAGTAAAGCCACACAAAAAAATATGTGTTTCTGGTTGGCCAATTGTCCGTTTCTCATTGCCGACCCCAGCACTTTTATCCCCCATGGTAAAAAAAAAACAAAAAACAAACTTCCTACTCTAATTTTAAAACCAGTGCAATAGGAAACACACATTTTTTTTTTTGGCCTGACCAATAAAATATGATAACTATTACTTACTATTATTACATACTACATGTAAATTATCATTTGCCTCAAAAATGAGATCTTTACTAATAAATATTGTTTGATTCAAATTCAGAGACAATTACAATATATTGGCATATAATATCAACCTTGCAAATTAAATGGTTGAATTTTGGATTTTTTTCCTTTAATACATAATGTACAGTATGGTCGCCATGGAACTTTGATGGGACATGGCTGTCAGTGTATTGAGGATCCTGGAGGAAAAGATTATCTACCATGGAAAATCCTTGTACCTTGAACTTGTAATTACTGTGTCTAACAATGAAAGGATTTAGTTTCAATATTATTTCCATATTTCAATATCACAGTGTAAACTCGCTGTTCATAGGAAGTCGTGCACTTTTGGAGGAAATCAGTAACTTTGAAGGAGGGAATTAAGATTTGCTAGGTGTGAATAGTCATATTGTAATAGAGTATAAAATGGTGTCTTGACCAAGAAATACTGTAATAACAAAATACAAATGATGATGGAATTTGAAGATCATTCAACAATAAATATTATCAGATAATCAAATTAATGAACATCAGATTGAGAGTATTATGCAAAAACTACCAATATACTAAGTAATGAAGTTGTGCCATAGTTTTGCACTAAATTCTTGAAAACATTCTGCTTAAAATACATCTGCATGTAAGTATAAAATATACATCTGCATGTAAGTATAAAATGAGAACAAGATCTGGAGCATTATTTGTTGTTATTTTACTTTATTATTGCATCATGAAAATGTTGTGACGTGAGAGGGGATTAACTTTCGCTGGGTGTGAACAGTCGTATCCTAACATGGTATAATATGGTGTCTTGACAAAGAAAGGATGAAATATGAATGATCTGAGAATTGTAAGATCATCTGACAATCAGCATAGATTTCTACAGCACTTTAAAAAAGGTGTGAACAGTTTGACTTGCAAGACACTTACCGGGTAGTAGAAGTTACCGTATATACTCACTTAAAGGTTGAGTCCAACTGCAAACAACAGATCAGGGCCGATAATAAACAAAATATACCCTGCCCAAATCTGCCGGTGCATTATGCAATGGCAGATTTGGGTCTGTGCAGTTTGCAGTTGGACTCAACTTATAAGTGAGTATATACGGTAATTCTTTACACAGAATTTCTTGATACATGGATTGGGTGGCACACTCAAATTCTTGTTAATCTTTGATGTGGATAAACATGGTGGCACACCATGTTTGAAATCTCATAATCCTCTATATTTACACCGAGTTTTATGACCAAATTTATGTTTTAAATTAAGAATGACACAGTGGATTGTGTCCCATCCAAGTTCCACAGTGACCATACTGTACATGTATATATTGCAATGAAGGAAAGACTCAAACGGTCAATCAATAACTTGATAATAATAATAATAATAATTATAGTAAACAACTTTATTTAATGATAGAAACTCTAGGTAATTAGTATTCTCCCCTGAGACCCTCCAGACATAGAAGGCAGCATTAATAATGCACCAATTGATCAATTACCCAATCGTGGGTCTTAAAATGTTATCAATATTTTTTTTTAAATTAGAGAGTGTTTAAAATATTTTGATAGAAAAAGGGCAAGCCCTCTTCAGAGCTTGTCCTTTTTCTTTAAAGAATTTTCCAAATGTTCTCAATTTTCATAATTTATACACAAAATTTTAAAGGTCTTTGCTTCACTAAGTTGCAAAGTTTTAGAAAGACTGAAACCAAGCCCCTCTTACGCAAAAAGACATGCATGTAATCAGATAGGAAGTTAACAAGGAGCTTGAATATTTTACCTCACATTAGACATACTGTAATATACATGTATGTATATTGATGGTTTTATTGATATATGTGTACAATCAAGCTTGCCTTCTTTAGGGATGGTAGCTTTAAAGGTCACCTCCATTAGGCAAATATTTTAAATAGATCTGCTTTGTTCCCAGGGTAACAACAAAACTTGTTAGCAACCTTTCTTTGCATCCTCAGGAAGCAGGAAGTGGGCTTTTATCCTATATATGATAGACATCAGTTTTGGGAGGTTTGGTTGTAAACCAACTTAAAAGTCCTAGTAGCTTCATGAACGCATGTAGTGGAGTTTTTTGATGTACATTTAGTAACTGAATCCTTTTTTGCAGAGTTGTATGAAAAAGGAACAAAAATTATTCCAGAATAAATTTTTAATATATAAATGCTTACAGATGTACTGGTGTCACATTATTATCTCTTTGAAATGAACAATGTTGTTTTATAGATACTACACTATTTAAATAATTCGTAGTAACATGAATTGCTACATGTAGTTTTGGTACACATATGCAAAATTATTGTAAATTTGGAACATTGTAACAAAGCTTACAAATATGTACAAAAAATGTAATCAGCCATTTTTAATATTTTAATAAAGTGGCAGTATATAGTGCAGGTTGTCTATTCCATAACTGAAAATTTAGTGTGTGTGGGGGGGTTCCCACCTCCATTGAAACAAATGGGGAAATTTTCTGAAAGTAAGAGAGATTTAATGAAGGAATAAAAATATGGCTAGAAAATATGATGCATGATTTTTCTGTATTGTGTTAACTTTTCAGCATCATTTTTTTCTGTAGAATTTAGTACAAATCCCATAATCACACATCCTAGATTAGGCCCTGATACTGGTAATTCCCAACTAACCAGGTTAATTTTTAGCTCTACATGCATAACACCAGAAGATCTTATGGGATGGTCTGTTGTTCAACGTCTGTTGTCTGTCCGTCCGTTACCACAAGTTTGTTATCGCTACTCCTCCTAAATTACTTGGAGGATTGCTGTGAAACTTTACACACATATTCATCCCATGGTCTAGTTGGTCCTAAATGAAAATGGTGTTGGTGCTGCTCAGACATCCAATATGGCCTTCACAGTGATCATCTTGAGAATCTTGTTATCGCTACTCCTCCTGAATGGATGGTCATATCAACATGGGGTCTTCGCTAAAAGACTTCTTATGATGTCTAGTTGGATGTAAATGAAAATTGTGCTGATCTTATGTCCAATATGGCTGCCACAGCAGCTATCTTGGAAATCTTGTTATTGCTATGGCTCCACTTTACAGTTATTAAGTAAGTACTTCTGAAAGTGGGACAGGTATGAAGTGAAGTTTTGTGTACATTTGCAACAAGCACAATGGAGAGAATGTTGGCATACCTCTATACTACTTGCACGTACTATGGCTGAAATTTCTTTATATGTGGTATTAGGGAAACAACACTCCTTCTGAAGAAGATAGCTGATCAAAATGGCTGCTCCCATGTGCTCGAGAAACGAACTTGAACTAATCCAAAGTACACTAACTTTTGCAGTTATTAAAATAGGGAAAATTAATTTGGCAGAGTAGAAAATACTAAGTTTTGAAAGTGCAATAATGAATTATAAAATATAATTTTTTTAAAAAGTTATTAGCTAGTTTTTTTTCCAATTTACCTCTGAAGTCCAGAAAGTGAAAATGACCAAGCAGAGCTAGCAGTCTTTTGAGAGATGCACATCTGAAGTAAGGCCAATCTATATGCTCTGTAACCCAAATTACACCCATCAAAATTGTACACCAAAATAAAGGGAATTAAATATTTTCATAATACCTAAGGTATACAAGGTCTTTTTTAAATAACCAGGGTAACCACTGAGGAAAACCTGGGAAATTCTTTTTCTCTACAAATCAAACGCTGTGCAAAGTACGAAACTGTAGGGCAGAACC
The DNA here is from genome assembly GCA_029931535.1 of Margaritifera margaritifera. Taxonomy (NCBI): domain Eukaryota; kingdom Metazoa; phylum Mollusca; class Bivalvia; order Unionida; family Margaritiferidae; genus Margaritifera; species Margaritifera margaritifera. Next base: position 293,259 of record JAQPZY010001494.1, read on the forward strand.
TACTCATCCTGAATAGAAAGCTATATCGACATGGGATTTTCACCAGAAGACTTCTTATAATTTCTAGTTGGTCCTAAATGAAAATGGTGCCAATCTGACATCCAGTATGGCCATCACAGCAGCTAATTTGAAAATCTTGTTGTGGCTGAAGAATATCATTACCAGAGATGGTTTCAACACTTAGCAGTTAAAAGAAAGAAATGGTCTTATCTTGAATTCCTGGAAATTCTTTTCAGCCTGTAGGGCATTAGTCCCATCAAGGGATTCTTGTTAATTACCTCCCATTAATAGTATTTGTCTGTTTGATTGTTAATAGAAAGGATTTGAGTTTTTTCCATGTTTTACTACACAGCAACACTGGTAGTTTTTTGTGTGCTGAGGCAGTGGTTATTTCCATACACTTTTTCATTGAAGGCTGTATGTTTGTTTGGTTATTTCATTGTAAATAGTAGATATCATGGGTTTCAAAGGAAAACCATGTACCATACCCTGCATCATTTTCTTGTTGGTTTTTGCACCAGCAATTTAAAAAAATGAATGAGTTGACATGCTATGTTGGTCACTTACATGATTAGTATACATTGTATAGTGTGCATTGTTCATGTGCAAACATGTTTTATTAGCATAAATGAGGATTGCAGTGATTATACATGTTGATACAAGTACATATACATATGGTAAGACGGATATAAATTATGATACACACTCACAGGCAATACCCAGCTCTGTTAAAATTATGTTAATCTAATCCCATGCCTAATATGGCTGACACTTACAGCACTTGACAGACATGAATCTCTCTTGTATTTTTATTTGCTTTTTATTTGCTATTTCAGTATAGATGATCAGTCTCATTTTATTATGATGAATAATTGATTTGTAATATTTGTATGGCAAGTACAGAAAAAGGATACCTATGGACATGACATCAATTATGTTGGTAGCACCACACATCTTTGTACATGACTCTACAGGAGTCTGACTTCCAATATGATCATCACATTATTTATCCATAAATATTCTTGTTATTATTTTCCATTCTCATGATATATATGTATTATTGAATAATATAGAAAGAAAAGTACATGTATGGCCAGTCTCCAGCTTGGTGGTCTATGGTAGAACAATACAATTCTAACCCACACAAAAACTGTACTCATTTTTAGCTCTTCTGGTCATATACTAGAAGAGCTTATAGCATGACCTGTTGTCCGTCATCCGTCTATCCATTAGCACAAGTTTATTACTGCTGATGCCATGAAACTTTACACACACATTCATTCCATAGTCTAGTTGATCCTAAATGAAAATGGGGCTGCTTGGAAATTCAATATGGCAACCATAGCTGCCATCTTGAAAATCTTGTTATTGTTATGCATCCTGAATGGATGGTCATATCAAAATGAGATTTTCACTAAAAGACTTCTTATGATATCTAGTTGGACCTAAATGAAACTGGTGCAGAACTGATGCCCAATATGACTGCCATGGCAGCCAGCTTGAAAATCTTGTTATTGCTACTCGTTCGGAACAGAAAGTAATATCCACATGGGTTTTTTACCAAAAGACATCTTATGATGTTTAGTTGCTCCTAAATGACAATGGTGCTGATTTCACATCCAGTATGGCCACCATGGCAGCCATCTTGAAAATCTTGTTTTTGCTACTCCTCCTGCATGGATGGTCATGTTCATATGGGGTTTCACCAAAAAACTTTTAATCATGTCTGGTTAACCCTAAATGAAAATGGTGCTGATCTTATATCCAATATAGCTTCACAGCGGCTAATTTGAAAATCTTGTTATTTGTTATAAATATCAGACATGGTTACAACACTCAGCAGTTACAAAGAAGAAATGGTCTTATCATGAATTCCTGGAAATTGTTTTTTGGCCAGTGGAGTGTCAGTCCCTTCCAGGGACTCATGTTTTCTAAAATGGACCTGACTAGTGCACTTCATTTTGATAATTTTTTATGTTTGTGCAATATTACTGTATGTATCCACCATGATGATGAAACATCATCTGTGAAAGAGACAGTGAAATGGAAGTACATGGCATGTCAGCACCAGGTCAGATCTGAATGGAACTCCCAACTCACATTTGTTGAGAGCATACACAGTTATTAGTTACTTTTGTCATGTTGGGCTCTAATGGTTGAGATTAAAGGAAAATGAATTGCTTGTAACAAACCAATTTTTATTTGATGTAAAATGTTACGAAAATTCTGTATTTAGTGAAGTTTTGCTTGGTAGCACTTTTGTTGTGGATAATTTCTAGATTTCTTTCCACAGTCAGCACCTTGCGTGTTGCACAAAATGTTGCCATATTTAAAGAATTTGTGAAAGCAGTTCTGTTCCATTCCTGTGATGTTGTTTAGACCAGTCCAGTTATGTGACAAGTAGCCCAATAAATCAGCCCCCAAACCTGTATTGTTATGTTGGGTGGTTTGGGGTCTGATATCACCTATTCATAGAAATCTGCAGTTACCGCAGACAGATTTGTCTGCAACAAATTAGTGCACATATCAATCATTTTAGACACCAGTACCTTGAATGGCAGTTGGTTGAAGGAGCCTTTTGGTGATCTCTGCAGCATATTTCCATATCAACTATGATATTTGGCAACTTGTAAATCTCATTGGAACAACACTATCCTACCTCATGTCACTATATCGGTGGATAATCGGCTGTTTGATCTATATAGAGGAACCAATCAGATACAACTTTGCTCATTGAAATGGTTGTTTTGGTCATGTGACTCAAGCATCTGCTGATGAATGTCTCTTATTATGTGACTGTTATCATGGTGCAACAATGCATCAAATTACAAAATAGATGGAGTAATTTTACATTGTAATCCAATTGGTTAGATCACTGTCAATTAATACGAGATGTTTATCGCATGATAGTCACATGAGAAATCAATGTACACTCTAGTCACATGACCAAAACAACCATTTCAGATGAGCGAAGTTGCATCTGGTTGGTTCTTCATTGTTAATGGAACAGCTGATTATCTGCTGATATAACCAGGTAATTCAAAATGGTAACAAGAGGTAGGATTGTGTTATTCCACGTGGATTTACAAGTTGTCAAACATTAGATTTGATATGGATATACAAGTACAGCTCATCAAAAGGCCCATTTAACTGACTGCAACTCAAGAGCTTTGAGAAATACTGGTAAGTGTCTAAAAACAACTGAAATCTGCACTTACATGTTGCAGACAAATCTGTATGCAATAATTGCAGAGTTTTATGAATAAGTGGGATCAGACTCCGAACCACCCAACATAACAATACAGGTTTGAGGGCTGATGTACCAGACTATACAACAAGATGACAGTAAGTTGAAAGTGATTTGAAGTTCTGATAGTTGTTAGAAAGTCTGGGTTTAATTTTGATATAATTTGATTTAATATATAAAAGCACATGTTATAACAGAATCTTGGAATATCTTGATAAAATTCTGAGTTTTGTAATGCTTCATTTATAGTTTTGCTGTTGTGAAAAGAAGTAGGTTCTCAGAGTAGGTTACACAGATCTAACAGCCTTTTACACTGTTACCTCTTATATCTCCATAATCTGAATTCATCTTCATTTTTTACTATATACCTGTAGTTCAACATCATATTTCTGTATGCTTTTTTATGGTTCTGAAATGACCTGTATGGCAATGGTGAATCAGTAGACCAGTGAAACAGAAATAGACTGGACACAAATTAGTGACATCACAACTGTATCCATCATAGTGACTTTCTGCAAGACTGCAAGACTGTCAACACGAATGTTTGAAATTATTCAGCCGTAGTTTTAAAACTGCTCAGTTGATTTGAATACAATTGGTATATATTTCCATTCACCTTAATATATTCATTTAAGACGTTATAAAAATAAGAGTTTATTTCCTTGTAAGCAAATTGTAGTTCTAAATTCAGTGCAAAGAGACTGTTGTCCTAAGACGTCAGTTGCAAAGCATTTATATTTATAATTATTTTTAACACTAATATTGATCAGTTAATCAATTATTTGATTAATTGCCCTAGCCCTACATGCAAACTATAGAAGCCAAGGGCATACCTAGGTAATGTTCTGATTTACATACTGTTATGGGACAAAGGGGAGGAGTATCTTGGAAATGAAAACATTGTATCTTGATTTTTCTGTGTGCGTTGTGCACATGCCTAGCTATGCCACTTGAAGCTAATATAAACATATATATTATTGTCATCACCCCATGTAAATTCCATGATCTTCTGTGTCATTTCTCTCAATTTCAGGCATTTCTACAGTGTCTGCTTTTTCTTTAGTATCATTTTCTACAGTGTCTGCTTTTTCTTTAGCATCATTTTCTACAATATCTGCTTTTACTTTAGCATCATTTTCTACAGTGTCTGCTTTTTCTTTGCCATCAGTCTCATTACTATACTTCATGGTGCCAATTTTTCCTTGAGTGTTGCTTTCAACAGTTGCTCTTTCTTTTGTACCATTTGCACCTATAGATTTCTCTTCATCATTTGTCATTGGTCCAGTGTCAATTATCTCTTTGATTTCTGTATGCATTGTCACACTTATCTCTGCTTTTTCCTTTTTGGGATCTACAGTGTTACCACTTGAGCTTCCACATCCCATCTTGAGACTCTTGACTTTTAACTTCTTAGAACTTGTATCACTTTGACCTGAAAAATATTTTTCAAAGTGTCAGTTTACTGTAAAATGTTAATAATTGCCAAGTCTGGTTGGCTGTCTTTTTTTTTTGTATACATCCCCTTAGCACATTATTGGCTACTCTGTATCATGCAGAGGAAATGGTACCTAAGTGCCTTTCCCAAAGACATGCCAAGGCAGCTGACCTGGGATGGTATTGAATCCATTACCCTTGGATTATGAATCAAATGCTCTACCAACTGAGCTACCATGGCTCCCAGTGATATTAGAACACCATGAAATTTTGGAGAAGGGGTTGAGTGATTGATGGAGGATCTCTTTGTTGGGGTTGCTTTGGAAATGGTATTCAATCAAGCAGTACATAGAACTATTTGGTTGCTGATAATCATCATGTTTAATGTTGTAAATTTTGTTTGTGCAAGAATGCTGTCCTGAGCATGGGTTTTTACTATAAGCTCTCAAAAGGCTAATTTTGAGATAAATATGGGGCTGGGTAACTATTGGGTCATTGCTTTTAATGTCATGGTGCTTTTTGAAGAAAAGGCAAGGATTACTTTTTGTGATTCTGTCCATATGCGTGTACATAATTTATGTTATGCAGATCCTCCTACACCATTCAAGATAGAAATGTAAAACCTTGGCTCAACCAACATGGGTATGTGATAAACCTTGCCAGTAGCTTCCCGTGGGTCATTGGTTCTTCCCGGGGTCATCCCAGCTTCTTCCTCCACCAAATAAACTGGCCGCCATGTGTAGCCTATCATGTGCTGAAAAATGGCGTTAAACCCCACAAAACCAAACCAGTCCTGAATGGATGGTCATGTCGACATGTGGTTTTAACCAAAACACATCTTATGATGTATATTTGGTCCTAATTAAAAATAACACATCTTATGATGCATATTTGGTCCTAATTAAAAATAGTGCCTATCTTAAATGCAGTATGGCCACCATGGTGACCATCTGGAAAATCTTGTTATCACTGAAGAATATCAGAGATGGTTTCAGCAGTTAAAAAGGAGAAACAGTTTTGTCTTGGATTCCTGGAAATTCTTTTTGTTCAGTAGAGCATTGGCCCCATCAAGGGACTCTTGTTTTTGTACACTGTGTAATCATCAAATGGATATTGATTACAACTATAATACTTTAGTTTTTGCATGGCTCTAGTCCATATATTTGCATAGAATTTCAGATATGTGAAACAATCATTCATTCCATAATCCAGATTTTCAGTTTGAAAGTACAGTGCCATTGTAAATTCTTATAAAAGTGTATAGTCTTATTATGAAACTTGCAATTTGATGTGCTGCATACGTCAAATTGTATATGGAATTAGTTAATTTATTAATCAAAATTAAGGGTCTCAGAATGTTTTTGGCTTGGAGGGATTCAAATCTACCACCCCCACCCCCCACCCCCCAAGCCTATGGGATACTGTCTACTCCTCTGTTGCTAAGAATAGTTTCTTTTTAACCAATAATAAGGCACTTTCTATATTTAGCTCTGTTGGCTTTTTGGCCTTGTAAGTCTGTGAAGTAATGTAAAGGGACATAACTCAAATTATAATTCTAAGAAGAAATGATTAGACTCCAAGTTGTTACCTCCCTTGATATAGCTTGACTGCTTCTGTGTAGTACTGAATACAGAATCATTTCAGTAGCAAATGCTCATTAATGGTAATTGCTGAAGTATTTTCTAAGAATATCTTATGAATTATTTAATTAATTCAGCTTGCATGTATTCAGAGGGATATTGGTATTTGAGTTTTATTATATTATCTTCCCTTTAACCCTGTCAATTTTGTGTAAATTTTCATAACAAATCTGTGTTGCGAAGGGGTTGTGTACCTTAATGGCAAGTTGAAAGCTTGTGGATGTAATAACACTTATCTCCGAGGAGAATGAGATTGGTTGAACCAAAGAGTGTCATCAGAATGTTTGTAAGGACATGCTGTTACCTGAATTCAGTTCTTGCTTCTGCCTAACCAAAGGCTGGTTGCCCTTGTTCTTCTGTCCAGCTGTCAGTTAGCACATACTTGTGAAATTGATAAATCAAGCAAATATAATTGGATTTTAATCAAACTTGGCATATTTGTGTGTCTGCATTAATCTCAAACAAATTTGAATAGTCAGGCAGCTTTTCAGAACCATGGATCTTGACCAGACTTGGTATGTGGGTACACCTCAACCATATCTCAGATTTGATAGCATTGGGCAACCTTGTTTTCAGGTTAGAGATCATGGCTACTAAGGTTTTTAATGATAATAGTTTGTTAACATAATCAATTAATCTATTAGGCAAGGATTTTGATCGAATATACCATATTGGTATATCTTGGCAAGTTAAGCAACCAGCCTTCCATGACCTTGGGTTTAAAGGTCAAAGGTCACTGCCTAGATTTTTGCACATCTGTTAGCTTGTAAACACAATAATTTGAATAAATGAAAATAGAGCTGGACTAAGCTTGGTATGCGAGTATGTATCAGAGCTGAAACTAATAGCAAATTTTCCTGTTGTTATATTCACTGAATGTATGTGAAAACGATTTGAATATTCATCAATATTAATAAAGGTGTAAGATCCATCCTCTTTTCTTTGTCTCCTTTCTTATTTACATGTATTGATACACCCCACTTCCCTCTGAGCTGTGACCTGTGAACTCGGTCATCTAAATATAATTAAATGACATTTTGGGGGTCTTGAGTAAATTTTTTGGAGAATTCAAACCAAAAATCAAATGAATTGAGGTGTTATTTTCCCTGTTGTCTTCGAACAAAATACCATACAAATTCCTTTATTGCTGAAAATGGCAGAAACTTTATTTGCTGTCAGTTAAATGTGAGGACCATCTGAAAAATTTATCTGGGAAATGATTTGTTCACAGTCAGAATCACATGGTCATGTTGCCAATTTAATTCAATTTGGATATTTTGATTCACTTCATTGATACCTAAAGGCATTCTTGATATGATCCCTTTTGTATACCATGTTCTTTATCAACTTGCCATATTACATGTTATCTTTTAAAGAGTGCCTGTTATGACAATGAATAGAAATAGAGATGTTGTGAGCAGTGTGACTATTCAGAACTTTGACATTATGATTACGGCACAAGTCGGAGTTTGAATATCATGTGATTTAACAGGTTTGAAGTTGTTCCCGTGTAAACTGGTTTACATTTTGCCTTGTTTGTTCTTTTACAAAATGATGCCAAACTCGTTAGTAAACAAACGAATATTTAAATACCAGTTTTCTTTTTGAATATTTGCAAAAGAGTATTCTGGTTTGAATGTTCAGTTATTTATTTCAGCAGAGGTGTGTATATGGTTTAACGGCATATCAGCACAATGCTGGTAATATGGTACCATTTAAAAGCTGAGTTCTTCAGAACCATCCGAGCCTTCCAATAAATGTAAGCATGTAGTTGTACAAAATAATAAATAACAGGTAAAGATGTTAAAATTCTTTAAAAAAAGATATTTAAGTAATTTTGATGAAGGTAAACATATAAAATCCTCAAGGTATAGGGTCAATTTTTTTTTATATAAGCAGCATTCTTTGAAAAAATTCAAGATTTTTCATGGCAGTACATCATCAGAAAGCTTCATAATTGAGTTCACATAAAACAAACTGTCTTGCAGGGTGGCAGTAAATACACTCAACAGTAATGTGGTCTTTTTGTCAGTGGACACTAACAAAATATGCACTCTAGTCGAGGTTCACCCTTCAGGAGGCATGCATGGGTCAGGTATGTGTGTCATTCATGTATATTCAAGCGACACAATACTACCACATCTCTACGGTTTGTTCTGTATGAGTGATGCCACTCTCCATTGATGGGTTTGAAGTTCTGAAGCTTATTTGTGGAGTTTTTAGTCCACATATTTTGCCAAGTGTGTAGAACATGCTGATTTATAATATTTGAAGTCATTATATGGAATCTTCCATTTAGAAACAGGTGACTGCAGAGCAGTTTTGGCTGCTTGATCTGCCTTTTCATTTCCCTTTGTATCAGTGCGACTATGCAGCAAATGGTACAGACTACTTTTTCCACATTTTATGAGTGATCATAAGATTTTGGAAATTTATGGCTGGTTTTTCAGTGTAAAAAGTGCATTTTTGTAGAGGTTTTGATGTAGCTCAAAGATTTGATTATGGCTGTAATGTTCTGTTGTAAAAAATAGAGGATTTATCTGGTAATTAACCAGAGATGATACCATCGGGTGTTGCAACAGCAGTTGCAATGTGAAACCATCTGTATACATATTGATGTATAGCTCTGATTTCATTGAATTTTGACCATTTAAAAAAGTCTTCAATCGATCCTATAATTTTTCTGAGGTGGGGGGTGGGGGGTATTTGGGAATAGAGAAGTTTGCAGTGATAGCTAGATTGACTATTTGCTGCTTGTAGAAGAAGATGAATTCTTATATCAAAAACTGGAATGAAATTTGGCTTCCAATCATTAAAGTTTTTGTATTTCTAGGTGGTGTGCCAGACTAGTCAGATGTAAATATGATGACTTAATACAGAAATGGACAGTCTCACAATCAAAAACCAATTATGTTGTAAATTAAATTGCATGTGCTAACAGTTTTTAACATAAAACGTGGTATACTTTTTTATCATTTCATTTTCTAGTAGCAGCATAATTATTTTTAAGGTCACCAGAAGGCAACGAGTTGATAATTTTCACTCACCAATGCCAGTTTTTCGTTGCAAATGCAGCCATTTTACTTGAACTTGGAACATTGCTCCTGCTCATGGGCAGCTTTTTGGGATATGGCCATTGGGACTATAACTTATATTTCATTAATTTGTTTATCCAGAGTATATTGTATATACATGTAATATAAAAGCATCTCCCTTACTCCCAGTAGCATTCCTGCCCTTGGATCAAACTTAGGTTGGAGGCCCTTTGGGTCACGGGGTTCTGCTTTTTGATGTGTTATTGACTGCTAGTCTTAGGTGCATACCATGTGTTTCTTAGAACACATTTCTTGTTCTGTTATTTTGGTAGATTGATAAATGAAGGTCAAGCTTTATTAGATCTTCTACTCTGTTATTAGTGATTACACCTCAGTTGTCTTACCAACTGGGGTCAGTATGTTGGAGACCCAAAGGAAGGGATGCATGTTTTTTTATGGCGTCAACAAAATCTGTACAGGGGTGGTAAAAAAAAATCAGGTAATTTTATTTGTTTGATAAATTTGCCACCTTAAGTTTGTCATTTGCACTGTAGTACTGTCGTTAATTTTTTCCTTTGTTTGCACCGCACTATCATCTTTTCCTTGCACACTTACATTATTGTAATAAACATTTTATCAAGTGATTAACTAACCCATAAAAAACATTTACAAGTTTAAATATCCGGTTCACCTGAAAAGAGCTGCACTATGGAATTTTCCTTTCAAGATCTTGCTATCATTTAACTTCGTGTTCATTCATGATCAAACAGTGTTTCTTGTAAGAAAATTCCCATTTTTTTTTTCTGAATTATTTTTCTTTTCAAACTAATAATTCATTGGTTAAATGCCAAATTATGTATTTCTGCAAGTTTTTCACCCAATCATTTTAGTCCCTTTTGTCATTTATTTAACCTTGAAAAAATGTTATACTATCGTCCATAAGTGACTCTGCATTACAATTCTGCCGACTACTTTAAATCATGAATGTTTTGATTGCCAATATGTTCTCTTAAAATGAATATTAATTGCGATTTAGAAAATTTTTATCACCTTTAGTGACTTTATCCATTGCGAATGCCATCATAGATGTGGATGGACGTGCACTAAAGAAAAATAGTTGTCAGATTTTTCAATTGTTCCCTGATGAAAAAGCACACCCTGGGGCTGCACAGGAGGCAAGATTAGGGGGGACTTAGGACAGAAAATTGCAAGAAACCCATGATTCCACACTCAAAGTGCAACATTAGCCTAAACTTGTAATGAGATTTTAAGGTCAATTATGAAGAAATCTTCAAATACAATTTTTTTTTTCATTTTTGTAGAATATTTTGTGTAGATTTGAAATCCATTTCTCCAGTATAATTTACTCCAATCAAATTCCCAAAATTTACCAATAAAATTAACAAAGCTTTAGATCATCCAAAATTGCTGACTGCATTATTTCCTTTGACCAAGTGTAGGTTTGCCATTATACATGACATTATTCTAGAACAGTTCAACCAGCCATTAATGTTGAAGTGTACTGATTGTGATTGCTTGGTCATTTTCAAATAAAAATGATGGAGTTTGTACAGTATACGGTAACATACTGTGATCGGAAACAGAAAAGAGGCTATGTCTGTTTTACTAATTTCTAAAAGAAGAAAGATGTTCATGTAGACAGTAGGGATCTACCAATTATACTGTGTCAAACCAGGAAGTATTATGAAGAGCTCTCTGAGTGGGCCTTATTGCTCATTCTAATTTTTTTTTGAGCATGTTACAAGCCACCAAATCGTAACAAATCCTTCTAAATGTTGAGAGAAGAATTTAGCTATAACATTTTAGGCAATCAGGGGAAAATGAGAGAGTGAGTGAGAGGGAGAAAGAAGAATATGTAAAAATAAGAAGTCCTCACTCAGAGGGTACACAAATGTAAACTGCAAACACGTATTCATTAAACCTTTTCTTGATAGATTTATGGTGGAGAAATAAGAGTTGTAATTATAAAATAGTACAATGCAAAATATTGGTAGGAGATACGGGCTTACATTTAAAGGGGATAGTGTCCCTCATGTACCATATCAGAGAAATGCAGTTTTTTTTCAAAAATGTACAGTCTTGTCGATAATTTTGAACAAAAATAGGGATATCATTTACTTTTTTTAGTGTGCAGTGCTTTCCCTAACCGCCGGAAAAAGGCGAATTTTGCCACCTGTTTTGCCGTCTATTGCCAATTGTTTCCTGACATGAATGTATGTTTCAGAAAAAAAAAAATGCCCCAGGAACACCTGAAACAGCACCAATTTGCTCTTTGATCTCCCTTGCAAACTCATTTGCTGTGTTCACTGGCCTGCATAATGGGCTGTTTTTTAATGGACAGTCACCTGTTCTGAGAAAATTAGGGAAAGCCGTCATGTGGCTATATAATATAAGGACTGAGACTAAGATGTTCTATACTATCCCTGATAAAAGGTAGAAAATATTGAGATTACACTTGTGCGTTTTAATGGACAGTATTTTTGTAATTATTTCCAGTAATTGTCATCATTTGTTTTCTTTTTTTCTCTCAGTCTATCAATGACCATACAGACCATAGGTGTAGCATAAGTCATTTCAATTTCTTAAAATTTCCACAGGATCACCTTACGTTTTACAACCTATCACAGATTCTCTACATTATAATGTCTACATTAGCGAGTTCTTTGTTCTGGTGATACATTACATGTACATCCACATATCTATTCAGAGCAGGTAATACCTGTGCCAACTTTTGTGAGGGTCATACTTTTAAACGCAATTATTTGCAAATGATGTAATAGACATTTATAACAAAAATGAATATGGGGTTTGCAAGTATGGAAGATTTAAAAATAAGTTTACACAGATACCTCGATAGTTGAATTTATTTTGCCTTTCTCTTGGCGATATTTAAAGAAAATCTGACCGGCTTTTTAATTTCATCTAAACAATTTGGTACACAGTTTTGCTTTCTAAAATTTTGCATTCTCTCTGAGGACATATTTTCGCATTAAAACCCAGTAGTAATCATATATACTGAGTTAGATATCTGCAGCATCTGATTACATGAATGCTTAAATTAATGTTGTTTTTCGTGTTTAACACCATTTTTGCAGCACTTGATAGGCCATATATGATGGCCAGTACATTTGGTAAAGGAAGAACTCAGGAAGAACCACAAACCCATGGGAAGCTACTGGCAAGTCTTCTCACATATCCACATTAGCCGATCTGAGAATCGAAACTGCGCGGACAAAGGTGAGATGTGAATGATCTGTAAAGGCGAATGCTTTAGACCACTTGGCCACCCAGGGCCCCTAATACCAAAATGAAACCAATTCACACTAACATAAGCATTCCCGGATTCTTCTTGAATAACATTTGGTTGGTTGGTTGTTAGTTGTTCTGGGTTTCATGCCATTTTTGAGCTCATGATAGGCTATACATGGCGGCCAGTATATTTGGTGGAGGAAGAACCCGAGAAAACCCCAGGAAGAACCGACGACCGACGGAAAACTACTGGCAAGCTTTCTCACATACCCACGTTGGCCGAGCCTAAGACTCGAACCCACGAGGACAGGTGAGATGTCAGTGATCTGTAAAGGCGAGTGCCTTAGACCACACGGCCACCCGGAGCCCCTACATTTGGTCCATAGGTCAAATGATTGGACTTGTTTTGTTTTTAAAAATGTAACTTTGTGCAAAATATGAAATTGTGAAGTGGGACCTCAAGGGACAAAAAAAAAACCATTGCGTCTGTGGCACACAAGGGACTACAAAAAACAGTTTGTCTAGGACACATAAGGGATTTTTCATGGTCAAGGGACTACAAATAGCAATCTAGGACACTCTAGGGACTTTAAAAAAAAAACTATCTGGGACACTCGAGGGACTATTAAAACAGTCTTTTTTGGATGTTAATGGGACTAGGACACTCAAGGGACCACAAAAACTAGTCTAACTTGGACAGTCAAGGGACAGGAAAAATATTATGCCTTTTATGAACATGGGTCATTTATATAGAAGTCAGACATGTAGCAGCAAATAAACATAAGACAAGGGTTTTTCTAATATCATCATTTATTATCAGTTGTCTTTCATACAAGGCTGGTTTCACTGTGTATTCCTGCATGTAATTTTGAGTTACGATAGATTTATGTTTTTTTTTCTGTGGGTTTATAAGTTACAGGGCATAGCTACAAATGTTACTTTTTTAAACAATCCTTTTTCAATTAGTTGTGACACATAGTACTTTTAGGTTGCAGTAATCTATCATCTTTAGGCCCATAGGTAACATTTGGCACAATAACTGAGGAGCTATTGACAGCTGTATGTTATGTGGCCATACTTACTGTATATACTCGTGTATAAGTCGGGTCCTAATGCAAACAACATAGACCCTGATCTGCCATCGCATAATGCACTGGCAGATCAGGGTCTATGTTTTGTTTGTTTTACTGATTAGTCCTTACAAACTGCATAGACCCAGATCTGCCAGCGCATTATGTGATGGCAGATCTGGGTCTATGCAGTTTGCAAATGGTATCGAGTTATACGCGAGTAATTACGGTAACCATACTGACAGGGGTTTGAAATATTATGACTCTTTTTGTGCCCTCGACAGACAGATGTATACAAAATGCCCCCCTTTGAAAACACCTGAATGAGTTCAGTTTCTTAAGTCTCCGGATGTATATAAACCCATATCTCATCTTAACATGATCAGGAAAGTAATTTATACAGAATACATATATATGTAATTATATGGATTCCTGCTTCCTGTTTGAGTGATGAATACATTTTCAAGGGGTTGTCTGAAGTTTTCCAAGTGGTTATTCTGTGCTTTTATCCTGTGTCAATGTCCATGCCCGGTCATCTCAAGCTGAAATATGGAGACCCACATGGTCAGTGGTGTGCTCTTAGTACAACAAGGTAGTGTATAGTTTTCATAAAATATTTTAAGGATAAAAAATAACAGAGCCTTGTCTGATTAACTTCTGATGTTATTGTCATTGCATATCAGTGTCATTCTGTGCTCCATATGAAATATTACATGTAATAATCCATATCTGCATAAACTGTCAAACTTTCTCACGTCCAGTCAAATATTTTGGTGTGTTCCTTACATACATGTGACAGAACCAGGACATCAAACCAGTAGAGTTACAACAAATTTTGATCAGTAGATTGATTTCTAAACCAGTCGATTTTTGTATCAACATAAATTTTACATGTTTTAAGGGGATTGAAAAGAAAACAAGTGGATTTGTTTTACATAATATGTATTCTGTTAATTCTATAATAAAACAGTAACTATTGAACATGAATCAGATTCTGATGGAAAATGTTAACAATAGTAATGAATTCATACCAGTCTGTGTATTGTCAATCAAGTGAAAAAGGAAGAGTTGTATATCTCATAATTCACTGCAAAGTTTTTTTTTTTTTTTTTTTTTATAAAATCCACAAGCATTGTTAGCTTCCTTCACAAGATACCGACTGGTGACCACTAATGACATTCACTGAGTATTAAGTTTCACACTTAACAGGCTCTCAGTAGTTTTCTCGTCCAGATTTCCCTTGAATCACTTTGTATTTTGTGAAGAATGGAGAATAGTCTTTCCAAATGTTGGTACATAGCAGTCATGCGAATAGATACTTCCTTCGAAGAAAGCGCATGTTTCGGCATTTTGATATGAATCGAACAAAAAGTATACGAACTGCCCTTGAATATTCATTTAAAAACATCTTAACGCAATAACAATTAAACAATACAAAAACTCAAAATAGTAACTTGAGTGTATCTGCCGAAATCATGTTTTGGTCAGTCTCTCTTTTTTGTCTCACCTCCAAAGGTCGGCCAATTTTTATTCAAAGACTCGAAAGCCATTGTGGACCAATTTGGATCTCTTTAATACTTATAACACCTCATAAAACATTCCGCATCTGGCCTTAAACTCCCCAGTTTATTAGCAGCAATACATTACCCTATCACTATTATATAGCTTATTACTTTTTTGTGTCAAAAAATCTCGTCCGTTCGATGTGAAAACATCCTCCCACTTTGAGTGGAGATTTTGTCAACAAGACACGTCACACCCGTGCACCTCTCCGCGCCTGCGCGAACATTCATCTTTTTCATGGACGCCATGGCCTATGGTTGTATCGTCGAACGTAACCTGAGAAAAATTATCTGCTGCGGTTTTCAACCACGTTTGGATCCTTCTTTCACCTAAATTCAATCTGGGTTACATTTGTACATCTCGTCTTATGTTTTTTATGCTGCCCTACGTCAGTGTTTGTTCTAGAAAAGAGTCTTTCTAAATTGCCATGTGTATTCTGTCCTTAGGGGTGAGGGTACACCATGTGTTTTTTTTTTTCAGATACAATTTAGCTCACGGTAAGTCTTGTGTGTTCATTACAACGTGACATAGACAACCGAGATAGCGCCGCAATTAGCAGGCGCATAATTCTACCATTTAAATATTATTGTTTTGCTAATTCATCAATTGTATCTTTATTTACCACGCGTGACGCGTCGCATTGCTTGCTGTACTTTCTTGGGAACAATAAAGTTTGTCAAGAAAACTAGACTCCTAATCCTTGTAACATGTATATGTATATTGTTTACCTGTAGGCAAATTCCACTGTGGTGCATATAGACCGCTAAAGTATATGCAAACAGAGCGAAGTGAACTGGTGTGCATAGAGCACGCGACATATACAAAAAGGGTGAGTTTGCCACGTGTGGAAATAAAAGGTGAGTTTTACACGTTTTATTATTGTATTATTTTATATAAAATGAAACAATTGTTTACCTTTGAACATCCACTGGGGTGCAGTTAGGACGCAGTGGATGCAAAGAGGTCAGATGAACTGGTGTGTGTATAGTACGCAGTATATACAGGCGAGGCGAGTTTTCACGTGTGGAAATAATATAATATTATTATTATTATTATTGTTGTTCTCCTTCAGATAAATTCTTAATTCAGGGAACAATTGCCTACCTTGTGCAAATATACTGGAGGTGTATAACACCCGGTACATGCAGACAGGTGAGTTTTATGTATGAAGAATAATACAATATTATTTTTATTATTATTGTGCTCTTTCAGAAACATTTTCTTTTCAGAGAACAATGTCAGGTCAGTCTGTAGGAAGTATGGCCACAAGAAGGGCCCTTGGATACTCACCCAGACTACCTCACGTGTTCAAGTGTGCACGTAAGAAAAACGTTGTACCTCTCGCAAACGACTAATGAAATATGCAATCTAGCCGATTCCAGACGTATGTATAGAGGGCGGAAGAAACATTGATCCGCATCATCGTCTGAATTCTCAATTTTTTTTTTCTCTTATAGAGTCTCAGGCGGGCACACACTGCGAGAAGACTAGTTCTTCAAGCTCCCGGGTCCCAGGAGTGTATGGGACCAATACTCAAAAGAAAAAAGACTAGAGAGTCCGGAGACAGGAGACCTCTCCTGTAAGGGAGGGAGTGAACGTTCCAGGAAAAAAGGAGTAGATCGCCCCTCCCGGGAAGGGAGAAGACGAACATGAACAGTAGCATGTCACTGCCTTCCACCAGGAAGGAAGTGCACTGCTTGTCTCAAGGTAGCGTGTTGAACACTCAAGGTGGGAGGTGTTGCACCGCACCAAGCACTTCCACAGTAGCGTGTCGCACCGCACCCTAAGTAGTGATGAAGACAACTGGCATCCGATATGTCTCCTGACCGGTGACCGGTTCGGTCACCGGTCAGTGTCCGGTGACCGGTCTGGTCACCGGTCAGTGTCGGGTGACCGGTCCGGTCACCAGGTATTGACCGGTGACCGGTCCGGTCGCCGGGTATTGACCGGTCCGGTCATCGGGTATTGACCGGTAGAGATGACCGGTCAATGTATGATGACCGGTCACTTAAAAAAAAAAAAACGTACAGGATTGGGAGTCTGCCCACAGGGTTCAGACTAGGGAAGGGGATTGGATCGGGATTACCCCTTTTCTATTATCCCAATGAATCCGTACGAGAGGTGGGGCCCAGAGTAGAGGCGATGCCGCGACTCGTGTCCCGCCATCGCCTCCTCGTCAGGTGGCATTCACCTACAAGGCAGAAGCATAGCATCATCCACGAAAGACAAGCGGTCTCGTCTTTATCCTGGAACATCTAGAACACATAGACGAACAAGTACGGGAAATGGCGCAAAGTTCACCTATGTAGAAGGACATAATGATGTCCAGCCACTCTCCTGCTCGGAGTGTTCTAGATGATGATGCGTTTATCTACCCTCGTTGACTCCAGTGAGATCGAGGTAGAAACAGCTCTTTTGTCGCCTCCTATTAGTCCCACAAGTTCCTCTCACTTAGATGATTTGGAAGAGATCTGGGATAACGCTGTAACTTGTGCCCAAAACCATCTTGCGCACAGCCCAAGAAGATCTTTTCCAGTTTAAAGGATCTCCGGGACCCAGCCACAACCAGATCTCCTGCTCCTTCTACATTCCTCAACGATTGAGGAAATGTCATAGAGGTTCTTCCACAGGCCAGCCTGTGCTAGACGGCGTAGAGGATGATCTGCCCCTCCCTCTACTTTGAGACCTTGGTCTCTGCCTCTACTTACTGGGTACATTCCCGAAGTGAAAACCCATTAAGAACCTCTCCAGTTGGATGCAGATGTCTCAAGTGGGTATTATAATTGAAGCCTGGGCATGCCTTCCTATTCAACCTTTGAGCAGAAGGGCCGACTTCTGGTCACCATAGCTTCCTATGCAGACCTCTGCTCAGCTACTTCGTTTAGTATGCTGAAGGAAGCTGCTTTGAACCCAGCCGCATTACTATGCGTGCTGGAAGCTGTGATCAAGACATCCCGGAATTCACTCTCTGTCATGATGGTTTTATCATTGGAACTTCTTCCACCATCACACTGTGCTGGACTCCTCAAAGGTCTTATTTAACCATAGGAAAGACCTTCTAAGGGCTGCTCCATTGGAAGCCAAGAGCCTCTTCAGAGGACTCATCCCCACTGTGGCTTCACAAGATTTGAAGGATCATGAACATGGTTCCTTCACAACTGCACCTGGCCCATCGTAATCGGCCAGGAAGCACACTAAGGTGATTTGCTCCCAGGGGCCACCCACTAAATTTTAAAACAGATGCAGCCCCAGTCCAATGCACAAGTTCAAATGAGACCTCCTCCTCCTGAGTAAAGTCCTCAAGAGGAACTTCCCCAACCCGCCTTCCTTTCCCAAGGAAGGCAGTGGGGGGGGGGGGGGATGGCTCTAGGGACTCATATCCTCTCCTGCCGTGCAGTCCTCTCCTATTGTCCCTGTAGGTACTTGTCTAGGTCTCTTTTCAGAGGCTTGGTCAAGTAACTTGGATGATGGGTGTGTCCTTTCTATGTAAGTGAGGGTTACCGGCTTCAGTTCTGGGAACAACCTCCTTTATCAAGGACCCCGATGTTCTTCACAAGTCCAATTTGGGGAAAATTTAATGAAGAGGTGCACACCCTTTTACAGAAAGGGGCAGTCAAGAGGTTCCTGAACGATCAGTCTCCTGCATTCTACTTCCAATTCTTCCTGGTCATCAAGAAGTGGGAAATTGTGTATCATTTTCGATCTCCCCCTGTTAAACTGGTGGGAATACCTCCAGGTTTGCTTGGACCAGGAAGTCTTTAATTTCTGGGTTCTGTCATTCGGAATCGCTTCTGCACCCCGAGTCTCCACCCATGTTATGAGAGTTGTAGTGCCCTATCTCTGATTACTGGGAACCCCGATTCTCCAGTATTTTCACGAATAATAATGTTCAGGTTCAGTCCCGGCATCATGACCTGCCCGTTGTTGGTTCACAGTGACTCGGTTGGATTTGTTTTTACCCAACCTTGAGAAGTCAGAACTCGTCCCATCTAAGTTACGTTGGGATGAACTTCTTCGTGAACCAGAACTTATTCCGGGTTCCACTGGATCACATAGATCGAATCCTGGCACTGCTAGAGGCACTACGAGCAAGAACATTGTTGTCTGCTTGCCTTTATCTACCGTATTTACCGTATATCTTGGGACACCGTATATCTTGGGACACCATAAATTTATTTTTAAAGTAATTTTTTTGTGCACTGTATGTTCTGGGACAGATCGTTTTTTTCGAGTCGTAAGTTGTGGGACACCTTTTGAATCATAATATCGATAGCTTAGCTGGTAAAAAAATGCACTCAAACTTATATTTTATTACATAAATAAAATAAAAACCGCTGTCAGTGTTGTTTGTTTACACTTTTCTTCTTAACTGCAAACTTTTGAAGAACAAATTTTGATAAATATATGGGCAATATAGGAGACTAGATGTTTGCACTACGTACAAAATACGTGCAAGTCGGAGCAGCCTGTACTTGTATTATAATTTGTTTTACTGTATAAACACTGTTTGATGCAGTAAAAGTTTTGAGTTGATTTATATTTGCCTTTTTCATAAGCCAGATCTAATTCCCAAGTAATATTTCCTCAGTTATCTGCCAGTGCAAACCCTTTAGCTTGTAAAGGCAGCCTCACTTTGTTTTCCCAACCCTTTGATCGAGCTCACTTTGTTTTCGTAACCCTTTGATCGAGCCGCAAAGTTGATACTTGTTCATTGTTCAGTGCCAAGTAGAGTCCTATATTAAGCTGACAGAATTTATTTGAACTTCCTGTGATCATGCCGCACAATTGACGCCGGTTCAGTGAATACTGCTAAAAAGAAATCAAAGCCGGCTTCCCTTGCTCGACCGACTTTGTATATAAAAAATCTGCACACTTAAAAGAATCCAAAGTCGGCTTCCAGGGTCTGCTTGCTTACTACAAACTTATCCATCACGGCTGAGATGTATAATGTGGTTTATTTTGTTTTATTTGTATTCCCCTTTATATATGCTAAAATAGTACGGTAACAATGAATGTGAGGAGTCACTTTTATTGTAACAATGTGTGATAAGTTTTCCATTCAAACTGTTCCATTGTTTCAATTTATTTTCGAAATTGCTGTGAATACCGGTAAAAAGAAACCAGAGTCGGCTTCCCTAGGTCGGCCTACTCTGTATATAAAAAATCTGCATACTTGAAAGAATCCAAAGTCGGCTTCCGGGGTCGGCTTGCTTTGTAATAAAATAATCTTTGTATTTGATAGCCAAAGTCTCTACCAGGTGTGTTTATTCACCACCCAAGCATCTATTGTTTGCCACCTGTCATTATAATTGATGTTTGCAGGGTAAATACATGGGTGCAACATCATACACAGCATTAATTGTCTTTAAGAATATTTTTTTTTGTACAAGGGTAACCCATGCTAGCAAAAATGTTGTCATTTTCACTCACAGTCAATGTATTTACTAATAATGATTTTTATTTGCGAAATATTATTACATTGTTAACCTGGATATAATACACTCTTGGTTATTTTGCACCATACACCGGATCATGCGTGAATTGCTGATGCCTTCAAGCAATCGGTTATCTCTCGGTCTCTCTCTCTTTCTATTGTTTGTGATTTTGCTGGATCCAATTTTCAGTTTGATAATATACCGGTATTCAAACTTCTTAGGACAGCCAAACATGATTTGTTTATCTATATTCACGTCAATAAAATAATGTGTCAATGTTGTTACCGGACATAATCTATACACACGACCGGTACTCTACATTACCAGACCATGTCGTGTTAGTGGATAAGTTAGTGATAGTGGATACGTTTGTGTCTTTTATACATAAATTGCTTATGAAGAACAAAAAAGAGGAATAAAAAAGAACAGTACAAGGTTAGTTTCTTTCAGTTTATTATCAAATAAACGTTAAATTTACCTACCTTATTGTAACATGAAGTGCTGGGGGGGGGGCAGCAAATTAAACACAATTTGTTTCGGTTCTTAAGTTCTGGGACATATGATCTAGTTGGAAAAAAGTTTAACCATAAGTTATGGGACAGGAAAAAAATCATTTATTTTATCTTGTCCCAAGATATGCGGTAAATACGGTATCCCTTTTGGTAACCTTGAATGCCACTGCAGATCTGGTTCCCTTAGGAGGGCTCCATGTGCGCCCTCTACAGTTTCTCCTTCTCGCAGGGTGGAAACCATACAAGGATTCTCTATCAGCTCTGATTCCTCTAGGAACAACCTAGAAATGAAGCGGTATTTCTAGCGTTGCAAGGGTGCATCGACAGAGTGAAGGGGTTGATCTGTCATGGTCTCCTCCGACAACATGCCCGTCGTAGCGTATCTCCGATATCAAGGAGGCACACATGCCCCTTCTCTTCCGTGGAGGTCTGGAACCACCTCGTAGAACATTTCCCTCCGAGTTCACCACATCCCTGGGAAGAAGAACATTTTAGCGGACAGTCTGTCCAGGTCAGGCAAATAGTTCTCATGGAATGGACTCTTCACCGCGAAGTGACAGAGCCCCCTTATTCTCACTATGGGGAAGGCCCCTCGTGGACTTGTTTGCAACCAGGCTGAACAAAAGACTTCCCTTTTACGTCTCTCCAATCCCGGACCAGAGAGCTTGGGCAGTGGACGCATTCAGCTTCCAGTGGGATCGTCTGTTCGCATACGCCCTCCCACCATTGCAACTACTACCGCAAGTTCTGCAAAAGTAAGAACTTCCACTGCCCGGATCATTCTCATAGCTCCATTATGGCCCCAATGAACTTGGTCAACGATCTTTTAGACCTATTGATAGATCAACCCAGGTCTCTTTCTTACAGGAGGGATCTTCTGTCACAACACAGGGGCTCCCTCCTACGCAACAGCCCACACATTCTCCACCTTGACGCTTGGCTTATCTCAAGCGATCTATCCGCCAGAACAAGTTTTCGGGCCGGGTTGCCAGTTGCATCATTCAGGCCAGGAGAGCTTCTACATCCAAGGTCTATGATGCCAGGTGGAGAATCTTCTGTGATTGGTACAGTAGGAAACGTGTTGATCCCAGCTGTCCCTCAGTAACTGCCATTGCTGATTTCCTTTTGTTTGTTTCGAGAACAAAAGATGTTCAGTATCAACTATCAAGGGCTATAGAGCCGCCATTTCTAACACACTTAAATTTTTTCAGGGCTTGCAATCGGTTCAGTTCCACACCTTGCTGATCCCATTCAGTATTTTGAGCTACAGAGACCTGTCTCCAGCTATCTTACGCCCAGATGAAATCTATCATGTGTTTTATGGTCCTTAACAAAACCCCCTATGAACTATTGAGTGAGGCTTCCCTTCAGGACCTCACACTCAAGACTGTGTTTTTACTTGCTTGGCGTCTGCGAGAAGACGTAGCGAGATTCATACATTGTCTGTTGACACTGGCTGCCTCCGGTTTAACGGTAATTACGAATCCGTTTCCCTCCTTTGTCAGCAAATCAGTTACCTGCGGTGGCCCCATCACCTATAGAGATCCCCAGTCTCAGTCGAATCTGTGCTGGAGATGATCAAGATATGTTCTTATGCCCAGTTAGGGCACTGCGTTTCTATCTAAATGCTTCAAAAGTGAAAGAAAGGGCAGGAAACGTCTTTTCCTTCCCCTTAAGGGTTCCGTTGATATTTCGGCCTCCACTATTTCACGGTGGATTGTCACCACAATTAAAAGAGCTTATCAGTCCCTTACTGTTAGAGACCTCTCTTTTACGAAACTAAAAGCCCATGAGGTTCAAGCCGTCGCTGCCTCATGGGCCTATCTAGAGGACATCATGAAGGCAGCATTTTGGCGATCCCATACTACCTTCTCTACCTCCGCTAATTGCGTAGGTATTCTCTCTTGGGACCCATAGTTGCAACACAACATGTGGCCCAGAGGGACTCCAACAATTTGTAAAGTGGATCTCTCCCTCAAATGGTGAGTACTTTCCATTTTTCTCTGTTTTTGATCAGTTTAACATCAGCCTACCCGCCTAACTGACCAATTCAGCTATATAATAGTGATAGGGTAATGTATTGCTGCTATTAAAATGTAGTTTTTTTGGGGGGTAAAACTAATTTTAATTATGCAATACTTACCCATCACTATTATCAAATGCCCTCCTCCCACCCCGCTCTGATGTCCTGGTGTAATTTCGTCTATGAAAAAGATGAATGTTCGCGCAGGCGCGGAGAGGTGCACGGGTATGACGTGTCTTGTTGACAAAATCTCCACTCAAAGTGGGAGGATGTTTTCACATCGAACGGACGAGATTTTTCGACACGAAAAAGTATCAAGCTATATAATAGTAATGGGTAAGTATTGCATAATTAAAATTAGTTTTACCCCCCCCCCCCCCCTAAACTACATATTACAAGCATAAGGTAATCAATTAACATGTTGCCGTGTACACGTTAGCCTTGTTAAGCAGAGTACTCAACCATACATCACTGCACCAGTATAATATTTCCAGTCCCCCAGTAGACTGGTTCCCACTGGTTTCTATAATGTGTGGATAGAACACTTAAAAATTATGGGGTTTTTTTAAAATAAATTTTTTTATAAAATGTTTTATTTTTCAAAAGCAGTAGATTTCAGCTGTAAAATGGTATCTCCCATAGACAGCTTTTAAAACTATTTTTGTCCTGCCGCTGGTAGAATTACATGTATGTCCTTATGATAATCTACATGTAGTAATCCATATCTGCATCAACTGTCAAACTTTCTCGGGGTTAGCCAATAAATATTAAGTTAAGTATTGCATGCTTAGTTACTGTAATAATAACTTGAACCAAGGACTGCAAGTTAGGGAAGGTTTAAGGCTGCGATTGAGTGAGTCATTCAGTGTTGCACCTTGAAAAAGTCCAGGGGACATTTTCCCGCCCCAAATTGCCAGTGTCTCCATAAATTAAGAAATCCCCATATCTTGATTATTATAGGGAGACAGAGGTACATGAAAGTATCCACCTGACAGTTCAAACAAGGTGCAACACTGTTCAGGTGGTACTGAGTTTTTGAGTTACTGATATTTGAAGCTTTAATGTAACTGTGCATTAATAAACACTGTAGGGAAAAAAAAAACAACCCTAATATCTCATTTGTCCAATTTCTTGTTTATCCATTTAGCGACCCTGATATAGGCAAGTTTACCAGTGAAATGAAAAGGGGACACAAACGGCATGCAGAATGAATGAAATGGAATGCAGAATGATTGTAGATGAAATGCAGAATGAATGCTGACAAAATGATGCAAATGCAGAATGATGAATCTTTATGAATGTATTTGAAAATTGATTATTTTCAAGCTGCTGCTAAATTTCAATGGTCAAAAACCCTTTTGCATGATAATCCAGGATAAGATTCTTTACGCTGACAGAGAATTTTTCATCACTTACTAACTGTGACATTGTTTTTACAGACATAAACAACCAAAAAAACACCATTAATATGATGACATAATCACCAGTGGTTGTACCTGTACAATCTTTATTTGAATGAAACGATAAAGGAAATAGAATTTGTTGACCAATACTCTACAACTGTATTTTTACACTTATTTTAGTTGTGCTTGTATTTTATTAGGCAACACCTAGCCACTGTTGTGTTGAGGTGTTGTGTTGCCACTGTTGTGTAGCCACTGTTGTGTTGAGGTGTTGTGTTGCCACTGTTGTGTTGAGGTGTTGTGTTGCCACTGTTGTGTTGAGGTGCCATAAAATGCTGCTACATACATACGTAAATTTATCATAAATTTAGGTGATACAGAATTCTACAGTTTCGTACTTTCCATAGGGTTTGATTTTTAAAGAAAAAGAATTTCCCAGGTTTTCCTCACTGGTTATCCGGGTCATTTAAAATAGACCTTGTATATCTTAGGTATTGTTCAAATAACTTTTAATTCCCTTTATTTTGGTGTATGATTGATAGGAGTAATTCGGATTATAGAGTATACAGCTTGGTCTTACTTAAGATGTGCACCTCTCAAAAGACCTCTAGCATTTTCTCAACATAGCAACCAGTGTTATGCTAAAAGACAGGAATATGAAACTTTCCACAATTATTCCTTTGAGGTCACTGATACATTTTACAGGTTGAACAGGGATGGAACAGATCAGGTTCACAGAGGTCAAAGGGTAAATAGATGGGGTGGGTATTGAATTGAAAATCATATTGCAATATACAGTAGGACCCCGCTATAGCACGATGGTCGGGATCCACAAACTGAGATTGTGCTATGTCCCGAACCGTGCTATAACCAGCCTAGACAAACCAAGTCATTTAGCTGAAGAAAATGATGCATGCACCCAAAAAATGGGGGGGGGGGGGTGTAAATCGTGGGCTCAAAACAGCTTGCTTCATTGGCACAGTTACCATCTTAAATTAATGCATATAAAATGAGAAATACACATGCAGTGAAAACAGAGACTGCACATATAATATTTTACTTTATTCAGAGAACCATGCATTGGTACATTTATATGTACATGTCTAATGTATAGCATGAATAGTTAAAGGATCAACACGTCTACTCACCAACTGATCTCATGGCATGCATAGGAGCGAGTCCATAATAATTCCATCGAAAATATGCACACAGAAGTATAATATCATTTTCTGATAATGTTCTGAAATCCTACATCGTCGTCTAGACATTGTAAATCGTCGTCGTCTAGTCATCATAAATCTCGTCCGACTTTGATTCATCGGCTTTACTGTCATATGCGGGTGCTTATGCAGAGACTGAGCTTGGGCTCTGTAAGTGACAGTTTGATCATAAAGTCAGAAATCTAGTAAAGGATGCAACTAAAAACGTGTCAATTGTGCTGCAAGATCAAAGGGAGTTCAAATAACCACCCTCTGTTACTTGGCACTGAACAAGTATCAAACAAGCAGCTTGATCAAATAGTTTTCACGTTTGAAAACAAAGAGAGTGGTGCATTTACAAGCTAAGGGATTAAGGTCAAAGTATACACACAGGAAGTTGTAGAACTCTACTTGGCACTGGACAGGTATCAGATTAGCGGCTTGATCAAAAGGATTATCAACTTGAAAACAAAGTGAGTGCCTTTACAAGCCAAAGGCTTATTGGCCCACGTGCACTGGCAGATAACTTGGGAAATATCACTTGGGAATTAAATCTGACTTGTGGAAACACCGGACTTAATCCTGTCCATGGCTTCAAGCTTCTCTCTGACAGTAAAAGCTTTATGTTTCTGTGTACTGTTATCTATTGTAAATAACTACTAATTAAAACTCTGACATCTATTTGTTTGAACGACTACAGTAAGAATAATTGTTAATCAACAATGGGGTCATTTTTATAGGGAATGGACAACATTGTTCACTGGTCAACTGATTGTGTGGCAATTGTTTAACAACACAGCCAAGCCACATGTGTGTATTGGCAGCTTTCGTTTTTTGATGTTTTATAAATCATTGCCGCATGGTTTGAACTACCTTTAGCTTTGAGAGTGACTTTGATGATTATCAATGACTTTAATTAATTGATTTATAAATTCAGGTGAGAATCTTTTATCAACCACTGCATTGTTTGGTGCTTGGCTTGGTATGCAATTGAATGAGCAAACATATGTCGGCTATTGTTTGAGCAACAATTGTATACGGAATGTATTGAAGACAAACACAAAGAAGACTTAATGACTTTATTGTTCATGTATCAATAATAATAAGATTAACACTTTTCAGCTTTAAAATGAGCTGACATCTTTCAAAAATAAACTAAGATCAAAGTGCAGTGATTGACTACTCACACATTTGAAATGAACATTCACAAATAGAAATGTTCAGCATCTTTATTCATATAAAGAAAGATGCAATCATAAGACAGTTTTTCTTCAAGAATACAATACAGCTTGCCAAATTATTAAATCAAACTCTTGCTTATTTTGGCACAAAACTTTGCAGTAGTTCAAGAAATTGGCGAAATTATTGTCAAATTTCGGGAGCCACACCACGATCGTATTGTATCCGAATTCATACACGATCTTTTCCCCAAAATGATAATTAATTTCTTCCACATTATTTTTCGTACTTTGATTTTTCATGTACGAAAAAATAGATGAAATTTTGGGAGCCATGCCACGATCGTGTTATATCCGAATTCGTGCTATAACGAAGCGTGCTATAGCGGGGTCCTACTGTATTGCAATATTATTGCAATATATTGATTTAAGAAAACTTACAGGTGATCAATTGTCTGTTTTCTCATAATGACCAATTTTCCTAGGAGGGTGCTTGTTCATATGGTAGGTTAGATTTGTGGTTCCACCAGAAAACTTAACATGAGCCTCACATAATCTGCACACAGCAATTGCCTCATCAATCTTCCTGTCCATTTTGCTCTTTCTTAAAGCAAAATTAGTCCATATGGCCAACCATGCTTTCAAATTTGTCACCAGGTTGTATTCAGCCATGCTATAAACACTTGTTGCTCCAGGTCAATGTTAGTTAGTCATCAGTGTCAGCAAGGTACTTATTTGTGACATAGAGTAGTTAAAGCTTCAATAAGGATGAAGATTTACATTGATGTAGCTACCAATTATCCATCCTGCAACTTCCCAGGGAAACAAAGGATAAACGTTATGGAAGCAGATTACCGAAGGTACAGGTATCCAATTCAATAGGCCATTGTCAATCAGAAACTATTTTAAGTGGTAAAACATTGCCGATATTAAATTATAAAAATAATAGAGTTTGATTGCAACTTTTTTCAAAATTTACATCAATATCAAACTATATCGATATAATAAATTTATATTGTGATTATTGTATTGCAGGTTTAATACCACAATATACTGGTATTCGATATTATCGCGCACACCTAGTAAATAGTTTGCAAATTCTTTTAACATCAGTCTATAAAAGCATGCACATCTGCTTTTTCATCATTTTTTCCTTAAATTTATTATAAATGAATAAAAAGAAATAATTTTTGCTATATTTTTGTCTCACTTAATACAACAGTTTTAAATTTATGTTGATTTTACTTTTGTATTCTAAGATTTTTAATTTCCTCATAATTATGGACATTTCACGCACAGTACTACCACAAGGCATATCATATAAGCAAGATCAAAATAGGCATAATTATTTTCATACATACATCACTATTAATGTGCCATATCATACATGATGATATGAAAAAAAGAAAAGCAATTGCACAAAAATGTTTATATTTGTCTTAAGGTCCCGCTCTATAGGTCATACTTTCCATAGGGTTTAATTTTTAAAGAGAAAGAATTTCCCAGGTTTTTCTCACTGGTTATCCTGATTATTTAAACAAAGACCTTGTTTATCTTAGGTATTGTTAAAATAACTTTTAAGTCCCATTATTTTGGTGTATGATTGATGGGTGTAATTTTAGTTATAGAGTATTAGGCTTGGCCTTACTTCAGATGTGCATCTCTCAAAAGACTGCCAGCTCTGCTTGGTCATTTTTACTTCCTGGACTTAAGAGGTAATTGGAAAAAAACTAGCCAATAACTTTTTGTAGTTTTTTTAATATATTTTATAATTCATTTATTGCTCTTTCAGAAGTTAATATTGTCTAATCTTGCAAAATTTATTTTGCCATTTTAATAACTGTGAAAGTTAGTGTTCTTTTGACTAGTTCAATCCAGAATTGGCAGCTGTGCATAGTTTTTGATTTTGAAAATTTTAACCCATTTTCATCTGACCATATCTGAACTCTTTTTAAGTATATTTATCGTTGATGTTCAGTAATATGTATATTTGTTACCTATAGCAGATCTGAAAGTCGTAGATGTATAATGAGCAATCAGTTCCTGAATGTAGGCATTTTACCATGTAGTTAATTTTTATGTTGAAAAGGGTGGCTGACAATATGGTACCCTGAGGAACACCAGTAACCATGGTTGCATCTAGGACATGCGATTGTGAAAATCCCCTTCAGAATTTAAAATTGACTGTAATATACAGAAGACATAATATGCATTTAATACACTTATACTTGCTATTGCCCTGTTTGAATCTGTTGAATTTTTTTTTGTTTTTTACAACATACTGGGAGACCCCCCCTTATCACTGCGTTGGCTCCCCTTTATTAAGATTCAATGGGGGCAAGTTCCCACATCTACCAAATCCTAGATGCAACCCTGCATATCATGAGGATAGCTTTCAGAAAGGGTGGTACCTACCTTAACTCTGAAATTTCTGTATTTCAAAACATTGGATATAAAGGAAGGTAGGTTTTCCTTTAGATCTAAGTTGAATAGACTCATTCCTTACTTCCATGTGGTGTCAAAAGATTTCTTAAAGTCAAAGAAAATGGTTAATATTTATTCTTTTTTTATGAAGCTTCTCTTATAACTGTTTCAAAGTCTGACTAAATGATCATTGGTTCTTCTCTGGCATCTGAATCCATATTGAAAGTGTGATAGTAGTTTGTTGGATTCAAGATACCAAAGAAATTTGTCATCTATCATTTGTTCCATGGTTTTGCAAATGCAACTTGTTAGTGTTATAGTTGGAAGGGTTGGTATGGTCTTTGCCAGGTTTGGGTACTGGTATCAATATTGCTTCTCACCACGATGGTGGGAACTTCCCAGTTTCCAGAAGTTTTTGAAACTGTAAAGTAATGCATTTAGGTCCGTATCGGGTAAGAGTTTCAAAAACTGATAGTGGATATCATCTGGTCCTGCTGGTTCCTACAAACCATGAATTTATAAAAAGCCAAGGACCAATGATCCTTCTGTGGGGACAGATAGGATCCTCTGCTCCCAATCCACAATAGGATCCTCTTCTCCCATGCACAGGTACTAAGAAAAAAAAATGCCATTGTTTGCTGAACCACAAAACTAATTACTGATGAAAAAATACCATATATATATACTCGCTTATTTGCCAAGTCCAACTGCAAGCTGCACAGACACAGATCTGCCATCGCACAGTGTGATAGCAGATCATGGTCTGTGTTGTTTGCAGTTGAACTTAACTTATAAGTGAGTACGGTATATATGGTAGTTTTTTGGTTTTTTTTAGCTCAGATCCACAAGTGAAATTAAGGCTGATTCCTGTGATAAAATATAGAGATTTTATGTGCTCAGAATGTCAGGTGACATAATCTGATTATAGAATTCTCACAAAGATTTTGGATATTGAATTACATAACCATATTCCAACAAAAAGTTGAGAGAGCCCTGTACATTGAAAACATTGAAGATTCTGTTTTCAAGACTGAGAATTAATTCAGGGCCAGAAACTGTACAGTAAGTTCTGGAAGCAAGAATTCGTGCCACTACCATGATCTCTGTTATTACTGTAACATTGAGTTACTTGGTAGAATTCAAGTGCAGCTTGAATCAGATTGTATTAGTAACAGGAAATTATGTATATAACATCTTAGAAAGAGGAGCATCCAATTGTTATGGAGTTACAGAGATGGTTTAAGGTCAAGTTAATACGGATGATTTTGCACATGTGAACAATCACTGTGTATACTACTTTTTTGCACTTGGATTTGGGATTAGTGAGAGACATTTTTGGCCAGTAAGAGCTTCATTCCCTTCAAAGGACTCTTGTTTGAGTATTTTGGATTAGTGAGAGACATTTTTGGCAAGTAAGAGCTTCAGTTCCTTCAAAGGACTCTTGTTTGATTATTTGGGATTAGTGAGAGACATTTGTTTGGCCAGTAAGAGCTTCAGTCCCTTCAAAGGACTCTTGTTTGAGTATTTGGGATTAGTGAGAGACATTTTCGGCTAGTAAGAGCTTCAGTCCCTTCAAAGGACTCTTGTTTGAGTATTTGGGATTAGTGAGAGACATTTTTGGCCAGTAAGAGCATCAGTCCCTTCAAAGGACTCTTCTTTGAGTATTTGGGATTAGTGAAAGACATTTTCAGCCAGTAAGAGCTTCAGTCCCTTCAAAGGACTCTTGTTTGAGTATTTGGGATTAGTGAGAGACATGTAGCTTTTTTTTCTTTTCTCAAGTTTCTTGCAAGAGAACAATTATTTTAATACAGAAGATTGTGGTTGAGTGGATATCATCTTTAGGTCATTCAAATAAATAATTCATGGAAGATCATAGGTATGTGGTCAGTAACTGTATTAATTTATATTACATGACTAATGTGTCATTTAGGTTAATATACCCATATAATAATTTTCTATATGTGATACATATAATAACACCTCATAACCTCACAAATGATGCCATGTAAGCTACATGTGTATACTTAATGACCTAGGTATTCCAGAGATATATAAGTACACTAGTCTACACTAAATTATACTAGTATGTAGTTTTGTCAATTAAGAAATGATTTTTTTGTTATGTGATAAACATAATCTTACAGTTGGGCTCATTCCAAATGAAATTTATGAAAGTTGTAAAATAATTTCAATCTTTTGCTATGCAAGGTTCGAAAAGGAAATTATTTGACTTGTTTCATAAATTTCATTTGAAATGGGCACTCATGTATGATCAGCTAATCTTCCTGTCGTCCCCCACCCCCTCAACCTATCTCTTACTAATTAAGTTCCTTATATATCTCCATCATTTTTCAACAGTTTGGATGTTTTGCTGAAATCCAGTGCATTAGTTATAAGTTCTCATGTAATAAGACTATCTTGTTATGTTAGGTACTAACTTGGACACAGCATATACAAAAATCAGAATAGGTTATGTTGCATTTTCTGGAAATAGTTGCATTTTAATTAAATGACTAGAATGTCTAGTGCAAGTAACCTTTTCAGAATGCCAAATCACACCTGGTTGCTTTGTTATCCTGTGCAAAAGCCAACAGGCTGGTTGCTTTGTTATCCTGTGCAAAAGCCAACAGGCTGGTTGCTTTGTTATCCTGTGCAAAAGCCAACAGGCTGGTTGCTTTGTTATCCTGTGCAAAAGCCAACAGGCGGGTTGCTTTGTTATCCTGTGCAAAAGCCAACAGGCTAACTCAGTAAACATTTTATTTTCTGTTTAGATTTTATTGCTGCTTTCTGTTGAATGCAGGTAACAGTCGTCACTGTTTAACAAATCTCCAGTAAAAATCAGGAAAAATATTACAGATTTTCTCGAGACAATAATAGTATGTGATAACCAGCTCATTGGTTCATTTAGTATAGTGGTACCTTTTAGAGAACCTTAAAAATGTTGAGAGGTCTTTCAGAATGATTATAAGACTTTATCATATATAATCACCTTATAACCTTGTAGCCTGTTGTGAGTATATTATGGACATCTGCATGGTCAAATTAGAGGACTACATTCATGGCTGCAATGAAGCAGTTGCTGCATATGATGTTCCCTTGCACTTGATTCTATATAGACAATTTTTAGTTCACCAAGCATTAAGGTAAAGTGAGCTTAAGGTATGACCTTGTGTCGATTGTGTGTTGTCTCGATTGTGTGTTGTCTGTCAACATTTGCTTATTACCACTATGGAGGCCATATTTCTGATCAGTTTTATCAAAGTCGGAATATGTCATCAAGATCTTGAACAAATTCGATAATCAGTGAGATTTATAATATACATAATAATGAGGTGATATTGCATCTGATTGACTGAGCATGTTACCTCTCTGGAAGCCATATTTATAATTTGATTTTGATAAAACTTGAAATACGTGTGTATATATCATCAAAATCTCCTATGAGTTTGATAATGAGCATGATCCATACATATTAATGAGGTGACCTTGCATCTAATTGGTTGAGCTTGTTATCACTTAAGATTAAACGTGGAATATAGGCATTTATGATTAATATTTTCCATAAGTTTGATAACGAGTGAGAACATGCATATTAATGAATTGATCTTGCATCTGATTGATTGAGCTTGTTACCTTTCTAAAGACTGTGTTTATGATCTGATTTAGATTAAACTTGTTAAATAGACTTAAGCGACCAAAATCTTGTATGAGCATAATTATGAGCTAAATTTGGCTCTTGCGTCTGATTGACTGAACTTGTGAACACTTTGGTGTCTAATAATTATGAGCTAAATTTGGCTCTTGCGTCTGATTGACTGAACTTGTGAACACTTTGGTGTCTAATAATTATGAGCTAAATTTGGCTCTTGCGTCTGATTGACTGAACTTGTGAACACTTTGGTGTCTAATTCGAATTTTGATCAAACTTGATAAATGGGTTTATATCATCAAGATATCCAGCTAGTTTTATTATGAGTGAGATCTCTTATATGAATGAGGTGATCTTGCATCTGATTAGCTGGGCTTCCTACCACTCAAGAGACAATGGTATTTCTGACCTGATTTAATCAGATATGGTAAATAAGCTAATATCATCAAGGTGTTAATGTTGGATGAGTTCTGTTATGAGCAAGACCTATACATATTTTATGAGGTGATCTTGTATCAGATTAACATCTTTTTATCACTCTGGAGACTGTGTTTTTGATAGGATTTTGATCAAACATGGTAAATAGGCTTATATCATCAAGATCTCATTTGAGTATGATTATAAGCAAGACTTAATATTGCATTTGATTGGCTGAGCTTGTCAAAACCCTAGCAACTATATTTCTGATCAGGATTTGATCATACTTGTTAGATAGTCTTATATCATCAAAATGTTAGATAAATTTAATTATGAGCAGGATCGATTTACGTATATTTATGAGGTAATCTTGTATATGATTGGCTGAGCTTGTTACCACTTGGGAGACTGAATTTCATTTGGAATTTTGCTCCAACTTGGTAAATAAACTTATCTTTTATCTCAGATAGGTGCTATAAAAAGTGAGATCTGTGCATATTAATCAGATAATTTTGCATCTGATTGTCTGAACTTGTCACCTTTCAAGATCTAGTGACAGTATTTCTCATGGACGTTGATGAAACTTGTTAGGCAGGTTTATATCAACAAAATCTTGATTGAGTTCAGTTATGAACAAGAGACTATACATATTACCGGTAGTTATGCCTTTATGCAGTTTGTTAGGAGTATTCAGTAGAACAAACAACATAGACCCTGACCTGCCAGTGCATTATACAATGGCAGAACAGTGTGTTAAAATAAATGGCAGTTTTTCTAAAGAAGAACCAATTACATGTGGAGTACCACTGATCAATATTGGACCCACTCCTCTTTATGATCTGCAACTGAAAATAGGCAACCAACTTGTAAGCAGATGACTCCACTCGATCAGATTGCAAACAGCTAAAATCAGACCTAGAGGTCTCCCATCAGACCCTTACTTAGAATAGATTCCTGGTGTAAGGAAAATGGCATAAAAGTAAACACAGACAAGACTAAAGTATTAATGATTCCTGCCCAACAAAAAGAGCTACATTGGAAAATAACAATTTGAATCTTAAATTGGATGAAATTTGTCTAGAAATGGTTACCCATGACAATCCTTGGGGTGATGGTTGACAACAATTTGCAATGGAATGAACATATTCAAGTCATGTGTCATAAAGTCAATTCATGTCTCTGGTTATTAAGCAAGATAAGGCCATATCTATCAACTAAACATAGGTTAATATATTACAAAAGCTATATACAACCATACCTAGACTACTGTAATGTTATCTGGGGAAACACTTCTGACAAGAATATTTGCAAATTATTCTGCTTGCAAAAAGGGCTTGCAGACTCATCCTAGATAATACTGAAAACATCCCAAATGCAATGAATGGTATTAAAATTTTAACAGTAAGCAATCAAATATTTTTGAGAAAGACTAGACTTATGCTTAAAGTTTCAAAAAATATGGTCCCATTATATATCGAGGAACTATTTCATGCTTGAAAACAAGGCAACACTCCCAAGTGAAGATCAGTTTCAGGCAACCACCTTTCCATTCCAAAACCAAATAAAGAACTACATGTATATTTGGGGTCACTAATTTGGAACAGAATCCCAAAGGAAATTAGAGAAAGTACAAATATAAATGCATTTAATTGTAATCTAATTCAGTGGATGAAAAGTATAAATTCTCCAACCTTCCACTTTGTTGTCTCACTATTTTTGTATTGTATATACACAGTGTACCTAGTTGGAGCGTGTTCTTACAAAATTTTCTGTTTATTATGTCCATATATACACAGAGCATATTATCAATGCTTTTTAAAATAATTTTATTGTGTGTGTAACTGTGTACATGTATTCTGTATATAAATATGCATATAATAGAGGGCCACAAGGAGGATTAGTTCCATGCAACTAATTGTGTCACCCTCTTTAAATAAAGTCGTTATTATTATTATTATTATTATTATTATTATTATTACATGTATTATTATTATTTTTATTATTATTATTATTATTATTATTATTATTAATACTATTATTATCAGGGTCTCTGTTGTATGCAGTTGGACTCGACTTATAAGCGAGTAATAGACGGTAATTTTAAATAATACAATCTTTAATTGTTCCTCACTTTCATAATGCCAAATTAACATCAATCTGATGATTGTGAAATATTTTCAGTTGGGAAAAAAAACTCCCAAAAGACAAAAATTATTTCCACATGGTAGAGCTCTTTGAACAGTAAGTGTACAAAAGTTTCATTTTTGCAGCACTTAAAGTTGTATGTGACTTTGTACATGTACTTTAGGTGTCAATTAGCATTTTGAGCTAATGCATACCATCCTTTAATAACATACATTATGCAATCAGTCAATCAGATCTGGATTAATTGTGGAATCAGTAAATCAGATTTAGTTACCGTATATACTCGTGTATAATCCAATACCAACTGCAAACTGCATAGACCCAGATCTGCTATCGCATAATGCGCTGGCAGATCTGGGTCTATGCAGTTTGTAAGGACTAATCAGTAGAACAAACAACATAGACCCTGATCTGCCGGCGCATTATGCAATGGCAGATCGGGGTCTATGTTGTTTGCATTTGGATAAGGATTATACGCAAGTATATACAGTACCAAACTTCCATAAATGAAGGTCAGAGTTTACATTTACAGTGTGGTTACAGTACAACTTTCAAAAGACTCGATATACTCAATGAAAAATAAGTTATACATGATCCGTTATGATTTGGCCATGACACTCTATATGATCCACATATAGGCTGTGTGCATACCTTATCAGTAAATAAAAAAATTCTGGGCAAGTATTTGAGCAAGAGGTTATGTTTTGAATCTCAGCCTTCAAAATTGAAGTGGTTATAGTATTATAATGTTAATATCAATTATATTCAAAAAGTATTGCTTGCATTAATTTTGAATTTATACCTATTTGAATAAAGAGTTTCAAAAATATTGCCTATACATGTATTAACTTGCACTTAATCGATACGCTTTGGTTTGATTTGGTGATTTATGGCACAGAAACACATGAACGACTAGGGCTGATCCAACGGTAGGATTTGAACCTGCACCCTTTCAGTCATGAGTCTGGCACACAAAGCACTGAGCCACTACATTATTCTGTATCAATAGGGGTGATTACTTTACATAATGACTCAAGTTCCACCTACACCCACCAGAAAATTAACTTCCAAGAACTCTGTATCCAATTATTCTCCAAGTTAAAACTCCAGGTTAAGTCTAATTTCCAAAATATCTTTTGATCATGAACCATGTATACTTCTTACCTAGTCATTATATCATTGCATTTATAGCATCACCATAAATCTGTTTAGGGGAATGCCACCCTGTTATAATAATGACAAGGTTTGCAACTTTGTCATACAGTAGGTAGGTAGGGGGTGGGAGTGGATGGGTGGGGTCTCTTAAAAGTATACACTGGAAAGTTTAGCTTCATCTGCAAGCAAATACAGTTATGAAATAAATTTTCTTTGGTAGAAAGACAAGGTTTATGGCAGAAACTCAAGGAAAAGCAACTTATTAATGTAAGAGTAGTTTCTCTGGTGGAAAGACAAGGTTTATGGCAGAAACTCAAGGAAAAGCAACTTATTAATGTTAGAGTAGTTTCTCTGGTGGAAAGACAAGGTTTATGGCAGAAACTCAAGGAAAAGCAACTTATTAATGTTAGAGTAGTTTCTCTGGTGGAAAGACAAGGTTTATGGCAGAAACTCAAGGAAAAACAACTTATTTATGTTAGAGTAATTTCTCTGGTGGAAAGACAAGGTTTATGGCAGAAACTCAAGGAAAAGCAACTTATTTATGTTAGAATAGTTTCTCTGGTGGCATTTTGATTTCCTTTATTTGTTCCTGCAAATACAGGCAACTGGCAGTTCAGATTTATATAAATCATTATACAGGTTGTTAGGGAGTTGTAGCAGAGGCAATTACATAATTGTTGGCACATTCATGATAATAATTACAGTTTTAATCTTCATTGCTGTTGTTTTTAACGGTAATTAGGAATGGGGCCTGACAGGCCAATGATTTTTTAACAAAATAAATTGACCGATCGGGAGCAGTTACAGATTTGAATGTATTTCTCATTGGAATAGGATCCCATTACAAGTCCCCAATGACCACTAAAAAATCACAGCATTAGAATACGTAGGGATTTGGTCAGAAGATGGTGAATGCAATTGTTCAGTAACAGGCTACTTTTGTTGGTATTTCCTCAACAATTCAGAATGAGGCATAAGCATTTGTAGCCTCCTGTAAATGACAAACCCATAGGGACTGACCATTCAGTTTTCAAGTGGGGGTCAGAGAGCTTTTGAAAAATTCTGATTCCCAGATAGCTTGAAAAAAAATACTCCTGCTTTGACTAGTAGAATAAAAGAACTAAATTTTTCCATGATATTTCTTTAAAACATATTATCTAGAGAGAAAAAAAATAATATTCTGGTTGGAAAGAAAATTGCCCACCCCCACCTCCAGAAGATATAAATGGTCAGTCACTTGAAGCCATGAAAGATATCCATTAACCTTTTCAAATGGCAGCCATAGAGCTTACATATTACTGTCTATACTCACATATAATCCGGTTCCAAATGCAAACAACATAGACCCTGATCTGCCATCACATAATGCGCTGGCAGATCAGGGTCTACGTTGTTTGTTCTACTGATTAGCCGTTACAAACTACATAGACCCAGATCTGCTGGTGCATTTTGTGATGACAGATCTGGGTCTATGCAGTTTGCAGTTGGTATAGCCTTATACACGAGTATAGATGGTACATGAAAATACTGTGTAAGATAAAGATGGACTGCCAAGGCATCACTATAGACTTAGAATAATAACCATGTCAGGCTTGACAATTCTAACTGACAATAACTATAACAAATACCAGAGATATCCACTATTATAGGTCCCTGTGCAGACATGAATAAATCCATTACAATATAGGATTTCTCTTACATAATCCAAACTGTTCTATCATGACACATATATTTTAATAAATATAGACTACATGTTCATGGCATTTGGGTAATATAAATTTTCACTAAATGTGTTTTTATGTTTACGTGACTAAAACAAATCTAAAACCTTGAACTTGATGCAAATGAAGATTTTTATGAATGGCACAAAAAAATAAAAATCTTGTTCCTTTATACTGAATAAAATCCTGTGGATGTGAAATACAGTTCAACTCATCCAGAGAAGTTTTCAGCCATAGTCCTCTAGGGCTGTTGTAGATGGACAAATGATTTTTCCAGCACAGTGTAGAATGATACATGCACATTGCCTTACAAAACCTTAAAAACAACATTATTACATGGAACAAAGGATCTGTGGACCTGAAACCATTACATAAAGCAATTTAATAAATTTCCCCTCTTACTTTTTTTTTTCTTTTTTTTTTCTGTATGATTGTACCAGCTCGATGTACTAATTTACGTCATATACAAGAAATTACAACAAGCTGTCAGTTTCCCTGTCATTTAGTCTTGCCTGAAGACTTAATTGCCTTCCTGATATGTTATTGACCCCCAAGTAAGGTGTTGGAACTGACATGCCCTGTTGTATCATGTGCCTTAGGGCATCCTGAAGATTACAGGTCAACTCTAAACAGAAGGGGCAGACATCTAGGTTGGGGAGTTAATTAGTAAGAACATCAACCAGTTGCATACTAGTAGTGTCATATCTGATCTCTCTACCATTCTCCTTTTTTTTCACCCTCTTTCCTCACACAAGTCCAGATGCAGATCAAGCCACATATACCATATTTGACATAATAGCTACCCTGTGCACCTACCAAATTCTCATTTGGTCAAATTCCATGAGATTAAAGCTCATCACAATAATAAGCATACACCTACAAATAACATGAACAGTGTTCCCATCACTTAGTACATCAGTGTGGTCAATAACTGACTATTACTGTACTTGAGTCATCAAGAACTGAGTAGAAAGAACAAGTAAAAGGTGGTTATAAGGTTTAAAATAATAATAATAATAATAAATTTTGATCTAGAAAGTAAGTTTAGATAGTTCCTGCGTGGAAGATGCCAAATTAGGAGCTTCAGCTACGCTAGCTGGAAGAGAATTTCAAAGTCAGACAGTTCTGTTAGTTCCTTTCTCTGTGTTGAGACCTTTTCACTTTGGTGGTTCATTCTCTCTCCCAATATGATTGTGCCCAATACTTTTAAGGTCCATTTTTTAGACTGATTTAAACCACAAAATTGAGATAACGTTAGTCATGTTGTGGTAGGTTCCCAGAAAATCATGATGTTCTAGGCAGATTTTAGCAGCTGCTTCCCTCTCACGAGCCATATGTGGATCGAGACACTTGTGCATAAAATGAATAACATTTTTTTAGTGTTGACCAGCTTAACTGTGAGCAGTATAACCTTCAGGCAGTTGAGCAGTAACAAGCTTAATGGGTGACACTTATTTTGATTGTTCAACAAAGAAACTGTGTAGATTGTTCAACTAAGAAAGTGTGTAAACAAGACCTAGTCACCTTTGAATAAAGCTTAGTCAGTGATACCTTTATTGATTGCCCAATAAAGAAACCGTATAAACAAGACCTAGTCACCTTAGAATGAAGCTTAGTCTGCAACACCTTTATTGATTGTACGATAAGAAACTATCTGTAAACTAGATATAGTAACCTTTGAATTTTACTTTGTTCAGGTGTTTATTTGACAGCAAAATGGATAAACAAATCAAAGACAATTTTATCAAATGATATTTGGGATATCCTCTGACCAATGTCCAGTTGCTTTGTGTATGTGCCCATCGAAACCTTTGAACTGGCCAGTTATGTCGCAGTATTTACTTTGGCTATAGTGTATCACAATACAGACTTGTAATATTGATACAGGATTGTAGTTCAATGAAACATAAACTAAATAATATGAATGAACCATGCAAAAGTATACCATTTTTAGCTGTACTGGTCATAGACCAGAAGAACTTATGGGATGGTCTGTTGTCCATCGTCCGTCCGTCCATTACCACAGTTTGTTATCGCTGCTTCTCCCTAACTACTTTGAGGATTGCTGTGAAACTTTATACACACATTCATCCCATGGTCTAGTAAATCCAGAATGAAAATGATGTCACTCAGATATTCAGTATGGCTGCCACAGCTCATATTGAAAATCTTCATACTGCTACTTCTCCTGAATGGATGGTCATATCAACATGGGGTTTTCACCAAAAGACTTCTTATGATGTATAGTTGGTCCTAAGTGAAAATTTGGCCGATCAGATGTCCAATATGGTCGCAATGGTGGCCATCTTTAAAATCTTGTTATCGCTACTTCTCATGAAGGGAAAGTGATATTTACATGAGGTTTTCACCAGAAGACTTCTTATGATGTCTGGTTGGTCCTAAATGAAGATAGTGTTGATCTGGTTTCCAATATGGACACCACAGTGGCCATCTTGAAAATCTTGTTATCACTATTTCTCCTGATTGAATGGTCATATCAGCATGGGGTTTTCACTAAAAGACTTAATATGATGTCTAGTTGGTCATAAATAAAAATGGTGCCTATCTGACTTGTAATATGACTGCCACAATGGACATTTTCAAAATCTTGTTATCACTACTCCTAGATGGCTGGTCATATCGACATTGTGCTTTTACCAAAAGACTTCTTAGGATTTCTAGTTGGCATTATAGAGAAATAGTGCCAATCTGATATTGAACATGGCCACCATGGCATCCATCATAAAAATCATGTTATCGTTCATCCTCCAAAACGGAAAGTCATATCAACATGGGATTTCCACCATAAGACTTCTTATGATGCCTTGTTGGTCCTAAATGAAACAGGTGCCAAGTTGACATCCAATATGTCCACCACAGCAGCTAATTAGAAAATCTTGTTATCACTGAAGACTATCAAAGATGGTTTTAACACTCCACCATTAAAAGGAAGAAATGGTCTTATCATGAATACCTAGAAATTCTTTTCAGCCAGTAAAACATCAGTCCCTTCGAGGGACTCTTGTTTGTTTTCTTTCTATTTCTTTTAATGAAATAAACAATAAGGCATCTTATGACAAATGAATCTCCTCATGGATTTCTTTTTTACTGGATTTTAATCGTTCACTCAATCAAAATCCCTTTGCAGATTATGAAGATGTTGGGGAGAATTGTGTGCATTTGACATGGTTAGTATTTAAACTAGTGACAAATGTGTGCATTTCACATGGTTAATATTTTAACCAGGGACAATTGTGAGCATTTGACATAGTTAAAATTTTAACTCATTTTAGTGTTGGTACAGAATTGTGTGCATTTGACATGGTTAATATGTGAACTCATTTCAATGTTGGTACAAAATGATACATCAGAAAACCAAACGTTTTTGTTGGATGATACATTTTTCTCAAAACTGCTTTCAATTTTCAGTGTTGTTCTTACTAGTAGCTGAATCATTATAAAAATTAACCTGTACTGCCGACATTTTGAGCACAGGCAAAGACTGGTCACGTTCTCACATGATCATGTAAAACTGTGTATAGTCCATGATTTCCAGAAGCCTCTCGTACAAAGACAAGAGAGTATATGTGTTGTTGTTGTGGTTTTAACGCCATTTTTCAGCACATGATAAGCTATACAAGGCGGCCAGTTTTATCTGGTGGAGGAAGAGCCCGGGAAGAACCACCGACCCACGGGAAGCTACTGGCAAGGTTTCTCACATATCGACATTGGCCGAGCCAGAGACTCGAACCCACGCAGACAGAG
Source organism: Margaritifera margaritifera (assembly GCA_029931535.1). Classification (NCBI taxonomy): domain Eukaryota; kingdom Metazoa; phylum Mollusca; class Bivalvia; order Unionida; family Margaritiferidae; genus Margaritifera; species Margaritifera margaritifera. The sequence goes on from JAQPZY010001494.1 coordinate 335,544, forward strand.
GTGAGATGGCAGTGATCGGTAAAGGCGAGTGCCTTAGACCACTCGGCCACCCTGGCCCGAGTATATGTGTACTGTTAGTGTATAACAGCCCTTGATAACAAAAAATTCATGTCAGTTATAAATACTATAAATGGAAAAAATTATGTCAAGTTGATTGTGTTATTGCAGTAGACCGTTGCTATTAGAAACCCATCTACACTTTCTTTGAGGATATATGTTTGAGTCATGTCCCCTTTAAATTAGGTCAGATAAAGTCATTGTGGCAAAATACATGTAATCATTCATTTAAATGTACAGTACAACTAGAAATGTGTCCATGGAACACAAATGCACTACCATGGTATATGAATAATTGACCAAAATGCAAAACTGAACCTCACTAATAAGCACATGTAACACTATCTGACTGTGCCTTATTGGTCATGAGGCATGAAATTTTAAATGCAGATAATGTTCCATTTATGTGAACATGAATTGTATGCAGCATATGTGTACCTAAAATGTACTGTAATTGGTGAAATCACTGTGAAGCACTTTAGTTGGTTGAAAGTAATATTGGTTGTCACTAAATGGTGGTTGAAGTGTATTTTCATTCATTGTAACAAACCCTTAGATTATGTGTACTGTATATACTTGCTTATAAGTCAAGTCCAACTACAAACAACATAGACCCTGATTTGCTGGCACATCTTGCACCAGCAGATCAGGGTCTGTGCTCTTCTTTCTGCTGATTACTCCTAACAAACTGCATAGACCTACATGTGGATCTAACAGCACATTATGCAATGGCCGATCTGGGTCTGTGCAGTTTGCAGTTGGACGACTTATAAGTGAGTACCCATGGTACAGTACATACAACAATTTAACACCTACACTAGAGTATGTCGTAGTGTTTTATGGCATGTCAGCACAAAGTCATTATGTAGTGCCAACCAAAGGTGAAGTTCTAAAACTGTAAAAATGAATTGCACAAAAGTTTAGGAAGATAAACCCTTCCAAATAAATGTAAACATTAAGTACAACATTATAAAATATAAAACATAAAGATGTTAAAATTCTGTAAAATGTACATAAAGTAACAGATAAAGGTATGACATGTAAATCTTTAAAACATGATTAAAACTTGTTGTATAAACTGCATTCCCTTAAAAAGTCCAGGGAGTTGCGGTAGCTCAGTTGGTAGAGTGTTGGACTTTTAACCCCAGGGTTACAGATTCGATACCTGCCCAGGCCAGCCTGGGTCAGCTGCCTTGATGCGTCCTTGGGAAAGGCACTTAGCCCCAATTTCATTAGCATTATATACCCAATAATGTCTTAAGCCAACACAAAAACTTGTGGTCAAGTATGATGAACATGCCGATTTATACAATATATTAGGTGAGTACATGTATATGGAATCTTTCATTTGGAAACACGTGACTGCATGGAAGCTTTGGCTGTTTTGTCTACCCTTTCATTACCTTTTATACCAATGTGACTAGGGAGCCGACAATACAGAATACTTTTCCTTGATTATACGAGAGTATCATGTTTCTGTAATATCTGGGATATTAAGAGGTTGTCAGATTTAAGATTCTGCAAGGTTTTCAATGTGGAAAGGGATTCCAAAAGACGATGAAATTTTTTTGGGAGAGGTTTCAAAATAGTTTGAGTATGACTGTAATATCTGCAACAAAAATTGAGGCTTTATCCTTTAAGTCCCTCAGGATGGTGCCGTGGGGTGTTGCAATGACAGTAGGGGTGAAACAATTCATCGATATATCGATGCATTGATACTTTTGCCATATCGATACACATATCGATATAAGAGGTGAAGAATTGATACAAAACAATACTTACCATATACAAGTTACTTTAATCTTCAGCAGTCATAAATAATTATTAGTCTTTTTATCTTTTTATTCTTTATATTGAGAAGTCATCTGAGACAGCTGTCGCAGGCACAAACACTCATTTTTGTCAGTAACAAAACTACTGACAACACCCATTCGCCCTCTACAAATTAGCACAAGGTGACATGCTAATTATTTTATCCCGTCAGTATGTTCAGCATAAAGGAGACATTCCAAATGTTTTCCCATGTATAATGAGGTACTTTACTAATGATTTAATAACCACTTTTATGTGAAGTTTCTCTGTTGCTTTGTATTCTGTCTACTTGGGTCGAATTTGAAGGCTACACTTCTGCTGTGTCACGCAGTGAAATACGTTACATTCAGTTCTGATTGGTGTTTATTGTTTGTTCTAGTTCAGGGTAAACAAAAACCACCGATCAGAACTTAATGTAGCTTATTCACTGCATGACACACATGAAGTAGTGGCATCTAAACTCATCCAAGTAGATACAAATCCAAGTAGATACAAAGCAACAGAGAAACTTCACGCAAAAGTGGTTATTAAATGATCTGTAAAGTATTTAAATTGTACATGTGGAACAAGTTTGGAATGTCTCTTTGTATGGTGATATATGTAATCAGTGACTGAATGTGCCGATGGGATCAATAAAACTAGCACAGAATTGGTGAGGGGGCGGATTTCAAACCGCACGAGTTTATCACTTTGTGTAAATTTGTTATTCTTTTATAAAAGGGGAGTGGGTGTTGTCAATAGTTTTCTTTTATCGCTAACAAAAAAACAAGTACTTGTGGCCACAGCAGTTGTTTTGCATCTGCATGAAGTAAAATGTGATATATTTTGTTGGTATTCATTCCCACTTCCACACCTGAACTTGTTCTATAAGTAAAAGTCATAGAGGTTATGTACGCATTCAGTACTATTTCAGTAATGGGTGTTGTTTTTTTAGAATTTGATTACACATACCTTTAAATAGTGATTATTCACTTTATTTGGATCCTCATACATCCATATTCCTTTGAAAAGTCATTATTTACATGCCCCGAGAAACACGTACGGCAAAACTCAGTGTTAAAGTATGTGGATATTTTTGGACGAGGTCAACCTAAAGGTGTGATCCAGTACAATCCGGACTGAATGTCGCATGCTGTGATGTCACAATGAAAGCTACACATATTAAAAAAATTTGGTGCTACCCTATATTATGACGATTAGACCCGACATACTCTTTTCTTGACCCAGTTTAGTACCTGGCCACAATTGTGAAGTTCATAGTGATCAATAATTTTTGTCTTGAAGTTTTTTATTGACAGTTACGGTGCAGATCATTCAATAATCAGGATTGAATAGACCATGGTTAAACTATATTAGTATTAAAGTTTAGAACAGCAGTTAATATTTAATGTAAGATGAATAAATGTGCCTACATGACCACAATGACATACACTTTAGATGAGATTTTCCTTGCATGAGGAAATTGCACTATTTCTTCTGTTTTCAAGATAACACCTTAATGTCTTCCAAGTTTAAATGAAGACATGAAATTGATAATAAGATGTTTTTAAAGCATTCATACAGTGCAAAACAAAGGGCATGGTGGCCAAGATGAGTCCTGCATCTGATCAAATGGAGCAGCCTGAAATGGCCTAATAGGTTTAATTAAAATCACTGAATTCTAACTGGTAGTTTGTTTGGAAGTATTGTTGTTATCTTGTCATGGATGAGAATGGCATATAAATAGATGCGAAGTCTATGTCTGTATGTAATCTGCATACCGGAAGTACAACTAATATGTCAACACACATAAAAGGGCACCACCTACTATTTACAACCTTCTGAAGATGAAAAGACCATTAAGTTGATATGTGTATCGACAGTATAGCATATCGTAGGCTGTGTATCATGAATCGTATTGATACATGGCACAGGTGTATCATTTCACCTCTAAATGGCAGCTCCAACTTTGTCTCCATCTTTCGAACCATCTCTATACAGGATGTATGGGTACGATAGAAGTCTCTGATTTGATTTAATTTACTCCAAAAAAGGTAAAATATTATTTTGGGAGGTTTTGATAACCATGGTGTTGATTTGGTAATAAAGAATTTTACTATATTTCCAACATTGATTTTTGCTGTTTCAGAGTGAGGATGAATTCATATGCTAAAACGTGGAATGAAGTTTGGTTTCTGAATGTACAAGGTTAGGTATTTAGACCTAAAGACTACATCAGATGCGGGATTAGATGGATTAGAAGAGAGTCAATTTCGTTTGTTTGAGATAAAGTGACGGTTCATTTATCTCAACTTATAGGCTTTCTGAAGGGGAAGTTCAACGTCCCGGATTGTGTATTGGATCAAGCAACTCCAGGTAAGATTTACAAGCTGATCCATACACAATCGAGCTATAGTCAAGTTTTGATCTTACTAATGACCTGTAAAACAGGAGCAAGACCTGCTGATCTGCTCCCCACATACTGTAGAACTTTATATTAAGTCCAATACATAGAATAAATACATCTAGTTTTAACAAGTGCTTAGTTCTGAGAGACTTGTACAATATATACTCACTTACAAGTTGGTCCAGCTGCAAACGACATAGACCCTAATCTGCCATTGCATAATATGCCAGCAGATCAGGGTCTGTGTTATTGGTTCTACTGATTACTCCTAACAAATTGGATAGACCCAGATCTGCCGGTGCATTCTGCAACAGCATATCTGGATCTGTGCAGTTTGAAGTTGGACTTGACTTGTAAGCGTGTATATATGGTGACAGTCTGTATAGACCCAAAAATCCTTCATCATCGCAAAAGGCGATTGTGCTATTATTTATCACTTTAATATGTTATAAACTGGAACTATTGGTAATGGGTACATTGCAAAGCACCCTGCTTGCTAAAGTTGGAACCCATATAAGGTACATGTAAGTCTATGGGACAATGTTCATACAAAATTGTATCCTAATATATGGAATGGTTCTTAAGCTAATGCCAGTTACAAGCCATATAAAGGTACAAAGTTAATTTGCCAGGGATCATAACTCAAATAAAAATGGAGTTCACAAGATAAAACCCATGAAAGTCTCATCTGGGTCTTTGAGACAATGTACATGACAAATTTGATCAGACTGTGTTGAATGCTTCCTGATCTATGCTGGTTGCAATGATCTACTGTAGTGAAAATTCAGCAGTGTAAAAGGACATTAACTCTGCCAAAATTTGACCCGAAAAGATGAAACCTTTAAGAGGTACATTATCATGTAATAGGAGATTCATTTTTCTATCAAATCGCATCCTATTATGTTTAAAGGTTGCAGAGCAATAGTGGTTATAAGAAGTGTGAATGGACAGACAAATGGATGGACATACAGATGGAAGGAATAGGTGCTTACTAGGGGTGAAACGATACACCTGTGCCGTGTATCGATATGATTCACGATACACAGCCTACGATACGATACATTATCGATTATCAGTTTAAAGAATAAGAAGGCAAACGACTAATAATTATTCACGACCGTTGAAGATTAAAGTACTTATATAGGGTAGATTTTGTTTTGTATCGATTCTTCACCTCTTGTATCGATACGTGTATCGATATGGCAAAAGTATCAATATATCGATGAATCGTTTCACCCCTAGTGCTTACTGTAGGGCTTCTCAGTGCTTGACCCTAATTACCATTAAATTAATTAAACAGTATTAAAAAGATGTAGTCCTGACAAAACAAATGATATAATGCTGATGTTCAAGACATGAGGCTAATGCCTGAGGTATCCACATGTGCCTGAAAGTCATTTCAGTACACTATTTTGTGTTTTATTGAATACAATCAGCAATTTTAATAGCAGCAATACAATACCCTATCACTATTATATAGCTTATTACTTTTTCGTGTAAAAAAATCTCGTCCGTTCGATGTGAAAACATCCTCCCACTTTGAGTGGAGATTTTGTCAACAAGACACGTTACACCCGTGCACCTCTCCGCGCCTGCGCGAACATTCATCTTTTTCATGGACGCCATGGCCTATGGTTGTATCGTCGAACGTAACCTGAGAAAAATTATCTGCTGCGGTTTTCAACCACGTTTGGATCCTTCTTTCACCTAAATTCAATCTGGGTTACATTTGTACATCTCGTCTTATGTTTTTTATGCTGCCCTACATCAGTGTTTGTTCTAGAAAAGAGTCTTTCTAAATTGCCACGTGTATTCTGTCCTTAGGGGTGAGGGTACACCATGTGTTTTTTTTTTTTTCAGATACAATTTAGCTCACGGTAAGTCTTGTGTGTTCATTACAACGTGACATAGACAACCGAGATAGCGCCGCAATTAGCAGGCGCATAATTCTACCAATTAAATATTATTGTTTTGCTAATTCATCAATTGTATCTTTATTTACCACGCGTGACGCGTCACATTGCTATGCTGTACTTTCTTGGGAACAATAAAGTTTGTCAAGAAAACTAGACTCCTAATCCTTGTAACATGTACCGGTATATGTATATTGTTTACCTGTAGGCAAATTCCACTGTGGTGCATATAGACCACTAAAGTATATGCAAACAGAGCGAAGTGAACTGGTGTGCATAGAGCACGCGACATATACAAAAAGGGTGAGTTTGCCACGTGTGGAAATAAAAGGTGAGTTTTACACGTTTTATTATTGTATTATTTTATATAAAATGAGACAATTGTTTACCTTTGAACATCCACTGGGGTGCAGTTAGCACGCAGTGGATGCAAAGAGGTCAGATGAACTGGTGTGTGTATAGTACGCAGTATATACAGGCGAGGCGAGTTTTCACGTGTGGAAATAATATAATATTATTATTATTATTATTGTTGTTCTCCTTCAGATAAATTCTTAATTCAGGGAACAATTGCCTACCTTGTGCAAATATACTGGAGGTGTATAACACCCGGTACATGCAGACAGGTGAGTTTTATGTATGAAGAATAATACAATATTATTTTTATTATTATTGTGCTCTTTCAGAAACATTTTTCTTTTCAGAGAACAATGTCAGGTCAGTCTGTAGGAAGTATGGCCACAAGAAGGGAACTTGGATACTCACCTGGACTACCTCACGTGTTCAAGTGTACACGTAAGAAAAACGTTGTACCTCTTGCAAACGACTAATGAAATCTGCAATCTAGCCGATTCCAGACATATGTATAGAGGGCGGAAGAAACATTGATTCGCATCATCGTCTGAATTCTCAATTTTTTTTTCCTCTTATAGAGTCTCAGGCGGGCACACACTGCGAGAAGACTAGTTCTTCAAGCTCCCGGGTCCCAGGAGTGTATGGGACCAATACTCAAAAGATAAAAGACTAGAGAGTCCGGAGACAGGAGACCTCTCCTGTAAGGGAGGGAGTGAACGTTCCAGGAAAAAAGGAGTAGATCGCCCCTCCCGGGAAGGGAGAAGACGAACATGAACAGTAGCATGTCGCTGCCTTCCACCAGGAAGGAAGTGCACTGCTTGTCTCAAGGTAGCGTGTTGAACACTCCAGGTGGGAGGTGTTGCACCGCACTAAGCACTTCCAGAGAAGGAAGTACACTGCTGTCTCAAGGTAGCGTGTTGCACCCTCCAGGTGGGAGGTGTTGCACCGCACCAAACACTTCCAGAGTAGCGTGTCGCACCGCACCCTGAGTAGTGATGAAGACAACTGGCATCCGATATGTCTCCTGACTGGTCACTGACCGGTGACTGGTCCGGTCACCGGTCAGTGTCGGGTATTGACCGGTGGCCGGTCCGGTCACCGGGTATTGACCAGTAGAGATGACTGGTCAATGTATGATGACCGGTCACTAAAAAAAAAAAAAAAAAAAAAAAAAACCATACAGGATTGGGAGTCTGCCCACAGGGTTCAGACTACCGAAGGGGATCGGATCGGGATCCCCCCTTTTCTATTATCCCAATGAATCCGTACGAGAGGTGGGGCCCAGAGTAGAGGCGATGCCGCGACTCGTGTCCCGCCATCGCCTCCTCGTCAGGTGGCATTCATCTACAAGGCAGAAGCACAGCATCATCCACAAAAGAGAAGCGGTCTCGTCTTTATCCTGGAACATCTAGAACACATAGACGAATAAGTACGGGAAATGGCGCAAAGTTCACCTATGTAGAAGGACATAATGATGTCCAGAAACTCTCCTGCTCGGAGTGTTCTAGATGATGCGTTTATCTACCCTCGTTGACTCCAGTGAGATCGAGGTAGAAACAGCTCTTTTGTCGCCTCCTATCAGTCCCACCAGTTCCTTTCACTTAGATGATTTGGAAGAGATCTGGGATAACGCTGTAACTTGTGCCCAAAACCATCTTGCGCACAGCCCAAGAAGATCCTTTCCAGTTTAAAGGATCTCCGGGACCCAGCCACAACCAGATCTCCTGCTCCTTCTACATTCCTCAGCGATTGAGGAAATGTCATAGAGGTTCTTCCACAGGCCAGCCTGTGCTAGACGGCGTAGAGGATGATCTGCCCCTCCCTCTACTTTGAGACCTTGGTCTCTGCCTCTACTTACTGGGTACATTCCCGAAGTGAAAACCCATTAAGAACCTCTCCAGTTGGATGCAGATGTCTCAAGTGGGTATTATAATTGAAGCCTGGGCATGCCTTCCTATTCAACCTTTGAGCAGAAGGGCCGACTTCTGGTCACCATAGCTTCCTATGCAGACCTCTGCTCAGCTACTTCGTTTAGTATGCTGAAGGAAGCTGCTTTGAACCCAGCCGCATTACTATGCGTGCTGGAAGCTGTGATCAAGACATCCCGGAATTCACTCTCTGTCACGATGGTTTTATCATTGGAACTTCTTCCACCATCACACTGTGCTGGACTCCTCAAAGGTCTTATTTAACCATAGGAAAGACCTTCTAAGGGCTGCTCCATTGGAAGCCAAGAGCCTCTTCAGAGGACTCATCCCCACTGTGGCTTCACAAGATTTGAAGGATCATGAACATGGTTCCTTCACAACTGCACCTGGCCCATCGTAATCGGCCAGGAAGCACACTAAGGTGATTTGCTCCCAGGGGCCACCCACTAAATTTTAAAACAGATGCAGCCCCAGTCCAATGCACAAGTTCAAATGAGACCTCCTCCTCCTGAGTAAAGTCCTCAAGAGGAACTTCCCCAACCCGCCTTCCTTTCCCACGGAAGGCAGTGTGGGGGGGGGATGGCTCTAGGGACTCGTATCCTCTCCTGCCATGCAGTCCTCTCCTATTGTCCCTGTAGGTACTTGTCTAGGCCTCTTTTCAGAGGCTTGGTCAAGTAACTTGGATGATGGGTGTGTCCTTTCTATGTAAGTGAGGGTTACTGGCTTCAGTTCTGGCAACAACCTCCTTTATCAAGGACCCCGATGTTCTTCACAAGTCCAATTTGGGGAAAATTTAATGAAGAGGTGCACACCCTTTTACAGAAAGGGGCAGTCAAGAGGTTCCTGAACGATCAGTCTCCTGCATTCTACTTCCAATTCTTCCTGGTCATCAAGAAGTGGGAAATTGTGTATCATTTTCGATCTCCCCCTGTTAAACTGGTGGGAATACCTCCAGGTTTGCTTGGACCAGGAAGTCTTTAATTTCTGGGTTCTGTCATTCGGAATCGCTTCTGCACCCCGAGTCTCCACCCATGTTATGGGAGTTGTAGTGCCCTATCTCTGATTACTGGGAACCCCGATTCCCTAGTATTTTCACGAATAATAATGTTCAGGTTCAGTCCCGCCATCATGACCTGCCCGTTGTTGGTTCACAGTGACTCGGTTGGATTTGTTTTTACCCAACCTTGAGAAGTCAGAACTCGTCCCATCTAAGTTACGTTGGGATGAACTTCTTCGTGAACCAGAACTTATTCCGGGTTCCACCGGATCACATAGATCGAATCCTGGCACTGCTAGAGGCACTACGAGCAAGAACATTGTTGTCTGCTTGCCTTTAACTATCCCTTTTGGTAACCTTGAATGCCGCTGCAGATCTGGTTCCCTTAGGAGGGCTCCATATGCGCCCTCTACAGTTTCTCCTTCTCGCAGGGTGGAAACCATACAAGGATTCTCTATCAGCTCTGATTCCTCTAGGAACAACCTAGAAATGAAGCTGTATTTCTAGCGTTGCAAGGGTGCATCGACAGAGTGAAGGGGTTGATCTGTCATGGTCTCCTTCGACAACACGCCCATCGTAGCGTATCTCCGACATCAAGGAGGCACACATGCCCCTTCTCTTCCGTGGAGGTCTGGAACCACCTCGCAGAACATTTCCCTCCGAGTTCACCACATCCCTGTGAAGAAGAACGTTTTAGCGGACAGTCTGTCCAGGTCAGGCAAATAGTTCTCATGGAATGGACTCTTCACCGCGAAGTGACAGAGCCCCCTTATTCTCACTATGGGGAAGGCCCCTCGTGGACTTGTTTGCAACCAGGCTGAACAAAAGACTTCCCTTTTACGTCTCTCCAATCCCGGACCAGAGAGCTTGGGCAGTGGACGCATTTAGCTTCCAGTGGGATCGTCTGTTCGCATACGCCCTCCCACCATTGCAACTACTACCGCAAGTTCTGCAAAAGTAAGAACTTCCACTGCCCGGATCATTCTCATAGCTCCGTTATGGCCCCAACGATCTTGGTCAACGATCTTTTAGACCTATTGATAGATCAACCCAGGTCTCTTTCTTACAAGAGGGATCTTCTGTCACAACACAGGGGCTCCCTCCTACGCAACAGCCCACACATTCTCCACCTTGACGCTTGGCTTATCTCAAGCGATCTATCCGCCAGAACAAGTTTTCGGGCCGGGTTGCCAGTTGCATCATTCAGGCCAGGAGAGCTTCTACATCCAAGGTCTATGATGCTAGGTGGAGAATCTTCTGTGATTGGTACAGTAGGAAACGTGTTGATCCCAGCTGTCCCTCAGTAACTGCCATTGCTGATTTCCTTTTGTTCGTTTCGAGAACAAAAGATGTTCAGTATCAACTATCAAGGGCTATAGAGCCGCCATTTCTAACACACTTAAATTTTTTCAGGGCTTGCAATCGGTTCAGTTCCGCACCTTGCTGATCCCATTCAGTATTTTGAGCTACAGAGACCTGTCTCCCGCTCTCTTACGCCCAGATGAAATCTATCATGTGTTTTATGGTCCTTAACCAAACCCCCTATGAACCATTGAGTGAGGCTTCCCTTCAGGACCTCACACTCAAGACTGTGTTTTTACTCGCTTGGCGTCTGCGAGAAGACGTAGCGAGATTCATACATTGTCTGTTGACACTGGCTGCCTACGGTTTAATGGTAATTACGAATCCGTTTCCCTCCTTTGTCAGCCAAATCAGTTACCTGCGGTGGCCCCATCACCTATAGAGATCCCCAGTCTCAGTCGAATCTGTGCTGGAGATGATCAAGATAGGTTTTTATGCCCAGTTAGGGCACTGCGTTTCTATCTAAATGCTTCAAAAGTGAAAGAAAGGGCAGGAAATGTCTTTTCCTTCCCCTTAAGGGTTCCGTTGATATTTCGGCCTCCACTATTTCACGGTGGATTGTCACCACAATTAAAAGAGCTTATCAGTCCCTTACTGTTAGAGACCTCTCTTTTACGAAACTAAAAGCCCATGAGGTTCAAGCCGTCGCTGCCTCATGGGCCTATCTAATCACTCTTCCTTAGAGGACATCATGAAGGCAGCATTTTGGCGATCCCATACTACCTTCTCTACCTCTGCTAATTGCGTAGGTATTCTCTCTTGGGACCCATAGTTGCAACACAACATGTGGCCCAGAGGGACTCCAACAATTTGTAAAGTGGATCTCTCCCTCAAATGGTGAGTACTTTCCATTTTTCTCTGTTTTTGATCAGTTTAACATCAGCCTACCCGCCTAACTGACCAATTCAGCTATATAATAGTGATAGGGTATTGTATTGCTGCTATTAAAATGTAGTTTTTTGGGGGGGTAAAACTAATTTTAATTATGCAATACTTACCCATCACTATTATCAAATGCCCTCCTCCCACCCCGCTCTGATGTCCTGGTGTAATTTCGTCTATGAAAAAGATGAATGTTCACGCAGGCGCGGAGAGGTGCACGGGTGTGACGTGTCTTGTTGACAAAATCTCCACTCAAAGTGGGAGGATGTTTTCACATCGAACGGACGAGATTTCTCGACACGAAAAAGTAATAAGCTATATAATTGTGATGGGTAAGTATTGCATAATTAAAATTAGTTTTACCCCCCCAAAAAACTACATTTTAGGTCATCATATGATCAACAGAACCTACATTTGTTAAACATGTGGAACATGATATGAATCTTAGAAATTATTTAGCTTGCTTCATGAAATTAATTTGAAATGAATACTCCTGTAAGATCATCTCAAGCCGTCCTTTGAAGGATTTATTAGGTCTGTCTGTTACTTGGCATTCTTTGTAAACTTTTACAGTGTTCATTGAATGCAAGAGGGTAATCATATTCGACATAATATCCAGGCATACCATGATGATCACACACCCATCTTTTTGTTAAAAACTTCCATAAAAAATACCCATTACTAATTGCACATTTCTGGGTCCCAGCATGCCTCAAGTGATGAAAGTAGTTTCTAAAACCTGAAGCATCATCATTTTTTTTGGAACTTGACACCATGCATTCATGGTGTCTCATCACCACATAATGGAACTTAACCACTATGCATCAACACATAGTGGAACTTATCACCATGCATGCAGTGGTGTCTTAACATATAGTGGAACTTACCACCATGCATGCATGATGTCTTGTCACCAAATAGTGGAACTTACCACCATGCCTCACCACATAGTGGAACATATCACCATGAATGAAATGGTGTCTTATTACCACATAGTGGAACTTAATACCATGCATGCATGATGTCTTGTCACCACACAGTGGAACTTACCACCATGCATGCATGGTGTCTCATTACCACATAGCTGAACTTACCACCATGCATGCATGATATCATATTACCAAACAGTGGAACCTTCTGCAATGCATCACCACATAGTTGAACTTGTCACCATGCATCCAATGGTGTCTCATCACCACATAGTGGAACTTACCACCATGTATGCATGGTGTCTCATCACCACATAGTGGGTTGAGTCAGACGCAAATCTGAATCTTGCACGTTTTATCGAGTGTGACTATATTGGGAGTTGGAATGCACCTCCAGAGTGGAGAACTTAACAATATTCACAAGGAGAGCTCACAGCTAGTATGTGCATACTGATTATGGGGACACTTATTTATGGCATCATTGATATGCACTTACCCAAATAATATCTTTTTCACCAAACAGTGCATGTATTATGTGGTATACAGTGGTATATGATATTATTTCACAAAGATAAGATCGTGACAACTAAGCTTTCAGATTCCAGGATGCACCTAGGTCTGTGTGGGGGCGTCTGCATCCTCCAAAAATCTTATTTTTATAGGCAATTATGATTACAGATATTTATGATGGCTTTAGTCTCTGGTTATCTCTGATTGTATATTGTTGTTAGGTTTATGTGATGATTTGATTCAGCAAGGTATGATTTAAGGATTTACTGACATGCTATATTAGGCAACATTCTATATCAGGCAGCATGCTATATTGGGCAAATGGATCGGGCATCCTGAATTTCTAATGGCTCTTGCTGGACATTTTTTCTTGAAAATTAACATGGTGGCCACATATTTCTGAAATTTAATATAAAAGCAATGAAAGGAGATATAACAATTTGTGACAAAAAAGACAACCTAATTATTAAATGTATCATAAAATGTGTCCTTTTCAGTTCTGGATTTGCTGCTGCTTTAGTGTTAGTATTATCATTCTATGATTCACTGGTTTCCTCTGAAACTAATTATTTATAACAATAACTCATTCTTTCAGAAACCTATACCATTGAATTGCACTCAACAACAGTATTTTATTCCATTGACTACTGTTTTTAAAATTAATTATTAACTGACAACAAGTTGATTTACTATAAAAATACATAAAACCTAATTGATGGGCATTTCTGGTAATGTCAGATGGTGAATTTTTTTTTTTAAATCAGGTTCTTAAATACGCTTTGGTGTATGATAATAAAAGTTATTTATTGTTCCTAGTATCACTTTTCATAATTTGGGCCTAGGTTTTACATATTTTATCCTAAAGGTATGATGTACTGACAGTTTGACACACCACTACATAATATAGTTAAAAACCATGACATTGTGTGAGCAACTGATGTAATGCCTATAGTACAAACCCTGGGGTAATTCTTCAATAATATGGTATTTTATAAGTCCTGGAGATAAGCCTTCACACCTCATTTATCTTGTGCTTTGTTTCTCAGTTTAATGGATAAATAAATTGAAGACAGTTTGATATAATAATACTTGAGATATCCTATGACTGATGTCCAGTTGCTCAGAGTATGTGCGATTCAAAACCTTTGATCTGACAGACATGTCCAGCAAATACAGGTTGGTTGTTATGGGTTTAACGCCATTTTTCAGCACATGATAGGCTATACATGGCAGCCAGTATATTTTTGGAGGAAGAACCACCGACCCACGGGAAGCTACTGGCAAGCTTTCTCACATACCCACGTTGGCCGAGCTCAAGACTCGAACCCACGAGGACAGATGTGAGATGTCAGTGATCTGTAAAGGCGAGCGCCTTAGACCACTCGGCCACCTGGGGCCCCTTCCAGCAAGTATAGTGATTTCAGAATCTCTGATAACTTCATATCTAACTAATATGTAGAAATATAGAATATGTAACATTTTCAAATGTCAAGGCATGGGTGTGACTTTCATTATAATAATAATTACTATCTCATCAAGCAATAATACTCTCTAACATTTTCTGCTAAGAGGATTGTGCAGAGACATAATAATAGATCTGACAGCTCTCCATTGCATATTGAACTTGTAGCAAGATAAATATATCAAAGTCCAATTCACTGATCTAATTTGGTGTTAAGTCATGACTCGTTAATTTGCCGTAGAAAGGGAAACATCAGTTGCTGGAATAAAAGCAGATATCCCTGACTAGTTTCAAAATGTTCTTTGAGCTGGATGTTCTATTGTTTATGGAAGAATAACATTTGTTGATTACTAACTCTCAAGTACTTTGTGTGTTATAAAGGTTATCAATGCAGTGTTTCCCCTAGTAGTGTAAGATTGAGAGTGAAAAAAACCTTGCTGTCAGAACTGGGGATCAAATTATAATTTAAAAAATGCACTGCAACAAAAAGTGTCTGTTAAATTTTTTTGACGTGCATCTCTACAAATGTGCATATTCTGGATACCTTTACAGTAAATTATATTTCCTGGTCATTAGCTGTTTGTAACCATCAATAACATATTAGGTTTTATGGGGTATTTTTAAGAGTAAAATTGAAATTTGGGATTGAAAATTGTTCCGGTGTTCAGAGTTGAGGGATTTCGGTTTACTGGGGAAAAAATGATGATATTAAAGAAGGAAAATTTCAGGACTAAAAAAAAAAAATTCTGTCTTGAGGGGATTCCAGTATTCTGAGGGTTCAATTTTGAGGAGTTTCACTGCATATATATATATATATATATATATATATATATATATATATATATATATATATATATATATATATATATATATATATATATATACACACACCACACACACACACAGACCTTTTACATGATTAACAGCCAGCAACAGTCAATGACCAATATATTTCATAACCCCTATTGTGAATGAACTTCATAGTTTCATGTACTAGAATGTTACTGTTATATTTAGATGATTCAAACACATATTAAAATACTTGTCTCTTTGTCTGAGGCATTAGATTCAAATTAATTTAATTCTGCACTAGTAGGAATTCTTTTACATTGTCAAGAAGTCCTTTATGGAAGGAATGAATTACCATATGTGTGTATGGAAAAAGTTGTGCACTTTTGCTATTGCTTGTCTGCAGATTATACAACATATACATGTAAGTCTGTTTCTGTTATGAAAGATTTTACAAGCATTTTCTTAAACTACTGAAGGCTTCATGTATAATTTAAACTACTGAAGGCTTCATGTATAATTTAAACTACTGAAGGCTTCATGTATAATTTAAACTACTGAAGGCTTCATGTATAATTTAAACTACTGAAGGCTTCATGTATAATTTAAACTACTAAGGCTTCATGTATAATTTAAACTACAGAAGGCTTCATGTATAATTTAAACTACTGAAGGCTTCATGTATAATTTAAACTACTGAAGGCTTCATGTATAATTTAAACTACTGAAGGCTTCATGTATAATTTAAACTACTGAAGGCTTCATGTATAATTTAAAACATAAGTTCAAAGATAGTCTTATACTATAAATTTTGTTTGACTGGTTGTGTGTATTTGTTGCATCCATTTTTGACTTACAGACTGAAAATTAGGTAGTCAGCTGGAATTTCTCAACAAAGCAGGTAAAAATACAAATTGTACCTGTCTGTGAAAAAAATTCTTGATCAGTTGTAATATTCAAACAAAATATGGGGAACTAGCTTCTACCACAGTAGAATTGTTTTAAAAACAAATAAAAATGTTCAGATTAAAAATCCTACATACTTACCAGGACAAAATGTTAGTCCTCTTCCGTAATATGCTGTGGATAAACCTTTCTTTTGAACACCTACTGATATCAGTTGAAGGTCATGATCTCCGTATTTCTTTTTTTATGCATTTGGTCAATTGCATGTGTATGTCAGTGTTTGAGAGGCAGTATTACCTTGACCTTTAGTTCCCAAAATAGTACTGAAATGAATTATATGATCTGAAAAATTCCTATGACTTTTATTCCTGCCCCTTTTTTTCTAGATTTGTTTTAAAGTAAATATCATGAGATATGCACACAAGTACACTTTGAAGAATGAGTTTTTCAGCATTCCTGAACAAACAGTTGGATTTGTTTGTGCAAATATTCCCATCAACTTCTATCATTCAAACAATTTTGTGAGCATTATTTTGTGAACATACAGCTGAGCTAAAGTTCTTGAAAATTCTCGATCACTCACTGAATAAATTGATGTCAATGCATTTTTCGGTTAATATATTCCAGCGCCAAAAATATTTTTGTTCGCCTGAATCAGTATGCAGTTCTCTGTTTAGGTGAATTCACTTTACATTGCATCTTCAACTTTCAGTCTGTCATGCATTTTTACAAGTGTCTTCAAATATCCTTGTGACGAAAATGATGTTTCAATTTTACATTCTCACTTTGTTGACCTGCACATCATGAAATTTGATTAATGGTTACATAGCTGTGTTTCATCAAACAGGTTAGTCAATCCATCCTTTCTTGGTTTGCATCAGATTCACTTTGCCAGACATGATTTTAGTTGGGCATCTGCTACATGTACTTTAATTAGTTTAGTAAAATATACAGCTAATGTGATTTGATTGTACATTTTCATTTCCTTAATGGAAGAATAACAGAAATCCAAACACCATTAATTTAGAAGATGTAAAAGCCTAGGAAATTAGAAGATATAAAAGCAAAGGAAATCAGAGCATACATTTCCAGAAAATTGATCTGAATTCAGTAGGAAAGAGGAATAGAATTGGGACATGTGCTTGCAAAACTAAATTAGTTTGCCTTAGGTTAAATGGTCAATTGTAGAAATATAAACCAGGTGATCAATACACTGTATCAGGGCCACTTTGGCCGCTTGTTGTTTAGATGGTACATGTACTACTACATGTATACCGAGGTGTCATTGTTGCTACTGTACTTCAACAGAAGGTAATTCAACCAGAAAATCAAAACTTAAGTGAAATCATAACAGTATATACTTGCTAATAACGCACAAGTCAGATCCAACTGCAAACTGCATAGACCAAGATCTGCTGGCACATTATGTGACAGCAGATCAGGGTATTTGGTGTTTGAAGTTGTATTCAAGTTATAAGCAAGTATATATGGTAATTCTGACTTCATTTGATACTTTTTATTAAATCCATATGTGGGGCAAAAAAAAATGGAAAATACATGTAAACACCACAGATTTATTAAAAAAATCATCTGTTATGTGCTAACCTCATTTTCAGATATTTTGAGTTCACGTGGCTGAACACCATGTGAGCTTACGTTATACTCCTGTTTTTTTTGCGTCTTTCCAAGAAGCCATCATTTGATTCTATGGCGACCAGGTGAAACATCTACCCAGATAATTGTGCTTTTGTTGTCAAGATCTATGAAAACCTGACAAAAAAACCCCATCTATGCAAGGTCCATTCCAGAACTTAACATTTTTGTGAATTTTTTTAATATAGGGGGGATTCAATATAGAAATAAAGGTAAGGCTTGAAAATATGATGCAGATTTGGTTGAGTATACATGTTCTGTCAAGGTTTTGTATTTTGGCTTTCCAAGCAACCATTTGTTCCATATCAACCAAAAGTACCGTATTTGCCGGCCTATAAGTCGATACTTTTTTACCTGGAAGTCTGGGCTTTGTCTTATATTTCCGAATCGACTTATATATGGATTATGTCATTGAAATTGCTTTACCGTATGTTAATGTAATATTTCGTACGTGAAAATCGTTGCATACAATGTACCAATAAATAATACCTATAAATAATACATGTACAGACCATCTTAATCATTTTCCCAATTAATCTGGAATAGCATAGTGATGCCAATAATATTCATGAAACCGGAAGTTACTAGCGAAAGTGACGAAGCCAAGGTGTTTATCTGGCTTCGTCTTATACTCCACATCGACTTATATATGGATGAAGGATTGAAAATTGACGAAATTAGCGAATTCGACTTATACTCCGCATCGACTTATAGGCCGGCAAATACGGTACATGTAAAAGTTGCTTATGACATCTCAAACACCTTTAGGACCATTTTGTTTAATCAAACTTTAGTAGAAATGTTCCTTTGGACATACACCAAAGTTGTGATTTTGGTATCCTTCTGGGAGACTGTTTAGATTCTATAGCAGCCAGGGGGGAACATGTATGTTTGACATCTACCCCAAATAATGTGTTTTTGTTTTTTGAGCCCACATTAGTAGGAAAGGGAGAAACAGCCATATTTCTGGCCATGGCAGCAATAGCATCATCAGGTTTGTTAAGGTTTTGATTACAGTTTTTAATTTGCATACCCGGTATATATCCTAGACCCCTTGATAGATTTTATTCCTACTTGGCATAAATCATTATGAAACTAAGACAGTTCATTCTGCAACATACTAGCTTCCCCCTTTGACCTTGGGATCATGGTGATAGCCATTGAAAATTTTGTTTTAAGGTTTTGGTTAAAGTTGTTCCATTTGCTTATATTTCCTAAACCACCTGATGGATTTGTTTCATGCATAGGATTATTTCATTATGAAGCTATGACATCTGTGACATGCCAGCTTGACTCATTTACCATGGGATCAAGGTCACAAAGAAAATTTGCCTTAAGGTTTTGGTTAAATTTTTTCATTTGCTTATGTTTCCTAACAGCCCTTAGTGGATTTTCTTAATACTTGAGATGAATCATTTCAAAGCTAGGACAATTCATTCTGTAACATGCCTTTGACCTTGGGGTTAAGGTCAGAATCATAGAAGATTTGCATTAAGGTTTTGGTTCAAGTTACTACATTTGCTTATATTTCCTAAATGTCTTGATGGATTTTCTTCATATTTTGGATGAATCCTTATGAAGCTAAGACAATTCAGTCGTTAACATGCTCACTCAACCTATTAATCTTTGGGTCAAGATCACATTTCACAGCAATGGTTTGATCTTGGGTTCTACATGTACATGCAGGCCCTGATCTTCTTGTTACTATTATATCAATTGTTAGGCTGCCATAGCAGCAAGGTGTTAAATGTATTAGTCACATCTCCATAACTGCAGGGCACATTTTTTAAGACTTTTTATGGGAATGTTCCTTAGAACACATTCTAACAAAGTTTAGTTTTATATGGCTTCCGTAGCAACGAGTTTGGCCTCCACTTGGAAATGTATTTTTGATATCTTTTCCAAAACCACTTGACCAGTTTTGATAAAACTTTGTTGAAATGTTTACTTGACATGTTCTTCCAAATTCAGTTTGTAGTGGCTTAGTTAGCAACCATGTAGATTCTATAGCAACCGAGTGGAAATATAAATGTGAGATCTCCAGTACTTTTTCCAAATTTGAATTGAACTTTATGGGAATATTTTATATAACATGTTCTGCAGTTAGGTATAGCTGTAAAAGGCCTCCCAAGCAACTGTTTGGTCTCCTTAGCAATTGGTGAGATATAACTTTCAACCAAAATCACATGGCCAGTGAGCATGAACCATATTAGTGATCTTAGAGTAATTTTTTGTTTCTTTTAACAGACAAGAAATGCTTAATGTGTGGTTTCATTTCCTTGCAATATTTTTGTGCGTGAGATGATCAAGAGGGTCTAGACCTAAAATAGCGTGAACCATATTAGTGATCTTAGAGTAATTTTTTGTTTCTTTTAACAGACAAGAAATGCTTAATGTGTGGTTTCATTTCCTTGCAATATTTTTGTGCGTGAGATGATCAAGAGGGTCTAGACCTAAAATAGCGTGAACCATATTAGTGATCTTAGAGTAATTTTTTGTTTCTTTTAACAGACAAGAAATGCTTAATGTGTGGTTTCATTTCCTTGCAATATTTTTGTGCGTGAGATGATCAAGAGGGTCTAGACCTAAAATAGCGTGAACCATATTAGTGATCTTAGAGTAATTTTTTGTTTCTTTTAACAGACAAGAAATGCTTAATGTGTGGTTTCATTTCCTTGCAATATTTTTGTGCGTGAGATGATCAAGAGGGTCTAGACCTAAAATAGCGTGAACCATATTAGTGATCTTAGAGTAATTTTTTGTTTCTTTTAACAGACAAGAAATGCTTAATGTGTGGTTTCATTTCCTTGCAATATTTTTGTGCGTGAGATGATCAAGAGGGTCTAGACCTAAAATATTGTTTGTTGTATCCTCCTAAACTGACCTTTAAAAATTGACCCTACTCTTAAATTAAACAAAAAAAAAATGCAGGAATTATTTTTCCCAGCCATGTACAAGTTCATTTCGCCCCAGGTCATGGTACTGTCTCCCATATAAACTTATTGCTAGCACTCCTAAACATGACTTCCCACTGCACTGTATTAAAAAGACAAGTAACCTGCCCATTGATCCATGTAAAAAAAATGTGGGCCAGAAGAAATTGGGAACAAACAATCTTTAACCTTATTTAATGTGATGGTCTGATTGTAGGTTTCCTTGACTTATTCTTTATGGAGCATATAAATTTGATGTGACTATATTTTCTGAAGTGGACTTCATCAATTTTCTGGTCATACTGATGAAAAGTTTTCAAGGTGATCACAATGTTAGAAGTGACTTCAGTTTTGTTGGGTCATTATTTTGGTCAGTCTTGGAGCATCTGCATAGAAAGTTAGTAACTAGAGATGGAAGCCATTGCAGTGTTCATTCCGGAAATGAAAATATGGGGCCCAATGGCCACGACCAAGTCAAAAAGTGGATTAATCTAGAAAAAAACGAACGGGTTGCAAGTATCCTTACCAAGAAAAATTTCAAAGACATGTCATTATCACAGGCAATCACATCATGGATTTATTAATTTCTGCAATAAATATTCACTTTTCCAGTATTATATGCTTTGAATCAGTCATTGTAAAGTCAGACTGCAGAACGTTTTGCTCAAATTTCCATGCCCACTAAAATAACCATGTTCACTGGTCAGTACACAGTTATTTAACTCAAATTTCCATGCCCCAGAGAAAAAATTGTGCCTGCAGCAACTTATCGCATTAGTGGTCTCCATTCTGCAGTTCATAATAAGTCTTGGTGTTGCACTATCCGTTCCGTATATTTATTGTACACTTTACCCCATTTTCATTTAGAAATTCGTTCTTTAATGGGTGTCAAAGGATACCTCGAAAATGTATTCCACTCCTTGCGGTTGGAAACATGCACCCAATTTACTGATATACAACTGAGGTACGGGTAAGTCTCTGTGTTTTGAAAATAACAACAGGCCCTGCCTAACATAGAGGACAGCGTATTCCTCTCTCTTCATAAGAAAAAGTGACCATTTATCGGTAAATTTTCAAACGTATATTATTAATGTAGAATCGCACCACTTATTGTGTGGTCATTGCATATGTGTCTGCATATTCTTTATAAATAAATAAAACTCACAGTGTGAAATATTTTATTTTTTGACAGGAAAAGACCGGTTTATTTCTACGAGGTTAAATTAATCATTTACTTCGTGCATACAGGTCTCTTCTGCCAGTTACAGGATACATTCATCAAAATGGCCTACCAAACCTCCCCAATTGGATGCTGAGGCTGTGAAAGTGGGCATTTCTATGGGAGCCTGGGTTCGCCTTCGTATTAAAATAATCGATGCCATGGTCACCAAGAAAGTGGGAAATGTCTGATCATAATTGATCTTCCCCACTCAACCAGTTTCTTTTGGAGGAACCTTCAAGATGGAGACAACCTCATCAATTCGGATCGTCCGTCCGATTGGGCAGCTTCCATCGACCTTCTGGATGCCTACTTGCACATCCCGAATTTTCCTCCACACTGCAAATATCTCCGGTTTTTGCTTAGAGCAGGAAGTTTTTTCAATTCTGGGTTCTGTTGTTTGGAATCTCTTCCGCACCCAGAGTCTTCACCCGAATTATGGGAGTGGTTGCGGCCTACCTTCGATTACTGGGAACACCGATTCTCCAGTATTTCAACGACTGGATGATCCACAATGTCCAGGTTTAGTCCCTTCATCAGGATATGTTCCGTTCTTCCTCACAAACCAAACTTGGTCCGCCTTCCCTGGATTGGGTAGATCGAATCCTGCTCTTCTAGAGGCGCTACGAGCAAAAAACATCGTTATCTGCTCGCCCTTATCTATTCCTATTGGGAACCTTGAACGCCACTGCTGACTTGGTTCCTTTAGGACGTCTCCATATGCGTCCTCTACAGTTCCTCCTCCTTACAAGGTGGAAACCACACACAGATTCTCTATCAACCCTGATCCCACTAGGACAGGATTTTCACCACCACTTGCTCTGGTGGATGAATCAGGACAGATTCCTGGCTGGGGTCTCAATGCATGCACCTGACCCCCACTCTTATCTGTTCGCCGACGCGTCAGATTCCGGTTGGGGTGCTTCTTTTCGAACCAGAGGGCATAATTCTCCTGGGTCTTGGGACTCCAGCCGAATCATCCCTCCACATCAACAACCTAGAAATGGAAGCAGTATTTCTAGTGTTGCAAGGATGCATCAACATAGTAAAGGGTCGCTTCAT
Organism: Margaritifera margaritifera; assembly: GCA_029931535.1. Classification (NCBI taxonomy): domain Eukaryota; kingdom Metazoa; phylum Mollusca; class Bivalvia; order Unionida; family Margaritiferidae; genus Margaritifera; species Margaritifera margaritifera. Next base: position 358,698 of record JAQPZY010001494.1, read on the forward strand.
CATGGTCTCCTCAGACAACATGTCCATCGTAACGTATGTACTACGTCAGGGAGGCACACATGCCCCTTCTCTTGCTTGAAGGTCTGGAACCTCCTCCTGTGGGCAGCCTCAGAGGACATAACAATCCAAGTTCACCACATTCCGGGTAAGAAGAATGTATTAGCAGACAGCCTGTCCAGGACAGGTCGAGCCATCCTCACGGAATGGTCTCTTCACCGCTCCGTAACAGAGTCCCTGTTCACAGTCTGGGGAAGACCCTTAGTGGACCTGTTGCGACCAGGTTCAACAACAGACTTCCCTTTTACGTATCTCCAGTCCCGGATCAGAGAGCATGGGCAGTGGATGCATTCAGCTTCCGGTGGGATCGGCTATTTGCATATGTCTATCCACCATTCTGACTGCTACCTCAAGTTTTGCAAAACTCAGAACTTCCACTGTGCAGATCTTCCTCATTGCTCCATTGTGGCTTCAGCGATCTGCTAGACCTGTTGATCAATCGACCCAGGTCTCTACCTTACCAGAGGAATCTCCTGTCTCAACACAGGGGATCCCTTCTCCACAACAGCCCACACATTCTCCACCTTCACGCTTGGCTCATTTGAAGTGATCTCTCCGCCAGAACAAGTTTCCAGGCAGAGTTTCCAGTTGCATCATTCAAGCCAGGAGAGCTCCTACATCCAAGGTCTATGATGCCAGGTGGAGAATCTTCTGTGATTGGTGCAGTAGGAAACAACATTGATCCTATCTGCCCCTTCTGTAACTTCCATTGCTAATTCCCTTTTGTTCCCTTTTGAGACCAAAAGATGTTCGGTATCCACTATCAAGGGCTATCGAGCTACCATCTCCAACACATTTAAATTCTCTCAGGGTATGGCAATCGGTTCAGATTCGTACCTTGCCGATCATATTAACTACTTGAGCTCCAGAGACCTGTCTCCCTTTCTTACGCCCAGATGGAATCTTTTTGTGTTTTGTGGTCTTTAACCAAAACCCCCTATGAACCTTGGAGTGAGCGAGATTCATGCATTTTTCTCTGTTTTTGATCAGTTTAACTAGAGCATCAGCCTACCCACCTAACTGACAAATTCAGCTAGCAATAGCGACAGGATAAGAAATTGCTGCTATTAAAATGTAGTTTTTTTTGGGGGGGGTAAACAAATTTTAATTATGCAATACTTACCTGTCGCTATTGTTGAATGCCCTCCTCCCACCCCGCTCTGATGTCTAGCGTAATCGTTGTCTATGAAAAAGATGACGTATTTAGGCAAGCCTAAATGAGGCACAGACTGGAGTGCAAAGGTCATTCTTACCTTTTCTCCATTCAGGGAGGATGTATTCACATCGAACGGACAGTGGTTTTTGGCACGAAAATGGAATAAGCTGACAATAGCGACAAGTAAATATTGCATAATTAAAATTAGTTACCCCCCCCCCCAAAAAAAAACAACTACATATTTGTTTCTTTACATTTTCTATCAATGATCATTGACCATGTGCTCTTCATTGGTGCCCAAACTAATCAAAAACATTAAGGCATTTAGGTCAGCCAATGAAATTGATTGTCTTATGCTTCTTTGGCAGTGAGTGCACTGTATTCAGAAAGCTTGGGATGTACTCAATTCAGTCCAAAATGAACTGTAACAGTCTTTCATCTTTATTTTCTTAGATCTTTTTTATGTGCCCTTCAGGCACCATAAAGGGAGCTTTCTTGCACCAGAGATGAAAAATAAGGGTCATTCGCGGAAGGGCACAACCTAAAATGAACCCCGCCTTTGTAAATATCCACTCTTATTAGCTCTACTGGTCATAGACCAGAAGAGCCTATGGAATGGTCTGTTCTCCGTCGTCTGCCTGCCCATTACCACAAGTTTGTTATCGCTACTCCTCTTAAATTACTTGGAAGATTGCCATGAAACCTTACACACACATTCATTCCATGGTCTAGTTCGTCTAGATGAAAACAGTGCTGCTCACACATCCTCTGTTGATCAAGCAACCCGAGTGGCATCTCCTGTCAAGTGTGCCACACACAATTCAGAGCACAAATTGGCCTGATGAGCCACTCATGTACTCACAGAAACCAAATCAGTTAATGATGTCATGGTCATCTTCAAACTCAAAGTATGAACAACAACAACAACAACAACAACACAGCCTACATGTTAATCAAATCAAAGTTGCTATTGCTTGGTTTTCTTTTGTTTATCTTTTTGAGATCACTTTTCTGACAGCAATGTCGTTGTTGTGAGTGTCATTGTTTAGTTTTTGTATTGGCCCAGTTTTTCTGAAACAATTGTTTGTCCACTCAGTGAAACATCTTGAAATATACTGCTCACAGTGGACAAAAGTAGTTCACCGCGACCTATTTTTCATGACCCAGCCATTGCATTAAGTTTTTGCATTTAGCTCATTTTCTCCAACATGTTGTATGTGCAGTCATGCAACTCGATGGGTGTATTCATCATGGAGGGTAATATCACCATGGGCAAAAATAAGTTTCAGAGACCTACTTTTCACTCTGCAGTGATTACATTTTTACATTATTGCATTTAGCTCAGTTCTCTCGACACTGTTGTATGAAAAGTCATGAAATTTGATTATGTTGAGGATATTAATCACCTCATAATGACCTACTTTTCTTGCTCTGTTGACTATGCAGTGTTATGCATGGCAGAGCACACGAGACGTAACATTACATGGAATTCTTGTTTCATACTTTGGCAGTTATGGTTATAGCCCAGTCATCTCTCAAACTGAATTGGCATAATGGTGTTAGGAAGCTGATTTTCTTTCATTTCATGTGTTATCATGTAGGCACAGATGCGTCATATGGAATCGGTGTGGAATCAAAATCCATGATTAGTTATATTAATAAGTTCTGTAACATTTGATAAGGGGATTGCTGTTTAATGATTTAATATGATTGCTGAGTATGAGTACCGTATATACTCGCTTAAAAGTATAGTCCAACTGCAAACTGCAAAGACCCAGATCTGCTTTCTCATAATGCGCCAGCAGAACTGCGTCAGTGCAGTTTGTTAGGAATAATCAGCAGAACAAACAACAGAGACCCTGATCTGCTGATGCATTATGCGACAGAAGATCAGGGTGTACGGTGTTTGCAGTTTGACTCAACTTATAGGCGAGTATCGATGGTAGGTGTAATAATTTCACTTCAAAACACGTGTACTATTATTGATATTTTTGTTATAACCAGTTGGTGCTAGTCATTTGTTAATTAGGTGTACTTGGTTTGATTTATCACACACTTGTCATCATTAGCACTGATATTCCTGTAGGTCTTTTGTTCATGTAAAAGTCCTTCCATCTGCAATTCAAAAAACATGATTTTACGTTCCATATAGCTAGAAATGTCGGTATGTTTACCTTGTATATTGTAGTACTTATTGTTTACATGTATTTTGAAGGGTTTATCCTCCTAAAGGTTTTGTGCAATATTTAATTTTAATATTTTAGAACTTGTAATTAGGTACTTTTAATTGGCACCATATGGCCATTAGTATGCTGAGCTGCCCTTTAGGAATAATAGATAGATCCAGTTCGCAAAACTGAAAAACCTGTAAATAAATGACTATCATGTTGCTTGTCCCTAATGATCACTGAAAGTATTTAGACTTTGCAAATTGTCATGGAAACCTGTTTGAAGGCATACATAAGCTGATATTGACTCAATCATTGGACATTCTACAGGCTTTAATTTGGAGGCAGAGAGGCAGAATCAGTGCACAATTTAATTATTGGCTAAAGCTATCTCAGAATTGGCCTTGCATCATTTAATGAATTTACATTATACCTTTCTCTTGTGTTTGTGAATTGAACTAATAACAGGAACATCTGTGAAGAGAAAATTATTCCAAAAATAACACGTTAGCAGGTATTTCAGAGATTGATTTGTAAATTACCTGCATAATGTGCTAGCAGACATTTACCTTGTTGCTTGCCTTCTGTTCTCTGTGTTCAGTTCTGAATATCAACAAGTTTGACCACAGGTGTTTTTTGTTGCTGATCAAAAATTTTATTCATGACAAAGGACAACATTCAAATGGCAGGACACTGCACAAAGTAAGTGGAATAGAATATAAATTAACTGTTGTTTTCAATTTGTATCATTCATATCAGCATTATAATTTTTTTCAAGTTGCATCTACATCATTACATGTGTTCTTGATCACCTCAGTGAAGATATACCGTAACCTTTAAGGAAATTATGATAAAATGGTTATCAGAATGCAGCACTCCCTCAATATTAGGCCCTTATTTATAACACAGTTTGGGAGGTGTGGTAGTCAGTTAGTAGAGTGTCAGACTTGTAAACCAAAGTCGTGGGTTTGATACCCACCCAGACCACCCCAGATCGGCTGCCTTCGTGTCCTTCTGGAAGGCACTTAGCTCCCATGATATAGCCAATAATGTTTTAAAAGTACCGTTAAAATCAACAAAAATAAGAAACAAAACTATGACATGGTTTCTGTTAGAAGGTGGGTTTGGTCATGGATCCCATTTCATTGAGTGGTAGTAAAATTATATATACATGTATTATGTACTTCTTTATAATATGGTCTCACTATAAGGCAGTGTTGCACATATGATCCCAAGGGCAGGGGACACTGTCCCCCACCCTCCAGATTTGGGGGACACAACATTTTAGAGGTACAAAGGAAAATAATAGTACATAATGTTCTAATAATACTATACAAATAAGATAATCTTATTTGCTTGGACAGTTTTGCCACCATAACTTTGTGATCTGCACTGTACTATCATATTTGCCTTTGACACTTACATTATTGCAATAAAACTTTTATCATGTGCTCAGATAACTCATGAAAATATTAACATGTTTGAATATCTGGTTAAAATGCAATGACCTGCAGTATGGAATTTTCCGTTTCAGATCTTGCTCTCATTCATCTTTAGTGTGCACTCATTATCTACCAGCATTTATTATAATAAATACCTCTGTTTTCTGAATTACTTTTCTTCCCAAACTAAGAAATCATTAATTAAACGAAAAATTGTGTATTTGCATAAAATGTTGTCTCTTTTGTCATTATTTCAACCTTGCTGTAGGGGTGACTTAACTTCGAAAATATATTACACTAAAGGCTGTCAAACACTTTAAATTGAAACTTGTCTGACTACCATAAACCTCAAATGTTTTCGTTGCCAGATACATTGTTTTAAAATAGATATTCATTGCAATCTTACAAATCTTACAGTTGTAATCACCTTTCTCGACTTGGGCCATTGCTTGCGCCATCAGAGACATTGATGGTCATCCACTAATGAAAAGTTGTAGGCGTATTTTTATGTATTTTTTCTGACAAAAGAACAAGCCCAGGGGTGTGCCCAGGGTCAGGATTTGGGGGACATAGGACAAAAAATTGCGGGAAGCTTGTGAACCTGCACTCAGTGTGTAACACTGTTTTAAGGTGATATACTCTATAGGGGTGAAACGATTCATTGATATATCAATGCATCGATACTTTTGCCGTATCGATACACATATCGATACAAGAGGTGAAGAATCAATACAAAACAAAATCTACCCTATATAAGTTACTTTAATCTTCAGCAGTCATGAATAATTATTAGTCATTTGCCTTCTTATTCTTTAAACTGAGAATCGATAATGTATTGTATCGTAGGCTGTGTATCGTGAATCGTATGGATACGTGGCACAGGTGTATCGTTTCACGCCTAAACTCTGTGGCTTCCATGGACAGCATTATAATGACCAAGTGCTGTATTACTGGTTGCAGTGCTGTTAGATCAGATCTGCAGAGCCTCTTAATAATTACATGTACAATAATTTATTTCAGAGTACGCACATGATCATATTTAACATTAATTATTTTCCTTACTCATAAGAAGTGTTGATGTTTTGATTGTTCCTTTAACCAAAAGGATTGATCATTACAGAAAGAATCCAAATGTATTTAGAAATGAAGTGTTTGCTTAATTTGAAATGATGTTCAGAAAAAAAGAAAATAGGCAGATCCAGTGATCCAGACTGTTACAAGTCGCATAATGCGCTGGCAGATCGGGGTCTATGTTGTTTGTTCTACTGATTAGTCCTTACAAACAGCATAGACCCAGACCTGCCAGCACATTATGCGATGGAAGATCTGGGTCTATGCTGTTTGCAGTTGGCATCGGCTTATACACGAGTATATACGGTATTTTAGAAACAGTAATCACCAGTATCTTTTTATAACTTTTTCATATCAAGATGGTTTATATTGGAAAGATTTCAAAATAAATTAGTGGAATACTGCTACTCTTCCTGAATGGATGGTCATATCAGCATGATATTTTCACTTGAAGTCACCTTTTGATGTTTATGTGGGTTCTAAATGAAAATAGTGCTGATCTGACATGGAATATGGCCACCACAGCAGCCATCTTGAAAATATTGTTATTGCTACTCCTCCTGAACTAAAAGTCATATCAGCATAGGGGTTTTCACTGGAAGGCTTCTTATGGTGTCTAGTTGGTCTTAAATAAAAATTGTGCTGATCAGATGTCCAATATGGCCACCACGCAGCCAGGATGGAAAGTCAAATCACATAGATATTTTGCCAAAAGACTTCTTATGTAGTCAAGTTGGTACTAAATGAAAATGATGTAAATCTGGCATACAGTGTGGCAGTATGGCAGTTATCTTGAAAATCATGTTATTGCTACTCCTTCTAAATGGAAAGTCATATGGACATGGGGTTTTCACCAGAAGATTAATTTTTATATCTAGGTGGTCCTGAATGAAAATGGTGCCTAACTAACCTCAGATATGGCTGACACAATAAACATATTGAAAATCTTGTCACTAATTCTCTTGAATGGATGGTCATATCAACATGAGGTTTTCACCAAATGCTTTCAAATGGTACTTGGTTTGTCCTAAATGAAAAAATGACGATCTTACATCCAGTATGGTTGCCACAGTGGCTAAGTTGAAAATCTTTTCTCTGAAGAATATCAGAGATGGTTTCAACACTCAGCAGTTAAAAAGAAGAAATGGTCTTATGTTGAATTCCTGGAAATTCTTTTCAGACAGTAGATCATCAGTGCCTTCAAGGGACTTGTGTTTTGAGTGCGAGAATTGTTTTATAAAGTCATTGGACTTCAAAATTCACTCATCTAATTTGAAAAGGTGAGTCCGAATTTCTGGCGGTCAGGTGCAAGAGCTGACTCTGGGCTGACAAGTTTTTCTCTTTAATGAAAAGAATGTTTTGTTAAGAATTTTGACAAATTTATTTACTGGATTAAGTCCATACTTTCTAACAGAAGTTTCTTTTTTGTTTTGAACAAGCTCATACAAGCGCTTCACTGTCCATCATTTGTTGAATATGTCTGGCAATTACAGGGATTTTAGGATTTCTGGTGTGTGTGTGTGTATGTATGTATGTATGTATGTATGTATGTATGTATGTATGTATGTATGTATGTATGTATGTATGTATGTATGTGTGTGTGTATATATGTATATGTATGTATGTATTTATGTATGTATGTGTGTATGTATGTTGGTATGTATGGATGGGGTTTAATGGGGCACTTCAGCACAATCCTGCCTACATGTACATGTATGTAGTGCTGATTAAATGTAATGTTCCAAAAATGTAAAGTTAAAAAATGCAAAAACTTAAGGAAGATAAACCCTTCCAAATAAATGTAAAGATAATCCAACGAGGTAAAAAGTAAAAATGTTAAAATTCTTTACAAGATAATATGTCATAGTTTTTCAAGTGAGATTTTGTCTCCTTTGAATTTTACTGCTTTGTGCACAAATTAAAATATTGATTAGACTACAGGTTGAGTATAAGCTTGTTAAATATCATTCCTTGTATTTTGCATTGTCAGGCACTCAGCAGTTTTTACAATTAAACGTGAATTATCGAAACCCATTTGGAGACAGTTATTTTGTCTGAAAAATCAGTTGTCCATCAATAATTGACTTTTACAGAAATTACCAAGTTATTCAGTGGGGACATGGTGCTAGTTCGTAGGAACAAACGATCCGATGAGATCATTTTGGTACTGGTATTTAGTGTTCTGCTGTAGGTACAGCTCTCCCTAATTATATCACGGTAATTGGGATCCATAACTGCCGACTGCAATATGTTCCGAACCACGGTATATTGAGAGAAGTGTTAGAACAGTGTTATCTACGAAGCAGTGGTATAGCAAGAACCACGTATATACTAACCAAAGGTAATGAACAAGTTTTGTCAAATTGTCTTAAGAAGGAAATAAAGATATAATACTAAGCTTTATGTTGTTTTCTTTCAGTCCATGTTATCATACATTTGATAGATCAATTAAAATACAATGGTTTAATTTTGGTCATAGAGTTCATAGCGGTACCACATTATAGCTTGAATCCCTTTATAACAAAGCACGTTATAATGAGGGAGATAAACCAATAGACAGCCATTTTTTTATTACAGCATTCCCTCACTTATAAGGCCATTCACTATGATAACAGTTCCTGTTATAAGTCAAGTATGTTCATGGATCCCATTTCCTTAAGTGGCACTAAAATTATGTATATCATGTACTTCATTATAAGGCTGTATACTCAGTGGCTCCCATTGGCAGCATTATAATGAGGGAGTACTGTCTTTAGTTTTGTTACTTTAGGTTGAATTCTCATTGTGTGCATTTTCGAGGTGAATGTGTACAATGTTGTGTAGATTTATTTTAAAAATAATAGAAGGGTTAGAACACAGCATTCTTTGATGTAAGCAAAATGAAACGTAGCTGAAGGCAGAAATGGATCAAAAGGAAAATGTTTTGTTTTGTTCTTTTATTTTCTTTTAAGACACAAAAATAAAGAGACAGGAGAATCAAAGGATAATTTTAATCTGTTGGAAAATTTTTACATTAATTTATTGGCAAAAAAGCACAATGTTTGTACAAGAATTGAGACTTTTAGATAAGATTACATAAATCAAACACCAGACATGGAAGTTACTTTTAAAAAGTCCATTTTTCATCTGGCCACAGCCTTTACCTTTTTTATGAAAGGATATTTGATGAAGCTGTTTGAAGGAAACAAAATTATTCAGATAATTATTCGGACTTTTCCTCACCAAACTTTTACAAATTATAACTTTACATTTTTAACTCTACTGGTCAAGTTTGTTATCGCTACTCCTCCTAAACTACTTGGAGGATTGCCATGAAACTTTACACACACACATTCATCCCATGGTCTTGTTTGTCCTAAATGAAAATGGTGCTGCTCGGACATCCAATATGGCTGCTACAGTGGCCATCTTGTTTACACACACATTCATCCTATGGTCTAGTTGGTCCAAAATGAAAATGGTGCTGCTCGGACATCCAATATGGCTGCTACAATGGTCATCTTAAAAATCTTGTTATTGCTACTCCTCCTGAATGGATGGTCATATCAGCATGAGTTTGTTTATACCAAAAGACTTCTTATGATGCCTAGTTGGTCTTAAACGAATATGGTGCTGATTTGATGTCCAATACGGCCACCACAGTGGCCATCTTGAAAATCTTGTTATGGCTACTCATCCAGCATGAATGGTCATATCTGCATAGGGTTTTCACTAAAATACTTATTATGATGTCTACTTGCTCCCAAATAAAATTGGTGCCAATCTGTATTGAATATATTTGCCATGGCAGCCAGCTTGAAAAATCTTATTATTGCAACTTCTCCTGAACAGAAAGTCATATTGACATGAGGTTTTCACCAAAAGACTTCTTATGATGTCAAGTTGGTCCTAAATGAAAATGGTGCCGCTCTGATGTCCAGTATGGCCGCAAAAGACTTCTTATGATGGCCAGTTGGTCCTAAATGAAAATAGTGCCGATCTAACATGCAACATGGCCATCACACAGTGGCCATCTTGAAAATCTAGCTATCGCTACTCCTCGCTTCTGAATAGATGGTAATATAAACATGGGGTTTTCACTAAAAGACTTCTTATGATGTCTAATTGGTCCTTAATGAAAATGATGCCAATCTGACATCCAATATGGCCACCACAGCAGCCATCTTGAAAATCTTGTTATTGCTACTCCTGAACGGAAAGGCATATTGACATGGGGTTTTCACCAAAAGTTGGTCCTACATGACAATGGTTCCAATCTGAGGTCCAATCTTGAAAATCTTATCACTACTTGTCAATGGAAAGTCATATTGACATGGTGTTTTTAGCAGAAGGCTTCTTATGATGTCTAGTTAGTCATAAATGAAAATGGTGCCAATCTAATGTTTAATATGGCTGCTATAGTGGCCAGCTTGAAAATATTGTTATCAGTACTTCTCCTGAATGAATGGTCATATCATCATGGGGTTTTCATTAAAAGACTTGCTATAATGTTTTGTTGATCCTAAATTAAAATGGTACTGATTTGATGTCCAATATCTGGCCAACTTAAAAATCATGTTGTCGCTACTCTTAAATGAAAAGTCATTTCGACATGGTGACATGGTGTTTTCATCAGCAGAGTTCTTATGGTGTCTAGTTGATCCTAAATGAAAATGACTAAACCTCGATATGGCCACCATAGTGGCCATCTTGAAAATATTGTTATCTCTAATCCTCCCAAATGGATGACTATATATCAACATTGGGTTTTCACCAGTAGACTTAAAATTGATACCTAGTTGGTCCTTAATGAAAATATATAATGTGTTTCATTATGAGCAAGATCTACAGATATTAATGAGATGATCATGCATATGATTGGGTGAGATTTTACCATTGGACAGACTATTTCCGATGAGAATTTGATCAAACTTGGTAAATGGGCTAATCTCATCAAGAGGATGGATGCTGTTGATTATGAATGAGCTGTATGCATATTTATGAGGTGAACTTTCATCTGATATGGAACTTTTTTCATTTTCCACTTTAGAGACTGTATTTGTGATTGGATTGTGATTATGGTTATGAATGAAATTCATGCATATTAATTATTTGACCTTGCATCTGATTGGCTGAGCTTGTCAACAATGTAACAACTATATTTCTGATCAGATTTTGAACAAACTTGTTAAATAGTCTTGTATCACAATGTTGGATGAGTTTGATTAGGAGCAAGATACATATTAATGAGGTAATCATGTACCTGATTGGCTGTGTAAACCTTGGTAAATGGGTTTATATTATCAGGCTCTTGTATGACTTTGATTATGAGCTTGAGACTGTGCATATTAATTATGCTTTTATCATTAGAAAGAATTTTTATCAGGATGTAGTACAGTAGATAATATCAACATGATATAAAAATTGAGAGTTGGTTTACATAGGTCGTGTTCTAACAATATTATATTAAGCCTGCTGAGTGAAAGGGTGAACTTTTAAGTTGTATAAGCCAGGTGAGCAAAATCAGGGCCATTTGTCTCTTGTTTTTTTTTACAGAAGCAAAGAGAAAATTAGTTTAGAACAGTATTTCACACATGATTCTCATTAAATAATTCTAATCATGGAAACAAGTTTTTAAATTGATTTTCAAATTCAGTCTCGATACTGAAGTTCAGCCAGATTGTTGAAATGGAACGAGTTTAAAACGTTTCTGTTGTAAATGTGGGAACCAATGCACTAGTTGCATTCATTATTTTGAATAACTCCTCCTTAACGCTGTTAGAGGTCAGTAAAATGAAACCTACCATAACAGCACATTCCTGATAAAGGACTTCCACTCATAAAAGACGTCTACAAATCCTTTTCTTAATTTTTGTATCGTAAAATTTAACCTACATGTATTTATGAAGAACACCTACTCACAAATGAGAAATTGTTTGGATTCTTGAGTGTTCTTTATTGACAGGATTCACTGAATTATGGATGTTACAGAGGTCTCTTACCATAAAGCCCCTCAGTATACTGCCTCTCTTATAACATGTTAGGTCATAGATTCCATTAAATTGGTCCACTTTAGCTTTATCGTTGCTACTTAATTAATTTTATTATACTTTAAATCGTATCTCATGAGAACTATACAATTATAATGTGATTTCACCTCAGTGAATAATCTTTTTTTGTTTTAATGTACTATGAGGACACATATTTGTTTTAATGCACAATGGGGACACATCTGTGTTTTAATGCACAACAAGGACATGTCTTGCTTTTAATGCACTACGAGGACATGTCTTGGTTTCAGTGCACTACAAGGACATGTCTTGGTTTTAATGTACTATGAGGACATGTCTTTGTTTTAATGCACTATGAGGACACGTCTGTTTTAATGCACTACAAGGACATGTCTTTGTTTTAATGCACTACAAGGACATGTCTTTGTTTTAATGCACAATGAGGACATGTCTTTGTTTTAATGCACTATGAGTACACGTCTTTGTTTTAATGCACACTGAGGACATGTCTTTGTTTTAATGCACAATGAAGACATGTCTTTGTTTTAATGCACTATGAGGACATGTCTTTGTTTTAATGCACTATGAGGACATGTCTTTGTTTTAATGCACTATGAGGACATGTCTTTGTTTTAATGCACTACAAGGACATGTCTTTGTTTTAATGCATTATGAGGACATGTCTTTGTTTTAATGCACTACAAGGACATGTCTTTGTTTTAATGCACTACAAGGACATGTCTTTGTTTTAATGCACTACAAGGACTTGTCTTTGTTTTAATGCACAATGAGGACATGTCTTTGTTTTAATGCACTACAAGGACATGTCTTTGTTTTAATGCACTACAAGGACTTGTCTTTGTTTTAATGCACAATGAGGACATGTCTTTGTTTTAATGCACTACAAGGACATGTCTTTGTTTTAATGCACTACAAGGACATTTCTTTGTTTTAACACACAATGAGGACATGTCTTTGTTTTAATGAACTCTGAGGACATGTCATTGTTTTAATGCACTACAAGGACATGTCTTTGTTGTAATGCACTACAAGGACATGTCTTTGTTTTAATGTACTATGAGGACATGTCTTTGTTTTAATGCACTACAAGGACACGTCTTTGTTTTAATGCACTATGAGGACATGTCTTTGTTTGAACATCCCTCAATTTAAAGCTCCCTCACCTATAGTGCCAGTCACTGTTATGGCTCCCATTAACAGTGTTATAAAGAGGGATCACTTTAGTTCAGTCTGGTCTAATAATTAATGTGGCTATCATTTATTCAGCTATGGCTCTTATATAGTACTCACCATATTACACTCATGCTGGAAGAGGGTTCTGTTGATTGGTTTGGTTTTGTGGGTTTAACGCCATTTTTAGCACATGATAACATGGCAGCCAGTGTATTTGGTGGAGGAAGAAACTGGGAAGACCCCAGGCAGAACCACCAACCCATGGGAAGCTACTGACAAGCTTTCTCACATACCTACATTGGCCGAGCAGAGACTCAAACCACGCAGACAGAGGTGAAATGTGAGTGATCTGTAAAGGCGAGTGCCTTAGATAACTCGGCTGTCTGGGGCCCTGGGTTCTGTTGAATGTAGTTCGGTGAACTATATCTTTGAAATCTCCTGTCTCGAGCTGTACTTCTCTTACCAGGACTAGCTTTCACTCAACTCCACTTAAAGAGTGGATTCTACCTGGCAAGTTTGTGGATTAATTATATATCCCGAAAGGACTTACTGTAGGTGGTAGCATCTTGAGCCATAACTCAATTAAGGTGATTACGCAACAGCACTGTGTTGCTCAGGCCTGACTCCAATAATGTAACTGTCCAAGGAAAAGATGATAGTACATTGCCGATGAAAAAGTTAAGGTGGTAAAACTGTCAAAGCAAACAAGATTATCTCTTTTTTTAAGCACTACTAGTTCATTAAGTACTGTCTGCTATTTTCCTTTTTCCCTCAAAAATGTTGTGTGTCACCCATATTAGGAGGATGGGGGATGTAGTGTACCCTGCCCTTGGGTTACCTATAATTAGATCATCTATAATTACTCTGCTACCGAGTTTTAATTTTAACATGCTTTTTTTCTTGTCTTTTTCAGAGTTTTTAAGAAAAGTAGTCCGAATGGCAAGGTAAGAAAGTTTTTTTTTTTGTTGAAACCCAGAACTGTTTATCAAATCAAGTTAATTACATACAGTAAAACTTCCCTAAACTACCGTATATACTTGCATGTAAGTCAGGTCAAATTCCAAACAATATAGACCCTGATATGCCATCACATAATGCACCAGCAGTTCAGGGTGTATGTTATTTTTTCTATTGATTACTCCCAACAAACTGACCCAAATCTGCCAGCGCATTATGTGATCTGATTTGTACATTATGTATGATAGATGTTGTTGGGCCATAAATTTGTCATTTTATAGAGGTAATCAGTATAAAGACATTTGATTAGTATTGGAATGGTCTGATTGGGATCAAAATATGCAGCCAGTTTGATTAGTATTGGAATGGTCTGATTGGAATCAAAATATGTGGCCAGTTTGATTAGTATTGGAATGGTCTGATTGGGATCAAAATATGCAGCCAGTTTGATTAGTATTGGAATGGTCTGATTGGGATCAAAATATGTGGCCAGTTTGATTAGTATTGGAATGGTCTGATTGGAATCAAAATATGTGGCCAGTTTGATTAGTATTGGAATGGTCTGATTGGGATCAAAATATGCAGCCAGTTTGATTAGTATTGGAATGGTCTGATTGGGATCAAAATATGTGGCCAGTTTGATTAGTATTGGAATGGTCTGATTGGAATCAAAATATGTGGCCAGTTTGATTATTATTGGAATGGTCTGATTGGGATCAAAATATGCAGCCAGTTTGATTATTATTGGAATGGTCTGGTTGGGATCAAAATATGCAGCCAGTTTGATTAGTATTGGAATGGTCTGATTGGGATCAAAATATGCAGCCAGTTTGATTAGTATTGGAATGGTCTGGTAGGAATCCAAATATGTGGCCAGTTTGATTAGTATTGGAATGGTCTGATTGGAATCGAAATATGTGGCCAGTTTGATTATTATTGGAATGGTCTGATTGGAATCAAAATATGCAGCCAGTTTGATTAGTATTGGAATGGTCTGATTGGGATCAAAATATATGGCTAGTTTGATTAGTATAATGGTCTGGTTGGGATTAAAAATATGCGGCCAGTTTGCAAAAGTACTGTAGCAGGATTAGAGAGTGACCATTTCGGGTAAATATTATTGTACTGCACGCCCTCATTATAAATCTTTTCTTTACAACATTGTTGCTCTTACAATGTGGACATAGTCATGGATCCCACTTAATTAAGTGGTAGTAAAATTTATGCATATAATGTACTTCATCATAAGACAATCTCACTATAAGGCAGTATACTCTATGACTCCAATAAACAGCATTATAATGAGGGAGTACTGTATCATGTACTTCATCATAAGGCAGTCTCACTAAAAGACAGTATACTCTCTGGCTCCCATGGACATCATTATAATGAGGGAATACAGTATCATGTACTTCATCATAAGGCAGTCTCACTAAAAGACAGTATACTCTCTGGCTCCCATGGACATCATTATAATGAGGGAATACAGTATCATGTACTTCATCATAAGGCAGTCTCACTGTAAAAGAGTATACTCTATGGCTCCCATAGACAGCATTATAATGAGGGAATACAGTATCATGTACTTCATTATAAGGTGGTTTTACTATACAGCAATGAACAGCATTATAATGAGGGAGTACTGTATCATTTACTTAATCATAAGGCAGTCTCACTAAAAGACAGTATACTCTCTGGCTCCCATGGACATCATTATAATGAGGGAATACAGTATCATGTACTTCATCATAAGGCAGTCTCACTGTAAGAGAGTATACTCTATGGCTCCCATAGACAGCATTATAATGAGGGAATACAGTTTCATGTACTTCATTATAAGGTGGTCTTACTATACGGCAATGAACAGCATTATAATGAGGGAGTACTGTATCATTTACTTCATCATAAGGCAGTCTCACTATAAGACAGTATACTCTCTGGCTCCCATGGACATCATTATAACGAGGGAGTACTGTATCATTTACTTCATCATAAGGCAGTCTCACTATAAGACAGTATACTCTCTGGCTCCCATGGACATTATTATAATGAGGGAATACATTATCATGCACTTCATTAGAAGGCAGTCTCACTATAGGACAGTATACTCTATGGCTCCCAAGGACATCATTATAATGAGGGAATACATTATCATGTACTTCATTATAAGGTGGTCTTACTATAAGGCAATATGCTTAATGAAGTCCCATGTATAGCATTATAATGAGAGAGTGCTGTACTCATAAATATGCAAGTCATTCCAGAAGACAGATTTAATGTACGCCACACAGTTTAGCCCCAAAAATTGTGGTTTTATTCATACTGATTCATGTGGAAGTCATATGCAGTTTCTAAGCGGACAATTGGCAGTATTGAGAGTATACAAGTGTTATCTTTGTGGTCCCCTGTTTCATGAAGCTTCTAACCCACTTGGTCTGTCTTTCAACCTTCATCACAGGAAATTAACAAAGCTAGTAGTATTTGAGTTTATAGACTAAGTTGGAAATCATGTTCATGTGTATTCCCCAGGTTATCTGGTAAGTTATCCAGTATTATCCAGTGGTATCTGATATACTGTTAGGTGTTTTCTGGAAAGTTATCTGGTAAGTTACATGAATGTGGTATGTAATATCAGTGTTATCCATATCACATGACTGGTAATTGTTAACTCTGCTGGTTATAGATCAGAAGAGCTTATGGGCTGGTCTGTTGTCCATCATCTTTTGTCCAACGTCAGTTGACCGTCTGTTAGCACAAGTTTGTTATTGCTACTTTAATAGCAGTAATTACTTATCCTGTTGCTATTGTTAGCTTATTCCATTTTCGTGCTGAAAACCATCGTCCATTCGATGTGAATACATCCTCCCTGAATGGAGAAAAGGTAAGAATGACCTTTGCACTCCAGTCTGTGCCTCGTTTAGGCTTGCCTAAATACTTCATCTTTTTCCGGACACCATACTGTGTAGACGTTTGCCTGAGAACAGCACCAGAGAAAAAATTTTGCCTGCAGCAACTTACCGCATTAGCGGTCTCCATTCTGCAGTTCATAATAAGTCTTGGTGTTGCACTATCCATTCCATATATTTATTGTAAACTTTACCCCATTTTCATTTAGAAATTCGTTCTTTAATGGGTGTCAAAGGATACCTCGAAAATGTATTCCACCCCTTGCAGTTGGAAACACGCACCCAATTTACTGATATACAACTGAGATACGGGTAAGTCTCTGTGTTTTGAAAATAACAACAGGCCCTGCCTAACATAGAGGACAGCGTATTCCTCTCTCGTCATAAGAAAAAGTGACCATTATTGGTAAATTTTCAAACGTATATTATTAATGTAAAACCGCACTACTTATTGTGTGGTCATTGCATATGTGTCTGCATATTCTTTAAATAAAACTCACAGTGTGAAATATTTTATTTTTTGACAGGAAAAGACCAGTTTATTTCTACGAGGTTAAATTAATCATTTACTTCGTGCATACTGGTACTTAATTCATACACATTGGTGTACGTGATCCATCATTTACCTCGTGCAGGGAGGTACCCATTTACCTCATGCATTCAGGAATGCACCGCATACAAACAGATGAGTTTAGCGTGACACAACAAGGTGAGTTTATTGTGACATTTATTAAATATTGTCATTACTTCTCATTTTCAGAAATAAAGTCAGAACAGTCAGTGGGGAAGTTTGGCCACAAGAAGGGCTCTTGTGACACTCACCCAGACTGGATATAGTGCTACAAGTGCACACACAAAAAAAAAAAAAAAAAAAGAAAAAGGTTTCACACCTAGGAATTTATGAGCTTCTGGCACCTGGAATCTAGTTGATTCCAGATGTACTAATCTTCAGATTTTTCTGGGTTCTCTCTTAGGTCTCAGAATTTGGGACCAACTTCTTTGGCGACCTGTGAGTCCTTCTAGTAGGAGGGACTGGATGTTCAAGGAGTCAATCGCCTAAACCCCCACAGGGAGGAGAAGACAAACACTTCTCACGTTCAAAACAGTGTATATGCCTCAGATAGCGAGTTGCTCCTTCCTGTTAGGGAAGTGGAGCATCGCAGCAGTGGGTCGCTGCCTCCTATTAGGGAAGTAGAGCACCGCGACAGCGGGTTGCACCTTCTCATTAGGGAAGTTGATCACCGTGACAGCGGGTCGCGCTTTCCCATTAGGGAAGTAGAGCACCGCAACAGTGGGTCGCGCCTTCCCGTTAGGGAAGTAGAGCACCGCGACAGCGGGTCGCGCCTTCCCGTTAGGGAAGTAGAGCACCGCAACAGCGGGTCGCGCCTTCCCGTTAGGGAAATAGAGCACCGCAACAGCGGGTGGCACCTTCCCATTAGGGAAGTAGAGCACCGCAACAGTGGGTCGCGCCTTCTCATTAGGGAAGTAGAGCACCGCAACAGCGGGTCGCGCCTTCCCATTAGGGAAATAGAGCACCGCAACAGCATGTTGCGCCTTCCCGTTAGGAAAGTAGAGCACCACAACAGCGGGTCGCGCCTTCTCATTAGGGAAGTAGAGCACCGCAACAGCGGGTCGCGCCTTCTCTTAGGGAAGTAGAGCACCGCAACAGCAGGTTGCACCCTTCCGTTTGGGAGGTAGAGCACTGCAACAGCGAACTGCTCCCTCCCTTAGGGAGGTAGAGCAATGCAAACACATCTCATGCTCATGGTAGCGTGTTGCTCCCTCGTCTCTGGAGGTGATGCACCACTCCCATCACTTTCAGGGTAGTGATATAACAGTCAAGATGATTTCTTCTCTGATTATCACTCGTCGGCCTCATGTTATGGGGACAGGGTTCGGACTGAGTACCCACCTCTACTGTCCCGTCCTGTGCAGGATTGGGAGTCTGCCCACTGGGCTCAGACTAGGGAAAGGGAATGGATTGACATGCCCCCCAACTTATTATCCCAATGTATCCTTATGGGATGTGGGGGCCCTCCACCTCAAGGCCATTGGCCCAGTATGCCCCTGTGGACTACTGGACCATGCCCTCACAGTTGAGTTGATGCTGCGGCTAATGTGTCCCGCCATCACCTCCGCAGCAGGTGGCCCCTATGCGGAAGGCTAGAGGTGTCACATCATCCAAGGTAGACAGGCGGTCTGGCCTCCCCACTGGAACTCTCACTGAACTACAGGCCATGGCGCAGAGTGCTCTTATGCCCCCTCCACATCGAGGGGCATAGCGATGCCCACCCACTCTCCGACTTCGAGTATACCAGATGATGACAATGTCCTCTCTTTTCTCGTTGACGCAAACTGCATAGACCCAGATCTGCTGTCGCATAATGTGCCAGCAGATCTGGGTCTATGCAGTTTGTAAGGACTAATCAGTAGAACAAACAACATAGGCCCTGAGCTGCCGGCACATTATGCGACAGCAGATCAATGTCTGTTGTTTGCATTTGAACCTGGCCTATATGCGAGTACATACGGTAGTTTCTCAAAATATTGAGCTGAAAAATGAGCCAAATGCTTCACAATTGCACATTACAATTTCAAGCTCTTGCATTATTTCTTCTTTAAGTCCCTGCTGTATTCAGATAATTTCTTATTGTTTTCAAAAACTGAAAGGGGAATTTCCCCCAAAATGTTCACTTCTACAATAGACCCTGGTCAAGATAATTGGATGCATCTCTGTTAGCACTACACCCTTATAACCAGTGGTCACTGTTACCTACATTTTATGCTTTACTAACATAGGTTCAGTATTTATGTTTATCTCCTGATCTAGAAGATTTATCCATTTTATATATATATATATATATATATATATATATATATATATATATATATATATATATATATATATATATATATATATATATATATATATATATATACATATATATAATATCCTAGTCTACACAGAAGGCCCTTTCATTTGAAAGTAGGGATAAATGTTTAATCAATGGTAAACTTTCCATATTAATGAATATATATATTGTATATTGTGATTGGTTACCCTCAACAGGTTTGCTGTAGTATTTTATATTTAATAAACGAGTGAGACCTCAGTTATAGTGGCTAATCAATGTAATTACTAGTACATGAACTATGCTTCTGATAGTGGTCAAGCTGGCTGTCACTCCAAGGTTACATCAAGCCTTTGACTTTAACCCAGCAAAATCTGTCACCTTGGGGTGGACAGTGAGAATAGCTTCTGGAGCAAATTTTAAGAACAATGATTTAAAAATACAAGAAGTAAAATTAATCTAAGGTTTTTATCAAACTCATTATAGTACATGTACATGTACCTCTACTTTGATACCATATAAAACAATGTTCTTTTTTTATTTTTCATACGCCCTGTTGCAGTATATATATATATATGTATGTATGTGTGTGTGTGTGTGTGTGTGCATATTTGTATAGTCTGTCTGATTCCTATTTTAACCCAGTTTTTCCATATTTCTCAAAATCCACAGAGTGGAGCAAAGTTTTAATACCATAGTGCAGGGGTCCTCAACCTTTTTGTGCCTACGGGCACATTTGTGAGTTTATGAGAAAGTGGCGGGCACCAACCAATTAACTTGACCCATCTTTTTATTTTTTATTATTCATTATAACCTCTTCTGCGGACACACAAAAAACCTTGGCGGGCGCCATGTGCGCCCGTGGGCACCGCATTGAGGACCACTGCCATAGTGGTTGGTCTCGTATACATAACTACACAAGAAATCTGAAATTTGTTGATACAATTAACTAACATTTTTTATTCTTTGAATTAAATATCTAAATTGTCAAAAAGTGCTCCCTGTAAATGTGGGACGTGACCACTTCCTAACATAGCCAAGTTTGACCTCATACAGGTGTATACATAAAGCTTCATTTTTTTGTTCTGCACCTTGCACTGACCAGCATTAAGAACATGCCACCCTACACAGGAACTGGTCATGCATTACAGACACACATGTGCTGTGTCAAGGGCAAATGTGTCTAGGCAGAAAATGTACATTTGGAAAATACCTTTTCTTCTCCTTCATGATCAGTTCTCATTGTATTCCCAACACATTGATTTATACATGCAAATACAAAAAGTGCATGTAACTACATGAAATTATTATGTAAATCAGTTTTCATAATTACATGTTTTAATTATCCCTATCGATTTTTTATAAGACCCCTTCTGTACATATGAAGCATGTGCTCCTCCACCCTACTGACCATGGCACAAAGCAACATGGCTGTTACTGCAGGTCAGTTTTCTTTTTTTTTGCTGTTTGCTTTTAATGGAGTTTTTAACAGATAATTCGCTACATCATGCAGAGGAAATGGGAGCTAAGTGCCTTTTTCAAGAAAACACTGAGGCAGCCAACCAGGTGTCGTCTGGGTGGGTATTGAAACCGCAATCCTTGGATTACGCATCTGATGCTCTTCCAAGTGAGCTAGCACTGCTCTATACTATAGATCAGAATTGGTTGCTGAGAGAAGAAGACTTAACCTAGTATACAGGGTTTAACTTGCAATATAAATAGAGATCACAAAGCAACCCTGTGACAAAGGTAGTTCAGTCGATTCAACCTGAGCAGGCTGCTTCAGGTTTTGTTATCATCACTTTGTTAAATAGATTATCAGAGTTTTGCTAATATAAACATTTTTCTCCATCAGTATTGTCTGCTTTGGTTTGCTTTGGTGCTTTACGGCACAGCAACACAATTAGGTTATTTAGTGCCGAGGCAATTGGAGTAAAGTGCCTTGCCCAAGGACACACCACGGTAGCTGACCAAGGCTGGTCCAATGGTAGGATTCGAACCCGCACCCTTTCGGTCGTGAGTCCAGCATGCTAACCACTGAGCCACTGCAGCTCCTCCATCAGTATTGTAACCAGATACCTCCACACATGTGCATAGAATGTCTGTGCTTGTTAACAATTTTCAGGCATTCAAAAACAAAGAGAAACAGTGAATTTATAATGACCACGGTATTGTCTGTCTTGTTGTCCTCATAATGATCATTAATAAAAATGTATTATTAATGTTTAATTGATTTGATTTGCCTAATAATCCTAGGTTCAGAGAGAAGCTTACAGACATTATGAATCAATTGGTGCTCATCGATGTATGGAGAAAATTCATAGATATATGAAAGTATCAGCTTTGGAGTATGAAACTGAGAAAGATGATTTCATTTTCTTGTTTCAGAGAAATCTTAGAGATATTGAAAATACAGATGTTGAATCAGCAAACATAACCAATCATTTCTTATGGCTTTAATATATATAAAGTTGCTGACTTTCAGAGAAAAAAAAATGTTTTGAAAATTCAACAATTCATGTCTTAGAAAATGGATACATATTGAGAAAATAAAACTAGCACTTTTACTATTAAGTCCAATTAATCATAATATCAAAATTTATTATATACTTTAGCGTGAAATATAGAAACTTATTGCTGAAATAATTTTCATAATTTTTCATTCCTATATTTTCACATGTGAAAAATATATCCTTTCACATGTGAAAATATAAGATTTCCTATCATATTTATATGACCAACCTATGAAAGTGAGATGAATTTACGAAAAAAGGTGGGGGTGGGGGTGGAGTGTGGTGCTGAATAGTGAGTTTAATCTTCCAAGCTTCGATTCTGGAGAAACTTTGGTATATAATAAAAAGAAAAGTTTCTTTTCCTGCGTTAATGTACACTGGATTAGGATTTCTCTCTCATTCCCCACACACACACAAATTTTCTCTCTCTCTCTGATATATTAAGCAATGAATTCTTACTAATATAATATCCTTTACAGAACCATAAATCAGTTCACAGTTAAAATACAGGAACAATAGAGCCCTTATTGCAGAAGAGAACAGAACTGAAGTTTATTATCAACTCATGTATAGCAATAGACATATCAGATTAAGTACAGATACAAATTATTAATGGTGGTGGTATAGTGGATTGAAAAGGGAAGGATAAAGAGATATTCTGATCAATATTTTGGACATGCATGACAAAATGGGATGAAATGGTAATAGTCATAACTATTCTGAGTTTCCATGGGAACAGAATGATTTAAATATCAGTTCTATAGATTTACTTCATCTAATCTGTATGTTAACATTTATATGTATTAGCAACTAAATTTATATGTACAGTAGACTCTTGATTAACCAAAGTCTGGGGGACTAGAAGAAAACTTTGGATAATAACCGGGTTCGAATAACCGAAGGTCATGATGGTGCAAGTATACATCAATCCATAGAAATAAAACAAAGTACCATTTCAGTTATTCCTGTATTCTGTTTCCTTACTATGTATATAGGAAGCCATTTCATTGGCACAGCATAAAACAAAGATAAAAGAATAGTGGAAATTATCATTGTCATCATTATAATAATCTGCATGGCATACACCAAAGACATAATAATCACTTCAAGGACGACCTTATATTTGGTTTCTATACATTTTGGCTCCCTCTTCCAATTTGTACCTCTTCCAGTTTCCATGGCTTGGTGATTCAGATACAACGTGGTATGAAAAGGGACTTCATATAGATTTTTGCAAAATACATGTATAGTCAAATGTAGCTTTCAAAGGGTTTATATGATTTTCCGACTTTCTTTAATCAAACCGACTTTACATACAATTATTGCCATTAATTGAATTAATAACGGGGCTATCAAAAGGCAAGTCAATTATTGGATTAGCGGCAAACAATAAACATTTTTTTATTAATCAGTACTCACAGTTTGGACCAACAGGTGTCACATTTCAAGAAATCAAACATGCTGCTTATGATGGTTTTCACGCTTCATATAATGCATCCTGATTTCAATAGGATTAGAGGATTTCAGATCACTAAATTACTTATATTAAGGGAGTGTACTCGAATAATCGGTTTTTGGATAATAGATCTAAAAAAGATATAAACAAAGAACAAATTTAGCCAGGACTGGACAAATAGTTTGGATAATACTGGGTATTAGGATAATACAAGTTTGAATAACTGAGAGTCTGCTGTATTAACAACCAAATTTATATGTATTGTTACGACTCTAGGTCTTAAAATATGTAACATTAAGAAAGTGAAACCAACAATGTAAGTAAAATCAACAAGCAATTTATTTCCAGACAATTAAAGTGAAAATTCAAAAGACACTTACAATTTGTGAGTTAAATTTCAAATAATCCTAAATGTCCTAATCACAAGTCCAAAATAATGCCATGTTCCAAATGAATTCCAGTAGCCTTGAATGTCCTGATGTACCAAAACGCTGTAATCCAGAATGTATTTGAATGAGTGCACATAAATCTCAAAATCATGTATTGATCCAAAAGTCAATGAGCACTTTTATATTTCCAATTAATATTGTAAATAAATAATTTCTCAAATTACATCTGATTTCAACAACACAACTAAAATAGATTCCTTACAGACTGATCTTTTAGAACCAAAATTCTAGAACAGGAATGAATTTGTTTACCAAATTCTGTACAAAAATACATGCGCCTGCATGACCTATGTCACATCACAATATGAGTAATTCTAATAGGAAAAATACTGGCCTACCTGACATATGTCACAAAAGTTTAATTGCAAAATGCCTATGAAAATACTATATATACAACTGAACAAAAATTAAGTATGTATTTTCAAATAACCATACAACTTACAATCTTCGACAAAAGTTAAGTATATGAACATCATACATAACAGTCTTAACAACAAAATGTATATGTATTAACATTTTTGAGATACTTCTTACTTATACATGTACAGTACATTGCTTTCTTATTTCAGCAAAATATTGACATTGAAAATGATCGTGAAATTCATCTCCTATGTCTTGTGAGGCACATAATTCACATATAACCTATGTGTTAAAAATGGTTCAAAATTAAACAATTTTTAAAATATCTATTAAGTTCTACTTTTAGAGGAATCAAAACACTAGAATGCCAAGATGGCAGCTGGTATTGCTGGTGGTTAGGTGTGAACTCTGGGATCAATTCCATTTTTTGCAGGATAATCAAGTTGGATGTTTTTAAAATAATCATGGTAACTTTTCCATGAATATCTGTTGAACAGATAAAAGTTAAAAGGATTGAAGTAGATCAAAGTGTACAAGTGCGTGGTTTATTGTGTTGTATTGTGTGGACCTGCGAGTATGTTTTTTTATTCATACATTCATGACAAGAATGAAAAAGGACTTTAAAAGGAGGCATAGTTCTAATGACCTCGTGCAAGGCCAAGCAAATATTTAGGCAAGTAAAATCTCCACAGAGTTAGCTTCCAACCCCTATTTACTTGAATCTGCCACTGACTTCAATCTGCCACTGACTGTATTGCTCCTGAAATTGCATCTAATATGGCGTTAAGTGAACTTTGTGTTGGTAATTTTGTTAATAAATTGTTAACAGTCCTTCAAACACCAGAAATTACTGCATCTGTTGCTAAAGCTGTCGGACAGATTGTTGTGGATAAAATACACCAAGAATTTTCCAGTTTCAAAGTTTGAAAGCTTCAGTTGTTAAAGTTCGTGCAGAGCTTGAAAAGAAGGATGAAAAAATTTAGTTACTTGAGAACCAATTAGATGACCTACATCAATACTCGTGATGGCAGAGCGTACGTATACATGTATATGGTGTCCCAAAGCCCAAGCCATATTCTAACCATAACCATGACCCAGTAATTGAGGTAAATGAGGATAGCAAAGATTCTGAAGAAAATAAAGCAAACAAGAGCAAATGAAAAATAAAATACAGACTTATTTGGACTTAAAGTTGCACAAGTTATTGGGGGTAAATCTGACAATTGATGACATTAACAGGAGTCGCTAGAGTCGGCCATCCAGTCAAAGAAATAGACCAATCATGGTTAAGTTTTTGAACTATCATAGGTATCTGGAAATGATGAAAGTACAATCTAAATTTAAAACTCAAACTGCCATTTAAATTGTTCTTAAATGAGGACTTGACACAAAAAAGAGCAAAGATCACCAAGCAGGCAAGAATTCTGAAAAAGGATCGGAAAATCAAAGATACCTGGGTGTGGGATGGGGCGATCTTCATCAAAAAGAAGGATGAATTGGTCACTTGAGTCACAACTTGGACAGCAATGGTGACATTGATGGACAACTTCAGCCTTAAACTTTGCATTAGCACACAACTTACAGCAACACCCTTACTGTCACAACCACCTGATTCTCACAAATCCCCTGCTGCTTTGTCAGGTTAAGAACAATCCTCAGTGCTATTCTAAGTATTATCTATGAGTTGTAAATACATCAAAACTTGATAACAGACAGAAATTTAAAAGTATCAATATGCTTGTTACATTTTAATTTAAAAGTATCAGTACGCTTGTTATATAATTATATTACCTGTTTGATTGACCATGTTTGTTATAGACTTGAATTGTATATCAGATAAAATGATTTGTATCCCATGAGAAAATATCGCCCAAGAGAGGGCATCACCAATTCGGTGTTTTTATTACTTCTTCTCTTTTGTTCTTAGTGTATTGAATGTTTATCAAGGACACTATTTCACTATGTTTGTTCATGTTTGCAGCACAATTAGTTCATATTTATATCCAAGTCCAAGTATACTTGCAGCAAGCCAGATTTGATTTACAGATGTGTTAATATGTGTTTATACAGATATGTTTATTTGTACTTGGATACATCCATGAAGTCTGCACATGCAGATGCGGTGAACAACGGTGGCAAATCTGCCTTTTCACCTCTTGAGGGCATAACTTAAAGTCAATCTCAATTACGCAGTATAATAGATTCGTCATAGGTTTGTCCCACTGTGTCCTATGTGCAGATGTACACGTTGCCTTGACCTAATAATCATAATAATGGTTCTATTGTATCTATGCAAATATGGCAGTATTGGACTTAGTTATTTGATATATTTTAGAATTATATTGTGTGATCAATACCATGTAATTCCAAAGGTTAAATAGAGTTTATTTTCTTTGTACAATATGATATACCTTAATACTTATTGACATCCTGTAGTTCTTTACCAGCAATATGATTTTTGATTGTTGTACTAATGTTAAGGTTAAGTATCCTTCTGTTGATATCAGGGATAGAACCTGAACCCTGGTCTGGAAACCTGGAGAAATCATCGTAATATTATGCACCTTAATGTACAGAGACTTAGACCTAAAATTCATTTGATACAGGTAAATGTACAGAGACTTAGACCTAAAATTAATTTGATACAGGTAAATGTACAGAGTCTTAGACCTAAAATTCATTTGATACAGGTGAATGTACAGAGACTTAGACCTAAAATTCATTTGATACAGGTAAATGTACAGAGACTTGGACCTAAAATTCATTTGATACAGGTAAATGTACAGAGACTTAGACCTAAAATTCATTTGATACAGGTAAATGTACAGAGTCTTAGACCTAAAATTCATTTGATACAGGTAAATGTACAGAGACTTAGACCTAAAATTCATTTGATACAGGTAAATGTACAGAGTCTTAGACCTAAAATTCATTTGATACAGGTAAATGTACAGTCTTAGACCTAAAATTGATTTGATGCAGGTAAATGTGAAGGAGTTTGATGTATTGATATTCACTGAGGCATGGCTTAAACAGAGTATTCTGAATTATGAAATAGATATTTCGAGAACTACTCTGAACCATTTAGGAAAGAAGGGCTACACTTGGGGGGAGGCATGGCCTTTTATGTAAAAAAAAACAACATATTTCAGCAATTCTAAGGTCTGACTTGGACCTTATTGTCTTTGAATGTATCTCGATAGAAATAAAAATTAAAGGGAAGAAATTGTTTGCCGCAGGAATATACAGACCGCCCAGTTGTGACACAGCTGTTTGGGAGTGACTTGAATTAAGTATAGAGAGAGCCCAATCCACTAATCCTGACTATTTTTAATGGGAGATTTGAATGAAAATTGCCTCTTTCCAAATAACAAAATTTCACTGTTGTGTCAGTCAAGTAATCTTCACCATCAACACGACGAATTTTAACAACAAACCAAATTTTAGTTACTAATCAATACAATGAATTTTACAGAGTATTCTGTAGGGGTGAAATGATTAATCGATGTATCTTTACTTTTTCTATATCGATACCCATATCGATACCAGATGGGAAGAATCAATACAAAATGATACTTACTCTATACAAGTTACTTTAAACTTCAGCAGTCGTGAATAATTATTAGTCATTTGCCTTTTCATTCTTTAAATTGAGAATTCATCTGAGACAGCCATAGCAAGTACATGCACTCATTTCTGTCAGTAAAAAATAAAAGCAATTGACAACACCCACTCGCCTTCTAGAAATTAACACAAGGTGACTAACTTAAATGGTTCGAAATCTGCCCCCTGCTCCCGCCCCAATTCCATGCTAATTAGTTTATCTCATCTGCATCTTTAGCCACTGATAACATATATCAACGGAACAAAGACATTGAAGATTTCTTCCCTATGTATGATTTAAGTACTTTACTAATCATTTAATAACCATTTTTACGAGAAATTTATCTGTTGCATCACATCTTGTCTACTTAGATCGAATTGAAGGCAACATATCCGGTGTGTCATGCAGTGTTACATGCAATTCTGATTAGTGGTTATTGTTTGTTCAAGTCCAGGGTAAAACAATAACCACCAATCATAACTAACTGTAGCGTGTTCACTGCGTGACATACTGGAAATATTGGCATCCAAACTCTATCCTAATAGATACAAAGCAACATAGAAACTTCACACAAAAGTGAGTATTAAATGATATGTGTAAAGTACTTAAATCGTACATGGGGAATAAGTTTGGAATATCTTTTTTTATGTTGATATATGTAATCAGTGACCAAACCTGCCGATGGGATAAAAAAAAAAAAAATTTTTAAATAGCACAGAATCGGCAAGGGGGCAGATTTCAAACCACACGAGTTATAGCCACCTTGTCAATTTGTAGAAAGGGAGTGGGTGTTGTCAATAATTTCCTTTTTCACTGACAGAAACAAATGTCTGTGGCTGTGGCAGTTGATTTGCATCTGCAGGAAGTACAATGTGAAGGATTTGGCTATTAGTCATCTCCGCTCCCACACTCAGATTTGTTCTAGATAATAATTTCCTTGCACAAGGAAATTGCACTGTTTCTTCTCTTTTGAAGATAACACCGTAATCTCTTCAAAATTAAAGTGAAGACATGAAACTGGCAGTAAGATGTTTTAAAAATATTCATTCAATGTAAAACAAAGGGTGTGGTGACCAGGATGTGTCATGCATATGATCAAATGGAGCAGCCTGAAATGGCCTAAAAGGGTGAATACAAATCACTAACAGCTAATCTGTTTAGAAGTTTGTTTTTTTTTAAATCTTGTCAAGGATGAGAATGGCATATGAACAGATGATAAATCTATGTTTGTTTGTAATCTGCCTACTGGAAATACACCCAATATGTCAACACAAAAAAATGGCACCACCCTACCATTGACAGACATTCTGAAGATGAAAAGACCATCAAGTTGATATGTGTATTGATAATGTATCGTATCATAGGCTGTTTATCGAGAATCGTATCAATGCGTGGCAGAGGTGTACCATTTCACCCCGAGTATTCTGAGACCCTGATTGACCTTATTTTGGTGTCAAACACCGATTTTGTGCACTCTGCTGACAGTTAGAATCCATTTCACAGTGAAGGTGTTCAGTATCACTGTCCTATATATGCTGCTTTTAAATTTGTGATTCCTAAATTAGCGTACTATGAAAGAGAAATCTGGTTATATAACCAAGGGAATTATACTCTTTTGAATTCAATACTTGTGTCTTTCTCTTGGAATAGTGTAATTAATGAAAATTATGTTAATGTCAGTGTTCAGAATTTTATAGATACATGTATAATACAGGATGCAGTAAGGAAATGTGTACCACACAAATGTGTTACTATTCGCAAGAATGATCCACCTTGGATCTATAATGAAATTAGGAAACTGCTAAGGCAGAGAAAACAATTGTACGAACAAGCAAAACATACTCAAAATCCCAGGCAATGGTTTCTTTACAGGCAAAAGAGAAACTTGGTTATTAATGAGATTAGGAAGTCTAATTGTAGTCATTACAACACGCTGATGGAACAAATCAGGTCTTCAAATGGTAACCTGAAAGACTGGTGGAAACTAATTAGAGAATTTCAAGGAAGGTCAAAAAATAAATCCTTTGAATCTTTGATTGTAACTGATATAGTTATAACTAAGGATGTAGAAAAGTCAAAAGCTTTCATTGATTTATTTTGGGATCAGTCACCTATAAAAACTGAAAGTTTACCTCAAATTCCTGAATTAGTTCTATGAGAGTTATCTTATCATGCTCTTATTACTGTAACCGAGGATGATGTTTATAATGTCTTAGTAGGTGTAAATCCATTGAAAGCATGTGGTACTGACTTACTACATCCTAAATTGCTGAAAAAAATTGCACAATCAATTTAGAATCCACTGTGCTGATAATTCAATATCTCCTTGCAAACTTCAGTGTTCCAGATCTTTGATAATTAGCAAATGTAGTGCCTGGGCATAAGAAAGGTTCCAAAACCGTTATGTCAAACTATTGTCCTATATCTTTGCTTTGCACTTTATCTAAAGTTTTTGAGATGTGTGTATGTAAATATCTAAATAACTACATTGTGCAACATGATATAATTTCACATAATCAATCAGGTTTTTTCACCAGGTGATTCGACAACACATCAGTTAACAGACATTTACAATATAATTTGTTTTGCACTAGATCAAGATAAGGAGGTTAGGACCGTTTTATTTGATACTAGCAAGGCTTTCGACAGTTTCGCATAAAGGGTCACTCTTAAAAGTAAAAAGTAATGGTGTTCATGGAAATTTATTATTATGGTTTGAAAGTTAATTACTGTCAAGAAAACAAAGTTATTATAAATTCTAAATCCTCAGATGTTTGATGCATCAATGCTGGAGTCCCCCAGGGGTCCATTTGGGGACCCTTCTTATTTGTAATTTTCAACAATAATATTGTAGAGAATTTAGAATCATCAATTAGACTCTTTGCTGATGATACAACATTATATATAATAACTGATAATCAGATCGTAGCTGGTGAAATCCTAAACTCCTCTGATGTTGAAAAGATACATGAATGGTCCAGATGTTGGCTAGTTACATTTAATCCGGATAAGACTGAATCAATGCTAATATCACGAAAATGGAACCATAACCACCATCCTGTATTATACATGGCTGAAACAAACCTACAAGAGGTTACTCAGCACAAACATTGAGGCAGTATACTAGCCAGTGATGCCACTTGGCATGTGCATATGAATATATTTCTGATAAAGCCTGGGTGAAATTAAATTGCTTAAAAAGTTTGAAATTCTAATTGGATCGATTGTCTTTGAATAAAAATGTACAAATATTATATGGTACCAATTTTTGATTATGCTGATCACATCTGGGACAATAATAAAATGCAGTATAAAGAACTCTTAGAAAAAATTAATGTTGAATTGATGAGAATAATAACAGGTACCACCAAAAGTGTATGTCCTACACAACTGTACCATGAAACTAATTTGGAAAGCCTAAACTCACACTATTTACAAGCATAAACTGATTCAGTTATTTAAAATTTATCACATTAGCTCCTGTATAGCTCGAAGATGTGATTCGACCTTAATTTATAGAACATGAAATCTGCTCCACTCGAGTAATAAATGTGAATCGACCTCCAGTGCGTAGAACAACATTGTTCCATAATTCATTTTTACCCTCTACAATTCGAATATCGAACTTGGTACCTGTAGAAGTTAGAAACAATCCTTCATTGCATAATGTCAGATCCTACTTTTATCGAGAAAAAGAAATCACTCCATGTTATTATTATGTTGGCGATAGAATGTCACAGGTTATGCATGCTAGGCTGAGAACAAAGTGTAGTAGGTTAAATTACGATTTATACACGAATCATGTATCTAACTACATGTATAAGTATTGCTCCTGCGGTGAAATAGAGAATGAATAGCACTTTCTTCTCGATCGTCCAAAATACTCAGATCTTATCTTATACATGTACACACTCCCTTTTACTCTCACAATTGAAACTTTATTATTTGGCAACCCTATGTTCTCTGCAGAAAATAACATGTACATATTTTTGTCTCTGCAGAATTTCAGAAGGACGACTAAAAGATTTAAGTAATTGATTTAACTCACAACCTTTTCAATCATATTTATTTAGCTCTTTATTCTTTGTTTTCTTTTGTGTGTGTATGTGTATTTATACTTTTCCTTTATAACCACTTGTACCAGCATCCAGATTTCTGTTGTTATATTTTTGTTGCTGTTGGAGAAACAGTGCTCTAGATCATGCTTTCTACTGAATTCCCAAATTGATATATGTTTGTAATCGCATTTGACAAAGTTTCTCAAAATGAATATGGTTTAAACTAGGTTTGTATATATTTATCTGTCAGCCAACCAGGGGAGGGTGGGAGGGAATGACTGAGATAACCATAGATGATTCACTCCTAAATCACACAAAGTTTGTTTGAGAAAGGAAAGCCATTAAAATTGCATATACCAGCAGTAACATAGCATAACATTCCGGTAATATCATACAATATTTATGAAACTGTACGAATTTTTTCTGTAACAACTCTAGCATAAAAATATAATTTTAAAATTTTTTCAGTAACAAGTCTAGCATAAAAATATAATTTTAACAATTTTTTCAGTAACAAGTCGAGCATACATGTACAAATATAATTTTAACAATTTTATCAGGACCAAGTCTAGCATAAAAATATAATTGTATGAATTATTTCAGTAACAAGTCTAGCATAGAAATATAATTTTACTAATTTTTTCAGTAACAAGTCTAGCATAAAAATATAACAGCTGAAATTTTGATATAAAAAAATGCTCATAGGAAACCTACTGCTCTCTCCATACAACATATATAGTGGGATACTTTTTCTTAATAATAAAACTTTTCATAAGAAATCAGTGTGTAGATGTTAAATAACAGATTTGTCACAGAAACTCAAGATCTCAACATCCTTACAAAAATAACAGCAATCCAATTTGTAAATCCAATTATACAAACACATTTCTTATTCTTTTATGTTAGACAAACAGTGCTTGTTATCTTTTTCTGTGATTCTCTTTTCTGCTGAATAAAATGAACCACCCTAAATGTAAAACTAATTACATGTATCTATTTCCCAGTGATGTGTTTCCAAATACAAAAGAGAAACAGTTACATTGCCTTGATACCAAATATTACTGGGTTTTTTTGTCATAGGACTCAAAGAAGAAAACTTTAAAAATAAATTACGGTGAAAAAAAAAGTTCATTTACTCATGTCAGTAACAATAAATATGAAACTTCATAGGTTTGCTTAAACAAAAGGATTTTTTTAAAAAAAACTTGAAAAGGCTGGCTTTTCATGGAAATCAGATGGACTGCATGTCAGCACACTACTAGCTATAACTTGAAAGGGCTGGCTTTTCATGGAAATCAGATGGACTGCATGTCAGCACACTACTAGCTATAAAGCGCCAATTAACAGTTGTTCTGAAAATGTTCAGATAAAATATTGCCAAAAAATCTTTAGTTGGAAAAAGGGGCAAACATTTTGTTGACAAGGTCACATTAGTCTGAATTTATTTTCTGCTTGATAATTACATGTTTACAATGGCCGCTGGAGACTTAATAACGTTGTAGATGCCATCTATGTAATTGTTGATGACATTCTGGTTTAATTAGGTACCATAAAGCTTATGTACAAATTCTGCCCACATGTTGAGAACCCTAATTACAAGACTGACTGTTTATGGCCTAAGTGAATAGCTTTGAAAAGATTAAAAGAAAACCTTCTAAGGAAAAATAAAGACGAAGAATATATACAGAATGACCAAAGATTTAAAACAAAGTTTGTTTTTTATTTCATAAAGAACAGATCGAAAATAAATGGTTTCTTGAACAATAAAGGAACATTTTCTTCCATTCCAAATGCCATGTAGGAACAGGTAGGTAAAGTATAATCTGGGTTGGTCTGATATTGCCAAGATGATGATAAGCGAACTTAATGAATTTTATTTCATGTGTTTTTTACAGAGAGAGTGTGTGTGTATATAAAATAGAACTTAAACAGTTTAATCCCATTGATGAATATATTATATTGCCACTGGGAGTAACGTATTTATTTATTTTATTGTATTTTATTATTTATTTATTTATTTATTTATTTATTTACAATGTATATTTTTTTATGATCAAAATGTTTAAATATTGGTTGCATTAAAAGTCATTATTATTTTGTTATTATTATTATTTATTATAATGTAGTAATACCAGCACCAGTAGTTGGATTAGAACTAGAATACTGCTATTACTTTGAGAACTAAGTGCTACTACTACTTTCTAAAGTTGATGTTTTCATTGGAAGAATATTGTTCGCATCCTAACAGGCATGATTAAGTTGTTTTTGTATGGTGCAGAGGAATTTTCTTATTGTCCGATACAGGTATCTTCTGAAAAATCGACAAATTACTGGCAGTTAAATACTTGTTTCTTGCATTTCTTCTGCAGCAAGATATATATATGATTCTTATTAATTACATTACAGTTGTTACAACTGTCATTGTGACCCATCATTACAAATCTTATCAAGGTTTGTATTTTAACCATTGCAGGCAGTTACAGCCATTATAAAGTATTGAGATCATCCCCTGTAATGGAGAGACAGTGTTTTGCATTATTGTGTTAACATCGCATTGCATTACAGTTGCATACTGTTGCATTACCAATATGAATGTTACACTTAATGGATCACGGACTGTTGCATTGCATTACTATATCAACTGATACACAACAGTTTAATTAAAAAGAGTTAAAGGATGTGCTTGTAATGCCATAATAAGACCAGAATAATAATGAGTTCCACAAAACAGAGTTTTGCCTTCTTTTGAGTTTGGGGTTTGCACAAAATTCTTTAACATTAGCTTTCACAAAAATGTTAATATTGAGTTGATGCCACCGACAAACGAAATCATGCGCACTATATTGTAAATTTTCTCTGACACAAAATGAAATTTTCACATTAATCTGTTACCATCCTGTTAACAGTATTGTAGTATATGACATTTGATGTCAGGTCGGGGAATGTTTTTCATCTTAAGCAGGGTTTTTTTTCCTTTTTTTTTCTTGTAATAATGGCTTGTGGGATTTTTTTTTCCAGATAACAGCATATCTGGGAAAGAGGGATTTCATAGATCATTTGACCCACATAGAGCCTATAGGTAAGTAAATGTAGAGTTGTCTCACCTAACTTTTTTGTCTTGTGTTTATGTAATTTACTCAAACAATATTATTGACATAACAGTTGAATGTTCCTTGTTATGATGGGTATATATGGGAATTAGACTGTTCATAAAAGTGCTCTGTGAGAGATTTAGTTGGGATATTTACTTACAAGTAGGTATACAAAATTGGTCACAGTGACCAGTTTTGTTTTCTTTGAAAGAGCATGCAAAGCAATTGATGACATTAAGCCATTATTTATGATTTGTCAGCCAAACATTAGGACATGGAAATATTACAGAACTTGACAGCTCTTCAGAAATTAGATAAGGACAAATTTTTATTATGACGAAAGCCACATATGCAGGGAAATGAAGAAGCTCCTCATTTTTTGGATTATCCATAATTATATATATATCTCTGTAGTTCTGTAATCTTGCATGCTAAGTCAGTGACTCATTAGTATAGGGAAATGAAAAACAATAATTGATTCAATGTTTAAGACTTTTTGCCCAGATGGAATCTAAAGTGCATGCCATAGTCTTTTATGCTATGAATATTTACAAATTTACCAGTGGGTTATCTCAACAATGCAGCTTCCTACCAAATCTGATAATACTGTAGCCTAGATTGACACATTTGGACGCATCAGATAAAAAAAGCTTTCAAAGTGTTACAGTTACTATAACAACCTAAACTAGTTTTCTTAAGTTTGATAGCTACATGTTGGAGGGTTGTTATTCTGAACACGGTAATCTCATTTCCCATGGGTACCATAAAGTATACTGCCTTATAATGAGACCGCCTTATAATGATGTACATGATACATATAATTTTACTGCCACTTACTGAAATGGAATTTATGACACTACTCTCCTTATAAATGGAACCATGTTGAAATGAAGGGTCTAATAGTGAGGGAGTGCTGTAATCATATGTTATTCTCATATAACCCCTAATTTAGATTTGTAAGGCCAGCAACTATATTAGGTCTCATGCTAGCCTATAAAATCTTGTGGCCAGTTTTGTCACCAATCCTAAAAAAAGTGATGCCAATTCATTTTTTTATGCTGAAATATTTTGGAGTCAAACTTTTCTCCGGGAATTACATTGGTGTATCAGGAGATTTGTTGGTTTTCTCCAGTCGATTAGTAGATAGTTCATTCTGCTCCTTACTGTCTGTCTCAAAAGCATCACAGATGATCTGGAAACCCAAAATCCTTAAGCCAAGAGCTCCTGGCTGTCTGTGTCAAAAGCATCACAGATGATCTGGAAACCCAAAATCCTTAAGCCAAGAGCTCCTTACTGTCTGTGTCAAAAGCATCACAGATGATCTGGAAACCCAAAATCCTTAAGCCAAGAGCTCCTTACACTTATGAATGCCCCAAAACAAGTTAAGTTTTCTCCTCTAATTATACACTGACTGCAGTTGGAGAAAAGTGAAGAATTTAAGTGAAATTTGATCCAAGTATCATGCTGTACTTAGAATTTCGGGCAAGGTGGCTTCTACCTCTTGTCAAAATAGGGTGCAATGATGGAGGAAAAAAAGGGAAAAGTGAGTTATAGATCAGGCTTTGCAGTAACAAAAAAAAAGTAATCAGCAACTCTGTTTTTCTCGCTCTTTAAGTTAAGTGTTTTTAAAATACTTTATTTGAAAATACAAAATTTTTTATACAGTATCTTGAATCTGATAAACTGGTGCACAACTTTCCTAACAGCATAAAATGGTAACACGCAAAAAAGGTAATGGTATCTGAAAATAAATGACAAATACTCATCAAATGAATATTGATTCATCCCACCATGTGTTCAGTTGAACACTCCGATAAATTCATGAATCTCTTCATACTTTTTAGCTTCAAAACTTCTTTAAAGATACAGTATTTGGTTTTGTGGTTGAAAAAGCTTGAGATTTTACTCAGTTCCTAGAGTATTTCATTTTTGTATTGTTAACAGTAGAATTGCAATTTGGTGCATTTTTGAAGTTACCAGATGCTACTAAATTAGCACAAAAATTGATTTTAATGCATTTTTTTACTGTTTTTTCTGAAAATGCAAGTTTTGTAGCTAAACACCACACAAGATTCACTATTTAGGGTTCATGATGTCAATGTTTAAATGAGAGAAATGTTGGGTGGAACTTGGTAGGTGCCAAATCATGGCAAGACAAAGTTAACTTTACTTTCCCGGCATGTTGAAGCAAAGTTTCATGTTCTACAATGGCTGTTTCACATAAATTGCCCCAATGAATGACCCCTTTTAGCCCAGAATTAAGCAAGCCTACCCTAAGTCTGATAAAAGATGTCTCCAAATTTATTGCCAAACTTTAATTTTTGTCACCAAAATCAGAAAAAATCACCATTGGTGGTACAGTTTTTCTCCTATGATTAGTCTATAAACCCATCTTTGACATTTATTACAAAATGGGAGTTGGGCTGATCACTGAAAAAGGCTTTCTTCTTCAAATGAATACATGAAAATACACCACTGCACCACTACAGCTTATTTTAATGAGAGAAATATGTTAGTATTATTTGTTAACACAAAACTAAAGCAAACATTTTCTGTCATTCCAAATGCCATGTAGAGTATTTTCTTACAATGTAGATTGTAGTATTTTTAGGTGATTTTTTTCTCTTCAAATCTGCCATATTTACTTCAGAATTATGATTGTCTTGTCCCTTGCCAGCTTGGGCATTAGTAAGACAAAGTTTGGTTGCCTTGTCCATTGCCAGCTTGGGCATTAGTAAAACAAAATTTGATTGTCTTGTCTATTATACCAGCTTGGGCACTAGTAAGACAAAGTTTGGTTGTCTTGTCTATTGTACCAGCTTGGGCATTAGTAAGACAAAGTTTGGTTGTCTTGTCCATTGCCAGCTTGGGCATTAGTAAGACAAAGTTTGGTTGTCTTGTCTATTATACCAGTTTGGGCACTATTAAGACAAAGTTTGGTTGTCTTGTCTATTGTACCAGCTTGGGCATTAGTAAGACAAAGTTTGGTTGTCTTGTCCATTGCCAGCTTGGGCATTAGTAAGACAAAGTTTGGTTGTCTTGTCTATTATACCAGCTTGGGCACTAGTAAGACAAAGTTTGGTTCTCTTGTCTATTGTACCAGCTTGGGCATTAGTAAGACAAAGTTTGGTTGTCTTGTCTATTATACCAGTTTGGACACTAGTAAGACAAAGTTTGGTTGTCTTGTCCATTGTGCGAGCTTGGTCACTAGTAAGACAAAGTTTGGTTGTCGTGTCTATTATACCAGTTTGGGCACTAGTAAGACAAAGTTTGGTTGTCTTGTCCATTGCCAGCGTGGGCACTAGTAAGACAAAGTTTAATTATTTTGTCTGTTATGCCAGCTTGGGCATTAGTTAGACTGAGTTTGGAAGTTCATTGACAAATTATTAATTAGTTTCAGGCAATCATTATAATTATGAATCTGGTCTGACACAAATGAATACATGTAACAGTGTGTAATAAGTAATTCTTAAGATGAAATTATAAATTGCATGGCAGTTTTCAGAATATTTTGGAGATTATCAGTGAAAATGGTTTTTTTTTTTTTTTGGCCAACCCCGCTGTTTTGTTTCAAGATGATATTCGGACATACTTATACTTAAGCCATTTCAGCGTTTATTAAGCCTACATTTAGACATTATAAATGATTATGATTGTCATCACACCTGTCAGAATTTTTTAATGTATTTATTTGTACAATCCTGTCACAAAATAAGTTATTATTTTACATGAAAATAGATCTAGAATCGTGGACAGAACATAGTAGAAAATCAAAGTCGGTTACTTCCCCCTGAATCCCCTGAATCTAATAGGTAGCACCACCAGAAAACCCGATGCAACAAATCTCCTAATATGCATTTTGCCACATCTCGGTGTTGGTTTGCCACATCGCTGTGTTTGTTTGGTACATCTTTGTTGTTTTTTGGGGTTTTTTGGTATGTCTCTATGTTTGTGTGGTACATCTTTGTTGTTTTTTTTCTTTCTTTTTGGTATGTCTGTGTTTGCTTGGTGCATCTTTGTTGTTTTGTTTTTTCGGTACATATCTGTGTTTGTTTGCTATGTCTTCATTTGTTTCAGTTATGTTTTTCTTACTAAGAAAATTAATTTACCAAAATAACTTGTAGGGATAAAATATGTTTGTATAAATTTAAGTGAAAAGTAAAGACAAGGTTTGTCAATGTGAATAGATGAAAGAAAAGGTTAATAAAATTTCTCGCCTACAGTGATACTCCTTGGTAAGAAGGAATTTGTTTATTTATTTATTTTTAAATAATGTAT
The DNA here is from genome assembly GCA_029931535.1 of Margaritifera margaritifera. Taxonomy (NCBI): domain Eukaryota; kingdom Metazoa; phylum Mollusca; class Bivalvia; order Unionida; family Margaritiferidae; genus Margaritifera; species Margaritifera margaritifera. The sequence continues at coordinate 398,301 of JAQPZY010001494.1, forward strand.
GTGATATTTAAAATATATATTATTCATTTATATAATTCATGAATTTTTATGGCTATAAATTATGATGATGAGGAGTTGATTGTTGTTGTTGTTATTGTTGTTGTTGTTAACTGATGAAAAAATGTAATAATCCAGATTGTAATTATTGAATATTTCATCAAATTGCACGAGAGTTATGAAAATAAACAATAATCAGTCAAGGTATATTAGACATTTTTTTTTCCACAGAGATCAATATTAACTTTTCAGAATCATTCCTTAAGTGGTACCTATCTTGAGACCTTCCCATTTTTCCCCCAATTAATATGAAAGTGTTTTCCTATGAATTTTTCACTGTTAAGCCAGTTTAAAGAGACTGATGTTAAGAGCAATAATAATAATGATAATAATAATGATAATGAAAATAATAATAAGTGTTATATCATGATTAATTTAGGGGGACAGAGGTACATAAAATGTGCCCTTGACAGCTCAACCAAGGTGCAGTGCTGTCCCCTTAACAGCTCAATCAAAGTGCAAAACTGCCCCCGTGATAGTTCAATCAGGGTGCAATAGTGCAGTGCAGGGGATTTGTTAAATCTAGGGGGACACTGTCAATTTGGGGTGGGAAAATGGCCCTTGGGGCTTGCTCAATGTGCAGCAATGAATAATAAATAAATAGAATTTTACAATTTTACAAACAAATGCTTGAAGATTCAGTTGAATGGTAAGCATCATAAAATAAATTTTAGAACCAAGTTTTTATAAATGAAATATTTTATATGATTAATTAATAAAAGATAATTTTAAAACGAAGGAAATATATGAATCTGTGAGAGTCCAACATCACAGGACTGATAGGAAAATGTCATTCAGCATATGATCTAAAACATGTTTTCAAATATGTATTCCAGTTTTTAAAAAAAATCTTTTTCCTCTATATATACATATACTTGTACCTTTGAACAAAACACATCTTGATATGAAAATTATTCTTAGGATTATGTTATGGCAATTACTGTTTCTAAAACAAAGACCTTTTCATGGTTATGATTTTTATTCTTGGTAAATGTGGTTATGTAAAATTGAAATGCTGTGTGGTTAAAAAAGAAAGAAAGAGAATAAAATTTGAAAAAATATACTATTTATGACAGCAAAATCATTTGTACTCTGCATAATGATTGAAAAATATATACTTCCAGTTACTCGAAAAATTACAAAACTAAAAGTGGTGCTTAGTGTTTAAAAATGACACTAGGGTAGGATCTGAGGTAATCTGAATGATATGGACTGGCTTTTCCTGTGGCACCTACTGACTAATGAAAGTCACTGAATTATTGTCTTCAGCATAATTCCCACACCTTAGTTGGCATGTGTTCATCTTTGCATCGAAAATTCATCTACTCAGACCCAATTAGGAAATTACTTTTCTTCACCTTGTTCCACATTTAGTACCATATTTATTTCTTTGGTGAAAAAATGTAGGAGAATTGTGAGCAGAACAATAATTGCATGATTTCTTGGGCATAATTCCCACACCTCAGTTGGCATGTGTTCATCTTTGTATACAAGATTCATTAACTCCAAATCTAATTAGCAAAATTACTTTTAATAGCAGCAATACATTTACCCATCACTATTATATAGCTTTATTCCTTTTTCGTGTCGAAAAACTCGTCCGTTCGATGTGAAAACATTCTCCCACTTAAAGTGGAGAATTTGTCAACAAGCCACGTCACGCCCGTGCATCTCTCTGCGCCTGCGCGAACATTCATCTTTTTCATGGACGCCATACCTGGTGGTTGTGTCGCAAAAACGTAACCTGAGGAAATTGTCTGCTGCGGTTTTTCAACTACATTTCGGACTTCCCTCCTTCTAAATTCTGTGTTACAGTTGTCCGTCTCGGCTATATGTGTTTTATGCCGCTATTCGTCAGTTTTAGTTCTAGGAAGAGTTTTTCTAGTTCTCCACGTGTACTCTACCCTTAGAGGGGTTAGGGTAAACAATATATCTTGTTTCTTTTCAGGTACACGGTAAGTCGTCTATGTCATTACAACGCGACATAGAACAACTGTGATAGCGCCGCAATTAACAGGCGCATAATTTTACAGAATTAATATTTCATTTATATATTATTCTCCTACTATTTCAATTGTTTCTTTATTATCTACGCGTGTCGCGTCGCATGCTTTTCTTGTATTTTCCTGAGAACAATAAAGCTTGTCAAGTGAACTAGCTTCTAATATCTCTTGGGAAGAACATATATATGTATATTGTTTACCTGTAGCAAACTAACCACTGTGGTGCAGATAGCCCGCAAGTATATGGTGAACGGGTATGTATAGAGTACGCGACGTACCAAAAAAAGGTGAGTTTTCTACGTGTAGATTTTAAAGGTGAGTTTACACGTTGTTATTATTATTGATTGATACTTCAATAATGATTATTTCAGATAATATTTATTTCAGATAAAAAGAAACAATGCCAGCAAATCAGTCTGTAGGTAAGTGTGGCCATAAGAAGGCCCCATGGGATACACACTCAGACTGTCTTACCTGTTCCAAGTGTAAGCGGAACAGTCGCTGCAATATCTGTACAAATTGGACCAATGAAACCTGGAATCTTGCTGATTCCAGGCGTACTTATAGAGGGCGGAAAAAAAATAGTTAAATCCCCCTCATCGTCTGATTTCTCTGGATTTTCTTTTACAGGTACTCAGACTAAGGCAACATACAGCAAGAAGGCCACTCTAGTTCACAAGAACATTCCGGGGCCCCAAGAGCCTGCACCAGCCTCCCCGGACATAGTTGAGGTCCCTCCTGTAGGGGCCAGTGAACGCTCCAAGAGTAAATCGCATCTCCCGGGAAGGGAGAAGACGAAAAAGAGCAGTAGTGTGTTACTTCCTTCCACCAGGAAGGAAGTGTACCACTCCAAACATTCCCAAAGTTGCGTGTCGCACCCTCTCGAGGAGGGGCTACACCGCACCTTGGGTAGTAATGAAGACAGACGGACATCTGAGATGTTGTCTGACCGGTCACTGACCGGTGACCGGTCCGGTCACCGGTCAGTGTCAGGTGACCGGTCTTCCGGTCACTGGTCAATGTCTTCTGACCGGTCACTGACCGGTGACCGGTCCGGTCACCGGTCAGTGTCGGGTGACCGGTCCACCGGTCACCGGTCAATGTCGGGAGACCGGTCACCGGTCGGTGTCGGGTGACTGGTCCGGTCACCGGTCAATGTCGGGTGACCGGTCACCGGGTACCGGGTGCCGGTCACCATTCACCTGTCTTTGGTTGATCACCGGTCACCAGTCACATCGTTCCGGTGACCGGTCATCCAATACCGGTCGCCGGTCACCGGTCATAGGCCACCGGTCTTCTCGTACCGGTCACCGATGTCACACTGAGAAACAATCAGAGGCCTCGTCGTACGGAAGGTCGCAGACCAGAGAAGGGGATCGGATCGGTATCCCCCCCTTCCCTATTATACCAATGAATCCATACGGGATGTCTGGACCAACATCTCATAATAATTGGCCCCTTATGCACCCTTGGGCTACTGGACCCTGGACTCGGAGTAGAAACGATGTTGCGGCTTGTGTTCCGCCATCGCCTCCTCGCCAGGTAGCATCCACTAGTAGATCCCGACGCCTAGCATCATCCGCGAAAGGCAAGTGGTCTCGTCTTTCTCCTGAAAGATCTAGAACACCTAGAGCCCCTACTCAGCAAGTACGGGAAATGGCGCATAGTGCGCCTCTGTTACCTTCTCCAAAGGACATTGTGTCGCCCGGCCACCCTCCTCCTCGGAGTGTTCTAGATGATGATGCTGTATCTATCATCGTCGATTCCAACGAGTACGAACTGGAAGCAACTAGACCCAGCTTCCCTCAACCAGAGGAAGCGGAAGAGATATGGTCTTTTGATAAGGCGGTAAATGAAGTTTACCGCCTACTACCTACGGATTTGTGCCCGAAACCGTCTGGTTCACAGTCCAAGAAGATCCTCTCCAGTTTGGAAAAGATCTCCGGGGCTCAACCACAATCAGATCTTATGCTCCTTCCGCATTCCTCTACAATTGAGGAAATATCACAGAGGTTCTCCTCAGGCCAGGACATCGCTAGACGGCGCAAAGGGTGGGCTGTCCCAGCCTCTACTTTAAGACCTATGGTCTCTGCCTCTAGTTACCGGGTACATTCCCCGAAGTGGCCTGTTAAACCTCCTCAATTGGATGCAGATGCATCCCAAGTCGGCTTGACAACGGGAACCTGGGCACGCCTTCTTATTAAGACGATCGAAGCCATTGAGCAGAAGGTCTGTCTTCTGACCACCATAGCTTCTCATGCGGACCTCTTCTCAGCTACGTCGTTTAGTATGCTGAGGGAGGCCTCTCTGAATCCAGCCGCATTACAGCGTGTGCTGGAAGCTGTTGCCAAGACATCTCGGCATTCACTCGCTATTGCAATGGCCCTTTCAGCGGAACTCCTACACATCCGTCGTGATGTTGCACTGGACTCCTCGAGGGTCTTACTTAGCCACAGTAAAGACCTTCTAAGGGCTGCTCCTTTGGAAGCTGAGAGTCTCTTCGGAGGTCTCATTCCCACTGTGGCCTCACAAGATTTGAAGGACCATCAACATAGGTCCTTCACAACTGCACCTGGCCCATTGCAATCGGCCAGGAAGCGTACTAATGTGCATCGACCTCAGGGGCCACCTGCTAAATTCTTTAAGCAGGTACAGCCCCAATATAGTGCACAACCTCAATATAGTGCACAACCTCAAGTGAGACCTCCTCGTCAGTCAGGTCCTAGGCATGGACCTAGACGCCGAGGAGCCCCTAGGAAGAAGTTCTACAACCCACCTTCCTTTCCCAAGGAAGGAGGGGGGGGGGGACGGCCCTAGGGACTCGCACCCTCTCCTGCCATCCATTCCTCTCCCAAACATCCCCGTAGGGGCTCGCCTAGGCCTCTTTTCAGAGGCTTGGGCAAGTATCACGGACGATGGGTGGGTCCTTTCTCTTGTAAGCGAGGGTTACCGTATTCAGTTTCAGGAACAACCTCCACTATCAAGGACCCCCGTATTCTTTCATCAGTCCAATCTGGTGAAACTAAGGGAAGAGGTAAATACCCTTTTACAAAAAGGGGCAGTCGAGAGGGTCCTGAACGATCAGTCCCCTGCATTCTACTCCCGAATCTTCCTGGTCACCAAGAAAAGTGGGAAATTTCGCCTTATTATCGATCTCTCCCCCTTAAACCGTTTTCTTTTGGAGGAACATTTCAAGATGGAGACCACCTCCTCAATCCGAAATGCGATGCGGCCATCGGATTGGGCGGTCTCCATCGACCTTCAAGATGCATATCTTCACATTCCGATTTTTCCACCTCATCGGAAATATCTCCGGTTTTGCTTGGACCAGGAAGTTTTTCAATTCCGGGTTCTGCCGTTCGGAATAGCTTCCGCACCCAGAGTTTTCACCCGAGTTATGGGAGTAATAGCGTCTTATCTACGAGTACGGGGAACCCCGATCCTCCAATACTTCGACGACTGGTTAATCCACAACGTTCAGGTTCAGTCCCTCCATCAGGATCTGTTCCGTTGTTGGTCCACAGTAACTCGATTGGGTCTTTTACCCAACCTCGAGAAGTCAGAACTGATTCCATCCCAAGACTTCGTTTATGTAGGAATCAACTTCCTCACAAACCAGAACTTAGTCCGGGTTCCCGGAGAGCGTATAGATCGAATCCTGGCACTCTTAGAGACACTACGAGTAAAAACCGTGTTGTCTGCTCGCCTTTACCTATCCCTACTGGGAACCTTGAACGCCGCTGCAGATCTGGTTCCCTTAGGACGGCTCCATATGCGCCCTCTACAGTTTCTCCTACTCGCAAGGTGGAAACCACACAAGGATTCTCTATCAGCTCTGATTCCTCTAGGACCTTATTTCCATCATCATCTGCAATGGTGGATGAATCGAGACAGATTCCTAGCTGGGGTCCCCATGCACGCTCTGGATCCCCACTCCTACCTGTTCGCCGACGCGTCAGATTCCGGTTGGGGTGCTCATCTAGAGCCGGAGGGGATAACTCTTCAGGGCCTTTGGACCCTACACGAGTCGTCCCTCCACATAAACAACCTAGAAATGAAGGCTGTCTTTCTAGCGTTACAAGGGTGCGTCGACAGGGTAAGGGGTCGTTGTGTCATGGTCTCCTCCGACAACACGTCCGTCGTAGCGTATCTCCGACGTCAAGGAGGCACACATGCCCCTTCTCTTTGCGTGGAGGTCTGGAACCTCCTCTGCTGGGCTACCTCGGAGAACATCTCCCTCCGAGTTCGCCACATCCCAGGGAAAAAGAACATCTTAGCGGACAGTCTGTCCAGGTCAGGGAAATCAGTTCTCACAGAATGGACTCTTCACCGCGAAGTGACAGAGTCCCTTTTCTCACTATGGGGAAGGCCCCTCGTGGACTTGTTTGCGACCAGGCTCAACAACAGACTCCCCTTTTACGTCTCCCCAGTCCCGGACCAGAGAGCGTGGGCAGTGGACGCGTTCAGCTTCCACTGGGATCGTCTGTTCGCATACGCCTTCCCACCGTTCCAATTGCTTCCCCAAGTTCTGCAAAAAGTAAGAACTTACACTGCCCGGATCATTCTCATAGCTCCGTTATGGCCCCAACGATCGTGGTTCAACGATCTTCTAGATCTATTGATAGATCAACCCAGATCTCTCTCTCAACGGAGGGATCTTCTGTCACAACACAGAGGCTCCCTCCTACACAACAGCCCACACATTCTCCACCTTCACGCTTGGTTCATCTCAAGCGATCTATCCGCCAGAACAAGTTTTCGGGCCAGATTGCCAGTTGCATCATTCAGGCCAGGAGAGCTTCTACATCCAAGGTCTATGATGCCAGGTGGAGAATCTTTTGTGATTGGTGCAGTAGGAAACGTGTTGATCCCAGCTGTTCCTCTATAACTGCCATTGCTGATTTCCTTTTGTTCCTTTTCGAGAACAAAAGATGTTCAGTATCTACTATCAAGGGCTATAGAGCCGCCATTTCTAACACACTTAAATTCTCTCAGGGCTCGGAGATTGGTTCAGATCCACATCTTGCCGATCTCATTAAGTATTTTGAGCTACAGAGACCTGTCACTCGCTCTCTGACGCCTAGATGGAATCTATCATGTGTTTTATGGTCCTTAACAAAAACCCCCTATGAACCATTGAGTGAGGCATCCTTTCAGGATCTCACACTCAAGACGGTATTTTTACTCGCTTTGGCGTCTGCGAGAAGACGTAGCGAGATTCATGCATTGTCGGTGGACACTGGCTGTCTCCGTTTTAATGGCAATTTTTAATCCGTTTCCCTCCTTTGTCAGCCAGGATTTTTAGCCAAAAATCAATTACCTGCGGTAGCTCCATCACCTATAGAGATCCCCAGTCTTAGTCGAATCTGTGCTGGGGATGATCAGGATAGGCTCTTATGCCCAGTTAGGGCACTGCGTTTCTATCTAAATGCTTCAAAAGTGAAAAGAAAGGGCAGGAAACGTCTTTTCCTTCCTCTTAAGGGCTCCGTTGATATTTCGGCCTCCACGATTTCAAGGTGGATTGTCACCACAATTAAAAGAGCTTACTAGTCCCTTACTGATAGAGTCTTTCCTTTATGAAACTAAAAGCCCATGAGGTTCGAGCCGTCGCTGCCTCATGGGCCTATCTAAATCACTCTTCTCTGGAGGACGTCATGAAGGCAGCATTTTGGCGATCCCATACTACCTTTTCGTCCTTCTACCTCCGCTCATTAGCACATCAAAGCGCAGGCATATTTTCTCTGGGTCCCATAGTTGCGGCACAACATGTGGCCCAGAAGGACTCCAGCAAATAGTAAAGTGGACATCTCCCCTCAAATGGTGAGTAGTTTACATTTTTCCTCTGTTTTTGATCAGTTTAACATCAGCCGACCCACCTAACTGACAAATTCAGCTATATAATAGTGATGGGTAAATGTATTGCTGCTATTAAAATGTAGTTTTTTGGGGGGTAAAACTAATTTTAATTATGTAATACTTACCCATCACTATTATCAAATGCCCTCCTCCCACCCCGCTCTGATGCCCTGGCGTAATTTCGTCTATGAAAAAGATGAATGTTCGCGCAGGCGCAGAGAGATGCACGGGCGTGACGTGGCTTGTTGACAAATTCTCCACTTTAAGTGGGAGAATGTTTTCACATCGAACGGACGAGTTTTTCGACACGAAAAAGGAATAAAGCTATATAATAGTGATGGGTAAGTATTGCATAATTAAAATTAGTTTTACCCCCCAAAAAACTACATTTTTCTGACATTATTCCACATTTTAATACCATATTTCTCAGATAATAAAACCAGTGACCCAGTCTAATATTGTTTCTAAATAGGGGGGATAGGCTTATTTTTGGACATGACCTTCTTTTGTTAGTCAGATTGCCAAAAATTGGGTGAACCTGTCTTCACTGTTGATTGGGTTGCAGGCAGTGATATCAAAACAAGAGCCATTCCTTTAAAGCACATTATTGACCTTTTTGGAGGGAATATCTTTATCACGAAAACATCCAGAGTGCATATCACTTTTTATTTAAAGAAAGATTTTTGTCTGGTTCTTGGGAAGTAGTGTGTGATCCTCTATTGTAGTTACATGTATTTGTGGTGGATCTTGGAATCAGTCTCACTCAGGAAGATTCATTTTAAATAATACCCCTGTATTAACAAACACTCTCAGTTCATGTGGATTTTATATTATTTTGAATTTACAAGCATTGGAATGTACTATATATACTCGCGTATAAACCAATACCAACTGCAAACTGCATAGACCCAGCCTGGCAGACCTGGGTCATATGTAGTTTGTAAGGACTTATCAGTAGAACAAACAATATAGATCCAGATCTGCTGGCGCATTATGCGACGGCAGATCAGGGTCTATGTTGTTTGCATTTGGACCTGGATTATATACGAGTATATAATGTAATTGTTTTTTTTAGCTCACCTGGCCATAAGGCCAACGGAGCTTATGATGAAGCTCTATTTTCATCGTCTGTCATCTGTCTATCAACAATTGCTGTTACCACTCTGGAGTCCATATTTCTGATCCAATTTAAATCAAACTTGGAATATGGATTTACATCATAAAAATCTCAGATGAGTTCAGCAACAGGCAGGAACCATGCATGTTAATGAGGTGATCTTGTACCTTATTGCCTAACCTTGTTACCACTCTGGTGGCCATATTTCTGATCTGATTTTGATCAGACTTGGAATATATGCATATATCATTAAGATCTCGGATGAGTTCGATAATAAGCTAAATTCATTCACATTAATTAGGTGATCTTGCATCTGATTGGCTGATCTTTTTAACACTCTGGAGGCTGTATTCCTGATCTGATTTTGATCAAACATAAAATATGTACATATATCATTAAGATCTCGGATAAGTTCAAGAATGAATGAGATACATACATACTAATGAGGTGATCTTCCTTACGATTGGCTGAGATTGTTTTCACTCTGGAAGCCATATTTTTGATCTGATTTTGATCAAACTTGCCATATGGGTTTATATCATCAAGATCTTAGATGGATTCAATAATGAGCAGTATCCACACACATTAATGAGATCATCTTGCATCTGATTGGCTGACCTTGTTACCACTCTGGAGGCCATATTTCTGATCCAATTTTGATCAAACTTGGAATTTATGCTTATCTCATCAAGATCTGTGATGAGTTCGGTAATGAACGAGATCCACTTATATTAATGAAAAAGTGATCTTGCATCTGATTGGCTGAGTTTGTTACCCCACTGGAAGTCATATTTTTCACCCAATTTTTATCTCACTTGAAATATGAGCTTACCTGTATATCATCAATATCTTGAATTGATTAACTAATGAGCATGATCCACAGGTATTAATGACATAATCTTGCATTTGATTGGCTGACCTTGTTGCTACTCTTGAGGCCAGATTTCTGAACTGATTTTGATAAAACTTGGAATATATGCTTATATTATCAAGATCTTGGATGGGTTCAATAATGAGTGGAGTCTGCACATATTATTAGTGACGTGATCTTGCATCTGATTTTGTTACCACTCTGGAGGCCATATTTCTGAATATACTTGGAATATATGCTTACATGATCAAGATCTTGTACAAGTTTAAGTGAGATGCATGCATATGAAGGAGTTGATCTTGCACCTAATTGGTTGAGTGTGCATATTAATGATGTAATCTTGCATTTGATTGGCTGAGCTGTTACCACACTGGAAGCCATATTTGTGATCAGATTTTGATCAAACTTATATGCTTCTATCATCAGGATTTTGCAGTGTTTCAGTAATGAGCAAGATTGATGCATATTAATGAAATGATTTTGCATCTGATTGACTGGGTTTCGTACCAGTCTTGAAGCCATATTTGTGATCTGTTGGGTTTATTATCATCAAGATCTGAATGACTTCAGTTATGAGCAAGAAACTGTGCATATTAATTATGCCTTTATTTTTAAAAAGAATTTTTATCAGGATATAGTAAAATAGGTAAAATCAACATGATATAAAGTTTGGAGATAGTTTGCATGGGATGTATTCTTACACTGCTACATAATCCTGCTTTAAGTGAAATGGTCAACTGTTTCGTTATGTAAGCAAAATGAGTGATGTCAGGTCAACTTGGGTCTCTTGTTTATTTGTTTGATGCTAGTTTTTATTGCCAGACTGCACAAACAGGGATTGGTTCATTTCTTATATTATGAATCTTCTGTTATGAATATTTCAACTCAACCGAAACAGAATGGCATGTTAGCCTAGTCTATTTCTGGTAAAATGCCTAATTAAACACAGTTACCAATAGATGGTACTTCAGTCAAGCTTTATATTAGTGAAACTACAAAGATATATCTTGCTATTTCAGAATTTATCTAAACATACTTTCTGCAATCATTCAAGTCAAAATTCAATCATAAGCTTAAAAAGATATTATTCAAGATCACTTTACTAACATTAACATCAATGCAGGAGGCGTGTCTCAATCAGCTAATGAAAATGGCCATGTTTATGTGAAACATGATGTTATTTCATCATCACAGTGATGTATCACCACATCTCATAGGTCAATGTGATCATTTTTCCAGATGTTGGGGAAACCCTCAATCTCACATTACAAGGAAAACTCTGATTTTTACTAGACCCCTATATGGTGGAGATCTCAGAGACATGCGAGATGTCAGTTGAACGAGACTACATGTTAGCCATGAAAGCATGGTGAAGAAAAGAAATATTTTAATATTCTTTGAATAAAGCTTTAGATGATGTGCTAGAGATAATCAGGTTATTAAATGCCTTGTTTCAATTGGAAATGATACTGTATCTTTCGCTGGCAATCGACAGGTACAAGGTGCTACAGGATTACTCTGATATATTACTGCTCTGCACTAAAACAGTGTGATAAGTATTCTGTTCACATTTAAGAACTTCTTGACAGCTGTTAAGTTTTGAAATTAATTTTATGAATAACTGATTTCAGTAGAATGACTGAACATCACATTAACAAGCAATATCTTTAACTATTTGTTTTAATGATTTTTTGGAATGGACGACATTTTTCATACTATTGGGACTATAAAAATATGTGGGAAAAATTACTGACTTTTCTTTTACAAAACATTATGAATGTTTGCAGATTCACCATTAGGTCAGAAGTTGGGTTAGTCTTGTTTTTGCAAATTCCACCTGTTGCAAATTCCACCTGTTGCAAATTCCACCTGTTGCAAAATTCCACCTGTTGCAAATTCCACCTGTTGGCAACAAGTTTCTAAAAGTTGGGAGGGAGGGTGGTGGGTAGGCTTACTTATGAGCATTAGCATATCATTGGAGAAATACGGAGATGAGAAGCATTAGTGGAATTAATTGGTTGTTCATGGCAAACTATCTGCGAGACAATTATCTCAGGGCATTGATTGCCTTGTTGAAATGGCAGTAATAGCACAGAGCTGCACCAATCTCTCCAGATGAACCAAGTCAATGATTGGCAACATGGAAGCATTGCCAAGTCAATTATATCTTCCATCAGTGTCAGGAAAAAAACAACAAATCCCGTTAAATCCTGATAGACAGACACTTGATAATCTGTGCATGTAGCAAACATGCATTACTGGATTATCATCAACGGACAATGTCAGTGATGTGGATGTGGTACCATATATACTCACAAGTCCAGTCCAACCACAAACTGCATTCACCCAGAACTGCCGTCGCATAATGTGCTGGCAGACCTGGGTCTATGCAGTTTATAAGGAGTAATCAATAGAACAAACAACACAGACTTTGATCTACTGGCACATTATGTTGGACCTGACTTTATAGGGGAGGATATACAGTACTTGGACATTCAAAGAAAACAAATTTCCTGAACTTTATGAAGCAGAAAGTTGGAACAATAACATGTTTGGTCTAGTAAAATGTGTCAAAAAAACTTGCCATGATTTAAGATTTGATTGATGCAGCAGCACAGAATTTCTCTCATTATAAGATCGGGTGTATCCAAATAAATTTGTCAAAAAGTATGAATGGACTTTTTATATGAATCAAATTCTTTAATGGAAATGACATTTTCTGTACCATCATCTAAATATACATGTACATAAAGATATGAAACATATATTATCAATATACATGTAGATAAAGATATGAAACATGTATTATCAGTATACATGTACATAAAGATATGAAACATGTATTATCAATATACATGTACATAAAGATATGAAACGTGTATTATCAATATACATGTACATAAAGATATGAAACATGTATTATCAAAGAATGATGTCCTTAGTAAAGATTGGCATACATTTTTTTTTAAAATGGAGTTTGGGTGGCGGTGGATTTACCATCAAGCATAGGATATTAATTGGACATATACGATATCTACATTGGTCACTAGTCCCAACCAGTTTAATTAATTAGTCAAAATCATATTTTATTGTCATTGAAATTTTGGAAGAATAAATTTACCATACTAGCAGCATAATGTTTTCTTATTGTACTGCATCTGTGTTTCAAAAAGCATATATATATATATATATATATATATATATATATATATATATATATATATATATATATATATATATATCTACAGCCTCACTGCATTTGAACCATTCTTTCTTCCTAGGTCCGAGACAACAGTGTGGAGTGGGTATTTATAGCACCTACCCTCTAGGGAGGGGACTAAGGGACTAACTTTGTACATGTACATTATTTGTACGTACTTCGTTCAGTTTCAGGGTTTTTGTACATTTACATTATTTGTACGTACTTCGTTCAGTTTCAGGGTTTTTGTACATTTACATTATTTGTACGTACTTCGTTCAGTTTCAGGGTTTAGCTCAGGTTGTTTGCACCCTGTATAGATACTGTTATACCTTTAATCATGAAACTTGGTGAGGGATGCATCTTGATGAGTACTACACCCTCATCACAAAAGTTGGTCACTGCGACCCGTATTTCATGCTTCATTTACTTTAATTAAATTTTGAGTTTTAGGTTTATTTCTCCACCTCCATTTATACTAGAATCATGATACTAAATAACAATTGTATCCATCTTACTTAGTACCACACCATTACAAGACAAGGTCACTGAGATTTTCATGAGACATTGCCCAACTATATATATCATGATGTTTTGATATTTTGCCTACCATAGCCATGCTTTTGCCACAAGGTCAAGGTCAGGGCAAGGGAAAATGTAATTCTGTGACTTGTATCCTTGAGTATTACTTATGAACCACTGAAGATAATTTTAATGAAACTTTAGCCAATTATATATTGTATATAGACTGTGTGTCATACATGTATACTATAGACAGGCCCCCTCCTGCATTGATGTGAAGGTCACAGCAAGGGAAAATGTATTTTGAATTGTATCCTTGTATGGAATATAACTTTTGAACCACAGAAGATATTTTAATGAAACTTGAACCTTTTGCATATCATGACTAGACAGTGTGTTACATATCATGACCAGACAGTGTGTCACATACCATAACCATGCCTTCTAAGGTCATGTCGGTGGAAAATATAAATCAATTACCTCAGTCTGTGTATAGGTAATTTTTGAACCAATGAAGATATTTTAATAAAACTTTACCCAGTTATATATCTTGACAGTGTCTCACATATTCAGTCATATACCCCCTGCCCTCAAGGTCGATATCACAATAAAGGATAAGATAAGTTAGTGGTCTGTTTACTTATTCAGGCTGTCACTTTCTAATCAGATATTTTGATGCAACTTTACCCAGGTCCACACTTTATCATACAATAGTAAAGTCCCTAGCTCAAAGGTGAAGGTCATTAGTAGGCAAAAGGTCACTTGATGGCCATATCATGTACCATTGATAGTACTCTTGTTATGAGAAGCTGTAACGCCTTGAAAACTGTCGGAGTGATTGAATTTATTATATTCTATTGAATATTTTATTATGTCCCCACTGCCACTGAACATTCACAAGTCTGTATATAGATCTGTCCATCCTGCAACTATTTTAGCACAATAACACAAAAACTACTGTATTTAGAGTCATACAATTTTATATGCTTTCTCATGGTCATGAGTAGATCACCTGTTTAGATTTCCAGGCCGTTGCTGCAATTGCAATTTTGTTTACTTATTTTAACTTTTGGACTACGATTTTTTTTTTTACAAAAAGCTTGTTAGCAAAATTAAGCAAATGCAACCTGAGGTAGACAAATGATATTTGCTAGGCCTGTTTGCATTTGCATGTAGGTGACCTGATTAGATTTTCAGGTCATTACAGCAATTATTAGCTCTACTGGTCATAGACCAGAAGAGCTAATGGGATGGTCTGTTGTCCACCATCCGTTGTACATCATCTGGCTTTTGTCCATCTGTCCTTTAGCACAAGTTTGTTATCACTACTCCTCCTAAACTACGTGGATGATTGCCATGAAACTTTACACATACATTCATCCCATGGTCTCGTTGGTCCTAAATGAAAATGGTGCTGCTCAGACATCCAGTATAGCCACCACAGTAGCCATCTTCAAAATCTTGTTATTGCTACTTGTCTGGAGTGGATGCTCATATCAACATGTGGTTTTCACAAAAAAACTTCTTATGATGTCTAGTTGGTCCTAAATTAAAATGGTGCCGATCTGATGTCCAATATGGCACCACAGAGGCCATCTTGTAAATCTTGTTATTGCTCCTTCTCCTGAACGGAAAGTCATATTGACATGGCGTTTTCACATGAGGACTTCTTAGGATGTCTAGTTGGTCCTAAATGAAAATGGTGCCAATCTGATATACATTATGGCCACCACAGGGGCCATCTTGAAAATCTTGTTATTGCTACTCGTCCTGAGTAGATAGTCATATCAACATCAATATGGGGTTTTCACTAAAAGACATCTTATGAAGTCTAGTTGGTCCAAAATGAAAATGGCGCTGATATGATGTCTAATATGGCCACCACAGTATCCATCTTGATAATGTTATTGCTACTCCTCCTGAATGGAAATTCATGTTGACATGGGGTTTTCACCAGAAGACTTCTTATGATGTCTAGTTGGTCCTAAATGACAGTGGTGCTTATCTGATGACCAATATGGCCATCAGAGTGACCAACTTGAAAATTTTGCTAAAAGTCATATCGACATGGGGTTTTTACCAGAAGACTTCTTATGATCTCTAGTTGGTCCTAAATGAAATAGTGCTGATCTAATGGCCAATGTGACAACCACAGTGGCCATCTTGAAAATCTTGTTATCACTGCTCCATCTGAATGGATGGTCATATCAACAAGGGTTTTCACTAAAAGATTTCTTATGATGTCTAGTTGGTCCTAAATGAAATGGTGCTGATATGATGTCCAATATGGCCACCACAGTGGTCATCTTCAAAATTGTATCACTACTTCTCCTGAACGAAATGTAATATTGCCATGGGCTTTTCACCAGAAGACTTCATATGATGTCTAGTTGGTCCTAAAAAAAAATAGTGCCGGTCTGATGTCTGATACAGCTGCCAGAGTAACCATCTTGAAAATATTGTTATTGCTAATCCTCCTGAATGAAAAGGAATATTGCCATGGGGTTTTTACCAGAAGACTTCTTATGATGTTTGATTGGTCTAATATGAAAATGGTGTCGATCTGATGTCCAATATGGCCACAATAATGGCCATCTTAAAAATATTGTTTTCACTACTCCTGAATGGATGGTTGTATCAACATGGGCTTTTTACTAAACAACTTCTTATGATGTCTAGTTGGTCCTAATGGTGCCATTCAGACATTCAATATGCCTGCCACAGTGGCCATCTTGAAAATCTTGTTATCACTATTTCTCCTGAATCAATGGTCATATCAGCATGGGGATTTCACTGAAAGACTTCTTATGATGCCTTGTTGGTTGTAAATGAAAATGGTGCTGATCTGAATTCCAATACAACTGCCACAATGGCCATATTGAAAATCATGTTATCACAACATGTACTTCTTCTAGATGGCTGCTCATATCGACATTGTGCTTTCACCAAAAGACTTCTTAATATGATGTCTAGTTGGTACCAAATAGAAATGTTGCCAATCTGATATAGAATATGGCCACCATGGCATCCATCTTAAAAATCTTGTTATCATTGCTCCTCCAAATTGGAAAGTCATGTCAACATGGGGTTTCCACCAGAAGATTTTTTATGACGCCTTGTTGGTCCTAAATGAAAATGGTGCCAAGTTGACATCCAGTATGTCCACCACAGCAGCTAATTTGAAAATCTTGTATTCGCTGAAGAATTTCAGAGATGGTTTCAACACTTGGCAGTTAAAAGGAAGAAATCATTTTATCTTGATATCCTGGAAATTCTTTTCATCCGTAGAGCGTCAGTCCCGTCAAGGTACTCTTGTTTAATTTTAGCTGGAGCATATAATGTTATGATGTATGTTCATCCATCCATCTGTCTGCCCATCTGTAACCAGTTTGGTTTCTGCACAATAATTCAAATTGTCCACAATCTACAGTTGTCAAACTTTGTAGATGGCTTGCACTTGGGGTAAGGAAGAACCCTTTTGATTTCAGGGTCAAAAGCTCAAAGGTAGAGGTCACAGTGGCTGAAAGAAGAAAAGTTATTTCCACACAATAACTCAGGTTCTTCACCATCTACAGTTACCACACATTGTGGATGGCTTGCACTTGAGATAAGGAAGAATCCTGTTGACTTTGGGTCAAAAGGTCAAATGTCAAGGTCATTGTGACTGAAAGAATAAAAATGGTTTCTGCAGAATAACTTCTGTTGTCCACCATCTATATTTAATAAACTTTCTGGTTGGCTTGCACTTGGGGCAAGGAAGAACCATATTGATTTTGGTGTCAAGAGAGGTCAAGGTCACTGTGACTGAGAATAAAAATGGTTTTCACTCAAGAATTCTAGTTCTCCACAATCTACAGTTACAAATCTTTGTTGTTAAGGAAGAACTCTTATCTATTTTGGGGTCAATACATCAAAGGAACTCTACCTGTTTCGGGGTCAATAGATCAAAGGTCAAGAACACTGTGACTGATAGAAGAACAATGGTTTTGATACAATAACATTAGTTCATTATCTCATACCTGGACCAAACTTTGTGGATGGCTTGTACTTACGGTAAGGTAGAAGCCGATCAATTTGGGGTCAAAGGTCATTGTCACTGTGGCTGAGAGAAAAAAATGGTTTCTGCACAATAACATTAGTTCTGCATCACATACCTGGTCCAAACTTTGGATGGTTTGCACTTGGGGTAAGGAAGAAGCATGTCAATTTTGGGGTCAGTAAGTCGAAGGCTTAGGTCACTGTGATTGAACTAAGAAAAACGTGCTGTTCACAGTACTCGTGCTATACATTTTTTTTTAGTATTTTGACCCAGAAAAACTTGTTTTAATTTAGGTATACATATGCGTAAATAGATGACCTGATTAGACTTTCATGCCATTGTAGCAATTCTTCAAATTTTTCTGGTTTTGAATTTGTTTATGCAGTGGGGGCATATGTGTTTTACAAATACAAATTTTATTGTTCATGTCTTTCACTTGGCTCTCTGGACAGTTGGTTCTTTTCACCATATATTAAGATGCTATTTATTCAGATCGATTTGTCTCTACCGTATGAAGCTTCTTATGGTGGTGACAGTGTGCTTGCATGCTGTGGACTGTTTATAAAACTTACAAAAACAAATATTATCTTTCCAAAAAGTTTGAAGAGATCTGCTATATTTAATTGGGGTTTTTTTTGAATTTTTTTTTTTCTTTTCTTAAATAGTAGCACGGGGCAGGAGAAGTAGGTCAGATATTGGTTACATTTTCATAAAAATGACTGAAATACATTTCAATATTAATATACACTGCACCTTGACATGGAGCAGTGAACTAGGAGTCAGCTGACAGATTGCAGGGATGACCAGTGTTTTTTCCTGCTCATTGTTGTCAAAGTTTCACTGTTAAACCAGGCAGTATGTGACCTGGGTAGTTAAGTAACAAAAGTAAATATACCTACTTACTGGCTTTGAAGATATTTTTAACATAGGCTCATGTCACTAACTAGAGATATGATTAGTCATGGGTGTTCAAAATCCAGTTCTCTCACTACACAGACTAAGTGGATGGTGTTGGTTACCAAGAGATGTACATTTCTCAAAGGCACGTCACATCACCATATGCTATGCTTGATGCCAGTCGGGATTTTTAAATCCTGCACCTTTGCACATGCCAAACAAAATGTTGCCGTTTAGGTAAATCTATAAGTTATAACTTTAGATGTTGATACATGAATCTTTCCAAATCAAAGGAAAATCCCATTCCTCTTTCCCCCACTCCTGGTAAAATGGTTGTGCCCTTAAAGCAAATTCATATTCTGAACATTTCTATCCTATGTCCAACAAATTTATGCCTTTGTAACTGATCCATATTTTACAATCAGCTTCATGTATTTGGGAGAAAAATACTATTTTGACACAGTGCTTTAAAAGAAAATACCATTACTTTTTTTCTTTGCAAAGTCTCTCGGGTCTAATGTGTTCTTATAAGATTTCAAGTAGTTGAAATCCACTCATATTTATTTCCCAGACAGGACACATTTGTCCTAATTGATTGCAGTGCTCTGATTCGCTCTGATAGTACATGAAGTCATACAAATGAAATGACAAGAATTCTGCAGCAAAAGACAAATTATTTCATATCAAGCTTTACATAAGTTTGTTCTGATTTTTCATCAGTATTTAGAGCAAAGACATTCTTAGCACATCAGGATTTTTTTTTTTGCATTTTCGGAACAATCACTCTGCGTGGGCAAAAAAAATCAAGGGACCATTGATTTAGAACAAATTTTCATTATGCAACCTTGTACATCTGTAGCAAAATTGCACCCTTGAAATTAGACAAATGAAATTTGAACAAATTTGACATAGAGCATTCTGGCATGAAGGGCTTTCAAAGTTTTAAACGTGATGCCAATCCACAATAAAAAATGGCCACCTTTACTAAAAATAGATAAACCTTAAAATGACTTCTTCTATAAAACCACTCTACAGAATTTGACCAAATTTAACAAACAGTATTTTGGCATAAAGAGCTTTCAAATTTATACAATCGATACCAATCCATGATCAAATATGGCTCCTATTATTAAAAGTTGAAAAGCATCCTGGCATGAAGGACTTTCAGTTTTATACAAAATGATGCTGATCCACCTTCAAATATGGCCACTGCCACTAAAAATAGAAAAACCTTGAAAAAAACTTCCCTAAAACCACTCTTCAGAATTTGGCCAAATTTGACTGGCATGAATGGCTTTCAGATTTGTACAAATGATGCCTACCTGCCATGCCTACCTGTCATCAAATATGTCTACCATTACTAAAAATAGGAAAAAAACTTCAACCCTTTAGCTGTTACAGCTGTTGTATAGCTTCCCTACTGCTGAGTGTTATCATATCAGCCACGGAGACTGGTTGCTAGGCTGAATCTCGAGCATTATCATGGCTGACTACATAAGCTGACAGTAAAAACATGGTTACATTCATTTTCATTATTTTTTTATTTATTGCTTGATTTCAGTGAAAAAAAAAAAAAACAGCTTACCTTGTATAGTGTTTTGCTATTGATATATTTCCACATTCATATACTCCTATGTCCCATCATATTTGCCAGTCAGATAAGTTGTTTTGAATGCCACCAAATAAATCCAATTTGTGCATATTTACGTATAAAATATGAATGAAATCCACATTCTCTGATTCCAAAGTTGAGAGTGGTGCCTCTCAAAACAGTCATTGTCCACACATACATGTACTTGGCACTGTTTACAGTCCAAGGAAAACTTTGTTTTCTCCCTTCCCTTAAACACATCTTACATCTCCCATGATTCTGGAGCCATTTGGGTCTTGCTTTTGCTCCCCATTTTGATTAAGATTAATGAAATATGTTTTTCTCCTGAAACACTTCCATATTCAATTACTAAGAGCAAAGAAATCCATGACCTTTAAAAATATCCTGAGAAATTCAATAGTCGATCAGGGCAGACCCAATGAAGGGAATTGAACCCACACCCTTCTGGTCATAAGTTCAACACTTTGACCACTGAGATCTCGGTGCTTTATAAGTATTGGTCCCAGGGAAAGTAAGGGCAAACTCAGGAATCCATGCTGACTGCATCAATTTACTCCCCTTGAAGTGCCATGTATTGTACAGTATATATACTTCAAGGGTGCGGCTGTGAACATTTTCTAAGTTATGAACTGGGAGCTAGACCCCCCAGGGGGCAATGAGAGACGGGGGGGGGGGGGCCATGCTGGTTGCATAAATGATGACCTTTTCATGCTGAGAAAGTGTATTTTGTATTTTTCTAAAAAGAATTATCATAAAAAAGGTATTACTTTTTTTTCCTAGAAACAAAAAGCATTTCATTATGTGTCTGAAAACAAACAAACTGACAAAATATATATGCCCAGGCAAACAAACCCATGCATACAATATTAGGGTACCCATTAGTATAACAATGTAATGACACTTTACATGTACATTAATGAATGAAAACCAACATTACTGGCCTTGTTTCAGCTATTTATTTCAGTTCACAAGAAAATGCAAGCATATTAAAAAACAAAACTTCAAACATGAAGCAAACGAATCCGTCATGTTTTAATCTCCTATATATATGCTTTAAAATAGAAGATAAGCAACACCAACATTAATAGACAATGTACCAACTTAGTACTCCAAACTTTTCTTCCCATTCCACAGTTTAAATACATTTATGAATTTGTGTTCACAAGCTAACATATCAGTTATCGCAATAAGCAATATCAGGCCCACTTGGACCTTTTGTTAATAAGAAAAATATGCTTTTCAATTTTAGTAATTTTATACGATGAAATTCATAATACTATATGTAAACATTAAAAATTCTTTCTTCATTTGAGTCAAGTCTGTGTTATATCATCTGCACTCTTCCCATATTCACTGAAAGAAACTATCCACAATTTACTTGTAATTCATGGCAAAATTGTATGTATGTATGTATGTATGTCTATATGTATGTATGTATGTATGTATGTATGTAGTATGTATGTATGTATGTATGTATGTATGTATGTATGTATGTATGTACATGTATGCATGTATGTCTATATGTATGTATTTATAGGGTTTAACAGCACATCAACGCAATCCTGGCTATAGAGTGTAGAGTAAGTTTAGGTATAAAAAAAGGTGTACAAAAAAAGATAAAGGTAAACAAAGGTGGATTGTTAAAATACAAAGTCCGTTTTTTTAATATAAACTGCACTCTTAAAAATCCAACACCTTCTCAGTCGGAACATCACCATGGGACACATCACAGGACAGAAATGTTGCCACCATTACCATATATACTCGCGTATAATCCAGATCCAAATGCAAACCACATAGACCCTGATCTGCCGTCGCATAATGCGCTGGCAGATCAGGGTCTATGTTGTTTGTTCTACTGATTAGTCCTTACAAACTGCAAAGACCCAGATCTGCCAGCGTATTATGCGATGGCAGATCTGGGTCTATGCAGTTTGCAGTTGGTATCGGACTCTACACCAGTATATACGGTATTTACCTCTTACAACATGCAGGAGGGTGCATCAGGCCTATTCTTCATCCCAAGACTGCAGGGGGCAGATGTTCTGATGAATTGCCTATGAAAGATAGTCTGGCCTGATATAGAAAAGTCAAAAAGTTTCTCCAATTTTGATATTGTCATAACATGCTTTACTCTTGTGTCAGCCGTTATGCTGCGGTCATTAGTAACTTCTGATATGTTTTTTTACTTATACAGAGGAGTTATATAGCAATCTGAATCCATTTTTAAAAAGCTAAGATCTAATGATACATAAATTGAGAATCACTTCATGCATATCTATCTATAGTGTAATAATTTTACAATTACCACTATTTGTTGTACCATCTTTATCCTGTAAGAGTCATACATAGCTGAGATTGAACATTGGGACTTACTATACCACACTCATAACAAAATTTAATTTTATTCATGCTGCTAGAATTTTCCTTGGACAACATTCTTAGTGCGGTTGTAGAAAGCCATTGTGTTCATACTTAAATTTCTTTCCAAAAATTTATTTTATTCAGTTTCAGTGGTGGACTGGGTTGAAAGAGGGATTGTTGGGAGCTATGTGCCTTTCCCATGGCACACATAAGCAGCCAACACAGGCTTGTGTGGGCAGATATTGACCACACAACTCTTGGGTTATGAGTCGGATACTCTATCAACTGAGCTACCACAGCTCCCTGAAAGACTCTGTAGACAATTTTAGTTGGATACTATTACTTTGATTTAATAACCAAGTGGAACCATAGCGATAACAAGATTTCCAATTTCAGCAAAAAAAACCCCAAAATGTTTACAAATCATCTCATAAAAACATTTGTTTGCATGTGGTGTGCATGGTTATCATTTGTTGCTATGTAAAATATGAATTTGCTGGCATAAGACAGTGCAACTGGTGTAGCTAAACTATCAGTCTCTGTAAGTCAACATAATGCACATCATCGGTAAAGGGCTGAATTTACAACCAGGCACGGAGATGTGAATAGTTTTTCCCGATTATTTTGAGAACGTGCCATGTGGATGCATCTCTCAATTGTTGTGGATGATTGATAATGTTTCTGCACCATTGATGCAAAAATTAGCCTAGATTGAACATTGGGACTTACTATACCACACTTGTAACAAAATTTCATTTTATTCACACTGCTAGATTTTTCCTTTCTTTCTGTAAAGTACTATTGTCACAGAATGACATCAATTGTCATGAGAGGGAGGTCATTCGCTTTCTCTTCCTTAACGAAGCTCATTAATGGCTCACTGTTTTAGGGCTTAGTTGAAAAGGATTGAAGTTGCTGATACCAGAGCTCAAAGCAGCTGTTTTTAGCACCATATGTTTGTAAAGTACATCTTGAAATGTACAGTGAAATCTGTCTATCAAGGGTGTCCGAGGGACTACAAATGTCTGTCTTTTGTTGGTATACCATATACACTCGCGTGTAATCCTGGTCCAAATGCAAATAACATAGACCCGGATCTGCCGTCTCATAATGCACCAGCAGATCAGGGTCTGTGTTGTTTGTTCTGCTGATTAGTCCTTACAAACTGCATAGACCCAGATCTGCTGGCACATTATGCGACGACAGATCTGGGTGTATGCAGTTTGCAGTTGGTATTAGCTTATACGCAAGTACTTAAGGTAGGTCTTCTTTGTATCAAGTTTCAAAATGAAAGTCAAATGAACAAAAGGGACTCAACAACTTGTTGGTCTACATACAAGTGGTAATAGTGGTTGAAATAGTCCTTAATTATCTCAAATAGATATGCCTGTGGCTTATGATGTACTTAAAAACTACAAAGCTTGAAAGGTTGTTATACCTGCCACTGTATAACTTGCTTTTTTGCTGAATTAAGAGTGTGAATATGTACTTATATTAGCTTTCCTGCAATCAGAATGCATTACTGGTTGGTAGCCATCAATTAGAATTAATGGCATGATCAAGGGGGGGTCCTTTAGATAAAAAGGAAAGATGGAAAATATGTTCTACTTTCATTTTATCCATACTTACTGTAATTGCTCTTACATTATGTGTGAAGAGCATAAATCCATATCCGCTGTCACATGGTTTGGTTTAGTTTGTTGTTTTACAGCACAGCAACACACATAGGTTATTTAGTGCAAAGGCAGTTGGAATAAAATACCTTAACCGAGGTACTTGACTACAGTAAAAATCTTGTTAATCCATTGTTAGGATTTGAACCCACGCCCATTTGGTTGTCACTCTGGCATGCTAACCACTGAGTCGTGCAGGAGTGTGCATCAGGCCTATTCTATATCACATAATGTACCCTGCAGGTGGTCTGCTGTCACATAATGTACCCTGCAGATTGTCTGCTGTCACATAATGCACCCTGCAGGTGGTCTGCTATCACATAATGCATACTGCAGGTGGTCAGCTGTCACATAATGTATGTTGCAGGTGGTCTGCTGTCACATAATGTATGTTGCAGGTGGTCTGCAGTCACATAATGTACGTTGCAGGTGGTCTGCTGTCACATAATGCACCCTGCAGGTGGTCTGCTGTCACATAATGTACCCTGCAGGTGGTCTGCTGTCACATAATGTATGTTGCAGGTGGTCTGCTGTCACATAATGCACATTGCAGGTGGTCTGCTGTCACATAATGTACCTTGCAGGTGGTCTGCTGTCACATAATGTACCCAGCAGTTTAGGGTCCATGCTGTTCATTCCACCTAATGATTTTAATTGGACCTTGTTGACCCTGATCTGCTGGTTAATCATGCAACAGCAGATCTGAGTACACTTTTTTCTGCACCCCACCAACGATAGTTGGGGGTATTATGTTCATATGGGTTGTTGGGCAGGGATCCATTTTGGTTTTCAAATGATAACCAAAGTTCTGGTGAACAGATTTCAATGCAGCTTGGTACATGAGTTCCCCAGAAGCTGTGGTAGTTCAGTAGATCGAATGTTGGACTTGTAATCCATGGGTCGCAGTTTCAGTACCTGCCCGGGCCAGCCTGGGTCAGCTGTTTCAGTGTGTTGATGGGAAAGGCACTTAGCTGCCATTTTCCTTGGCATGATAAAACCAGTAATGTGTTAAAAGTGTCATTAAAATGAACAGAAACAAGAAATGAAAGTGTTCTCTTCAGCCCAAGGAAGAATGCTGTCGATTTTGGGGCCATTAGCTTCAATGTCAAGGTCACTGTTTCTTAAAATAAATTTTGCTTATGCATTTTATTTCCAGATCATAACTTAAGTTCTAGTGAACGGATTTCAGGACAACTTGATACATGAGTTTCCCTTAACATAAGAAAGAACCTGAATTAGGGGCCACTAGCTCCAAGGACAAGGTTGTTATTTCTAAAAAAAATAGATTTTGCTTATGCATTTCATTTCTGGATGATAACTGAAGCTATACTGAATAAATATGTATGCAATTTGTAACATGTGTTCCCTTAGTCCATGAAAGAACCCATTAAATTGTTTTGCAGTCAGTATCTTCAAGGTCAAGGTCATCTACTAAAATAGATTTTTGTCTGTGCATTTCATTTCCAGATGATAACTAAAGTTTAAGTGACCAGAATTCAATGCAACTTGGTAAATGCATTCCCTTTAGCACAGGAAAGAACCCTATTTATGTTGCAGCCAGTAGCCCTAAGGTCAAGGTCATTGTTACAAAAATATATTTTGCTTATGCATTTCTTGTCTGGATGATAAGTTCTAGTGAACAGATTTCAATGCAACTTGGCACATGTGTTTTTCTTAGCCTAAGTAAGAACCCTATTGATCTGGGGGTCAGTAGCTTCAAGGTCAAGTTTCCTGTCACTAAAATAGATTTGGGCATTGCATTTCATTACCAGCCAGTAATTCAAGCACTGCATAACTGCTTTTGTATGAAACTTTGTAAATGTGTTCCCCTCTGCCCAAGAAAGATCCATAGTGATTGGGGGTGGGGGTGTTCTTCATGGTCAAGGATGCTTTTACTAAAAATAGATTTGGCCTTTACATTTCAACCCACACCAGAACTTTAGTTCACTTCAACCAATTCAACAAAACTTGGTACATGTATTATAATCCTTTTACCTAAGAAAAAGTCCCTTCAGTTTTGGAAGTTGGTAGTTTGAAGTTTAAGGTCACTGTTACTACAAATATATTTCATCAATGCATTTCATTTCTGGACAGTAACTGAACTTCTCTGTAACTGATTTCATGGAAACTTGGTACATATGTTTCCCTTTGCCCAAAAAAGAACCCTGGACAACTCAATTCTTGGGAAGTTTAAGGCCAGCAACAAATTCCAAATGGGTGAAGATTCACATGGGTGAGGCAAAATCGAAATTACATTCCCTGGGGTAGTGAACTTGCCCCTGGGTCATAACTTGAAAAATGTAAAGATCCCAACCCTATACATGTAATAATGTATTCATTGAATGGGCATGAAGAGATAAAATGCATTTGTGCATCCAACACAGGCCTTGGGTCATGGCACTGGAGTAGGGTACTTGCCTTCGGTATTGCTTAGGTTATATTTTCCCATATATCACAAGTTTATTAACACTTCTTGACATCAAGATAAAGAGGTTCTTTGCATCCAGTGTACCTCAAAGTCCTTTCACTGGGTGATCTTGCATTCTGTTGAGTAAAATCTATTATTTGTTCGTGACAAATAGATTCTTTCATTTTTGCTCATTTGATATTAAATATATAAAATATGTTCAATACTTTCATTACTTTGCTCAACAAGACTTGAAGAAGAATAGAAATTATTTAACTTGTTTTATGAATTTCATCTGAAATAAGTACTCGGGGATGATTCAACAATCAAATTTTGGGGCCTCCAACAGTAGAATTAGGGATTTTTTTAATTGCAAAATGAGTATTCTTGTGAAGTTGGAACAGTTAGTTTCACATCAATTCAAGTTCTGTTCACGTCTAAAGGATAGGGCTCTTTGCAGCATATTTACCAAGCGACTCAAGTCAACAAACTAGAATACTGTACACTGTTAAAAACTATATTCCAGGGTTCAGTCTAGGATTCAGGGATATGGCAACAATGGCCCCTTGATATTTTCTTAAGGGATCAGGTTAGATTTTGATGGGCCAATATTTTTTTTGTCTTTTTAATGGAAAAATATGCTTTTGTTCTTTAGTAATTTCTCACTATGCAATTCATAATATATGTAAATAAATCAGCGTTGAAATTCTTTTTGCACTTAACTCAGATCTTTGTGTGATATGATATTGCACTCTTCCCATATTCAGTGAAAGGAACCATCCATTTTGTGCTAGTAACCAACAGCAAATACATGTTTACGACTGATTGCCTGTGAAAAATAGTCGGGCCGATATGGAAGTCAGATCGTTTCTCCAAATTTTACATTGAATTAAATCTATGTAAGGTGTTTTTACTCTTGTGCCAGCCAGTATACTTGCAGTCATTACTCACTGCTGACGTGTTCTTTTACATATATATATATATATATACACACACACACACACAGGAGGTTTCAATACCAGCCTGAATCCATTTTACAAAGCAGACATATAATGATTTGTAAATGAAAATCACTTCATGTGTCATCTATAGTATGATAATTGCACAATTACTTATTTGCACAGTCTTGGTCCTCAGAGTAAGAGATACCAAAATGTTGACATTGACAGTAGGAATCCATGATGCATGAACGCCCGACTTGAATTGTGGTAGCTTAGTTGGTAGAGCATTGGACTAGTAATCCAAGGGTCACAGGTTCAATACCCACCCAGGTGAATCCAGGTGAGCTGTCTCAGTGTGTCCTTGGGAAAGGCACTAAGCTGAATGGATGGTCATATTGACATGGAGTTTTCACCAGAAAATGGTTCCACTTAGACATTAAGTTTGGATGCCACAGCAGCCATCTTAAAAATCTTGTTATCGCTACTCCTTCTGAATGGATCCTCATATCAACATAGGGTTTTCACTAAGAGGCTTCTTGTGAGGTTTAATTGGTCCTAAATGAAAATGGTACCTAATTGACATTCAATATGGCCACCACTGCAGCCAGCTTCAGAAACCTTGTTATTGCTACTCCTCCTGAACGGAAACTCATATCAGCATGGGGTTTTCACCAGAAGACTTCTTATGATGTCTAGTTGGTCATCAGTGAAAATGGTTCCACTTGGACATCCAGTTTGGCCACCACAGTGGCCATCTTGAAAATTTATCTACTCCTCCTGAATGGATAGTCATATCAACATAGGGGTTTCACTCAAATACTTCTTATAATGTCTAGTTAGTCCTAAATCGAAACGGTCCAGAGCTGACATCCAATATGGCTAAAATGGCAGCCATCTTGAAAATCTTGTTATCTCTATGCGTCCTGAATGGAAAGTCATATTGAAATGGGGTTTTCACCAGAAGACTTCTTATCACATCTAGTTGGTCCTCAATGAAAATGCTGGTGCCCAGACATCAAATATTGCCACCGTAATGGCCATTTTGTAAATCTTTTTATTGTTACTTCACATGAATGGATGGCCATATCAACATCGGGTTTTCTCTAAAAGACTTCTTATGATGTCTAGTTTGTCCTAAATGAAAATGATACCAATCTGACATCCAATATGGCCACCACAGCGACCCTCTTAAAAATCTTGTTTTTGCTAAGTACTCCTCCTAAACTGAAAGTCATTTCAGCATGGGATTTTCACTGGAAGACTTCTTATGATGTGTAATTGGGCTTAAATAAAAATTGTTCTGATCTGATATCCAATATGGCCACCGCAGTGGCCATCTTGAAAATGATATCGCTGTGCCTAATTTAAAGTTGTATCAACATTGGATTTTTCACCAGAAGACTTCTTATGATGTCATAGTTGGCAGCCGTCTTGAAAATCTTGTTATTGCTGCTCCTCCTACTTGGAAAGTCATATTAATATGGGGTTTTCACCAGAAGACTAATTATGATATATAGTTGGTTCTGAATGAAATGGTGCCAATTAGACCTTAAATATGGCTGCCACAATCAACATAATGAAAATCTTGTGTCTAATTCTCCTGAATGGATGGTCATATCAACATTGGATTTTCACCAAAAGTCTCCTAACGGCGTCTTGTTTGTCTTAAATTAAAATGGTGCTGATCTGACAGACAGTATGGCTGCCACGGTGGCTGATTTAAAAAGCTTAATGCTCAGTAATATCAGATATGGTTTCAACACTTGGCAGTTAAAAAGAAGAAATGGTCTTATCTTGAATTCCCAGAAATTCTTTTCAGACAGTAGTGCGTCAGTTCTTTCAAGGGACTCTTGTTTAATGTAGGAATAATACACTGCTGTGCTCAAACGTTTGTGGGAGCACGAGGTAAGAGTTTCAGCCCGATAGTTCAGAGTCTTTTTCCAAGTGCTCTGGTTTACAAAAGAGCAAACCATGACGTATTATTGTTATTCTTATATGATTGGTTACTATGGTTACATAAATTATATCCCAAATACCTTTAAAAAGATTTTAAATGTGAAAAAAATACTGTACTCAAGCAGTAAATGAAATTATGATGTCTGAGTACAGCTGATGTAACAAAATCATATAACATCAAACTAGCTGGAACAAGCCCAGTTGTAAGAATAGTTCATAGAGTGCATAAACCAAGATATCTCAGGACTATCCTGTTGCCTCCCAAGATAACCTGGTGAAATAGTGTGCAATTTCCTGACTTAAGAATAATCTAGATTTATTTCAGAATCAGGACATATCAGGATGTATCATGAAGACTTCTTACATTCTGTTAGTTAACTCTGAGACGTATACATGTCTCTGGTTACCTGGAGGAATTTTTAAGGATTTGTACAGGACTTTATTATCAGCAACTATCCTGGCCTTTGGATATGTTAAGATTTGTAGATTTTCATCATGCAATAAACTTACAATCTTAAGCCCTGGAATTTCTTGCAGTCAGCAAATTTATTTTCTTGTTTTCCCTTCCAGACATTTGCAAGTCTGTTAAGTCTGTAATGCCATTATGTCAAGTTCAAGTAACAGTTTATTAATTTAAGAAAAACAAAACAAACGAACACATACCATATATACTCACTTGTAAGTCAGGTCCAACTGCAGACAACATAGACCTGATCTGCCATCGCAAAATGCACCGGCAGATCAGGGTCTGTGTTATTTGTTCTACTGATTACTCAGAACAAACTGCATAGACCCAGATATGCTGGTGCATAATGCAATCGCATATCTGGGTCTATATATATTCGCTTACAAGTTGGATCCAATTTATAAGCGAATATATATGGTACTTAAACCCTATGACTGTTACCCTGAAGTAAATGCAAGAGTCACTGTCCATACAAGGCTAAAAATGTGACAGGTTTCTGTATGTACTGGCACATACCATAGGGATATGGACACTAATTGCTCAAGACTTGTGGATCAATATCTTGCCCATTAATCTAACATTAGGGCTTAGCTTGATACAGTGGCCTCCATCTTCTTGCTTTCAACTCTTTTCCAGATAGTGTGTCAATTCTAATTAGAGAAACTTTGATGGGACACCAGGACAAATCTCCACACTTCTTGCATGTTATGAATTCATTTATTATCTCACCTGGCATAAGGCCAAGCGAGCTTATGGTATGACCATTTGTAGTCAATAATTGTTTGTTACCACTCTGGAGTCGTCAACAATTGTTTGTTACCACTCTGGAGTCCATATTTCTGATCAGATTTCAATCAAACTTGGAATATGGGTGTATATATTTATATCATGAAAATCGTGGATGGGTTCAGAAATTAGAGCATTATGCATATTAATGAGGTGATCTTGCATCTGATTGGTTAACCTTGTTTCCGCTCAGGAGGTCATATTTCTGATCTGATTTTGATCAAACTTAGAATATATGCTTATATCATTAGGGTTTCAGACAAGTTTGATAATAAGCGACATCCACGCATACTAATAAGGTGATCATGCATATTATTGTCTGAGCTTGTGAACACTCTGGAAGTTGTATTTTTTATCCAGTTTTGATCAAACTTGGAATGTATACCTATATGAATAAGAGCTCAGATGAGTTTGATAATGAGCGAAATTTATGCATATTATTGAGTTGATCTTGGATCTGATTGGCTGAGCTTGTTACCACTATGAAAGTCATATTTATGATCTGATTTTGATCAGACCTGGGATTTGGGCTTATATCATCAAGATCTATGATGGGTTCGATAATTAGTGAAATCCACACATATTAATGAGGTAATTTTGATCTGATTGGCTGAACTTGTTACCACTCTGGATAATAGATTTCTGATCTAATTTTTATCAGACTTGGAATATATGCTTTTATCTTGAGATATGCACAAGTTATAGAATTAGAACCATCTTCTGAGGTGGAGCATGGAGGTTGCATGGGCTGGATCATGTGAATGTAGATGAAAAAAATGAAGGAATATGCATCTATACTGCATAATTCTTGCCATAATATGCCTCATTATCTTCAGATACAATTATTTTTCTATAGTTTTTTTTTCCGTTAAAAAAGTAAGTGCTAACAGAAATGTCGCCTTTTAATTTGAAGTCAAATCTGCTGGAAAGGCCATCTTTAATATCTGTATTAGGAAATCACCTCTCTGAAACAACCATTTTTTATGTACCAGGAATATGTTTTTGTGAAAATGAACCATCATTAAAGAATCGTCTGTCTTCTGAAGACATAATTCCTGTTTCAGGAAGTGGCTGTGTCAGACAGGTTTTATTTACTGGTAGAAACAACATAGCTCACCTCTCTCCATGTCATCCCCCTTATAGGTATGCCCCGACCACACACTTGGAGTTGGGACCTTGCTAAGTCTATTTATCCATGTCTGTCCATTCATTTATCTTTCTTCATGCCCCCAAGTCAATTCAGCATGTAATGACAAACCTAAACAAGGCTTATCCTTATGGAGCTGAGTCATTTAATTGGTTTTAAAATAATACAAAGAAAATTTCATTATAGTTGTGGCCCTTTCTTGATTTGTAATGAACTCATCCTGATTGCTCATCCTGGCATTTCAGTAAGCAAAGATAAGAATGATTTATGACCAGAAATGAAATATTGTATTGTCTGTATTAATTAGTAATTTTGCATAGTTTGCAAATTGAAAGAAATTGTAACAATTTTTTTTTGCACTAAAAACTTTTTCTTTCATGATTTGCAGCATCCTTGCAGTACATGTATATTAAAGAAGAAAAAAACTACATAAGAAAGTTAAATTGTTGCCATTATGTAAATCCTTTTTATTTTAAAATTCCAGATGGCGTAATCCTCGTAGATCCAGAATACCTCAAAGATAGAAAAGTCTTTGCTCATGTTTTAGCGGCTTTTCGCTATGGAAGGGAGGACTTGGATGTTTTGGGTCTCACTTTCCGTAAAGATCTTTTTCTGGCCTCTCAACAAGTTTACCCACCAGTCAAAGAACACCCAAAACCATTGACACGGCTACAGGAAAGGTTAATAAAGAAGTTAGGCCCAAATGCTTACCCATTCTTTTTTGAGGTAAGTATGTCAGTTTGGATTTAGTTAGTGTGTGTGTGATGCATTTTTCTGTGTAAAAGGTCTAATATAAAATTTTGATTCTGTATAACTTTCGTAAATTGAACACTATTGGGACTAACAATTTAGGTCGCTTTGTAGAGGTGGCCAGTTTACAAAATTTTGATTAGTATTAGAACATGGAAATATAATAACAGGCCTGTTTGTGGAAGAGGTTTGGTTGATGAGGGGCAAGTTTCACTGTAATAAAAGTTTTTGCTCAATACAGTTCCCCTCATTATAAGGTATTTCAGTAATAGGTGGTCCCTTTTATACAGTAGGTATGGTCATTGATCCCATTTCATTATTTAATAGTAATATTATGTATAAAATACCTCAATATAAGGCAACCTCACTATAAGGCAATCCACTTTTATGACTCAAGAAGAGCATTATAATGAGATAGTACTGTATTAGTTAAATGGTGAGCAAAATATGAAGTGCTACTAGAGTATTTATGTTTGGATGGAAATTTAATGTATCCATATTTTCAGTACAAACCAGTTGAAATTAGTACAGTAATTTTGTGAAATGACTGGTGTCTTTCTTGTTCCTCTTAGATTTGCATTGGGATCATGAACATTTGAAACTTGACTGTACTTATTTAAAATAATGACATTGCAGGTTTATATCTATTAAAAATAGCCCATGTCTGTTTATGGTGTAGCCTTGTTTAGAAATCCTTTATTTTGAACATTTTCCACTAGGAAATTTCAAATATAACTGTGACAAAAACAGTGTGAACTTTGCTTTGAAGCACATGTTGGTGATGCTAAATGAGTTAGCCTTTGCAGTTGTTCATTGCACTGTCAGAACCTGTTAATTTAAACATCTTCTAGCTCAAGGTCATGCTCAAAATTTTCAGTTTTCCACCCTGTCCCTTCCACTTTTTAACTTTAAAGCCATTTGAGATTAAGGGATGAAACCTATTATAATTATACATCTTTAGAAGGTGTGTCGTGTACCAGTGTACCACATTGAGGGTCCTATCTTCCGGGTAAAGGTTATGTTTCAATATTTGTTGTTTTCATCACACTTTCCCTTTTCCTGTATAACTTTAAAGTCATATGAGGTTAAGGGATGAAACTTGGTACACTTATACATCATCACAAGAAGGTGTGTTGCATAATACATTGGGGGTGTTATATTGAAGGTCGAGGTCACTGCTCAGTATTATACATTTACTATCACACTTTCCCTTCTGCTCAATAACTTTAAAACCATTTGAGATTAAGGGATTTAACTTGATATATTTTTACACCATCAGTAAAAGAAGTGTTATTTATCACATTGGACGTCCTATCTTCAAGGTCATGGCTTAATATGTTACATTTTCATCACACTTTCCCTTCTGTTCCATAACTTTACAGCCATTTGAGAATAAGGGATGAAAACTTGGTTTACATTCTGACTAGAAGGTGTGTCATATACTACATTGGGAGTCCTATCATGATGGTCAAAGTCATGACTTAATATTTTATGTTATTGCACTTTCCTTTCTGCTCCATTCCTTTAAAAACTATTTGAGATTAAGAAATCAAACATGGTATACTTATACATGATCTCTAGAAGATGTGTTGTGTACCACAGAGGGGGCACTATATTCAAGGTCAAGGTCATGGCTTAAATAATATATGTTTCCATCCAACTTTCCTGTCTGCTGTATAACTTTAAAGATGTTTAATATTAAAGGATGAAAATTAGTATACTTGTACATCATCACTTGAAGATTGATTGCATACTACATTGGGTGCTATCAAGGTTATGGTTCAGTAGTTTCAGTTTTTCATCAGCCTTCCCCTTCTGCTCTATAACTTTGAAGTCATCAGAGATTAGGGAATAAATCTTGGTATACATGTTCATCATCACTAGAAAGTATGTTGTTTATCACATTGGGGGTCCTATATTCAAGATCAAGGTAACAGTTTAATATTTTATGTTTTCATTATACTTTCCCATCCGTTTCATAACTTTAAAACCATTTGAGATTAAGGGATGAAACTTCATATGCTTATAGGTCATCATTAGAGGGTGTGTCATGTAGCACATACTGCTTCGCACCATGTTTTCCTCCCCCCCCCCTAATTGTCAATTAGCTAGCACATGTGTGGCCTTGTTCCAGCTGAGATGCGGTAAGGGTTGAAACTCCATCCAGATTCTGCTGTTCAACAATGAAAGTTATATTTGTTCTTAGCAAGCACTGGGAGTAGAATGAAATTAACAAGATTTAAAATTCGAATGGAAATAGAAAAAGGTCAACAGGTTTTCCGTCTTTGTTGCTTCATTGGAAGGTTAACACTAAATTTCCCACATGCTTATACATGTATGTTGTTTTCAGAAGAAAGACATTTGAAATGTGTATTTTTTCTCAAAATCAAAAGAAACCAAACTAAACTCAGTCATCATGTTTTACATTGCAAGATAGAGGTTTTGTTTGCCATTATATATTAAACGTCTGCCTCGGTGTTGTGTTGATGGTTGAAGTAGCAGATGAAACGCAAAAGGAAGAAGGAACCTAATAACCTGGTTGAAATATCTGTATTATATTCTCTATGTTAAAGTTTTGCTTCTATTCATTGAATCAGTCAGATGATGATTTGGTCTTGTTTTGATTGGTCGTTCATAGTGTTGTTGATATGCCTACCATAAGGTGGAGTATATAATGTTATGAAATTGTCCTTCTGTCTGTCTGTTTTTGGTTTCCACACAGTAACATTAGTTGCAAATTATGGACCTTGGCCAAACTTTATGCATGGAATACACCTGGGGCATGGAAGAAGCCTTTTGATTTCAGAGTCAAATGTCAAAGGTCAAGGTCACTGACTGAAAGAAGAAAAATTGTTTCTGCACAATAACTTTAGTTATCAATCGCTTACCTTTACAAAACTTTATTCATGGCTTGCACTTGGAGTATGAAGGACACATATTACTTATAATTTTGGTGTGAGGTAAAAGGTCAGGGCTACTCTGACTCAAAGAAATAAAAGGTTTTTGCACAATAACTTCAGATATAGATGACATACGTTTACCATTATTTGTGGATAGCTTGCACTTGCGTTAAGAAAGGAATGTATAAATTTTGGTTCAAAAGTTTGAAGGTCAGATTGACTTGAGAAAGAAATGTGGCTTCTGCAGTTACTTTTGTTATAGACTAAATTCCTTGACCCAACCTTGTGGAGTGTTGCACTTCAGGATGTGAAAGACACCTGTAGATTTTGTTGTCAAAATATAAAAGGTAAGGTCACGTTAAGTTAAGTTTTCACAGGAAGTTTAATTCTATACCACATCAACCAAACTTTGCGAATGGCTTGCACGTAGGGGCAAGAAAGAAACTTGTTGATTTTGGAGTCAAAAGGTCCAAGGCAAAGGTCACCATGACACAAACAAGAGAAAGGATTTCTGTAAAAAAAAAGAAAATTTAATTATGCACCTCATAATTGCACCAAACTTTGAAGAGAACCTGCCAATATAAAAGGAAATATACTACAGGTGCTTGGTTAGACATCTTAAAGGCCAAGGTCACAATGACCCTAAGTATAAAGACAGTTTCTACTCCATCTTTTTCAAAACAACATTAACAAATGGCTTGCCAAGGCAAGGAAGAAACTTCCAGCTTGTAGTGTTAAAAACTCAAAGTCGGAGACACTGAGACCCATTGGTCAATACTGTCTAGAGGCAATCATGCCCAATGTCTACACACAGGACTAATAAACTATGGGTAGGTGTATTATGTAACATTCACTGTACATGTACTTTTTTATGCATATGCAGAGGGTGTATTGTAAATTGTTATGCATATGCAGAGGGTGTATTGTAAATTGTTATGCATCTGCAGAGGGTGTATTGTAAATTGTTCATGCAGTGGCTAACTTTCATTTGGCATGCATGTAAAGACAATTTGTCATTGTTAAATTGCCAGAATGTGACCTGTTTTCCAAGAAAGTTAACCCTTCTGGAGAGTATGGAAATTGGATAGATAATGGTGTCACATGCCCAGGAACAAGGGTACTACCTAATTCTGGATAATACATCTGTTTGATGGATGGTGACTATTATGCATTGTAATAGATTGTATATACTTGATGTAAAAACAAATGCACAAGTGAAAATGCGTAAACTGAATTTAAGCTCGAGACACTTGTCTTCATTATATTCCAAATGCCCTTTCCATGATGTCTCTAGATTTTTTATTTGAATCATTGCAGTTACCACACAATGCTCCAGCCTCTGTCACACTACAGCCAGCCCCAGGTGACACTGGGAAGGTAAGGCAACATACATCCTTGAGTAGACGTTTTGTGTTGTTATAGCAAATTCAAGAAAGACAAGATAATTCTTGAAGAATTGTTTCGTCAAAAATCTAAGAACAAATGATTTTTTTTCCCTCCAATTTCTTTGAAAGCAAGGGGATATTGTGATACAGTCCATACATAAGTATGTATGTATATATGATCAATGTTCATGAGCTTCTCCCACACCATTAAAGGTAGACATCTCCGACACCTTTAAAGCTAGACATTAAACTTACATCAATGATACTCCTATGGGAGTAGACTGTACATGTATCAACACTTCCAAAATTTTGATCATGCCTCAGGGTGGGGCTAGAGGGGTAGGGGTGATTTTACATAAATTTCAAATAACTTCTAAGTTGTATGTTGCACAAATCTGAGAATTGTCATATGTAATCAATGACCTAAGTGTCAACACATATCATACTGGGTGTTGCACCAGGGTATTTTTCTACCCCCCAGGCCCAAGAACTTCACTTCTGTGTCATGACATGGAAATGATTGAGATCATCACCCTGCAAACCATATATACGCTTACTGAGCATGAAAAGACAAATTCATACATGCAACTGACTTCGACCCTGGGGTCCAGCCAAAAGAACACCTGGGTCATAACTTGGAACATTTTGAGATCCCCACCCAATAACAATATATACACTTGCTGGGCACGAAAAGACAAATTTATACATGCAACTGAAATTGGCCCTGGGATCCATTTTTATCACTTCAAGGGACTTAACTCTGGATCATGGCTTGAAAACTATTGAGACTCCCATCCTTTAACCATATACATACTTTCTGGGCATGAAAAAACCAATGAAATTTTGGCATAGAGGTTAAAATGGAATAAATGTTTTTCAAAAACGTAATTCTAGATTTGAATTAAAGTGAATTTTGGTCACAACAGGAATTTCTACATTATATTGTACACCTAAACTCTATTCAGTACATCGTTTTATCTGAAATTTTTTAAAATCTGAGTTTTCCACATGTGGGACTGACTTTATATTACCAAACCCTACAACGATAAATTTGAGATCTTGCATGAGTTCCTTTTTCAAATAAACTTTATGTAACAAGTTTAATAATTTCTCTCTTTAAAAGCTGTGGCAATCTAAAGATTGTAATTATTCAATGAGTTTAATAAATTATATTTTTAATCAGCACAAATTTGAGATTGTATTTATTACATTACAAAAATCTTCCATTTTATTCAATAAAAGCACAAATTAACAAATTGAAATGGCTTTGAAGTAGTACAGTGAGACTTCTTAGATCAAAACCTCCGTAAACCAAAATCCCCATGCAACTGAATCATGTTTCTGATCCTGAATTTTTCCTTACATAATTTCAATAAATTTTAACTCAATAAACTGAAACCTTTCTACTCTGAAAACTAAAATAAGTGTTTGGTCCAACATTTTAATTTTATATTGAAATTAAACCCCATAAAACTGTAACTTAATCAGTTTGGTTTTGGTGTTTTACATCACAGCAACACAAGTAGGTTTTTTTAGTGCCATGCTAATTGGAGTAAAGCGCCTTTCCCAAGGTGTTACAGTGGTACCCAATCTGGGCTCATGCATCTGATGGTAGGATTCGAACCCGTACCCTTTCAGTCGTGAGTCCAGCATGCTAACATCTGAGCCACTGCAGCTTCTAAAGTTGATCAGAGGAAGTGGCCAGTCAATTGTCTTGAAAAAGCTTAAAGCCATGCATATTAAAATAAAATCCAGGGTGTAAGAACACACACTGATATAATGAAATCCTACTTATTGCAGATACATATTTTAAAACTTTGACTGGCTATTGATTTATTGTGAAAGCATATAAACATTTACTGTATGAGATAGAACACCAGTCTGGATTTTACGTCATTCTTAGGTAAAAATAGAGGACCTCAGCAAATCAGAAACCAGTCATACTGAAAATAAAATTTGGTCCTGCAAGATTTCAGTATTGAGACGAGCACTGCATGGCTTAGACATTAAACCTTTACGTTATATAACATCATTTACATCATGACATCGTTTGTGAAATCGTGATATGATATTTTCACTGGTGAAATAGACAAAACTCTGTAATGGATAAACAAACAAATAATAATGATCTCATATGATACATGGTTCATACAACCATGAAAAATTTTGAATTTGAGCAGATGCCTTGAAAACTCCTTGAATTTTGAACAGGTTGCTGAAAAATTTTCCTTGAATTTTCACAGAATTCCTGAAATTTCTCTGATGGAATACAGAAAGTTAAAAGTGAATAAAATATATCACTTTTTTAATTCATAGTTCTTTTAGTTCTACTGGTCATAGACCAGAAGAGCTTATGGGATGATCTGTTGTGCATTGTCTGTCGTCCGTTGTATGTCCATCTGTTAGCACAAGTTTGTTATAGCTACTCCTCCTAAACTAATTGGAGTATTGCCATGAAACTTTACACACACATTCATCCCATGGTCTAGTGGGTCCTATATGAAAATGGAGCCACTTGGACATCCAACATGGCTGCCGCAATGGCCATCTTGAAAAACTGTTATTGCTACTCCTCCTGAATGGATGGTCATATCAACATGGGGTTTTCACTATAAGAGACTATTAAAATGTCTAGTTCATCCTAAATGAAAATGGTGCCGATCTGGTGTCGAATATGGGCACAGCTGTGGCCATCTTGAAAATCTTGTTATCACTACTCCCTCTGAATGAATGGTCATATCAGCTCGGGATTTTCACTAAAAGATTATGATGTCTAGTTGGTCCTAAATGAAAATGTGCCGATCTGATGTCCAGTATGGCTGCCACAGTGGCCATCTTGAAAATCTTAACTGTTGCTATTCCACCTGAATGAAAAGTAATATTGCCATGGGATTTTCACCAGAAGACTTCTTATGATGTACAGTTGGTCCAGAATGAAAATGGTATCGATCTGATGTCACTACTCCTCCTGAATGGATGGTCATATCAACATGGCATTTTTACTAAATAACTTCTTACGACGTGTAGTTGGTCCTAATGGTGCCATTCCAACATTCAATATGTCTGCCTCAGTGGCCATCTTGAAAGTCTTATTATCACTATTTTTTCCTGAATAAATGGTGTGGAGTTTTCACTTAAAGTCTTATTATAGTGCCTAGTTGGTCATAAATGAATATGGTTCTTATCCAACTTCTAATATGACTGCCACAAAGGCCATCTTGAAAACCTTGTTAGCTCTACTGGTCATAGACCCGAAGAGCTTATGGGATTGTCTGTTGTTCGTCATCCATTGTCTGACATTTGTACATCCATTAACACAAGTTTGTTATCGCTACTCCTCCTAAACTACTTGGAGGATTGCCATGAAACTTTACACACATCATTCATCCCGTGGTTTAGTTGTTTCTAAATGAAAATGGTGCTGCTCGCATATCCAATATGGCCACCACAATGGCCATCTTGAAAATCTTGTTATTGCTACTCCTCCTGAATGGGTGGTCATATCAACATGGGGCTTTCACTAAAAGACTTCTTATGATGCCTAGTTGGTCCTAAATGAAAATGGTGCTTATCTGATGTCCAGTATGGCTGCCAGGGCAGCCATTTTGAAACTCGTATTATCACTACTTCTTCTGAATGGATGGTCATTTCAACATGGAGTTTTCAGTAAAAGACTTCTTATGATGTCTAGTTAGTCCTAAATGAAAATGGTGCTGATCTGGGGTCCAATATGGGCACCACAGTAGCCATGTTGAAAATCTTGTTATAGCTACTCCTCCTACATGGAAAGTCATATCAACATGGGGTTTTCACTGAAAGACTTCTTATGATATCTAGTTGGTCCTAAATAAAAATGGTGCTGATCTGAACTCTAATATGGCCCTCACAGCAGCTATCTTGAAAATATTATCGTTATTCTCCTGAACAGAAAGTTATATTGCCATGGGGTTTTCACTAAAAGACTTCTTATGATGTCCAGTTGGTCTTAAATGAATATGGTGTCGATATGACATCCAGTATGGCCGCCTCACAGTGGCCATGTTGAAAATCTTGTTATTGCTACTCCTCCTGAATGGATGATCATATCAACATGATGTTTTCACTAAATGACTTCTTATGATGTCCACTAGTCTGAGTTTCCTCTGACCCTTCACACCCCATTTTTGATATTTGGACATTTATGTTGGGGTGTGGGGTCAGAGCCCATTGCCTATCGAAAAGTTGGAATTCGCCGCCACCGCGCGGTAGCGGCATAAGGTAGCTGCTTACTACCGGCCTAGCGAACTTAAACGACCTTACATTGAGCCATACCTGCATGAAAGCGATAGGAATATGATTTATCTTCTCAGAAATTGTGAGTATGGCATTCGTTTTGTCTTTAATCCGCTGACAGACGAGACGAAACTGCAGCGTTGATGAAATTTGACCTGGTACACGCCATTAGCATTGCTAGTCACGGGACTACCCTAATTTCGCAACCTACATGTCCAGGACATCAGAGGTCAAATAGTCACGTGATATCAACAATAAACCCCTTTCCAATGTTGTTGTACAAAAAATTCGAAAACATTAAATGAAAGTCACGTAATGTTTGTAAAGAAAACGAAAGGACACACAATTCTCAACATATTTATTCAGAGAACAACTACCAGAAACCTGTCGCTGTCACAGTAACTGGGAGAAAGCCAGATTCATCAAGCACAGAGCACATTGTCAACATGGTAGTCACGTGATACAAACAAAAAAATCATTGGCTCGGACCAGATGTCCACTTGGTCCTAAATGAAAATGGTGCCAATCTGATGCCCAATATGGCCACCACAGCAGCCATCTAGAAAATCTTTTTATTGCTACTCCACCTGAACATAGAGTCATTTTGACATGGGGTTTTCACCAAAAAACTTATTATGATGTCTACTTGGTCCTAAATAAAAATGGTGCTGATCTGGGTCTAATATGGCTGCTGATGTCTAGTTGGTACTAAATTGAAGTGGTGCCAATCTGATACTGAATATGGCCGCCATGGCATCTATCTTGAAAATCTTGTTATCATTGCTCCTTCAAAATGGAAAATCATATCAACATGGGGTTTCCACCAGAGGACTTCTTTTGATGCCTTGTCAGTCCTAAATGAAAAATGTGGCAAGTTGACATCCAATATGTCCACCACATTAGTTAATTTAAAACTCTTGTTATCCCTGAAGAATATCAAAGATGGTTTCAACACTCCACAGTTAAAAGGAAGAAATGGTTTTATCTTGAATTCCTTGAAATTATTTTTTTATTTTATGTATTTTCTAATGAATAAATAAATAGCATGAGTAAAATTGGGTGGATCAAATGACACAAGACATTGGTAGTTACCAAATATAATAGCATCCATTTCCTGTAATGGTATGCTAGTTAGTAGTTATGTGTTTTTTCTTTTGATTTTGTAACAATTTATGCAATAATAAACAAAGTAACATATGGAAAAAGTTCAGTTACCATAAGAAAAAATACTCCTTGAAAACTGTTGGAAGTCCTTATAACTCCTTGAAAAGTCCTTGAAAATCAGTTCTCTGGGTCTGTACAAACCTTGTGGTAACAATTTGTATTTAATATTGCGCAGCATTGGGGGCATTTTTTTTGTTTTTTAAAAGTCCATACAGATTTCACCATTGCATGTTATCCATATACTTCACAGACCTATGCACTTGCAATCAAGGGATCATAATTTGGATATTTTGATGTCAAAATTAGACCCATTTACTGAATTACTGTATACTCGCATAGCCGATACCGGCTGATCTGGGTCTATGCGGTTTTTAAGGACTAATCAGTTGAACAAACAACATGGATCCTGATCTGCCGGCGCATTATGCAATGAGAGATCAGGGTCTATGTTGTTTGCATTTGGACCAGGCTTATACGCGAGTATATACAGTAGTCATGAAACTATAAAAGTAGAGGTAGATAGCATACATTTAGATTTGAATCGCTAAATATCATGGCAATTATTTTTCAAACCAAGTCTACATCATATCATACAATTTCAGCAAACATGATTACACATGTATAAATAAATATGGAGTATTTGCTGTCAATCCAGCAGAAAGAAATTCCTAAATTTGTAATGAAACTACAAAAATAGATGCTAATGACACATTTAGGATTTAATTGTTAAATTAATGGCTATAAGTGGTTTAATTTCAAGCAAGCCTACAACTACATACAATGTCAATTAGCATGGAGTTAAATAAATGTGGAGAATTTATAGTCAATCTAAAATGGGTGTGGACTTTACAAAAATAGCCTTGATGCATTTAATATGATTACTTTCTACCATATATACTTGCTTATAAGTAAGGTCCAACTGCAAACTGCCAAGATCCAGATCTGCCATTTTATAATGTGCTGGTAGATCTGGGTCTATGCAGTTTGTTAGGAATAATCAGTAGAACAAACAACATAGACCCTGATCTGCCGACTCATGTGACAGCATATCAGGGTCTGTGCAGTTTGCAGTGGACCGCACTATAAGTGAGTATATGTGGTACTTTATAAGCATCTTTCATTTTTTCTAATCATTGTATTTATATGCCGATAAAAGAAATTTTATCATAATTAGCCATATTGATTTGTGTGAATGTAGGTGGAGCCACCGAAGCTTAGTTGGTAGAGTGTTTGGTTCATAGTCGAACGGTCACAGGTTCAGTACCTGGCCAGGCCAGCCTGG
The DNA here is from genome assembly GCA_029931535.1 of Margaritifera margaritifera. Taxonomy (NCBI): domain Eukaryota; kingdom Metazoa; phylum Mollusca; class Bivalvia; order Unionida; family Margaritiferidae; genus Margaritifera; species Margaritifera margaritifera. The sequence continues at coordinate 441,967 of JAQPZY010001494.1, forward strand.
GTTAGCTGCCTAGGTGTGTCCCTGGGAAAGGTGCTTATCTTCCATTTCCTCAATATCATATAGCTTTTAATATGTTAAAAGTGTCTTAAGAAAACTAACCAATCATTGTATGAATGTAGGATGCAATGATAAATGAAATTTCATCTTTTCTTATTTTTGAGGACTGTTTATCATCCATTTTGTTGGCAGGTCTTTCTAGAAGTATGTAACTGATTATCCACAGTGCCTAAACTTTTGATAGCAAGCATTAATATCTTTTGATTTAATTCCAGACATTAGAGTTTAGATAGGTCAGTAATATTGATCAAACTTACATAATTTGGTGATGACTTGATCTTGATATTATTACAAGAAATTAAGTCAAGCAGACCAGCTAGAAAAAAACACAGCTCCTTTCATGAAACATTTTGTTGCAAAATTGGTTGCAGAAGTTGAGATTGGAAATTTTATATCATTATCCTTACTGTAAACACAAAGCAGTCAGTGGATAAGTGTGTTTTCTCTAATAGGGACTGACCATTTAATTTTTGGGAGGAGGGTGTGTGTGTGGGAATTGTATTGCAAAAGAATTTCTGCTCCCAAATAGATTTTAAAAAATATTATTCTTGCTCTGATATATAGAAGAAACAAAAAAGAACTTATTATATCCATTATTTTAGTTCAAAATTTTATTTATATTAGTTGAATTTTTTTATTCTGTTTCGAAAGAAAAATCCCCCCTCCCCACTAAATTAAATGGTTGGTCCCTTATACATGTATATCTCTGTAAGCCAATCACCTTGAAGTATCTAGTTATAAAACAAAGTTTTTTTTACAAGATACATATTCCAGATGATTAATCGAAAGAACCTGTAACAAAAACATATATGGATGCTTTCACAAATTTGTTGACAAATCTTTGTTTCATGAATTAATGCTGAAGATGTCTCATTGTTTGAGTCATGTGGCTGCATATTAGTTCCAACTGTATATATTCACGTATAAATCAGGCCGAACTGCAAACAACATAGATGCAGATCTGCCATCGCATAATGTGCCAGAAAAATCAGACTTTTTGTTGTTTGTTCTACTGATTGCTCCTGACTAACAGCATAGACCCAGATCTGCCAGCACATTATGTGACAGCAGATCTGGGTCTATGCAGTTTGCAGTTGGATCCGAATTGTATTTGAGTATATTCAGTAATTGTTATGTATCAAATAAGTGGTATTTCATGCTTGATGCAGTGATGTATATAGTACTGGTAAAAGCAGCACTGGGGATGGTATGAACATTTTTGTAATACTGATTAATTTCAAACTATATTTATCTACAGTTGATGCTACTGTTATCAAGTTTCTGGCACAAGAAGAAACTTTCAAAACTTGTAGTGATCAAATAAATTAACTCAGATGAACTCTAAATAAATGTCATGTGCTTCATGTTGAAAATTGCTCAACAACTCTTCTGTTATTGTGAAATGTAGCCATTCTATCAGATCGGTTAAGTATTGCAAAAACGTGCAATACAGTAGCAGTGATTTGGAACAGTCTAGTTCACACTGGGGGCCCTCAGCTACTGGTTTTCAGTGACTTTTGATTGTTCGAATGGGCCTTCGTCTAATTAATACCTGTATAAAATTTGATGTTTCTTTGGGCAGGGACATAGTTTGAATTCCTTGTGGATGCATTCCTGTCAAATTTCTAAATGGTGGTGGTAGGGATCCCTTTGAGGATTTTTGTGTCCAAAAGGGGGTGGGGGTGATCATTGCATGCAGCCTATGGCATTAATGCTGACTCAAGTCCACTTTCTCGGTGTATTTGGGTGAAATTACAGAAAAAAGCAGTGACTGTTTCACCTGAATCACCCTGTAGCATAGACTCTGAAATAAAAATGGCACAAACATGAACTTAACAAACCACAGATACATTATTACAGACACACAGATAGAGACATTAAAATAGATAGGTAGATAGATAATTGTTGCTTTCATGATTTCTTTCAGCCCTGCGGTGTGGACTATGAACTGAAGACATTTGTGGCAGATTCTCTTGATGAAAAACCACACAAACGGTAAATCCATGTGTCATTATGAATACTAACACTTTGTAGACCAAATATTGATATCTTAGTCAAATGCCAAATATTGATGATTCTAGTCGAATTTAAGGGTTCGTAATTAACTTTATACTGTGTGCTAGTTGTTTCCTCATTCTTTGATATACTCCAAGACAGTGTTGAACAGAATAAATAGCCAAAGCATGACATTTATTGCCTACCTACCCCCACCCCTCATTTGGCTGTACTTCCTGTTATAATAAAAATTAAAAATAATAATAATAATAATAACAATAACTTTTACTTAGAGAAGATACCTCATTTAACTATAGGAACAAATCAACCTTGAGGCTTTTGTTATGTACAATATATACAGTATATAAAACACAATGTGACAAAAATTTGGCTTAACACTAAAGAATTTAGTTATTCTGAAAATCAAACAAAGTTTCAAGCCTGTAACACATGCACAAGCATTATTGGGCATGTACAAATATATAAAATATATTGTATTAAAAAATTCATCAGTGAAAAACATAAGCAGAGAAAAGTAGGAGGTATTAATATTACGTACAACTGTTCAACTGTCTTAAGATTTCATCCATTTAGAACATTGATTATGAAAAGAAGAAATGCCAGGAGCCTGCATTATATCACTGGGAATGATGTTCCATGCCAGTGGACCAGAAGATTGACATTTTTTAAACAGTTCCTTCTTTGACTTTGGTATAATGTAATTTTTATTTCTAACAGACCTTAAATTTTGAGTACCATCAGCATCTCTTTGGTAAAAGATATTGCTTAGGTAGACAGGAATGGCTTTTCTGGACACTTTATACATAAATTTGGCTTTTTGAAAAAAAATTTCTTTCTTATATTAGTAAAGCGTTTATTGGCACAGAAAACTGTATATTCCTCACAGTAGGTTGCCTCTCTTTGGAACAATAATACCACTGCCAGAACACTGTAAATTTTGTGGTAAAATGCCACCTGGAGCAAACTGCATGCTTTAATAACTGCATCACACTCAATTTATATTGCATTTTTTTATATATTTTCTTTATAATGGCTTTAGTACATAATGTGAAGATTTTACACAATAACGCACATCTGAGCCACTGTACATAGTCTGGTTTTTAGCTTTACTTGTCATATACCAGAAGAGCTTGTGGGATGGCCTGTTGTCTGTTGTCCATTGTCCGTCATCCAACACCCGTCCATTAGCACAAGTTTGTTATTGCTACTCCTCCTAATCTACATGGAGGATTGCCATGAAACCTTACACACACATTTATCCGAAGGTTTAGTTGCTTCTAAATGAAAACTGTGCTGCTGAGACATCTAGTATGGCTGCCACAGCATCTTAAAAATCTCGTTATCACTACTCTTCCTGAATGGATGGTCATATCAACATGGGGTTTTCACTTGAAGACTTTATATGATTTCTATTTGTTCCTAAATGAAAATGGTGCCGATCTGATATGTCTGCCATTTCAGCCATCTTGACAATCTTACTATTGCTGTACCTCCTGAATAGAAAGTCAAATCGACATGGGAGACTTCACATGAGACCTAAGACATGGGAGACTTCACATGAGACCTAGTTGGTCCTAAATGAAAATAGTTCTGCTTAGACGTCCAATAATGCAATCACAACAGCCATCTTAAAAATCTTTTTATCGCTACTCCTCCAGAATGGATGGTCATATCAGGATGGGGTTTTCACTAAAAGACTTTTTATGATGCCTAATTGGTTCTAAATAAAAATGGTGCCAATCTGACATGCACATGCAGTTGAAGTCAAGCATAGGTTTATTAGTTGTTTTAACCCTTTTCATACTGAAGCCAGACAAGCAGTTGTGTAGAACTGGACATTTGTGACGTTGGTCAATCTGGCTTTACAGGACAAGTTTTTCAAATGATTTTTGAAAGCTATGTACCATTTTAAAAACCATAAATTATCTTTTAAAGTCGTATATTTTTTCACTGAAAATTTTCAGATGTAAAAAATTCAGTTGAAAGTAGAGTTAAATAAAATAATAAACATGCGTTACATTATTTTTATAACTTACTTTCAATGCAATTTCTCCATCTGTAATATTCGTTTTACCTCCTATATGTAAGTGTATGAAATGTGGGGAATTCTACGCTGTTATATAAGGTGGGAAAATAATAAAAATCCATAAAGAATGTCTAAGGTTATTACAATTTTATTAAATTTACTCGCATGAGAATTGGAGAGCAAGCAGAACATATCCTTACTGGTAAGTCGACAAAGCTTTTCATTTTGGTACAGTATTTTCATTCCATAATAAATTCTAATGTAAAAATATCAGTTTTGTTAGCTTTATTTTGGTCCATTTCCAGGAATGCAGTAAAATTTCATAATATTATACACACTTCCAACATCGGTATATGGACGAACTTTATGAGAAGTGAAGTTCTCAAAATGTCCAGTTAGCTTGAACAGCATCCAAGTCTTCGTCATCGTCAATATCCCAGTCAAAAATACCAATGAACTAGTTATCATTCGCTCAATTCATTTCATTGTAGTCAAGATCATGATCCCCACTGCCTAAAATATCAATTTCCCCCACAAAATTGTCTATATTTTATCAAAATTGGCATCCACATCACTGCCATCAATTGCCACTTCAGTACTGTCTGCCATTTTGATCTCGGCACATTAAAATTCAGTTTTGAAATAAAGTTTTCTAGTAACCAGTTATCATCATTGTCTATATTTTCATCAAAATTGGCATCCACATCACCGCCATCATTTGCCACTTCATTGCTGTCCACAATGTTGATCTCCGCACATTAAAACTCGTGTTTGAAATCAAATTTTCAAATAACCAGTTATCATCAGCTCTGTTCATTTTGAACAAGTAAAGATAATGATCCGCGCTGCCTAAAATGTCAATTTTCCACATGAAATTGTCTATATTTTCAACTAATTCCACAAGCACATCATTGCCATCACTTCCCTCTTCAGTACTGATCGCCATTTTGATCTCCACACATTAAAACTCAATTTTTAAATCAAATTTTTACCAGTTTTTGGTGTTGTTAAAACTCATACTGTCACTACATTTCTGTACCTCCTACCTTTATTTCCTTCTTTTCAAAAGAGTACACATAAACTAATGATGTATTACACAGTTAAATGCACACTTCTGTAAAGTGGTAGACAGAATGTAGTGAACGTACAACTGGAATCGTATCCCGTCTGAAAAGGGAAAGTACGACTGGAATTGTATCCCATCTGAAATGGGTTAACAAATAAATTATGTGTACTTTCAATAGAAGTTATTAGAGAGCTATCTACTGCCACCAGCACTTAAAAGAACACCTGCCAATATGTGTAAAGATTCTGGCTTCAGTGTCATGAACTTAGTGTTGACACTTTGTAATGTATAACTTGGGGCCACACTAAATGGTAAAGATCAAAGTCCCCAAATGGTAAAGATCAAAGTTCACTTGGCTGTACATTGAGGCTAGGTGGCACCACTCAGCTCAATGTACAGTGCCAGGTCAAAAGTGAGTTGCCACCTGAGAAAGACAATTCTGTCATTTAGTAAAATATGATTTCAGATGGTCACTGCATGGATAGGAATTATTTTGTAAGCTTGATTTTATTTGTGTGCACTAATGAACATCTTCATTGTAGTTTTAAATTGTAAATTTGCAGCAAGTGCTATTTTTAGTGGTGCACATTTAACAGGGCACCTTATGGTAGGGAATTGATTGACTGTTGTTTGTAGCAGATGATAGTTAAGTTGGCCAAGAAAGATTTTAGTCGTAAAAAAATATTTGAAATTAGTGGATTATCACATTCTACAATTAAGAAATTTTGGAAAGGTTTAACAAAAGGAGGTCAATAGAAAATGAGGAACAAGTAGGGAGACCAAAAATCAGGAGCAAAAGGTGTGATCATATACTTTCTTGTATTGTTCATTGCAATCTTTGACAATCGATGACAGTCTTTGCAGAACCTGACCATAGCTTTTAACGAGTCTGTCCTTGCTAATGTTTCTGAAAGCAATATCAAAAGAAAATAAAAAGGTTTAGGATTCAGGAGATACCATGATAGGAAGCCAACTACAATTCCTCTGCAGAATAGCGTATTCCATGATTCATGGTGTAAAGAGTGGCATAGCTGAACAGATGAAAACCAGTGGTCAATATTAAGTTAAAACGATGGAATTGTTTTCGATAAAGATTGAAAATTTATGTTTGGAGAAAATTCAATGAAGAATGGCAGCCAGAGTGTGTTTGGGTCTGCAGTACATACTTGCCATTCAGGAATATGCTGGCAGTATTTTGGGGGTGTATTTCAGTACAGTGGTGTTAGAAATCTGACTCCAGTTGGGTGCATCATTGACTCTTACAAGTATATCAGCATCTTTTATGAAAATTTGTGGCCAGTTGTTGCAGAAGAGTTTCCAAATGGGGTATGGACCTACCAGGAGGATAATTGACTGATCCATGTTTCTAGGTGGGAAAAACTGTGGGAAAATGAAAAAACACTGAATACCAACCCTGGCCATTACAGACCCTGGACCTCAATATTGTTAAGAATATATGGACCAAGAATTAAATCCTAGTATGAAAAAAGAATATATGAAATTAAATCAAGGTCTGATCACATTCATGTTATTCATGACAATTTTGGTCTCTCTCAGTTAGTCTTGTACTAGAGGATTTTATGACTCCATACCAAAGCGATTATAAGCTGTGATAAGAGCCATGGTATCAATTATGTACTAAGTACTAGATGTTTAAGTATCATTTTCTTTCATATTTGTATCAATAAATTGTTTAGAAATAGCAATGATGTTTGTGTCGGACTATGATGTCAACATAAGTGGTTACTCACTTTTGACCCAGTACTGTATCCAATTAGAAGTACATCACTAATTCTGGCAAATGGTAAAATACTGAATCCATACCCTGGCCATCACAGATCTCAGACCTCAGTACTTGTAAGAATATATGTGGAAACATTTAATTCCTTGCATGAAAAAAGACTACATTAAATTAAATCCAGGTCTGCTGACATTTGTCATTTTTGACATATTGGTCTCTCTCAGTCAAGGGAGCCACAATAGCTCAGTTAGTTGAGTGTTGGACTTGTAAACCAAGTGTCATGTGTTTTGATACCCACCCAGGCCTCCCCATGTTGGACACCTCAGTGTGTTCTTGGGGAAGGCCTTTAGCTCTTATGTCCATGGCATGATATAGTCAATAATGTGTTTAAAGTGCCATTAAAACCAACCAAACAAATCTCTCGAACAATCTTACACCAGAGGACTTTATGACAACATACCAAAGGGATCACAATGTGTGATAAGAGTCAAGGTATCAATTGCCAAGTGCAAGATGTTTAAGTACCATTTTCTTTCATATTTGTATTAGGAGATTGTTTAGAAATAGCAATGACGTTAGTTTTCCACCTGTGATGTCAGCACAAGTGGCTACTCACTTTTGACCTGGTACTATATTCAAGTAGAAGTGCATAACAAATTTAGAAGCTTAGTAGTTCTACTTGACCTGATAATAATTCATTAGAAACTTGAAATGCTATTGGAAATTAAAGAAGATGCTAAATTTGCAGGTCAAGTAGACCTTTTGCTGAAACATTATGTAACATGTCATTAAAAGCTGTATGCGGTGCATGGCATCTTACAAAGCCTTATGTAGTTAGGAAAATTATTAGAAAACTTTTTGGGGTCATGGATCAACAGATGTATAACTTTTATAGCATTTCAGTATACCATATATACTCAATTACAAGTCTGGTCCAATTGCAAACAAGATAGACCCTAATCTGCCATTGCATAATGCACTGGCAGATTAGAGACTATGTTGTTTGTTCTGCTGTTTACCCCTGAAGAAACTGCATAGACCCAGATTTGCCAGTGCATTATGCAATGGCAGATCTGTGCCTATGTAGTTTGCAGTTAGATCTGAGTTATATGTGAGTATATACAGTACAGTGTTTATAATAATAGTAATATGTATTGAGTCCATATATTGGTAGAAAATATTATGTTTATATGTGCTATGCAGTCATACAGTTGTGGTGACATATTACAAACTTTATATCCTGATCACAATTTTTGTATTTATGTAAAGAAAAGCTGAATAATATATAAAAACACAGACCTCCAATCTGATTAAAAATAAAGATCTCTGACATAATGGAGATCCAACAGGTGCCAGTAAAAGTTAATGTTCTAGTGATCTTTGGAATTCCTTGTCCACTTTTTTTTTGTAACCTATCAGATGAAGCATTACATTTGGTGTAATGGGGAGTTATCATTAGTAACAAAAATGTTCTGAATGCCGTTTTTCACTTTCAGAATATGAAAGTTGTAATTTGATTGGTGAATCAAAAGGTCAAAAGAACCTGACCTCATATTGGTGTCTCAGATCTACTTGTTACAAGCAGATGTCAATTTGAATCAGACTGAAGTAACTGACAATGGCAAATTTATTTTCAATGTTTTCAGTACTTAAAATCATGGGTGGTGGTCTATTTATGCAGGACAAGTGATTTTTATAAGTCAATTATGAAGTACTTTTTTTAAGTACAAGTCGATCAGAGTAAAAATTGCTCAGGTCTGCTACCACAAATGCAGATGTGACTGGCATTATTCATATTCAGTAGAAAATGAAGGTAAAGGTTTCTTATCAGAGGCCAAGCAATATTATGTACAGACATGGTTTTGAAAACCTCAGATAGTGTGTTTCAGTGATTGGCCAAGATCAAAGTAGATGATTACTGGTAATTTAAAGTTCCATCAGACTAGATCCATGTATTTGATAATATTATGCTTTTTAGCTCTACTGGTCATAGACCAGAAGAGCTTATGGGATGGCCTGCTGTCCATCGTCCATCCTTCCATTAGCACAAGTTTGCTATAACTACTCCCACTATAATACTTGGAGGATTGCCATGAAACTTTACACACACATTTATCCTATGGTCTAGTTGGTCCTAAATGAAAATGGTGCTGATCTGATCACATACGGAGTTGGGGGGTGGGGATGGAGGAGGGAATTATCAAACACTACTACAATACAGTCTTCTTCAAAAGAATATCCTGATTTGGGAAAGTGTTTGGAGCTTATTAATGCCTTTAGCAAGATATGAGCATGTAATTTAAAAATTTATTGTAAATTATATTCACAAGAGTTCACAGTAGCTGCCATTGAAAGCACATTCAGTGAAGAAACAGGTGCAGTTTGCAGGGCAGGTAACTATATTACAGTTTAGGACAGCTGGAATTGCTGATCTGGAAAGAAAGAACGTTACAGAAAAAATCCAGAAATGATATCTGCTACTATAATTGGGGCATATCTCTTTAGAAATTTAAGAAAATGAAATGTATTTAAATAATTAAATAAATTAAAACATAAGGCATATTGACATAAAATGTAATGAATAAAATAAATATAAGAACAAGGCATATTGACATAAAATGTAATGAATAAGATAAATATAAGCACAATGCATATTGACAAAATGTGATGAATAAGATAAATATAAGCACAATGCATATTGACAAAATGTAATGAATAAGATAAATATAAGCACAAGGCATATTGACATAAAATGAAATAAATAAGATAAATATAAGATAAGATGAATAAGATAAATATAAGCACAAGGCAAATTGACAAAATGAAATGAATAAGATAAAATTAAAACACAGCATATTAATATAAAATGTAATGAATAAGATAAATAAAAACATAAGGCATATTGACAGAAAATGCAATGAATAAGATAAATATAAGCACAAGGCATATTGACATAAATTGTAATGAATAAGATAAATATAAGCACAAGGCATATTGACATAAAATGAAATTAATAAGATAAATATAAGATAAGACGAATAAGATAAATATAAGCACAAGGCATATTGACAAAATGTAATGAATAAGATAAATATAGGCACAAGGCATATTGACATAAAATGAAATTAATAAGATAAATATAAGATAAGATGAATAAGATAAATATAAGCACAAGGCATATTGACAAAATGTAATGAATAAGATAAATATGAGCACAAGGCATATTGACATAAAATGAAATTAATAAGATAAATATAAGATAAGATGAATAAGATAAATATAAGCACAAGGCATATTAACAAAATGTAATGAATAAGATAAATGTAAGCACAAGGCATATTGACATAAAATGAAATTAATAAGATAAATATAAGATAAGATGAATAAGATAAATATAAGCACAAGGCATATTGACAAAATGAAATGAATAAGATAAAATTAAAACACAGCATATTAACATAAAATGTAATGAATAAGATAAATAAAAACATAAGGCATATAGACAGAAAATGCAATGAATAAGATAAATATAAGCACAAGGCATATTGACATAAAATGTAGTTTAATACGATAAATATAAGCACAAGGCATATTGACATAAAATGTAATGAATAAGATAAATATAAGCACAAGGCATATTGACAAAATGAAATGAGTAAGATAAAATTAAAACACAGCATATTAACATAAAATGTAATGAATAAGATAAATAAAAACATAAGGCATATCGACAGAAAATGCAATGAATAAGATAAATATAAGCACAAGGCATATTGACATAAAATGTAGTTTAATACGATAAATATAAGCACAAGGCATATTGACATAAAATGTAATGAATAAGATAAATATATGCACAAGGCATATTGACATAAAATGAAATTAATAAGATAAATATAAGCACAAGGCATATTGACATAAAATGTAATGAATAAGATAAATATAAGCACAAGGCATATTGACAGAAAAAGTAATGAATAAGATAAATATATGCACAAGGCATATTGACATAAAATGAAATTAATAAGATAAATATAAGCACAAGTCATATTGACATAAAATGTAATGAATAAGATAAATATAAGCACAAGTCATATTGACAGAAAATGCAATGAATAAGATAAATATAAGCACAAGTCATATTGACATAAAATGTAATGAATAAGATAAATATAAGCACAAGGCATATTGACATAAAATGTAATGAATAAGATAAATATAAGCACAAGGCATATTAACATGAAATGTAATGAATAAGATAAATATAAGCACAAGTCATATTGACAGAAAAAGTAATTAATAAGATAAATATAAGCACAATGCATATTGACAGAAAATGTAATGAAAAAGATAAATAAAAACAAGGCATATTGACATAAAATGTAATGAATAAGATAAATAAAAACAAGGCATATTGACATCAAATGTAATGAATAAGATAAATATAAGCACAAGGCATATTGACAAAATGCAATGAATAAGATAAATATAAGCACAATGCATATTGACAGAAAATGTAATGAATAAGATAAATATAAGCACAAGGCATATTGACAGAAAATGTAATGAATAAGATAATTAAAAACATCAGGCATATGTTGTTTGCAGTTTGACCCAATTTATACAGGGGTATATACAGTTACTGTATATCTTATATGGAAAGTACAAGTTGTATTTTATTTATTACATATAGTATGTAGGGGACACGTATTAGTTAGACTACATGCACGAGCGGAATATCAGAGATATTGTTGGGTGGGGCAATGAAAAGGGTATTGGTAGAGAAATCGAGGGAGCTTTAGTGCCCGACTTTTCTCTGCCAATACCCTTTGAGTCATCCGCCTTACAATATCACTGGTATCACATGAAAGAAAATTGTCTAACTGATTTATTGTATGACAGCAGCTTTCTTTCCAATTTGTATACTGTATAATTAGCTTTCGTTTCTCCACTTGTCGCATTATCTCCCTGTTGCACCTCTTGCACCTTTTCTTTTTGGTGGGAAATTGTTGCATCATTAAAATGATTACCTGAAAGCATCCAATCAATTTAAATTACATGATTATAATCGTTGGTCACCGAATTCATCAACATTTTTCGTGCATGTAAAATGGCCAGGGCAGATGTTTTCTCAGAAGACGATGACCTTGTTTTGTCTCGAGTTTTGGACCTTTTCAAAGGAAAGACAGAGAATGATGATGACATCATATTGACTCAAGTTATGGATCTTGTTGAAGGGACTGATTTAAGAAATGATTCTATTGAAAAAGCTACGGAAATATACCAAGTTTCCAAGAGTGATTTTGGAGGGAGAAAATTTGTGTTACAGCTCTCTGGTGGTTGGTATTAGCAAACTACGTTCTTTCATGAAGGATATGTGCTCCAAAGCAAGGCTATGACATCATAGCTAGAACTGGCCATAAATCCATTGCTGGTGTTTGTAAATAGACAAAACCATCAGATAAAATGCTGCTGGATATTTCCAACATTCTCAGCCCACCCATGATTGAGGAAAATTTTAACTCATTTAAGGCTGAAGAGAACCCCAGTCAGCTAAAAAGAATCTGTGCCACGAAAAGGAAAACTGACTTGAAAATGTGAAACCTGAATAATCCATTACAAATCTACCTGAAAAACGGACAAATTGTGTGTTCAGCATTAAAATGGGATAGTGTTGCAGAATGTCGGAGAGTAATTTCAGGATTATGTTCTTTCAAGTGATTCTTAACAAGGTCTGTTTGTTCTCTGTTACTTGATTTGATTCACTTTCTCAGATCTTAATGATATTATGTGATTTGATATTTCCTTTACTGGTTCTATACAAAATCCATTTTTGTTAAAAAAAAAATGTTGACTTTTTATTCACCTGAGATAGTTGTTCTATATCTCTCTCTCTCTCTCTCTCTCTCTCTCTCTCTCTCTCTCTCTCTCTCTCTCTCTCTCTCTCTCTCTCTCTCCCCCCCCCCCCTTCCCGGGCACACACGCATACACACCGTAATCATAGTGAGGTTTTTTTTCCCTCGCATTGATTCTTTTTTTTTTCTTTTTTCCGCCAGCAAGATGAGCATTCTGCTACACAGTCTGCCCAGCACCACTTACGTCATTACTCAATATTCCACTTGGTAACACCCATCTGTGGAATACCAGTTACTGGTACCCCAAAGCCTAGCTGTGGGTTACTAGAATTGAGAACATGGGAAACATAAGATGAGAAAGCAGCAGTCATACAATAAGTTTAAAATAATCTTCATGCCAAATTTTTTTAATATTTTTTATTTTTTTATTTTATTAATTTTTTTACATTTTTTTAATATAAATTACTTTCAAGTCTGTATTATCACTGTCACTGTTGGCTGTAGTTAGAAACTGTTTGTGATGACACAAAGTTTGTTTGTGTTATAAAGGGCTGCAAGTACTGCATAGTAAAATAATCATGGGATTATATTACTTTCATGTTGACCATAACAAGCTGTTCACTTACTAGTTGGACACTTATTGTGATGAGTTTGTTTGCGTTTACAATGGTTTTATCCACTATACAGTCAAAAATCTTATAATTACAGTGCTTCCATATGGAACATGACAAGCTGTTTACTTAGTAAACTAGTCCGACATTCCTGATGCTGAAGGAAAAATAGGAACAGATGTTTTTATCTGTCATATAATAGAGATTGAAAATTTTTATGGACTTTCCCTTTAAGTTTGTTCTCTTTAAACCAACCTGTGACCACTGTCATTGTTGACTTGATCTTGGGCCGCGATAGTTCTGTAGAGTTAGTTATACAGTAACCAACCTGTGACCACTCTCATTGTTGACTTGACCTTGGGCTATGATAGTGCTGTAGAGTTGCACAGTCAGCGCACCATCTTGAAAATCTTGTTATCACTACTCCTGTATGATCATAGGGTTTTCACTAAAAGACTTGGTATGATGTCTACTTGGTCCTAAACAAAAATGTTGCCAATTTGATGTCCAGTATGGCCACCACAGCAGCCATCTTAAAAATCTCATTATCGCTACTCCATCTGAACAAAGAGTAATATTGACATGGGGTTTTCACCATAAGACTTCTTATGATATCTAGTTGGTCATAAATGGAAATGGTGCCAATCTGATATCCAATATGGCTGCCAGAGCTGCCATCTTGAAACTTATTATCACTGCTCCTCATAAATGGATGGGTGTATAAACATGGGTTTTTTTGCTCTAATGATCATAGACCAGAAGAGTTTATTGGATGGTCTGTTGTCCATCATCTATCGTCCATACATCGTCCGTTGTCCATCTGTCCATTAGCACAAGTTTGTTATTGTTATTCCCAGTAAACTACTTGAAGGATTGCTTTGAAACTTTACACACATTCATCCAATATGGCCACCATGGCAGTCATCTTGAAAATCTTGTTATTCCTACTCCTCCTAAATGAATGGCATATCAACATGGGGTTTTCACAGGAAAGACTTCTTATGATGTCTAGTTGGTCCTAAATAAAAATGGTGCCAATCTGACCTCCAATATGGCTGACATGGCAGCCATCTTGAAAATCTTGTTATGGCTACTCCTCATGAATGGATAGCCATTTCAACATGGGTTTTTCACTACAAGACTTCTTATCATGCCTAGTTGGTCCTAAATGAAAATGGTGCTGATCTGATGTCCAGTATTGCCACCACAATGGCCAACTTAAAAATTTTGTTATGGGTACTTCTCCTAGAAGACTTCATATGATGTCTGGTTGGTCTTAAATTAAAATGGTTCCAACCTGGCATCCAATATGGCCACCACAGCAGCCATCTTGAATATTTTTTTATCACTACTCGTCCTTAATGGTCATATCAAAGTGGGGTTTTAACTAAAAGACTTCTTATGATATCTAGTTGGTCCTAACTGGAAATGGTGCCAATCACATATCCTATATGGCCACCATAGGAAAAATCTTGTTATTGTTATTCCTCAAAAATGGAAAGTCATATTGTCATAGGGTTTTCACCAGAAGACTCCTGAATGATAATGGTGCCAGTCAAGTATGACCACCATGTTGGCAATCTTGAAAATCTTGTTATCACTACACCTCTTTAATGGAAAGTCATTTTGAAAAGGGGTTTTCATCAGAAGGGCTCTTGCTGTCTAGTTGGTCCTAAATGAACATGATACAAACTGACCCTCAGTATGGCCACCATGGTGGTCATCTTGAAAGTATTGTTATCTCTACTCCTCCCAAATGCATGGTGATATGAACATGGGGTTTTCCCCAGTAGACTTCTTATGATATCTAGTTGGTCCTAAATGAAAATGGTGCCAGTTGTACATCCAATATGGCTGTCGCAATGGCTATCTTGAAAATCTTGTTGTCACTACTTCTCCTGAATAGATGGTCACATTGACATAAGGTTTTCACCAAAAGAAATATAATGATGTCTGCTTGGTCCTAAATGAAAATGTTGCCAGTCTGACATCCAATATGGCCACCACCGCAGCTAATTTGAAAATCTTGTTCATGCTGAAGAATATCATAGATACTTTCAACACTCAGCAGTTTAAAGGAAGAAATGATTTTATCTTGAATTCCTCTAAACTCTTTTTTGCCAGTAGAACCTCAGTCCCTTTGAGGGACTGTTGTTGTAAAACTGTACTTGCAGTCCCGAGGCATTTTTGACTTCGAGTGATTTCATCCTTTAGCATGCTGTCTACACTCTATTACTAAGAATAATTTGTGCTGTTAATAAGGTACTTTCAATATTTAGCTCTTCTGGCCTTTTGACCTTAAAAGGTCAGTCAAGATATGTACAGGGACATAACTCATTCTAATCCTGAGAGTAATTGATTTGTCAGTGTGGTTACCTCCCTTGAGACAGTTTGACATCTGTGTTACAGTGTAGCACTTAAAAGAATACAGATTTATTTCAATAGAAAATGCTCATCAGAGCTAATTAAATACTTGCAGGTTATGCTCTTCCCCTTGATCCTGTTGAATGTAGTGCTACCTTAGCAAGGAAACACACCATTGTACCAGTATTCTCAATACTTTGATTTTTGCATGTGTAGGTTGGATATTTTACATCTCTGCTTTCCACAATACTGCAAAGTAACTAAATTATTCTCGTTACAACAGTACTAAATTACTGTAGTCCAATCTTTGCTAGCCAAGAGTCGTGGATCCACTTAATTCCACATTGATGAGGATGGAAGTGGATTGACAATCCTTGGCTCGCAAAGATGCTGTAATTTCTGATAATAAATAGTTCTATTCAGTCTCCTTCCATTAGACAGCAGAAAGCTCTTACTTTCTTCATGATGATAAGTAAGTCGACATTCCTGTTGAGCAATTGTCTTGGTATGCAATTAGTGGTTTTCGTTTCAACTTTGTCTAGAATATTTTTTTTTCTCATTTGATATATATATATAGTTTGCCCATGTGAAAACTAAATATGTATATGTGAGTGCACTCATTTACACCATAGATAACATCGTTATGCATATGACATCATGAGCACCTGCAATGTCTCTTGTGGTTTTAGTATTGGAAGAACAAATTTCACCAGCCAATAAACAGTGTAAATGCTAATCCTTGTTTACAACATATTCCCTATTTATCGTATTCAGCATCAATGTATATGATGGAAACTGTTATTCTCTCACTCTTACATACTATATATACTCATGTACAAATCAGATTCAACGGCAAACTACATAGACCCAGATTTCTCATTGCATAATGCACTGGCAGATCTGTGTCCATGCAATTTGTTAGGAGTAATCAGTAGAACAAACAACATAGACATTATACAGTGACAGATAATGTGCCAGCAGATCAGGGTCTATGTCAGGGGTGTCAAACTCATTTGCTATGGCAGGCCAGATTTGATATAAATAATAGTAAATAATAATAAATAACAATATTAAACAATGAGTCTGGCTGGCCTTATCTGGCCGGCAGGCTGTATGTTTGGCACCCTTGGTCTATGTTGTTTGAAGTTGGACTCTACTTATACACGAGCATATATGGTATGTCTGATACAGTTTGCCCATGTGTGAAAAGCGCATTAGATATGCCCACCCCCACACAAATACACTCTTTTACACTGTAGATGATGTCATTATGCTAATGATATCATGAATGTGTGTCAGACAATGTTTCTTGCAGTTTAAGTATTGCATAAAAGGGCCAATTTTACTAGCCTACAGTATCATTGTTTACAACAAACTATTTCTGTAAACTGAACTTTTTATGCTGTCTAATTGTGTGTAAACTTGTTTAGAAATTACTCTTTCCTTTTATGGCTTCATTCATACCTATCATCTGCCATCTTTTTCCATCACTCTTTCCTAAGGTACGAAATGAGAGAAAAATAATATGCATTGGTGCGGGATAGGGAAATCCCACCCTAGCAGGATAGGAAAATCCCACTCTGGCAGGATAGGGAATCCCCACCAGGGGATAACAAATTTTAGGCAGGAACTCTGCAAAACCTCTGGTGGGATCTCACTATCCCACACCAGTGCATATGATTGCTTGGTGTATTAATTTTTTTAATGTCTTTCAGCCATTTGGATGAAAATGTACCCAAAATACATGTAAAAAAGGACACCTGATTGGCTCAAGTGACACACTGACATACCAGTGCAGAACTTAATTATTGTCTCATTCATGTCAGTGTAGGGAGGGCATGTGGGGTTTTCCTTAAAGCAGTTTCAGTTGACTAAGAAAGTCTCAATTGCACATCAGTGCAGAATCAATTTGTTGTATTTGTGTGCACATTAACAAGGCTTATGTGCTGGCATGCATATATTTATAAAACGATTTTATTTCAATCTGCATTGCATTCTGAAATTTTAGAAAGTCCTTTGTATCTTTATTCTTATTACAATTCAATTCACAGAATCTGCATTAGGGAATTGTGTCAATCACTATGATCATGAGTCAGTATGCATGTAAGGGAGGCAACTGGTGATAGCACTAACCTGTACAATTACAGGTGTGATGCAGCTATTTGAATTCAACCTATGTCATCACATTAGTGACCCACCCACCCACCCCGAAAAAAAAAAATTGAAAAAATTCTTCTCATACCTTAGTTTACATACTTTTCCTGAACACTTATAATGGCAAAGAGAAAAAGATATGTTGTGCAGTACCTTAAAAAAGTGATAGTCTTTTGAAATGGTCCACCAATAAAAATGCATGCATACATGGTACTAGTATATTTTTACATCACACTTTGAACAAATCAACATTCTTTATTTTAATACCCTGTCAGGTACTAATATGCCACAATAAAGTCATATAAAACTAATGCATGAAAAATTACTAAGCATCATATTGGGCTTTTTGGCACACTAAAAGAATAAAAACAAACTAGGTACTATTTTATCTCAAACAGTTCTACATTGCATTAGTTGCATCATATCAAATGTGTGCATGCATGTGATTACAGTTCTACATTGCATTAATTGCATCATATCAAATGTGTGCATGCATGTGATTACAGTTCTATATTGCATTAATTGCATCATATCAAATGTGTGCATGCATGTGATTACAGTTCTACATTGCATTAATTGCATCATATCAAATATGTGCATGCATGTGATTACAGTTCTACATTGCATTAGTTGCATCATATCAAATGTGTGCATGCATGTGATTACAGTTCTAAATTGCATTAGTTGCATCATATCAAATGTGTGCATGCATGTGATTACAGTTCTACATTGCATTAGTTGCATCATATCAAATATGTGCATGCATGTGATTACAGTTTAAGTTATAATTGGCACAATTTTCTCTTTTGAGAAGTAATCCAATCTGTGCACTGATAATTTATGATACATGTAGTTATTTCTTTAGCCCTAGGAATCCAGTTATGCTCCACAATTAGAAGACAAAAAATATCTCGACTTGAAGTTATTTCACACACCTGTTGAACATAAAAAGAATATTCCTGCTTCAAATAGATTATTAGACATACTTCTCTTGCCCCCTGCCATTTTTTTTTCTCATTACATTTTTCATTCCAACCCAATGAATGAGTTAAATATAGTGGACCCTTCAAGTTTTTGGGGGAATTCTTCTAACTTCTGTTAGTCCTGCCAGTGTTTATGCACAATGACGTTTGGTGTGGTTTGGTGTTTTATGACATTTATAGGGCAGAGGCAATGGGAGTGAAGTGCAGGACACACCATGGCAGCCGACTCGGGCTATATTAGGCAATTGCCGTCATCTTTGTCATTTCAGGACTATGATTTGTTTGTATTTAACTTTGTTTTCTTTTGAAGTGATATAACATACTATATTTTTACATGTATAATGTGCACCAACTGCAAAACAGTGTTGCATAATGTACTGACAGATCAAGGTCTACCCCAGCTGCAGTGTCACATAATGCATTGACAGATTAAATCCTACACCAACTGCAGACAGTGTTACATAATACATTGACAGATTAAGTGACTGCAAACATTGTTGCTTAATGTACCAATGGATCATGGTCTACACCAACTGCAAACAGTGTTGCAACTGCTAACAGTGTTGCATAATCCATTGACAGATTAAGATCTACACCAACTGCAAACAGTGTTGCATAATGCATTGACAGATTAAGGTCTACACTGACTGCAAGCATTAAGCTTAATGTACCAACAGATCAAGGTCTAGTCCAACTGCAAACAGTGTCACATAATACACTGACAGATTAAGGTCTACACTTTTAATTCATTTCATGCAAACAGCACAGACCTTATATATACTGGCAGATTTATGTCTACATTGGATGCACTTTCATGCATGATGTACATGCGCACAGTACAACAAGATGTATTGACCATATTTCACTCATGCTGGTGGAGGGTTCTGTTTAGTGTAGTTAGTGAACTATACTTGTGAAATCTCCTATATCTTGCTGTACTTCTCTCACCAGGTGAAACGTTCACTGTTCTCAGCTTCAAGAGTGGATTGTACCTGGCCAGTTTGCAGATCACTTCTATAACCCTAAAGAACTTAGTGCAGGTGATAACATCATGTGTCATAAATCATTTAAGTCTACTGGTATTACCCAACAGCACAGTTTGACTCAGTCGTGACTACACCTGTAAATTTTGGAGATTTCACTGTGTTTGTGAGATGCACTTCAGTGGATACTACACAGACATGAGTGGAAAATGGTTACTACACTTTGTGTCTACTGTAGATATGGTAATGTTCCACTGCAGAACTGTTGTTCAACAAGAGTGTGAACAAGTGTCCTTATTAAAAGCTGGTGGCTTGGAAAATCTGCTGTTATCATTTTTTTTAGCTCAACTTGTCATAAACTAGAAGAGCTTATGGGATTACCTGTTGCCTATTGTCCGATGTCTGTCCGTTTGTACACCTGTTTGTTATTAATACTCCTCCTAAACTACTTAGATAGTTGCCATGAAAATTTACACACATTCATCCCAGAGTCTAGTTGGTCCTAAATGAAATGTGCTTGGCCACCGCAAAAGCCATCTTGAAAATCTTGTTATTGCTACTCCTGAAGGATGGTCAGATCAACATGGGGTTTTCACTAAAAGACTTCTTATGATGTCTGATATGGTCCTAAATGAAAATGGTGCCAATCTGACATCCAATATGGCCATAATGACAGCCATATTGAAAATCTTGTTATTGCTACTTCTTTTGAATGGAAAGTCATATCGACATTGGATTTTCACTGGAAGACTTCTTATGGTGTCCAGTTGGTCTTGAGTGCAAATGGTGCTGCCTGCACATTCAATATGGTCACCACAGTGGCCATCTTAAAAATCTTGTTATTGCTACTCCACCTAATCATATCAACATGGGGTTTTCACTAAAAGACTTCTTATGATGTCTAGTTTGTCCTAAATGAAAATGGTGCTGATCTGATATCCAATATGGCCATCATAGCAGCCATCTTGAAAATCTTGTTATTGCTACTCCTCCTGAAAGGGAAGTCATATCAATATGGAAGACTTCTTAAGGTATCTAGTTAGTAATAAATAAAAATTGTGCCTGTTTGATATCCAGTATGGCCACAACAGCAGCCATCTTGAAAATCTTATAGCTTCTTCTCTCAGAAGGAAAGTCATATCGACATTGGGTTTTTACCAGAAGACTTCTTGTGATGTATAGTTAGCACTAAATGAAAATGGTGCTAATCTGACATCCAGTATGGCCAGCATGGCAGCCATCTTGAAAATCTTGTTATTGCTACTCCTCCTAAATGGAAAGTCATATCTATATGGGTGTTTCACCAGAAAACTAATTATGGTATCTAGTTGGTCCCAAATGAAAATGGGGATGATCTAACCTCAAATATGGCAACCATGGCAGCCATCTTGAAAATCTTCTTGTCACTGTTCCTCCTACATGAAAAGTCATATCAATATTGGGTTTTCACCAGACGACTTATTATGGTGTTTAGTGGTCCTGAATGAAAATGATGCTGATCTGACATTCAGAGTGGCTACCATCTAGAAAATATTGTTATTGATACTCCTCCACAATTGATAGTCATATTGAAATAGGGTTTTCACCAAAAGTTATGATATCTGGTTGGTCCTAAATGAAAATTGTGCCCTGTAGACACCCAATATGGCTGCCACAATGAACATATTGGAAATCTTGTCACTAATTCTCCTGAACGGATGGTCATATTGGCATGTGGTTTTCACCAAAAGTCTTCTAATGGTGTCTAGTTTGTCCTAAATGAAAATGGTGCTGATCTTACATACAATATGGCTGCCACAGCAGCTACTTTGAAAATTGTATCATTCAAGAACATCAGAGATGGTTTCAGCACTCAGCAGTTAAAAAGAAGAAATGGTCTGATCTTGAATACCTGTATATTCTTTTCAGTCAGTAGAACATCAGTCCCTTCAAGGGAATCTTGTTTATATCAGGAATATGATGAAGCAGTGCTCTCAGAATTTCTCCTGTCTCACATGATCTGACTTTTTAAAAAAATAAAATTTTCAGGGTTTTACTTTATGTCTACCAGTTTTGAATGGCAGATTTTGTTTCTATTTCATGCCTAATTTTTTTTTAATGTCACTTCCAATCCTGGGTTAATGCACATGGAAATTCTTATCAGAATTGCAATCAATTTTCCTAGTAATGAATCAGATTGAAAGCTGTGTGCCACTAATTATGGAACATCCCCATTAAGCATAGTATTGGAGCTTGTGTTTGAATGTATAATAATTAAACTGTATGCTACAGAAATCAATATTTCCTATGGAATTTGTTAATGTATTTTGTATGTGTTCAGAGAATTACACGTAAAACAGTTCTAATTTTGATAGAGTTTACAGTTCATTTCAAATATGGGAGCACCTATTATACATTCATTTTACAAGGTTTTAGAAGATTCTAGGGGTTTCAACTTTGAAAGTTTAAGATTCTTGAGTACCATTTCTGAGTTGCTAAAGATTATATCACACAGAGTGGTTTAAATGCATGCATGTGTGTGCTCTGGGCAAATAGCTTACAAAGCTGCATTTTCAGTCATGACATTTTTATGACACATATTTATATTGATAATACATTAACTATCCACCTCGTGCTGTCCCACTGTCCATGTCATGTAGTCCCAGTGTCCTCATGTTGTCCATAACAAATTCAAAATATAGTCTCACTTAGTCAACGCATTATCTTCTATAGAATTTCACAAAAGTCTACATCTTGCAGTATATTGAAACCCCTTCATATCCATTTTTTTTTTTTTTTTTTGTATATAAGTAAAAACTTCATTCGTCTCTCTACCAAACTTAAAACTGAACATACATGTATTAAGTGAATTTACTTGAACTCCAGACTGAAGCCTAGACTCAAGGCTTCAGAACTAATTATCTGATTACGATCTGATCCTTTCTGACTTTGTTCAAACTTATATTTCATATTGACCATTCACTGATTGACAGATTCAGACTTATGACTAAAATTAAACTTTCCTATTGGTCAACTCAACTTGGGAAGGAGGAGTTACCATGTTTCCTGTTGGTCAACTCAACTTGGGAAGGAGGAGTTACCATGTTTCCTGTTGGTAAACTCAACTTGGGAAGAAGGAGTTACCATGTTTCCTGTTGGTAAACTCAACTTGGGAAGGAGAAGTTACCATGTTTACTATTGGTCAACTCAACTTGGGAAGGAGGAGTTACCATGTTTACTATTGGTCAACTCAACTTGGGAAGGAGGAGTTACCATGTTTACTATTGGTCAACTCAACTTGGGAAGGAGGAGTTACCATGTTTACTATTGGTAAACTCAACTTGGGAAGGAGGAGTTACTATGTTTACTATTGGTAAACTCAACTTGGGAAGGAGGAGTTACCATGTTTCCTGTTGGTAAACTCAACTTGGGTAGGAGGAGTTACCATGTTTCCTGTTGGTAAACTCAACTTAAGGAAAGAGGAGTTACCATGTTTCCTGTTGGTAAACTCAAGTTAGGGATACAGGAGTTACTATGTTTCCTATTGTTAAACTCAACTTAGAGAAGAAGGAGTTACCATGTTTCCTATTGGTAAACTCAACTTGGGAAGGAGGAGTTACCATATTTCCTATTGGTAAACTCAGCTTTGAGAAGGAGAAGTTACCATGTTTCCGATTGGTGACTCAACTGAGAGAAGGAGAAGTTACCATGTTTCCGATTAGTAAACTCAACTTAGGGAAGGAGGAGTTACCATATTTTCTATTGGTAAACTCGAGTTAGCGATACAGGAGTTACTATGTTTCCTATTGGTAAACTCAAGTTAGGGATGGAGGAGTTACTATGTTTCCTAACTAAGAGTTCTGTTCACAAGCATCTGTACTTCCAATAGGTAGCTTGACCATGAGAAATCAAGGTAACTTCATGTAACCACATGCTTTGTATGTCCTGTCCACTTCCTTCTGCACTTTAAATGTCCAGCTTCCTGCTTAACATAGACCACAAGCTGAAAATTTTTGAAAATCTGTGGTTGTCCCAGATTTTCATAGCTGCTTGTTACAAAGATTGCCATGATCAAACTTGTTCAACAACTTTTGTCATATATATGGTTTGTCCTAATTGCACACAGTATTTGTAACTCACCATAAATCCTGCTAATGAAAAGTGTCACACAAGTTTACAGACTTAATTAATCTGCAGAGCTCCCACAATCTCTTGCCACTCGGTCTGGTCTCTTGCCGCCTTCAGATACTACCAATTAATTTGAATGTACTAATTGATTTGTGCTTTAATTCCCTCTTTAGTTTGACACTCTACATATCTGCCTTCTGCTAAGCCTATTAGTGTACAAATTATATATAAATAATGATCAAGACCTGGAACATGAACATCCGTTGTATTTGTCCATCAGAATGATTCAGTTTGTGATTTAAGTTGACCACAACCTGTAAAGGTGATTAGTGTTATCTGAACTTTCTACTTATCTTGAGAAGTCAACTGCCAGTCACAGACTCATTTGACTGCCCTTAAGACCATACACAATAATAGCAAGTGTAACTTAATGCTAACAACAGAGATCATCACAAGTGCAATTTTATTTAAATTAAAAGAAAGCTGATGTAAACTTGAGTAAAATGGTTGTCTAATAATTTTCTGTAAATATATGAATATATGAGAAGCTTAATTTACTTAAAATTCATTTTTTTTATCTACGCATCATTTTCTAATGATCCACTGTTTGAATTTACCTGTGCCTGCCTATCTATCTATCTACCTACCTACCTATCTATCTGTCTATCTATCTATCTATCTATCTATCTATCTATCTATCTATCTATCTATCTATCTATCTATCTATCTATCTATCTATCTTTCTTTCTTTCTTTCTTTCTTTCTTTCTTTCTTTCTTTTGATGCACCTCAATCATCCACCACCCAAAATCACCTGCCAGTTTCATACATGTACGAAACTGGGTGGGTAATCAAGTGAGCACTGTATATAAGATCAGCAAAAACAAGATAATATAACAATTTCCTATTTTTAGCTCTACTGGTCATAGACCAGAAGAGTTTATGGGATGGTCTTTTCTCTATTGTCTCTCTGTCCATTGGCACAAGTTTGTTATCGCTACTCCTCCTAAACTACTTGGAGGATTTCCATGAAACTTTACACACACATTCATCACATGGTCTAGTTGGTTCTAAATGAAATAAGTACTGCTCAGACATCCAATATGGCTGCCACAGCGACCTTCTTGAAAAACTTGTTATTGCTACTCTTCCTGAATGGACGGTCATATATACATGGAGTTTTCACTAAAGGGCTTGTTATGATGTCTAGTTGGTCATAATTGAAAATGGTGCCTATCTGAAGTCCAGTATGGTCACCATGGCAGCCATCTTGAAAATCTTGTTATCGCTACTACTCCTGAATGGATGGTCATATCAACAGATTTTCACTAAAAGACTTCTTATTATGTCTAGTTGGTCATATATGAAAATGTTGCCGATCTAAAGTCCAATACGGCCACCATGGCAGTCATCTTGAAAATCTTGTTATCACTACTACTCCTGAATGGATAGTCATATCAACATAGAGTTTTCACTAAAAGACTTCTTATGATGTCTAGTTGGTCCTAAATGAAAATGGTGCCGATCTGAAGTCCAATATTGCTGCCACAGCAGCGATCTTGAAAATCTTGTTATCACTACTCTGCCTACATGGATGGTCATATGAACATGGGGTTTTCACTAAAAGACTTTTTATGATGTTTAGTTGGGCATAAATGGCTGCAGATCACAATTAATTTTCCTATATAGTCTCTACATTTGTTTGTCAGTACTGAACTTTCCACTATGTCCAAATACTAATAAATCATATGTTGATCTAAAGTATCTTCAACGATGAACTGACAGTGAAGTTCTTTTTATAAGTTAACCAGCATTCTTTTGAGAGGCTTTACTGTAAACAAAGCAATGTGGAATGGGTCACAGATTTCACTTCCAGATCAGCACCGATGCCTCATTACTCACTGTGCATTGTTGCCAAAATACACACAGACAACCACACCATAATGATGATATTCTAAAGAATAAGCAATTTCTTTTAAATCAATACCAAGAATGCCTAAATCTAACTCATGCATTACGATTAAAATGAGAGAGGGAAAAATACACTAAAAGTAGACAGGGATTTTATTCATTGGTACTGAACCATAAGTAATAATTGTGACCCTAGTCCTATCAGGCCAACTTATTTATGACCAATTTTAATCAAACTATTATATTTGCATGCCACACTTGTTTCAAGCTAACTCGCGAAGTCTTTTTGATTTTCAATGCAAACAAGGTGTGTGACAGCTGTTAGAAGGTGTGTAGTGTTGGTATTCCACAAGGTGCAAGTTTTGGGCCAAGTGCTTTTGAGATGCCAAAACTAAATTTGCTATATCTTCTTTAATTATAAGAATTTGTCAGTGCAGTAAAAACTGAATTGTAATTCAAGATAATTCCTATCTGAAAATATGTTTGAAATATGAAAACATTGATACATTACATTTTAATAGAATTTTAAATAAACATTTACATTTAGAAAACTAAATAAATTTTAACATAAAATCAAAATTTTCATACAAATTTAAAAAATGAAACTGACAAATTTGAGACAGCAGAGTTGACAAAGGAAAGGTATTGAAAACAAGTGGTAGCTTGAATCTGTACAGCTTATAACATTTTGTCCAGGTATAGTGAAGCAAGACAGCACTGATTTTTACAGCAAATTGCAATATTCCTGTTCAAATGTATGTAGGTGTACACACTAAAGAAACAAAGACAAGTGCTATGTTACACATTTATTGTGTCATGTACTCGGTCAGTTGTTAACATAAATAATAGCACACTCAAATTTCCAATTCTGATGGGACCAGTACCATTTTTAGCAAAAATGCATTGTGTTTCAATGTCTATAACCACATATGATGTCTGGTTTGTCCTGAATGAAAATGGTGTTGTTCTGATGTTCAATAAAATGGTGCCACTCGAACATCCAATATGGCTGCTAAATCGACTGTCTTAAAAATCGTGTTGTCACTACTCCCCCTGAATGGATGATCATTATGACATGGGATTTTGACCAAAAGACATCTAATGATGTCTACTTTGTCCTAAATGAAAATGTGCCAAGCTGATGTCCATTATGTGCATGACAACAGCTTATTTGAAATTCTTGTTATCGCTGAAGAATATCAGAGATGGTTTCAACACTCAAGAGTTATAAGGAAGAAATGGTCTTATCTTGAATTCCTGGAAATTCTTTTTCCCCAGTAGAGTGTCAGTCCCTTCAAGGGACTCTTATTCATGGTTTCTTGTTGTCAGTCAACTTTCAAGTAGTTGGCCACCCCAGAGCAGAAACTTACCCTTATTTTATGTTTATCTGAGTTTCCATAATTACAGTTCATATTATAGGTAATCCAACACTATTAATCATGTGTCTAAACTGTCAGGGAACTGTTAATGTTCCACATGGGATTTTTGTTTAGCCATTACCCCACAGGTCAGAATATTATAAAACAGTGGTGTCAAACATACGGCCCGCCAGACTCATTATTTATTATTATTATTTATTATTATATATATCAAATCTGGTCTGCCATAGCAAATTAGTTTGACACCCCTGTTACAAAACAACAATTGTGGTTGGTTTGATTTTTTATACTTGCAAGATTCCATTATCTAAGGGACCACGGGTGGCCGAGTGGTCTAAGGCGCTCACCTTTACCGATCACTGCCATCATACCTCTGTCCGCGTGGGTTCAAGTCTTGGGCTTGGCCAATGTGGTTGTGTAAGAAAGCTTGCCAGTAGCTTCCCGTGGGTCAGTGGTTCTTCACGAGATTTTCTGGGGTTCTTCTTCCAGCAGATATACTGGCCGCCATGTATAGCCTATTGTGTGCTGAAAAATGGCGTTAAACCCATAAAACCAAACCAAACCATTATCTAAATTTAGCTAATGGAACCAACTGTCACATGCTCTACAACAAACAGCCAATGAGAAAGTGTAATATAAGATCATATGCATTCAGTGTGTCAAGCCAAAGATGAAAGATATACCATATGTTGGTCTATGTTGTTTATTCTACTGATTACTCCTAACATACTGCATAGACCCAGATCTGCCGGCACGTTGCTAAAGCAGATGTGGGTCTGTGCAGAAAGCACTTGGACTCAACTTACAAGCGAGTATATATTGCATGTATTAAATATTGTTATTGTCACAGAGAGGATTTTGGGGAAAGTTACAGTTATCTAATAATTCAGAAAATATAAATTACATTATTAAATATTACAATATGTAAGTTGAGTCCAAGTGCATACTGCACAGACCTACATCTGCTTTCGCAACGTGCCGGCAGATCTGGGTCTATGCAGTTTGTTAGGAGTAATCAGTAGAATAAACAACATAGACTCTGATCTGCCGGCGCATTATATGACAGCATATCAGGGACTATGTTGTTTGTAGTTGGACTTGTCTTATAAGTAAATATATATGGTACATTAAATTGCTCTTAATAGCATGAAAAAAATTAGATACTGTGACTTTTGTGGTTTTCTTTATCCATCAGCTTACTCTGCATGTTTAATGTACTCAAAACAATGTCATTGTAACCTATATTTTAAGGATTTTATATTGTTTACCTTTATCTCCTATTTTATATACCTCTTACCAAATTTTAACATCTTTACCTTTTATTTAGAAGGGTATTTGTAGAACTTTTAAATTGCACTGTATAGTCAGTATTGTACTGATGTGCTGTTAAACTCTAATACATACATACTGCCATCATACTGTCATGACAATAACCTATTTTACTTGGTGTTTAATAACTCTGGAAAAGGACTATCTTGGCTTTATTTGAAGGATAATCAAGATCCATTTGTTCTTCACTGAAATGTCATGGGTGGGTACTATCAGTCACTTGAAGGTTTTAAACTTTACATGTACAAAACATTTTTGACAGAAAGCACACATTGTCAGATTTCTTGTCAGTCAAAATGGTTAGGACAAAGGAGCCAATCTCCATGCTAAGGGGGCCCCGGGTGGTCAATTGTTCTAAGGCGCTCGCCTTTACAGATCACTCACTTGTCTCACCGCTGTCCATGTGAGTACGAGTCTCAGTTCAACCATTGTGGGTATGTGAGAAAGATTGCCAGTTGCTTCCCATGGGTCAGTGGTTCTTCCGGGATACTTCCTCCACCAAATATACTGGCCGCCATGTATAGCCTATCTTGTGCTGAAAAATGGTGTTAAACCCCACAAAACCAAACCAAGCCCATGCTGTTGGCAGTACCAAAAAAGGTATCAAACAAGTTACTTTCATATTCTTCTTTCACTAGTTTTAAAATTAAGATAAAATAAACATGAACTCACTGTATATTTCATGTTTTGTATTTAAAAATGAAATGTTGTTATTCTCATTGGCCCAGTTTAACTTGTCCATATCCAGCATGTAACCATGTACATTCTTTTTCTAAGATCTACAGTGACGAGAAACTGTGTTGATGGTTTGAAATCATGTTTCTTCAAAATATAATGCTACTAAACCACTTCCTCGATAACTCGTGCTCGGATAACTCGCAAACCCACTTATAATGCAGGGTCAGGCATGGATCCCATTTTTTAAATGAGAAAATACTCCAAAAATTGACACCTATTTATTGAACATGAAGAAAGTCACAATCAAAAGTAGTAATTGAAACCTTGATATATCGCTTGTTTTATCGTCGAAAATGTTGATTAGTACACGGAAATCTGAATCAATACCATGAAATTCTCAACTTTTAATGAGTCATATATTTTTTTAGATTTTTCTTTCCAAACAACATTCGCAGTACACTGTAAAAAAACAATATTCAACAAAATTTGGATCAATGAAAATGTCACTAATGCCTACTGGTGGTAATACTTTATGAAATAAATACCAATTAAATAAGTATTATCAAGTGAAATTCATGTTTTATTTCTGTTTTTTTAATTAGGTTTTAGTGTAATCATCATAAATGCAATATGCCCTCTTGTATTCAAATGTGAAAAATGTAAATCTACCATCACAGCTATGTCCATGAGCATTTCTGTGAGAACCTAATTAAGTGCTGAACGTGTTTTGATCTCAGACTTGCAGAAGTATTTGTTGTATTGTTACATGCAATTAAATTATGTCTTTCGTATCAAATCAAATAAAGGGGGTGGAATAAAGGAAATGGTAAAATAAATGCAAATCCTACCTGCGTAAGAGCTAGCGGTCATGGTCGTGTGTCAGGTCAACTCATTTCAATTCATCAATCAAACACTTATAAATATTATTATGTAAGTAATATGATTAAACTACCTTAAATTAGCCTACTCATTCACAAATGTGATAAAAGATAGCAAGGCAACCAATCAAAATGAATACTTGGTAAATAAAAAGCTCTGTTTCAAAGATATAGTTTATTATGGAGAAACGAGTTCCAGAGTTATTGTGAACTTAAAGTTCCTGAATTGGCACTCAGAGATTTCCTCTGTGATGAGAAGAAGTTTCACTATTACTTGCAATGAAATTACAGAATCAGTATTTACTAACGGATGTTGATGGTTATTTCACAAAATAAATGTCCCTAATTTAAAAACAAAAAGGAATATTGTTTTGTTGTGAATCAACAACAACAAAAAGCAGTGACATAATACACAATATTTTTGTGTACACATGATGGTGAAACCTCTTGGAAAATGTTGTTAATGGTCTTTCAGAGGTTTTATATTTTGAAATAAAGTTAATTTATACAAAAAAGTGAACAACTTCATTAGAAAAAGGTCTTTATTGACAACAATTATTCCCAACGCGATTATAAAACGAGTATTCATTCATGAAACAGCACCATTACACACACACACACACACCGGTTCTCTATGTCCAGTGGAGATGGCATCCCCTTCTTAATTTTTCTAGGTCCTTTAGTAACTTAACGCCCTCATAGTGCAGTCTGTGTTTCTGGACCCATTTGTGTGCGATTTACCGAGGGACAGGTGTATGTGCTTCTATGACTATGGACTGTCTTTTGAGTACTTTGCTGTGTGTTAATCATGTTCTATATTAGATGATGTAAAGCTTAGCTTAAGATGGACCAGTCTACATATTGCAAATAAAATCAAATTTGTCTCAAGCACCCACCTTTAGATAATGAGAAAAATGGCCTTTTAAGACGGGTTATTGTTCAGTACGTTTGAGGTTTATTTTGCAATACCAGTAATATGGTTTCTTGACCTTGAAAAGACGTTGAAGAAAGAGGGGGAACTGTTTAATAGCAGTGACCTGTAAGGCAGATTTAAAAAGTATATTTTAAGGCTGGTTTGAGAAGTGACCTTTAAGGCAGGTTTAAGCATTGACCTTTAAGGCAGGTTTGAATAGTGGCAGGTTTGAGAAGTGACTTTTAAAGTAGGTTTGAACACTGATCTTTGAAGCCGGTTTGAGCATTGACCTTTGAGGCAGGTTTGAGCAGTGACCTTTAAGGCAGGTTTGAACAGTGGGTTTTAAGCAAGTTTGAGAAGTGACCTTAAGGCAGGTTTGAACAGTGGGTTTTAAGGCACATTTGAGAATTGACTTTTAAAGCAGGTTTGAGCAGTGACCTTTAAGGCAGGTTTGAGCAGTGACCTTTAAGGCAGGTTTGAGAAGTGACCTTTAAGGCAGGTTTGAGAAGTGACAGCAGGTTTGAGCAGTGACATTTAATGCCGGTTTGAGAAGTGACTTTTAAAGCCGGTTTGAGCAAAGCCTTTAAATCACGTTTGAGAAGTGACTTTAAAGCAGTTGTGAGCAGTGACCTTTAAGGCAGGTTTGAGCAGTGGTCTTTAAGGCAGGTTTGAGCAGTGACCTTTAAGGCAGGTTTGAGAAGCGACAGCAGGTTTGAGCATTGACCTTTAATGCCGGTTTGAGAAGTGACTTTTAAAGCCGGTTTGAGCAAAGCCTTTAAGGCACGTTTGAAAAGTGACTTTAAAGCAGGTTTGAGCAGTGACCTTTAAGACAGGTTTGAGCAGTGGTCTTTAAGGCAGGTTTGAGCAGTGGTCTTTAAGGCAGGTTTGAGAAGTGGTCTTTAAGGCAGGTTTGAGAAGTGGTCTTTAGGGATGTTTGAGAAGTGACTTTAAAGACAGGTTTGACTGCAACAACATTTATGGTTATGTTTTATTAACATTTGCATGGATTTGATAGAGTGCTAATGATTTGGTTTTGGGAACTCGATAATATTTCTGAAATAAATAAGTACAGTCTTATTGCAAGGATCAGAATTTCATGGATATAGCTCTTGCAATTACTGATTTATCTCTGTATAATATACATCCAGCTGTATAAGGAATAGACCATGATCTGCTTGCATATAACATACTAACAGATCAGAAATGACACTGCTAGAAATCATTGTAGTACAAATAGCACAGAACGTGATGTTCCTGTGCATTGTGCAACAGCAGATTCAGGTCTACCCTGTTCACTAGGGCTCGATTGGTATATCAATAAACTGGTATATTGATCAATATTAACCTCTAATCAATCTAATGTATATTGGTTCAATTAGAAATTTTACAATTCCAGTAAATACTTAGCTTACATAACAAATTATGGTCAATAATCAGAAAAAATATATTTTAAAAAAATTCCATATGAATCAGTCAGTCACACTATACAGGAAGTAAACAAAATTAACTATGCAGAGCTACATGTTTAAGCCTTAGTTTCCCATCTGTCTGCACAACTAATGGTGCAGCTAGTGTGTTCCCACATAATAATAATAAGAAGAAGAAGAATAAGAGTAATAGCTATAATTATAATTCTTTTTTTAATTAGAAAACTCAATAACAGCTAATCTCCTAAGAGACCCTCTACAATGCTAAGTATAACTGGAATATCATGCACAAATCCTTATAACGGACAAGTTCAAAATAACTTTTACATATAATTCACAGCACAGATTTGTATTAATATCCATGTTTTATCTCATGACATCAAGTAATTATGATGTCAGTATCATTCAAGTTCTGTGGTTCCTCCTGAGTAAATGGAACATTTCATTGTAATATGGCTCATATTAACAGCAACAGCTGGTAGGTAAATATGTTTGAAAAGCATTTAGTATTTATAATCAATACATATTGTGTAGCGAAAGTTGTGTATTGTGTCACATCATATCAGAAATGAGCTGCCGATACCCAGCCCTACTGTCCACAGAATATGTTATACATGGTATACAATGCTAGTGTTAGAGAAGTTATTGAAAGTCATTCAAAACAGTATCGATTTATTGAAGAGTTAGGTTAATCTTCTCATTATTAACACAGGAATGTTTTTGTTTCATATTACCAAGAATTGACTGCATAACTTAAATGATTATCATATCATTAATTTTATTGTAAGTTTAAAATATTTTTTTTTTGCAAATATGTCAAGCAGGTGTGGGGTACCATTGCTCCAAGATAATGATTGTTAACAGCAAGCCCGCTGACAGAAATTCCGGGCCCCTGGGGAGAGCAGTCATGGATCCCAAAACTACTTAAATTTTTATTTTTTGTATATAAAAACCTGTGTACAGTTTTGCATATAAAACCTGTAGTAATCTACCATAACTTCGACTCTTGCAAGGAACAAATTTTAATAACTGCAAAGATTAATTAATTTTTTTAACTGAGATGACGGCGGGCCCCTGGAGAATTGCCCCCACCCCCCCTCTGCTGGCCTTGCTAGCAGACCTTTTTTATATTTCTGTGCAAATAGCAGAATAACTGTAGTTGTTTTTGCAGACATGTCATAGTGACAGCAGTCTTTTGGATTCTGTCTGTTGTTAGCACCAGTTTATTATTGATACTCCTAAGAAGATTGCCATGAAACTTGAACCACACATTCATCCCATTGTTTTGTTGGTCCTAAATGAAAATGTGGCCTTCAGACATCACATAGGGCCACCACATGGGCATCATGAAAACTGTATTCACTACAACTCCTAAACAAATGGTCATAGGATTCTCACTAAAAGACTTCTTATGCTCTATAGTCAGTTCTAAATCAAAACAGTGCTTATCTGACATCCAATATGGCTGCCTCTATTGTGGCCATCTTGAAAATCTTGTTATCGCTACTCCCTAGATGGATGGTCATATCTACATTGAGTTTTCACCAAACGACTTCTTATGATGTTTAGATGGTCCTAAATGAAAATGGTGCT
Source organism: Margaritifera margaritifera (assembly GCA_029931535.1). Lineage (NCBI taxonomy): Eukaryota > Metazoa > Mollusca > Bivalvia > Unionida > Margaritiferidae > Margaritifera > Margaritifera margaritifera. The sequence goes on from JAQPZY010001494.1 coordinate 476,037, forward strand.
GACCTGACATCCAATATGGCAGCCATCATGAAAATCTTGTTGTCAATGCTACTAAAAGGAACGTCATATTAATATAGATTATTTTCCAGAAAACTTTACATGATGTCTAGTTTGTTGAAAATGATGCCAGTCATTCAATATGGCCATCATGGTGGCTGTCTTGAAAATCTTTTTATCCTGAATGGATAGTCATATCAACATGGGGTTTCCACCAAAAGATTTATGATATCTACTGGTAGTTGGTCCTAAAAGAAGATGGTGCCAATCTTACACCCAATATGGCTGCCACAATGGCCATCTTGAAAGTCTTGTTATTGCTACTTCTTTTGAATGGATGGTCATATTGGCATGGGGTTTTGACAGAATGACTTCTAATGATCTCTAGTTGGTACTCAATGAAGATGGTGCCCATTACCTCCAGTATGGTTGCCACAGCAGCCAATTTGTAAATCTTATAGATCAAGAATATCAGAAGTGGTTTCATCACTTGGCAGTTACAACAAAGAAACAATCTTATTTTGGATTCCTGGAAATTCTTTTCTGCCAGTAGAGTAGGGACTCTTGATTTTTAAAGTTTCTTTCTTTCCAAACTAAACAATTAATTAAATATATTAGAGCCTTCAAGCTTTTTGGAAAGCTAATGCTTGTTTGATCATATTGTATTTACAATGTAGTTTCTATGGTTACCTTACTGGAGGTTTGAATTGGGGATTTGTCCCCAGTTTTGAACTTAAGGATTGCAAATTTGGTTTAATCATGTGACTAGTGAACAAATTGATGCTTTTTTCCAGTTCAGAGATTCAGTGAAACATCACACCTCAAAACTGTCTCCCCTGGAGTTTGTACATGAAATCTGATTTTCATGTCATTACAATGGCAGACAGATACTGGATTATCTTGATGGCTGAATTTGTTAAACTACAGTGCTTGGACAGTTATTCAGCTCCTGTTACTTCTTTCTTTATATTTGAACAGTGTATGGAAGAGATTTGATTGTTTTTGCTAGTCAGTGCCAAGGTCAGAGATTGGTTTATGGTACTAATTTTAATGTTGGTTTGCAGTTCTTGGAAGATTCTTAAGAAACTGAGGTTACTACCAGTATATGTTTATGTTCTGGTGTATACTGTAAACTGTAGATAATAATGCCAGTTTTGATAATCTGGACAGACCATGGTCAACCATACATTGTTCATTGTTAGACTTGTATCAACAAGTGATACATGGTTCTGAATCCTATTGGATCTACCAGCATAAATAGGATATGTCACCATCAAAGTGCATATTACTGTGACGTTTACCTCCATTCAGTTTAAAATTGGTATAAAATATAATCTAAATTGAAATTATATCGGATTGATGTGATATCTCAAATGTGTATTTTTGGTCCTTTGTAACATACTGTATTCATGTTGGTTTTAGGCAACTTGACTCAAATTATTTACTGTTGTCTGTTCCTTTTATGAAAAGAGTGACTTACCCATTTTTATGAATATCAAAAGTACAAATAGAGTTCAAATTAGAAGCATATTTGCTAAATCATGAAGAGTTAAAAAGAAAAGAAATAATATCATGTTTACCATTTGTTTAATTCCTGCATGTACCATATGTACTTGCATATAATTCAATACCAACTGCAAACTGCATAGACCCAGATCTGCCATCGCATAATGCGCCGGCAGATCTGGGTCTATGCAGTTTGTAAGGACTAATCAGCAGAACAAACAACAGTCTGGAAACATAACCATACATTCATGTTGCATATTTTCATAACCACACATTCATGGTGCATATTTTCATAACCATACATTCATTTTTAGTCGCACTGAAATTAGATTACTCAGCTACATTACCTCTGACATTCAAAAACTTAAGATAGGAAAATCCTCCAGATTTGATTTCACATTTACCCGATAGCATACAAATTATAAATTCTCCATGGTCTTTCATTTCAATTAGCACATAATTTTCCATGTATGATAGACAGATTAATTCCTAAGTGCTCAGTAAATGAAGCAGTAAAGGTGTTTAATTTCTAAAGCAGCTAAATATTGTTCCAGGCAGAAGATGCAGGCTCGTAAATCATACTCTATATTGATCTTAGGAGGGCTAATACTAGGGGCCAATTCCGGGGGCCAATACTGGGGGCCAATTCTGCAATTGTATAATTTTTACAGAACCATGAAATGGAACATCCTTTTTATCTTATTTTATTTTTAAAAATTTTTGCACTTTTACATACATGTGACAGACCTGGGACATCAAATCAGTAGATTTCAGAATTTTGATCAGTAGCTTTGCTTCTAAACCAGTAGATTTATTATCTGCATAAATTGTATGCGTTTTAAGTGGATTGAAAATAAAACAAGTGCATTTTTTTTTTATATAATGTGTATTCTCAATCATGACACTGAACTTCTGACACGTACACATATTTTTCAACTTTTCTGTCCCAGAGGGGAGCAAAGACCTGAGTGAATTTGTGTGTTGTCTTTTGTGCTGGCATGAACATTTCTGTATAATCGCTGAGTCTGGAAACACAACTTTAACCATCTGCAATGAGGAATGGTAAATTGTGCTCTGTCACAAAATTTGCAAACAAAGTCTCTGCAAGTGTCACTGTATCCACTTTTGATCCAGTCTTAAACAAGGCCTTCAAAGTGGGTGTATTTGCTACTCGCATGCACACACAAAAACTCTGATTTCCAAGCATTGCTGAACTTGTAATATTTCTTAGCCATTGCTTTTTTAGCATTGGAAGATAGCGCATGTTTCAGCATTTTGACATGAATTGACCCAAAAATTATAAGAGCTGCCCTTAAATATTCCTCTTAAAAAAAAAATACTTAAGTGTTTCTGCTGAAATCATTTTTGGGTCGGTCTCTCCTTCTTATCTCACCTCCACCGAAGGTCAGCCGATTTTTAATCAGAGACTCAAAAGGCATCATGGACCACCTTTGACCCCTTTTTTTTCATATTTAACACATCAAAAAACGTCTCACCTTTGGCTTGGAACTCTCTAAATTAAATGAATAGGGCAATCAATTTACAGCTTATTGTGTACACATCTTAGTCATTGTATTTTTAATAATTCTTAATCCAGGTATACTGCATATGTATCATTGCAACCGGTCATTGCACTGGTGGAATTCTGGTCTCCAGTAGTTCTGGCTGGTTTCTGTAATGTATGAATAGAACATGTAAAAATACCAGGGGCGTGGCGGGGTGGTCTTTTCTTTTTTAAATTTTTTTATTAATTTTTATTTTATTTTCAAAAGCAGTAGATTTCAACTATAAAATAGTATGTGCAGTAGACAGCTGTTAAAATGGTATTTTTGTCCTACCGCTGGTAGAATCACATATACATGTATGCTTCCAATTTTGGCTAATATTTTTTTTTCTTTCTGTATCATTGTGAAATATGTATACATCAGTATATTCATACTGTACATTGAAAAATGCCCCATTAAAAATGTGTAAAACACTATATAAAAAAACTATGACATTTGGATTAATGCACTCATATCATGATTTTTTTAGCTCTACTGGTCATAGACCAGAAGAGCTTATGAGATGATATGTTTTCCATCATCTGTTGTCCCTGATTCCTCTGTTGTGATAAAGTTGTGTCATTGAAACGTTATGGATTCTCCATCAAGGATTTGCCAATTAGTGATTGACATCATCCATAGTATGACAGATTTTATAATTAAATTACAACACAGCAGATACAATGTACTGTGTATATCACTTATATGTTGGGTCCAAATGCAAACAAGATAGACCTTGACCTGCCCTTACATAATGTCAATCTGCGTTAACAAAACTCATTGATGATTGGTTGCATGCTATGGACACTGGAGAATTGTTTGGAACAATACATGTATATCTTGATTTTAAGAAGGTTTTTAATTTAGTTCACCATAATATACTTAATGGAAACTTAAAAAGAACAAATGTTCTCACTTATCACTCATGATTCGAATCATACCTATCTGACAGAAGCCAACAAGTTGTTATTGGTAACATTAAATCGGAGCTGATGTCCATTAACAAAGGAGTTCGACAGGGATCTATTTTAGGACCTGTATTATTCAAATTGTTTATAAATGACTTGCTGCTGTATGTACAACATTCAAAAACTGATCTATATGCTATTGATACTACTTTGCATAAGTCTGATTCTAATGTTTAAACGTTAAACAACAATTGGGTGAAGATTTATATCAAGTTGAATATTGTTGCTCACTGAATAACATGTTTATACATTCCCTAAAACCCAAGGGAATGTTGCTTGGAACTAGACAAAGATTATCGGTGAACAGAAATCCAAATCTTGAGCTGTATGTTGAAGAAAATCTAATTGAAAATGTTGACACAGAAAAACTTTTTGGAGTTCATGTTGGTAAGAATCTAGACTGGTGCAAGCAAGTGAAACATGTTTGCTCTGTTGTAAGCTCAAGAATTTATCTTTTACAGAGGATAAAAAGTTATCTACCACTCAACTATCGGAAATTATTCTACAATGCATTCATTCTTCCTCTTTTGGTCTACTGCTTCACAATTTGGGAAAATACAACTGATAGCAATATTGAAACAATTCATGAACTTCAAAAAAGGACAGCAAGAATTATCCTAAAATTACCATTTGATACTCCTTCCAAAATTTTATTCTCGGAATTGAAATGGCTGAAATTTAAATACAGATTAGCCTACCACAAGTCATTATTAATGTTCAAAGTCAAGAATGAACGTTCCCCTCAATATTTGCATGGTATGTTTCATTTTAAGTCAGAAGAACAACACCAAGTACCTAAATTGAGATAAATTACAAATGATCAGTGCAGAATACCATTTCCAAAAACAAATAATTTTAAAAAGTCATTTGCTTACTCTGGTGCTATTTTATGGAATGAACTTCCCATAACCATCAGATCAGAAACAAATCTAAACGTGTTAAAAACAAAATTCTAGAACCATTATCTTGAAGGCAGTTGTCATTTTAAATACTGAAATATTGAAATACATTCTCTACAGTTTGCTCTGTTAATGCATATCATATACACTTTGTGCTTTTATACTTAATGTATCCTGAGGGTCTCAGGGGAGAATAGTATATTATACTAACTGAGATACCCTCATAAAATAAAGTGTTTATTATTATTATTATTATTATTATTATTATTATTATTATTATTATTATTATTATTATTATTATTATAATGTGCTGACAGATCAGGGTCTATGTTGTTTGTTTTACTGATTACTCCTAACAAACTGCATAGACCCAGATCTGCAGGCATTTTATGTGGTGGCAGATCTAGTCCTATACAGTTTGCAGTTGGATATGACTTTTAGATTAGTATATATGGTATGACTTGCCTCTGTATCCTTGTAATCACTTTCATTCCTTCTTTAGACTGAAATATTGAAATTGTAATGATAATGATTTATTTTTGCAATGTGCAATCTACATGTAGATCATTATTATAAGAACTTGGTTTGATGTTCAATTATCCAGTTTTAAGTTTAATTATCTGCTTGAAATAGAAGTAATAAAAGCATGTAAAGATTACATGAAGTACTGGAATTAGGTTTGGTTTGGTTTGGTTTTGTGTTTGATTACACATCAATACAACTAGATTATTTAGTGCCAAGTCAATTATAGTAATGTGCCTTGCCCAAGGACATGCCATGGTAGCAGATCTTGAATTTATTTTCAAAGTTTAAATAGTCTTTTGGAACACGAAGAGAAAGAAAAAAAAACATTCTATGACTTTGATTGTCAAGTGATTTGAAAATAATAGCTGATAAGTCACTATAAGGGAAATGATATTGCATTGCTAAATGCAGTCTTGGTTTTTTTATGCAGGGGCGGGGAATCTTTAGATAATTTTGTCATAGTGAATAGGGGTGAAACGATTAATCGATATATCGATGTATCGATACTTTTTCTTTATCAATACAAGAGGGGAAGAATCGATACAAAACGATACTTACTCTATACAAGTTACTTTAATCTTCAGCAGTCATGAATAATTATTAGTCATTTACCTTTTCATTCTTTAAATTGAGAATTCATCTGAGACAGCCGTAGTAAGTACATGCACTCATTTCTGTAAGTAAAAAATAAAAACTATTGACAACACCCACTCTCGCCTTCTACAAATTAACACAAGGTGACTAACTCACGTGGTTCGAAATCTGCCCCCTTCCCAGCCCCAATCCATGCTAATTAGTTTATCCTGTCTGCATCTTCAGCCACTAATAACATATATCAATGGAAAGTAGACATTGCATATTTGTTCCCCATGTATGATTTAAGTACTTTACTGATCATTTAATAACCACTTGTACGCGAAATGTATATGTTGCATCACATCTTGACTACTTCAGTTGAACAGAAGGCTACACTTCCAGTGTGTCACGCAGTGAAATATGTTACATGCAATTCTGATTTGTGGTTATTGTTTGTTCAAGGTCAGGGTAAAACAATAACCACCAGTTATAACTAACTGTAGCTTGTTCACTGCGTGGCATACCGGAAATATTGGCATCCAAACTCTTTCCAATAGATACAAAGCAACATAGAAACTTCACAAAAAGTGTATTAAATGATCTGTAAAGTACTTAAATCGTACATGGGGAATAAGTTTGGAATGTCTCCTTTGACGTTGATATATGTAATCAGCGACCAAACGTGCCAATGGGATAAAAAAAAAAAAAAAAAAAAAAATTCAGACAGAATTGGCAAGGGGGCAGATTCCAGACCTCACGAGTTATAGCCACCTTGTCACTTTGTTGAAGGGGAGTAGGCGTTTTCAGTCATTTCCTTTTTCACTGACAGAAACAAGTGCATGTGGCCGTGGCAGTTGTTTTTTGCATCTGCAGGAAGTACAATGTGAAGGATTTGGTTGTTAGTCATCTCAGCTCCCACACTCGGACTTGTTCTAGATAAGATTTTCCTTGCACAAGGAAATTGCACTGTTTCTTCTGTTTTGAAGATAACACCGTAATGCCTTCAAAATTTATGTGAAGACATGAAATTGGTAATAAGATGTTTTAAAAACATTCATTCAATGCAAAACAAAGGACGTGGTGACCAGGATGAGTCGTGCATCTGATCGAATGGAGCAGCCTGAAATGGCCTTAAAGGTTGAATACAAATCACTAACAGCTAACAGGTAGTCTGTTTGGAAGTTTTTTTTTTTATCTTGTCAAGGATGAGAATTGCATATGAACAGATGATAAGTCTATATTTGTTTGTAATCTGCATACTGGAAATAAACCCAATATGTCAACACATAAAAAATGGCACCACCCTACCGATATGTACGGAACAGCGATATATTGAGAATAGTGTGATATACCGAACTGTGGTATAGTGGGCACTATCAAATTTTTTAAAATAATGGCGTTCTGAAAAGGAAATGAAGACATAACACTAAGTTTCACCTTGTTTTCTTTCAACCCATATTGTTATGCATTAGTATTTTTTTGGTCATGGGGATCCGTAGTAGTACCATGTTATATCCAGAATCACTTTCTAATGAGGCACGTTATAACGGGGGAGAGTTGTACATTGTTCTGCAGTCATTCATGTACTCACAATTTTGACCATTAGGAAGTGTATGTATCCTTAACTTTATAAAAGTGAGTGGGAATGTGGGTGTCAAATGTGCTGATACATAACACACTCCCAAAATGTGAACAATGTAGAAGGATATTGTTAGGCCGGATCAGGGTCTTCGTGATTCATGTGACATTAATTAAGAAATCAAGGGAACAGTGTAGAACCTGGCCTGCCAGTTTTTATGCCCATGCCTTATCTAAAGCAAGAGGAGCATACTAGTGTTACCCATGTCCATCCTGGCTACCTGTCACGTTGTATTGTGACAATTCCATCATGAATTGTATTTCTGCTCAATAACTTTTAAAGAACTTATTGAATTGAAACCAAATTTAATACGAGGTTTCACATTAGGAAGATCTAGACCAAGTTCAGTGTTGTCCACTTTCTGACAAAATTTAATGGAGTTATGGCCCCTGTTTGATAAAACAATTTGCTCTTCATGTGTATCATATGTGTCATAAGGACTCTTTTCCAATTTGTCCATTTTTTTGCAGTGTCATTTTGACATTGTATTTTATCTCTTCATTCAGAAACTCCGTCCGATTGGCGATTCGTAAGCTGACATATGCGCCTGAGCAGCCAGCCCCCCAGCCCAGTGCAGAGGCCTGCAAAGAGTTTATGATGAGTCCTGGCAACATCAAGCTGGAGGCATCATTAGATAAAGAAGTATGTATCTTCAGGATCTCTGTCAAGCACTAATCATTTTTTTGTGAAATACTTTTCTCCCTTTTCTTAACTTTGTTTTTGTTATAACCAGCCTTCAAGATATAAAGATATTAATATGTGCAAAATCTTGTAAAATGAGTTATTGTTATTAATGCTGTTCCAGTTACACCTCTCCTTTGATAACTTGTGAGTGACAGTATCCATAAACATCGACCAGCATAGATGAGGGTGCGAGATAGTGTGAGTCACTCAAATTTTGGTACTGGTTGGGGGGAGGCGGGTTGGGGTGCTAGCAATTTTTGTTGATACATGATACATGAGAATTATAATCTTCATTGTTCTATACAAATATTCATCTAATGCATTTTAATATTTATGGATATTAGACCTAAAGAGATCAGGTAAAGTCAATAAATTGAAGAGAGACTTGATATAAAGTCAGTAAATTGAAGAGAGACTTGATATAAAGTCAATAAATTGAAGAGAGAACTGATATAAAGTCAATAAATTGAAGAGAGACTTGATGTAAATTAAGCTGACATGCAGTACTGACAACTTTATGTATCAGTAAAGTTGGAGTTACTTTCTTTTAGGGTCAAAACACATGTATTCATCGTAAGTAAACACTGATGAACTGAAGTTTCATAGCTAAAATGACACTAATAAAAAAACCAGAGCCAAACCTGTCAATATGTTTGCAATGGTTAATTCTCCAAGATAGAGATCTTAAATGTCACCATAGAATTCTTTGTTGATAGTACATCCGAATCGAAAGAACAAAAATCAAACAAAAAGTAAGAGAAAGGATTAAAATAATTGTGTTTTATTAGAATTTGCAAGTTGTTTTCAAATGTATTACTGCAAATTTTGAAGAACAATCAAAGGATTAGTCAGAAGCAAAAACTTGGGACTGGCAGTGTATCTGTGGTATGTGATTTTGACATGAAATTAGGCTGACCCTACAAATGGATGTTACCGTGATATAAGCACCTTTCATGTATTGTAATCAGCCGAGACAATAAATTAACATGTCTTGATGTTACCATGTTATAAGCACCTTTCATGTATTGTAATCAGCTGAGACAATTAATTAGCATGTCTTCTCAATAAATCCAGCTTAGCTGCCAAGTAAACACTTATTTAACGTAAGTGCTTGCGGTCATCACCGTGACAGTCATTTGACTCTTCACATTTGAATCGAAGAGGTCATATCACATTTATAATCATTACATTAAATAAAATTAAAAAATGAATTTCACTTGACAAGACTTCTTTAATTGGTATTTCTTACTGCTGCCACCAGTAAGCATTTCCTCAACATTTTCATTTGATCCATATTTGTCAGAAATTGTATTATTTATTGAGAAAATATTTTTGTTAAAGAAAGTCTTACCAAATATATGCTGTCTTCGTATAATTTGCGAATTTCATGATGTCGGTTCCAAATTTCTGTGCACTAACTGTGATAAAATGAGCAATATATTGAACTTTCATTTACTAATTTTGATAGCTATATTTTACTGTTAAGCAAGGAGGAACCTATTTTTTTCCTTTTCTATACAAAAAAAAAATGGGATCCACCCCTGGGCCTCTGCATTACAAGTGGGTTTGTGAGTTATCAGGGTGCATTGAAACAAGGGGTCGGTGTAATTGAGTTCATCAGACATTAGTTATTATATTTTTAAAAAACATTTATCATGATCAGTGTAATTAATTAATCGATTATAATTTACGTGATCAAGTTTGGTTGAAATTCCATCATGGCAGGGATCTTCCTGAAGTGAATGGGAATGTTTGCCATTTCCTTCTTTAAGATTTTTACTTAGGGGCACTAAGATTTAAAAAAAATAGGAAAAATGTTCATTTTTAAAATTGCTGTATTATTTTATGTAAATCACTTTTAAAATAGATATATTCACTTGCAAAACTTTAAATCTGACAACTGGTAATATCCCAGATATTACAGAAACATGATGTGCTCATACAATCTGGGAAATGTATTCTGTACTGTTGGCTGTCTAGTTACAGTGGTGTAAAGAGCAATGAAAAGACAGGTAAAGAAGCAAAAACTGCCCTGTGGTCACCCATTACCAAATGGAAGATTCCATATACTTACTTTAAATATTGTATAAATCAGCATATTTGTCATAGACCAGAAGAACTTATGGGATGGTCTGTTGTCTGTCATCCATCGTCTTTCGTCTGATGTCCATCGGTTCATTAGAACAAATTTGCTATTGAAACTCATCCTTTACTACTTGGACGATTGCCTTAAAACTTTACACACACATTCATCCCATGGTCTAGTTGTTCCTAAATAAAAATGGTGCCATCTTGAAAATCTTGTTATTGCTACTCCTCCAGAATGGATGGTCATATCAGCATGGGGCTTGCACTAACAGACATCCTTTGATGTCTGGTTAGGAATGATGCCAATCTGAAATACAATATGGCCGACATCAGGTTATATCAACATAGGGTTTTTGGTCTTATTGGCCCTAAATGAAAATGGTACCAATCTGACATCAATAACAGCCATCTTAAAAATCTTGTTAACACAACTATACTTGAACAGAAAGTCATATTGACGTGGGTTTTCACCAGAAGACTTCTTATGATGTCCAGTTCTTCTTCAATGAAAATGGTGCTGATCTGATGTTCAGTATGTCTGCCACAGCAGCCATCTTGAAAATCATGTTATTGCTACTCCTGAATGGAAAGTCATATCTTGAAAATATTGTTATCTCTACTCCTCACCAAATGGATAGCTATATCAAAATTGGGTTTTCACCAATAGACTTCTTATGATATCTAGTTGGTCTTAATTGAAAATGGTGTCAGTCGTACATCCAATATGGCTGCCATGATTACTGTCTTAAAAATCTTGTCACTACTCCCCTTGAAATTATGATAATTATAACATTTGGTTTTCACCAAAAGGCTTCTAATGATGTCCACTTTGTCCTATATGAAAATGGTGCCAAGCTGATATCCAATATATGTACCACAGCAGCTAATTTGAAAATATTTTGTTATTGTTGAAGAATATCAGAGATATTTTCAACACTTAACAGTTAAAGAAAGAAATGGTCTTATCTTGAACTCCTGGAAATTCATTTTGCCCAGTAGAGTTTTGGTTTTGTGGGGTTCAACACCATTTTTCAGCACATGATAGGCTACACATGGTGGCCAATATATTTGGTGGAGGAAAAACCTGGAAAGTCCCCGGGAAGAACCACTGGCAAGGTTTCTCACATTCCCACACTAGCCGAGCCGAGACTCGAACCCACACGGACATAGGTGAGATGTCAATGATCTGTAAAGGCAAGCCTTAGACCACTCGGTCACCTGGGCCTGCACAAAATATGCGGAATGAAAACTCCCCAAAGAAACTTCAGAACATCACACCCACTATTGGAGAGTGGCATGTTATAGAACAAATCACAGAGATGAGGTGGTATTGTGCAAATCACATCTCATACACACTCATACATACCTCCTGAAGGGTGAACCTAATCTAGAGTGCATACCATGCCATTGTCCACTGACAGTGGAACACATTTTTATTGAGTGTGTTGACTTCCACCCCTTGAGACAGAAGTATTTGGATGTGAACACCATGAAGAAACTGTATGATGATGTACCAACTGAGAAAATCTTGGACTTTTTGATTGAATGCAAGTTATTAAAAAAATTGTGACCATGTTTTAAGGATTTTACACGTGTTACTTTTATCTTTTGTTTATATGCATTTTATAAAATTTTAACATCTTTACTTTTTATATTTTATCTTCATGTTTACATTTATTTAAAAGGGTTTATCTTCCTAAAGTTTTTCCTAAAGTTTTTGTGCAATTTTTGTGCAATTCTTCATTTTTTACATTATTTGAACTTTACCTTTAGCTTGCACCATATAGCCACTATTGTGCTGATTTACCATAAAACACAGATACATATATGCCTCAGCATCATTCCTCCAAACCAATGTGTATATTGTCTGCTACTCCAAAAATGTGTTCCTTGGTTAGAGGGGATTCGTGTTTACCAGTAAGCACCATAATGTTAACCAATTTGTGTTAATTTAATACAAGTTTTTTTCTTTCTTTTCAGAAATACTACCATGGGGAAAGCATAGCTGTTAATGTTTTAGTTGACAATAACACAAATAAGTCAGTCAAAAAAATAAAGCTCTCAGGTGAGTAATAGAATAACAATGTTTTGTCACGAGTTTTTCCAGATCTGGTAGACGTTATGGTGTAATCATCTTGGCAGGTTTATGAAGTTCTAGAAGGAGCATTGCAGTCAATATGGATATGTGCTAAATAGTGTTTTTTATTGGTTTGGCATTTGGAAGTGTATATTAATGAGACTTTTAATGGTTTGGCATTTGGAAAAGTAGAATGAGTGAGAAAGCAATTCCAATTTCTAGAATTTAATACTATGGATGGATGCATGTGCTTTATGAGAAAAACCGTTCATATTTCTTGGATGAAGGATAAAATGGGACATTGTATCTGTGAGGAAACAGAAACTGGTTTAATGCATATATATATATAAAAAACTGAAACTGAATTAGCACATGTTCATTTGTATAGTGTTTATAAGCCCTTTATGTTTATATGTTGGTGAGTGAATGAGTCATTAACTGTGTTTCTAGTTGAGACAGACAGGTAGATGGAAATATACAAATATGGACAGATATAAATAAAAATAAAAACTTCTCTGAAATATATACTTCAAAAGCCTGATGTGATCTACCATTGTTTTCTAGTCATCTCCATTTGCAGTATTTGAAAAAAGAATGATATTTATACAGATAGATCATCAAATGTTTATATTCAAATTAGATTTTTTTTTTTTTTTTAATGTTAGATGCTCAGAGGGTAGGAACTTTAAGATCTAATCTTGCACTCAAATTGTCAGCAAAATTTAATGTTTGAGAATTATTATTTACCTAAGATTTTGATTGCAAATGTTGTTTTGAAATAAAGCAAGGATACCTTTTCCGTTTTCTTTGATATGAAGGATAAATGTCATTAATGACATTTTAAATGGACCAGATGTATTTTTAGCCATGTTTTCGACAATTTTTATACAGGGCTCAGGAAAATGATTTACAAGCACTCGTCCCAGGGACAAGTGAGTTGCAATAGTTACTCGTCCCTGTCCTTGTTATACTCAACACAGTACACTTCACTACACTGCTTACACTTTTACTAAAGAACCACAGGTACATGATGCAAGCTTGATACTAAAATGGGGCAAAACCATGAAAATATTATGTTACAATACATGATCCCTTAGATAAACATATAGTGAGAGACAAGGCTTGTATCTCAAGAAATTGCAGTTGCACACATAGCCCATGATTTCTTAGTGCTATTTGCATTTACAGTGATACCTTGCAGTAATTTTGAAGTCATTTTAATGTCTATAAATTTTTCTTTCAATGGGCTATCACACATCTTTATGAGTTAGATATTGGAGAAGTTAAGAAACAAAACTTGGCACCATTTTTTGCTTTTCATCTGCACAGATATTATTATGCTTGCCCCAGATCACCGGTATTTTCAAAATTGTGTAGCCTTTTTAATAAATTGTCACACCAAAGCAAAGATGCCAGCAGATATTTATATAAATATGTAATTACTTTTCACAAGAAAAATGTCTGTAACTTGTATTGGAAAGAAGAATTCCAACTGTCTCAATTTCCACCAACTTTCGTACTAAATTATCCATTTTGATCAAACCAATATTCTAGAGAGCTACTCACAGGTGCCATAAAAGGGAAGATTGATGATTGACCAAAAGAATTTGAATGTTGCTAGGTCATGTCCCCAGTTAAATTTCTACAGTCAGCAGTTGTTTCAACATTATGTGCATTAGAAATAGATTACAACAGCATGCATTATGTGAAAGTTGGTGGGAAGATACTTATTTCTAATGTAAGTTGGCATGTTGGTGGGAAAAATACTTGTTTCTAATGTAAGTTGGGAACATTTTTACTGTGAAAAGTAATTACATACTAATACAAAATATATGCCGGCATCTTCCCTTTGGCGTGACAGTGTGTCAAAGTTTCAGTCTTGAAAATACTAGTGACCTGGACAAGTTTAACATTGCCTGACCAGATGAAAAATCACAAATATTTTGACATTTTCTGTCTCTTATCTTTTCAGAGGTCTGACTCATAAAGATGTGTGATAGCTGTTAAAAGGGAAACTTTCTTAGCATCAAAATGACGCCTAAATTACTGAAAAGTGCCACTGAAAATGCAAATAACCATTAAGAAATCGAGGGCTAGGTGTGAAACTGCAACATAATATGTTCATGATTTGTACCCAGTTTAGTATCAAATTTACACAAGATACCTGTAAAAAAAAAAAAAAAAAAAAAAGTCGGCTTCCTTTTGCGACATGTTCTAGACTGACAACTAGTAGGCAAATTAGGCAGATGTTATCCATAATTGATACACACTAAATATGTTAAGCAATGTTGAACTTTGGTGCTTGTTAAGGTACAAAATGCATTCAGATTTATTCACAAGTTGCGAATCTGCAACTACTCAGCCCAGGGACAAGTATATAGCAAAATTTTACTCTACCCGGCACATTTTTACCCGGTCAGAGCAAGAGGATGAGTGATTTTCCCCAGCCCTGCCCATAGCTATGAAACAACTTTGTATTGTAATATATTTTGAGTGTTAATAGAAGACGCAACACATGTAAATTTGAAGTTGTTTCTCATGTGTAAGTTATTTCACAGATGTAGGGGCTTCAGTGAGTTATGAAATTTGAACACAAACTTTTATTTTTGTCTGCTTGTTTTTCTCCATATTACTTGTATTTGCATTTAAGTGATTACTGATTGCTAAGCACATATATTCAAAAATCAGAAACTATTTCTAAAGTCTTGCCTACCATTCTTGAGCAATCAGATTAAAAAATTTAAGTTTTCAGCTTTCAGCATTTTGTACAATATTTTAGTTCATAATATTAATTCATGCACTACAATTCACATTAATTCATGCACTCCAATTCACATTAATTCATGCACTCCAATTCACATTAATTCATGCACTCCAATTCACGTTAATTCATGCACTCCAATTCACATTAATTCATGCACTCCAATTCACATTAATTCATGCACTCCAATTCACGTTAATTCATGCACTCCAATTCACATTAATTCATGCACTCCAATTCACGTTAATTCATGCACTCCAATTCACATTAATTCATGCACTCCAATTCACGTTAATTCGTGCACTCCAATTCACATTAATTCATGCACTCCAATTCACATTAATTCATGCACTCCAATTCACGTTAATTCATGCACTCCAATTCACGTTAATTCATGCACTCCAATTCACGTTAATTCATGCACTCCAATTCACGTTAATTCATGCACTCCAATTCACATTAATTCATGCACTCCAATTCACGTTAATTCATGCACTCCAATTCATGTTAATTCATGCACTCCAATTCACGTTAATTCATGCACTCCAATTCACATTAATTCATGCACTCCAATTCACATTAATTCATGCACTCCAATTCACGTTAATTCATGCACTCCAATTCACATTAATTCATGCACTCCAATTCACGTTAATTCGTGCACTCCAATTCATGTTATTTCATGCAATCCAATTCACATTAATTCATGCACTCCAATTCACATTAATTCATGCACTCCAATTCACGTTAATTCATGCACTCCAATTTGTTACCAAATTAATGACAAAGGCATATCAGCCATATGATATTAGATACATGCTGACTTTTGACTCTTTATAAAGATGTATACTGAATCTCAGTTCTGCAATATTTATGTATGTTGAATTTATGCAAAGCTATCTACGGTCATGTAATATGAATTCTGGATCTATGCACTATACATTTTAAGTTAGATAAAGGCATTATACGGACCCTAAAATGGGTAATTTTACCAGTGAACTGAAAATGGAATTCAGAGCAAACAAATAACAAAAGCAAAAGGAATGCCAGAAGAGTTTATGGAATGGTCTGTTGTCCATCGTCCTACGTCTGTCCTTACGTTAGCACAAGTTTGTTATCGCTACTCTTCCTAAACTACATGGAGGATTGCCATGAAACTTGGCACACACATTCATGAAAATGGTGCTGCTCGGACATCCAATATGGCTGTCAAGGTGGCCAAACTTGAAAATCTTGTTATTGCTACTTCTCCTGAACGGATGGTCATATCAACATGGAGCTTTCATTAAAAGACTTCTTATGATGTCTAGTTGGTTCTAAATGAAAATGGTGCCGATCTGAAGTCCAATATGGCTGCCACAGTAACCATCTTGAAGATCTTGTTATTGCTACACCCCCTGAATGGATGGTCATATCAACATGGGGTTTTCACTAAAAGACTTCTTATGATGTCTACTTGGTCCTAAATGAAAATGGTGCCAATCTGACATCCAATATGGCCACGACAGTGGCCATCTTGAAATTCTTGTTATTGCTACTCCTGCTGAATGGATGGTGATATCAACACAGAGTTTTCTCTAAAAGACTTCTTATAATATCTAGTTAGTCCTAAATGAAAATAGTGCCAATCTGGCATCCAATATGCCCACCAGGGCAGCCATCTTGAAAATCTTGTTAGCGCTACTCTTCCTGAATGTGGTCGTATCAACATGGGGTTTTCACTAAAAGACTTCTTATGATGTCTAGTTGGTCCTAATTGAAAATGGTGCCTATCTGATGTCCAATATGACCCACCACAGCAGCCATCTTGCAAATCTTGTTATTGCTACTTCTACAGAATGGATGATGATATCAATACAGGGTTTTCACTAAAAGACTTGTTATGATGTCTAGTTGGTCCTAAAGGAAAATGGTGCCATCTGATGTCCATTATGGCCACCAGGGCAGCCATCTTGCAAAATCATGTTAGCACTACTCCTCCTGAATGGATGGTAAAATCAAAATGGGGTTTTCACTAAAAGACTTCTTATGATGTCTAGTTGGTCCTAATTGAAAATGGTGCCTATCTGACATCCAATATCACTGCCATGGCAGTCATCTTGAAAATCTTGTTATTACTTCTCCTCCTGAATGGATGGTCATATCAGCATGGGGTTTTCACTAAAAGACTTCTTCTAGTTGGTGTTGAATAAAAAAATTTCTGATCTGACGTCCAATATGGCCACCATGGTAGTCCTACCAGCATGGGGTTTTCACTACAAGACTTCTTATGATGTCTAGCTGGTCCTAAATAAAATTATGCCAATCTGACATCCAATATGGCAGCCATCTTAAAAATCTTGTTATCACAACTCTACTTGAACAGAAAGTCATATTGATTTGCGGTTTTCACCAGAATACATCTTGTGATGTCCATTTTGTCTTAAATGAAAATGGTGCCGATCTGAAGTTCAGTATGGACGCCACAGCAGCTATCTTGAAAATCTTGTTATTTCTGCTCAAGAATGGAATGTCATATCTTCAAAATATTGTAATCTCTACTCGTCTCCAAATGGATGGCTATATCAACATGGGGTTTTCACCATACCTAGTTGGTCCTAAATGAAAATGGTGCCAGTCATACATCCAATATGGCTGCCATGGTGATTGTCTTAAAAATCTTCTTGTGACTACTCCCCCTGAATGGATGATCATTATGACATGGTGTTTTCAGCCAAAAACTTCTAGTGATGTCCACTTTTTCCTAAATGAAAATGGTGCCCAGCTGAAATCCAATATGTATACCACAAAAGCCATTTTCAAAATCTTGTTATTGCTGAAGAATATCAGAGATGGTTTCAACATTTTAGAGTTAAAAGGAAGAAATTGTCTTATATTGAATTCCTGGAAATTCTCTCTCTCTCCCCCCGCCCAGAGCGTCATTCCTTTCGAAAAACTCTTGTTATTTGAATGAAATAAAATAGTAAAAAATTAACTCTGCTGACAAATACTCAACAACTGTGGTTTTACATTTATCAAAGTTGCGTTTTTATTTTTATTTATAGTAAATTCAGAGTTGAGTCTTTTGCATTGCACATGTGTTATTTTATTTGAAGCACACTTTTGTTTAAGACAAGATATGAAAGTGATAGTTAGCTCCCATTATACTTCTCTAAAATGGAAAACCAGACTTAAATGTATTTCCATTTCATTTCAAATGTACAAATGCTAAAGGAAAGTATGAATGGAAGTGATAAAAGTAAAGTCGGAATGCATTTCTTGGACACAAAAAACGATGAGATGATATTTGAAATGCATACATTAAAGGAATGCAAACAACATGAATTCCTAATGTATTTCAGTTGCAGATTTGGTAAAATTACCTGTTTCAGGGTCTGTATCAAAATGCTTTCATAGTAATTTGGTCCCTGCTCAAGAAAGTCTGCAGAACCCCATATTAATCCTATCTGTATATCCAGCTGTCCTTTCATCCATCCATCAACAATTTGGTTTCCTCAAGATAACTTTACTGGGAATTGTTGGATTTTAACCAAATGTGGTATGTTTCTTTATATTGATGAGACCTTCTGCATCATCATTTAGAGGGGTTATGGCCCCTGATTACCTATTCCCCCTAACTTTCATTTCCACAGCTTAACTTTTCCAAGGATTGTTCGACTTCAAATTTGGCATGCAGCTGTATATTGATGAGACCTTGTCTTGAATGAATTCAATTTCCAGTGTTCCACGACATCATTTACAGAAGTTATGCCTCCTGATTGCCCATTCCTCCTGACTGGTTTCCACAACATAACTTTGCCAAGGTTTGTTGGATTTCAACCAAATCAGATTTCTCTGTTGAATACATTCCCCGATCACAATAAGGTTAGAAAATAAGCTCCACTACCTCTCAAATCCAGCAACCCCTGAAAGACAAAAATTATCATGTAGACAAAGGAAAGAAACTAAAACCATTACCTCCCCTTGCCACTGATGATGGCTACCCATCAACCAGTTGTTTTTCAGTGGATAGTTTTTCATGTTTTCAGAGTTTGAGGACTTTGTTTTTCTGACCTGGTAATGGAGAGAGTTTGCAAACGGAACTCTCCAGGGTTTTATTCAAGACTTTTTTCAGGTACCAAAAGCCAATGGCAAACTTGGACCGGCGATAGATCTTATTCAGTTCAGTGGATAACATATTAGCACTGAAGCACAAGATTGAGACATCATGATCAGTTCGCCTTTGCATCAAGAGGGATGAGTTTGCAATCAGTCTCGATCTGACTGACACTTACCTTCATGTTCCCATCCATCCAACTTTGCACAAGTTCCTTCAATTTGCCTTCCAAGGAACAATTTTACAATTTCAAACTCTGCCTTTGAGCCTCAATCTCAGCCCATAGGCATTTACAAAGACAATCAACTGCATCGTCTCCTTGTTAAGGACCTCTCTGTCAACAGCAGCTTAAGTATACCTGGACCACATATTTAAAAACTCATGATTAGTTCTGTTTTGCTGCCAGAATGAACAGCTTTTCACATTTCACCCACCAGTGCTTTAGAAGTTGGATCTTATCCCCTCTCAACACTTCGTCCATCTGCGTATGGAATTTTTTACCCATCTCAATCTGGTTCATCTCCCACAAATACAAATTGCACAGAATATTGAGCTATCAGTAGTGATCTCAAACAGGAAGTGGGTTTCTGCAACTCAGTGTTACTAAATGCAGTGGCAGATTTTGATTCCTCAAGGCCACCTTTTTATGTGCCCTCTGCAGATAGCACTGTTGGCTCAGTGGCATCCCTTTTCAGGTCGTTTAGATCAGCACATTTGTATCTTGACCAAGATAAAAACAATTCCTGCATCAATGGCAAGACAAGCAATGGCTTACAGCAGGAATTGCTCTGGAGAAGCCCAAATCGGACATTGCAGTGTATATGAATGCCAGTTCATTTGGCTGGCTGGGGGGCTTACCTGTTGCTTTACTTTACCACGGTAAGTGGCAACTGGAGACTAGAGGAGAAGGCATTTCATATCGACCTTTTAGAAATGTAGGCTGTAATGAACGCCTTTCATTGTTTGAGAGATCAGCTGTGTGGGAAAGTGATCCTGGCAATGTGGTGATGTCTGATGATTATCTAGTGATTGATTACCTCCTCTAACTGCAGGGGGGGGGGAAGGAGGGGGCAAATCACCTGACTTATGCGTCCAGGTCAGGGACCAGACTTGCAAAGTGGTTCTGGTAGCCGCTCTCAGATGGGACAAGTCCTGGGTGAACGATCAGTTTGACCTAGCAATTGATGTCCACAGGAAGATCCCAGCAAAGTCTGACGTGCTCAGAAATTCTGCTTGTTTCATCCCTACTGGACAGACTTCTTCATGCTTGTTTCATCCCTACTGGACAGACTTCTTCATGCTTGTTTCATCCCTACTGGACAGACTTCTTCATGCTTGTTTCATCCCTACTGGACAGACTTCTTCATGCTTGTTTCATCCCTACTGGACAGACTTCTTCATGCTTGTTTCATCCCTACTGGACAGACTTCTTCATGCTTGTTTCATCCCTACTGGACAGACTTCTTCATGCTTGTTTCATCCCTACTGGACAGACTTCTTCATGCTTGTTTCATCCCTACTGGACAGACTTCTTCATGCTTGTTTCATCCCTACTGGACAGATTTTTTCATGCTTGTCTCTTGTTGATGGAGTCTTGCATAGATTAGAGTTTCAACCCTCAGTTGTAGAGAGAATCTTACGAGCAAGAAATCCCTCCACTTTGAAGGCTTATGAGGGGAAGTGACATGTTTTCAGGGACTGGTGCAGAGACAACATTGTCCCTTTGAATGCTTCGATCTCTCAGCTGGCTAGATTTTTTCACTGGCTATTCAAGAAGAACGGGTTAGCTCCTGTTACTATATGGGGATATTGCTCCATGATTTCTGACACATTAAGACATGGTTGAGCAAGTATATGCCACAACAAGGACCTGACAGACCTTCTGGCCAACTTTGACCTGAATAGGCCTAAAACACTCACTCTTGTTTCCTTAGTGGAATCTTTCATGAGTTTCAACTTGGCTCAACTCAGACACGTTTGAGCCCTTAGTCATTGAAGCTTCTATTGTACAATACATATTTTCTGATAGCACTAGCCACAGCATGCACGGTGAGCTACATGCCCTTTCAGTGGACCCATTTTATCTCCCAGTTCAGATCAGATGGTTCCGTGATCCTCATGACACCGCCAGGTTTTATAGCTAAGAACCAGTTGCTGTCTGGGGGCGGTCAAAAAGTGGTCATCCACTCTCTCTGCAAGACCCAGTCCATGCTGTGAAACATTACTTGAAATGCACAGAGAAGAAGTGCGTGTCCTGTCTTAGTTTTTTCCAGTTAAGGCAAGAAAAGCGAATCTAACCCCTTGAGTCCTGGCATCCTGGCGGAAGTGGGCAGTATGCTTAGCATATTCTGAACTGTTACTGTATTTTTTACATTGAAAATTTTCAGTGAAAAAATATATGACTTGAAAGAAAATGTTATGCTTTTTAAAATGGTACATAACTTTGAAAATTGAAAAATTATTTTAAAAACTTGTCGAATAACGCCAGATTGACCAGTTCTACACAACTGCCTGGCTGATTGGGCTTCAGTATGAAAAGGGTTAAACTAGTAAACAACTGATTGATGGGTAGCCACCTAGCTGTGGTAAGGTGATCTAATGGGTATGAATTTCGTCCCTTTCTGTCTATGATATATAGATGGGAAAGACAAAATATTTGTCTTTCTGGTATTGCTGGATTCATGAGGTAGTGGGGTTTATTTCCTTATGTTAATGGGATTGGGTAAGTATTTTCAGAGAAACATAATTTACTAAAAATGTACTATCCAGCTTTATATTAATAAGACCTTAAATGAGTTCAGCTTACAGCATTGCACAACATCATATGCAAGAGTTATACCCCTTGATTGCCTGTTTTCCAGCAGCATTACTTAACCAAGGATTGTTGGATTTCAGCCAAATTTGGCAGGCACCTTGATAGTAATAAGACTTTAAATGACTTTAATTTCCAACATTTCATATTATCATTTAGAAGAGCCATTGATTGATCATTCCTGTGTTAAAGGGCTTGCTAAGCAAATTTGTAGGGGCCCTTTATAATGCACCCACAGCACTAATGACTCTAGTATTTTGATTGTGGCACACCTTATAAGCTGGGGTACACTTAAGTCTTGATTTTTGAAAATGAATTGTAGTGACTACAATTTGAGATGTTAATTTGTACTTTAGTCTTGTAATTGTCCTTTGATCAGTTGAGCAAGCTCTGGAGTTAAAATTACATGAGGTAAACATGAATGCGCAAGAGCTGGAAGTGAAAGAGCCTGAGTAAGTGGTCAGATATAAAATCCCCCATCCACTAAGCCAGTGTTGTAGTAATATATGAAAGTCAGAAATATCCTTTAAAAACAACTGGTTTTATTCTGTTGCATTTTTGTTGAGCCCTTGTTAGTGAAAAAGTGAGACTTGGTTGTCACTAATCTGGTGGGTAACATCACCAACAATTTTGCTTTTTCTTTTATTAACTCATTAACCCCTAGCGCCAGGTTTACGCGTCATGATGTTGTACCCTACTTCCAAGCTCTGTAACATCAACATCATTTAAGATACACTAAAGTTGATGGATTTGCAGGAAAGTAGACAGATGTAGCTCTACAATGATACCAAATAATGTCGACTTTCTACTGGCATTAAAAAGTACAGCGAAAGTAAAGCATTTTTTGAGACCCTATTTTTTTTAGGTCGAAAATTGCCAGTTTTCGGAACCGGAGTTTGTGTCTGGATTTTAGACTTTTTGGCCTTAGAACTAAAGCAGACCGGTCTGAACTGCACACGGACAGAAGAACCTTTGCAAAAAGTAGGATAAGTTTGAGATTTGGAGTAAAAAGAGGCCAGGACACAAAAATCGGGGGTCCAATACAAAAAAAAAAAAAAAGTCCATCTTTTACCTGACATGTGCGAGCATAATAGTCAATCAAACACAATGTTTCTGATACACCTAAGCATCTGGCTAAACGAGAAACTTTCTTAAGCCGATGTGTTTTGCTGCATTTAGATGTAACCCCAAAAATGCATTGCCTACCTCCATTTCACACGAAAATGAACAAAATCTCCCGGGGTTAATGAGTTAAATGTTCTTCATTTGAACGTGGGCTCAACATGTAGACCATGACTTTTGCATTTGATTATGACATGGGTACAAGTTTCCAAATTAAGAATAATTTGAAATTTTTAATGTTTAGAGTTTGAAGCTAACAAAGAAGAATGCAACACTGGTCACAAGTATCTACTGCATATACTTGCATGTATAATCCGATACCAACTGCAAACTGCATAGACCCCGATCTGCCGTCGCATAATGCGCCGGCAGATATGGGTCTATGCAGTTTGTAAGGACTAATCAATAGAACAAACAACATAGACCCTGATCTGCCGGCGCATTATGTGATGGCAGATGTCAGTCTAAGTTGTTTGCATTTGGACTTGCCTTATATGCGAGTATATACGGTATATATACAATATCCTCGTACACCATTGTATGCAAGAGTTGTATATCACTTGTATTATGATTTCATATCATTATTATACCAGTATATCTACACACAAATCCTGAACCAATCTGTGCATACGTTTCTTATGGCAAATAAAGATAATTGATTATTAATCATAAATGAAGCAGAAAAATGATCCAGTATCTTGTCACTTTGCTGTCCTCTTTTTTATACACCTGCCAAAAGGTGGAAGGTATAATGTTATGATGTCCATCTATCTGACCATTGGTACAGTCATTTGTATGGCCACCCATTTGTTAATTTTTTCTTTTCTGCCCAAAAACTTACAATTACTTAAGTTTATATGCTCGACCTTTATCAAACTTTGTGGATGATTTGCACCTGGGGCAAGAAAGAAGCCTATTGATTTGGGGATCAAATCATCAAAGGTCAAGGTCACTGACTGAAAGAAGAAAAATGGTTTCTGCACAATAACATTACTTCTTGACCATATACCTTGACTAAAGTTTGTGGATGGCTTGCACTTTTGGGTAAGAAAGAATCCTATTGATTTTGGGATCAAAGGTCAGGGTCACTGATTCAAGAAGAAAAATGGTTTTCAATAAATTTAGTTCTGGACTATGTAAGGTAAAAAAAAGGTCAGAGGTCAGGGTTATTGTGACTCCATCAAAAATGGGTTACTGGTATGCACAATAACTTTTGCTCTAGACTAAGTTCCATTGTCAAACTTTGAAGAGGATTTGCACTTAGAGAAAGAATGAAACCTATTGATTTTGTAGTCAAAAAGGTTAAAAGTCAAGGCCACAATAAATTGAATAAAAAAATAATGGTTTCTGCACAGTATGTTTACTTCTAGTCCAAATACCATGATGAAATTTTGTTGACAGCTTGTTTATAGGGTAAAAAATAAACCTATTGATTTGTGATTCAAAAGTCAAATGTCAAAATTACTGTGGAAAGGTTTGCTGAAAATAACCTTAAATACACACTACATAATGGTCCCTAGTTTTGAAGAGTGCGCACTGATATTAGAAAGAAATGTGTTCCATCGTTTGTCTTTTAGGCAAGGAAGGAACTCATTGATAGTTGGGTTAAATAGTCAATGTCACTGAGACTAGTTAGTCAGTACTGTCCAGAGTCAACAGTGCTGTATCAGTTCCTACATATAGACAATTAAAAAAGGGGCAAGCATATAATGTATCATTCAGGGTACTCTTGTTAGTTTATGTTTAGTGTCAGACATATGTTACAACAATGATTTAACAAAAAGAATTTATTTTAAATAACATTTTTTTCAATATACTTGGTATTTTTCCAGCTAATATTACTAATTATATGAAACTTTTATCATAGTTGTATGATGAATCTCATGTTTGCCGCCTGTAAATATTAGAAGATTTTACCATCAGTAAATAATTTGATGCATTAGAGAGCAATGGAATTCTCAAAATAAAAAGTGGTTTTCAGCAGTATGAAACTGTCCGACTTGTGTTAACTTTTGAAAAAGGACAAAAATAATGTTAAAAATGGACAAGCTACCATATACACTCGTGTATAAGCTGATACCAACTGCAAACTGTATAGACCCAGATCTACCGGCGCATTATGCGATGGCAGATCAGGGTCTATGTTGTTTGCATTTGGACCCAGCTTGTATGCGAGTATATACAGTATATAGCTGACAGAAGAGTTGACATATAGATATATGGATAATGTAAAACCAAGTGGAGTTGTAATGTGCTGGAAATGTTTTTACATTTTCATGAGTAATTTTTTTTTAATGCCATGTATATTTTTATGAGCATATATTCACATATATCCTTTTTATATTAAATGTACTTGCTTTAACTTATTTTGAAGTTTTCACCTCATATATTTCCTTATTACCGTATATACTTGTGTATAAGTCAAACTGCAAACAGCATAGATCCTTATCTGCCATTGCATAATGCGCCAGCAGATCAGGTTCTATGTTGTTCTACTGATTATTCCTCAATAATTGCATAGAACCAGATCTGCTAGCGCTTTATGTGATGGAAGATCTGGGTCCATGCAGTTTTGCAGTTGGACTCAACTTGTAAGCGATTATATATGGTATCTTCACTGTTTTATTTTTCCCTGCATCTTTTCCACACAGTGCGCCAGTTTGCCGACATATGTTTATTTTCCACTGCCCAATACAAGTGCACAGTAGCAGAAATGGAAAGCGAGTAAGTCGTAATTATTTTATTGTGCCTAACGTAATGCTTAAAGATTTTTAAAAAAGAGTTCATAGATTCTAATTTTGCTATTCAACACAAATTGTAGATGCTAAAAATGTCAGATAATGACTTTTAAAAAATAGTTACCATATTGTGTAGAAAGGGTAGCTTTATAAAGGAGGAATCACTGTACCATATTGTACAGAAAGGGTGGCTTCATAAAGGAGGAATCACTGTACCATATTGTACAGAATGGATGGCTTTATAAAGGAGGACCTACTGTACAATGTTGTGCAGAATGGGTGGCTTCATAAAGGAGGAATCACTGTACCATATTGTGCAGAAAGGGTCGCTTTATCAAGGAGAACCCATTGTACCATATTGTACAGAAAGGGTGGCTTTATGAAGGAATACCCACTGTACCATATTGTGCAGAAAGGGTATCTTTATAAAGGTATACCCACTGTACCATATTGTGCAGAAAGGGTAGCTTTATGAAGGCATACCCACTGTACCATATTGTGCATAAGGTGTAGCTTTATAAAGAAGGATCAATGTACCATATTGTACAGAAGGTGTAGTTTTATAAAGCAGGACCCACTGTACCATATTGTACAGAAGGTGTGGTTTTATAAAGCAGGACCCACTGTACCATATTGTACAGAAGGTGTAGCTTTATAAAGCAGGACCCACTGTACCATATTGTACAGAAGGTGTAGCTTTATAAAGCAGGACCCACTGTACCATATTGTACAGAAGGTGTAGTTTTATAAAGCAGGACCCACCGTACCATATTGTACAGAAGGTGTGGTTTTATAAAGCAGGACCCACTGTACCATATTGTACAGAAGGTGTGGTTTTATAAAGCAGGACCCACTGTACCATATTGTACAGAAGGTGTAGCTTTATAAAGCAGGACCCACTGTACCATATTGTACAGAAGGTGTAGCTTTATAAAGCAGGACCCACTGTACCATATTGTACAGAAGGTGTAGCTTTATAAAAGAGGACTTACTGTACCATATTGTACAGAAGGTGTAGTTTTATAAAGCAGGACCCACTGTACCATATTGTACAGAAGGTGTAGCTTTATAAATGAGGACCTCTGTACCATATTGTAGAGAAGTGATGGCCTTAAATAAGGAGGGACTTCTGTACCATATTGTGCAGAAAGGGTGTCTGTGAATTCCATTTCTTTCTTTTTTTCTTTTTTGTTTATTGCTTAATAATAGTTTATTTACATCATCAATAAGTAAGCTAAACTTCAAAATCAAGTATCTGTAAGTATCCACTGCTACACGTTATACAAACCAATCCTAATCTACATCTTTGTAGCTCACCTGGCCATGCCACAATCCTAATCCAATCCAATCCTAATCTACATCTTTGTAGCTCACCTGGCCATAAGTCCATGTAAGCTTATGATATAGCCATGTGTCGGTCATGTGCCCATCAGTAATTGCTATTTTCAACTGCTTCTAAAATAAAACACAGGACAAATTTCAACCGATTTTGACAGAGAGGATCCTAGTATCAAGTCCTTTCAAATTTGTACAAATGATGCAAATCTGGCATCAAAAAAACCGAAAACCATTTAGCAACTTATCAAAAAAAACGACAACCATTTAGCAACTTATCAAAAAAAACGAGAACCATTTAGCAACTTATCAAAAAAAACAAAAACCATTTTGCAACTTATCAAAAAAAACGAAAACCATTTAGCAACTTATCAAAAAAAACGAAAACCATTTAGCAACTTATCAAAAACAACGAAAACCATTTAGCAACTTATTAAAAAAAACGAAAACCATTTAGCAACTTATCAAAAAAAAACAAAAACCATTTAGCAACTTATCAAAAACTGCTGAAAAGAATTTGACACTAATTTGCGTCCTGACATGAAGGGCCTATAAGTTTCTACAAATTTCACCATTCTGACATCAAATATGGCTGCACTCACCTTTAACCCTCTGCTATATAATTAGTGATCGTTAAAATCTACCCTACACTCTGTGACTGAAAGAAGAAAATGGTTACTATACAATAACTCAAGTTCTCCACTATCTACAGTTACCAAGCTTCATGGATAGCTTCACTTGGGATTAGGAGCCGAATCTATTTGGGGGTAAAAAGATCAAGGTCACTGTGACTGAAAGAAGAAAATTTGTTTCCACACAATAACTCAAGTTCGCCACCATATACAGCTACCAAACTTTGTGGATTACTTGCACTTGAGATAAGGAAGAACTGTTTTGATTATAGAGTCAAAGGTCACTGTGACTGAAAGAAAGAAAATGGTTTCCATACAATAATATTAGTTCTACATCAGAGATTTGGACCAAACTTTGTGGATGGCTTCTATGTAGGGTAAGGAATAAACTTTTTGATATTTTAGGTCAAAAGGTCAATGGTCAAGGTCACTGTGCCTGAAAGATTTTTAAAAATTGGTTTCTGCACAAATATGTAAGTTAACTACATGCAGGACGATTAAACACAGAGAGGGCATACAATCTGTCATTCATAGTACTCTGGATTTTAGTTGTTTATCAAGTAAAGAACTGGTTCATTAGCCACAGGACAAGAACTACCCTTAATCCATAGTACATAATACTGCCAAGAAGGATAATTTTATGTTTTGTTACATGATTCTTTTAAATTTACTAATCCATACCAGCTCTTTGATGTATTGTTTCATGGGATCATGGTTGCTAATTACAGTAGAGATAAAACCATTTTCATTGTCTTTAATCAAACTTGAAATTTCAAGATCAAATAGCTACTAAGCTATTGGTGTTAACTACTTTAAAATGTGTAAGTTTTGTCTGTAATTTTTGAAAGTTTTCTAATGAGTTGGTGGCAATAAAATTTCTATCTCATGAGTTTAGAGTACTACCACAAGTAAGTAACAAGAGTAGAATTCTGAGTCTTTTACTTTAAAAAGTTGTACAGTTCTAGGCCTGAAAACTCTACATTAGATAAAATTGAACATGATAACACATCTACTAAAATCATCCTGACATTGTTGTGCATTCACCTTGACTTCTTATGATGTCCAGTTGGTCTTAAATGAAAATTGTGGCAATCTAAACATCCAATATGGCCAGCACAGCAGTCATCTTGAAAATTTTGCTATCAATACTCCTTCTGAATGGAAGGTCATATTGACATGAGGTTTTCTCCAAAAGACTTATTATGATGTCTGGTTAGTCCTAAATGAAAATGGTGCCAATCTGAGGTCCAGTATGGCCACCACAGTGGCCATCTTGAAAATCTTGTTGTCACTACTCATCCTGAATGGAAGGTCATATTGACATGGTGTTATCATCAGAAGACTTCTTATAATGTTGTGTTAGTCCTAAATGAATATGGTGCAGATCAGATGTCTAATATGACTGTCACAGTGGCCAGCTTGAAAATCTTGTTATCACTACTTCTTCTGAATGAATGGTCATATCAGCATGGGGTTTTCACTAAAAGACTTCTTATAATGTTTTGTTGATCCTAAATTAAAATGGTGCTGATTTGACGTCCAGTATTTGGCCATCTTGAAAATCTTGTTTTTGCTACTCTTAAATGGAAAGTCATTTTGACATGAGGTTTTCATCAGAAGAGTTCTTACGGTGACTAATTGGTCCTAAAAGAAAATGACTGACCCTCAATATGGCCACCATGGTGGCTATCTTGAAACTATTGTTATCTCTACTCCCAAATGGATGGCTGTATCAACATTGGGTTTTCACCAATCGACTTTTTATGATACTTGGTTGGTCCTAAATGAAAAATGGTGCTAGTCATACATCCAGTATGGCCGTCTTGAAAATCTTGCTGTCACTACTCCTCCTGAATGGATGATGATTATGACATGGGGTTTTCACCAAATTCTTCTAATGATGTCTACTTTGTTCTAGATGAAAATGGTGCCAGTCTGACATTCAATATATCCACAACAGCAGCT
Organism: Margaritifera margaritifera; assembly: GCA_029931535.1. Taxonomy (NCBI): domain Eukaryota; kingdom Metazoa; phylum Mollusca; class Bivalvia; order Unionida; family Margaritiferidae; genus Margaritifera; species Margaritifera margaritifera. The sequence continues at coordinate 506,001 of JAQPZY010001494.1, forward strand.
AATTTGAAAATCTTGTTATTGCTGAAGAATATCAGAGATGGTTTCAACACTCAGCAGTTAAAAGGAAGAAATGGTCTTATCTTGAATTCCTGGAAAATCTGTTTGCCCAGTAGAGTGTCAGTCCCTTCAAGGGCTCTTGTTTAATCAATGGATTGACATTAAACTTGTATGAATCAGGTCGTTCCTGAATCATGAAAGATTCTCAGTGTCTTATGGATCAGAAAATCCATGGTCAAGGTTATAGTTGTCTCAGGGAGAGAAGGGTGGGTGGGTGGGAGTCGCAAAGAAAATTAGGAGATACAGCATAAATGTTGCTTTAAAAATAAAATAAGACCAGCTCTCTTTAAACTCCCGGATGAATTTTATTCCTATATTTTACGAATCATTATGAAGTTAAGACATTTCATTCTGCAACATGCTCACCCTAAAATTCATGCCTTGGCATTCCTTGCAAAATAAAGATTGCCATGCCTTACAAAAAAGAAAGAAAAAAATCATAAAGGGTAAACCCTTACAATAAATAAAATAAAAGTCATAATGTTACACTCATTTGTTTCTCACCTGTGAAGCATAGCCAAGACATAGGTATGACTTTTCTGACTACATTGTTTGCGACAGCTTAGGTGTCGACATGTTTTTGCAGTAAGCATATTTTCTATGACACTGTCGCATGTACATGAAAGTTGATGGGAGTATTTATCTTCAAGAGTACTACTCACCACAGGCAAAAGTAGGTCATAATTACCTACTTTTCATGCTCTGGGGATTCCATTTAGTTTTTGCATTTAGCTCTGTTTCTCTGGCACTGTTGTATATACAGTGTTACGTAATGTAACAAAAGAAAAGACACAAACAAGCTTTCAAGATTTAAAATACAAATCTTTAATTTCGTAAAATATTAAAATATTTCAACAAACAATTGAAGTAAAAGAATTAAAAATAACTTACAGTATAGAATATCCTTAAAAGTCCTAAATTGTTTTAAAGATCACTGATCCGGAAGTCAATCCGAATATTCCGAATGTAGCATGTTCCAAATGAAGTAACCTTCACTGTACCAATGTGTTAATAAGAAAAAGTTATATCCAAGTAATCCTTGTGAATATGGAATATCACAAGTTCTAGAAATGTTTCCGATAATTCCACGGAGCTGTATAATTGTTAAGATTGAAGAAACAGTACTAATCCAGAATGCACTGTATTAAAATAAATAGATCTCCAAAGTAGAATATCCCACACACAAAATGAACCAAATTCGTTTATGACCTCTCAGTCCAATGTAACTACAGTACACGCATCGTGTTTTTATGATTCACCACACAAATTGCGTGGGCATAGAGAAAGGGCAGGGGATTAAGTGCCCACTATGAGTAGTTTAAGTCCACGCAGTCTGGTGGATTTTCACACTAATTTAGTGAAAATCCACTCAGTCTAGTGGAAGTGCATGACGGATTTTATTGCAGTCGTCATGAGTCATAGTGGGTTTTATGGCACCCCTCACAGATTCTATTGTATTCGCTCCGCGAGTCGACACACTAAACAAACAGATGGGAGAAACTCCGACACAGTAAATCGAACATGGCAGGTATCAATTTCATACCTTTACCTGTACAGTGGTAACATTTCCTGTGTATTTATCAGTAGCCTGGCTGAGGATACATACAGATGAATGCGCGTAACGTAGAACAAATGAGGTTTTATATTTCTTGGATATCTTTCCACCCCTGTCCATGACAAAGCATGCATCAGAAATAATTGCTTAGCTACAACGTACATCCCTGCTGATTTAATACATGTATATGTACCTGTTAGCATATACAGATGTGGAATTGACATTGTTCTGCATCAAGCGGTAACTTTGAGGTTCTTTCTCAATAAATGATATTTCATAAAAGTGTGTTGTGTACTGGTTATTAATTTGTCAGTTTCCCTTTAATTTCCATATCATTTCCAAGACCCACCTTGAAGAAATCATTGAAAGCAGTAATACATATAGAACTCGAAAAGAGATTACAAACGAATGCCGTAATATTTATTTCGAACATGTACGATCATGAAAACTGGCACACTATGACATGTATGTCATAATTCTTGCCAAAGTATTTTAAAATAAAAAAGATACAGGAGCTATACTACGGAAAGGTTCTTCTGTACTGTTACCCTTAAACTTTTAAAATAACATTGTTTATGAGACAGTACGGCAATTTTTAAATGCACGGAATTGTGTACACTGTATTGACTGTTGCGCTCTATCAGTGGCCATTCATGTCATAAGCAAGTGAGTTCAATGAGAAAAAAAGTTATTTCGTGTCCACACTTTTTCCACGATTCTACATTGCATCACCAGGAACTGGCTGAGGAGTATCATTCTTACTTGGAAGCCAGCCGCTATTCCTGTTGCTGTAGCTTCCTGCCTCGGGTCAACAACAGTCTGTTATGACAGTTTCTACATGTCATCAGCTAATGTTCAATGTCGCGCTTCGATGTTTCAAAATGTACAGTACAATGACTGTTGAATGAAAATATCACAAAACCACACACCTTAAAACTAAAAAGATGTTAGTTTGTAAAACACAAATTTGGACTGAGAAACGCATTTGATGTTAAGTTCTCATATTATCGTGTAAAACATTTAACTTAAATTTGGGGGGGGGAGTGTACTGCCCTTGATGCACGTCTAAACTATCTAAAAATCAGAAGAAGTGTAGTTGTTTCAAGCTATATCCCATCTCCTCCGTCTCTCTTTCTCTCCCAGCCTACAACCCCCCCCTCCCCACTCCGTTGCATAATAAGCAAATAGAGTTGAAGTCTTGAATGACTTAAATTAGAACAATTCCTAGCAGCTATGGTCAGTGTCACGCTTCTATGTTTAAAAAAAAAACCACTGTTGAATAAAAATGTTTCTTGTTATCGCAAAATCAAACGCTTTAAAACTAAGAAGATGTTAGTTTGTGAAGAGCGAATTTAGACAGAGAAAGTCTCAGAAACACATAGCCGCTAAGTGTTGATATTATAGTGTAAAACTGGTTTCTAGCGGTATATAAAGCAAACTATATATAGTATTGTTATTTTCCCGATAAGAAAACAAACATTTAAATGTAACAAGCTGCAATGGTCCTAAGTCACATAAAATTAATAATATTTTATTTTCTAAAAATCACAACAAGTGTAATTTTGTTAAAGCTAAATCCTATCACACCCGCACTCCCAATAGCACATAGAGTAGAAGTTAAATTACTTAAATCAGAATACAAGTATGTCATGGGAATATTGTTATGAAAACACCAAGGGTTTCTGTTTAATAAAGCCAATTCAGCTGACATAACATCCTGTAATGCAAGCGCTAGAAAGACGTGAATGAAACGGCGTTAGATAAACAAGATAGCGCGTCAACCCTGCCCCTGGGCATAAGCAGCAACTTCAGTGTGTTTTCTCAATAAATGATATTTCATAACAGAACTTCTTGTACTAGTTATTAATTTGTCATAGTTTTTCTTTAATGTCTACACAGTTTCCAAAGCCTTCTTTAAAGAAATTATTGAAAGCAGGATACAAATACCTTTATCTGTAGACTTAGAAAAATAACTGATTATTTCAGAGTATGATAATTTTTAAATGAGCCGAATTCGTCTAGACGGTATTGAAGGTTGCTCTCTTTCAGTGGCTGTTCATGCCATAAACGAAGTGATTTTTATGAAAAAGGTTACTTTCTTTGTCATTTTCTTCGTGAATCTATCATCAAGCACCAGCCGAGGAGTGACATTTTTACTTTGACGTTAACTTGCATGTGTAATACAATACAAGTTAAACAAGGGGAGAAAGAAGTAATTCCAAAGCACAAAATAAATCTTACTGAATGATATATTAATTAAAACACCAGAAATGTTAAAAGTTTCACCAATTGAAGCAAATTAATCGTTATTACACACTTTTTATCGCTTTCACCCGTCCATTTGGTAATATTAAACTCGTCAGATGACCAAAGAAGCATTCTTAAGTATATTTCTTAAAGCTGTTGGTCATAGAATGCAGCATCACTTGCTTCGTAGATTCGGAGTAAAAACAGTAGGTGTACGGTAAAAGTAAACACGTGTCTAGTTCCTGAGAAAATGTGTCGCATGGACATGTATATTTGAGTCGCAAGTACTAAACAGGCTGGAATAGTAGAGGTTGTATATTGCTTAGCGCCATGTATATTTCCTTGTGTGGGAACATTTTAAGCAGACCATTTAAAAGTGACTGGGGTAATTAAAAACAAAATCACAACATTTCTCGCATTCTTTTATTTTAATAACGGAATGAAACCCGCTAATACATGTATTTACATGTGATTTATTTTACCCTTTGTTTGTTTAAAACAGAATCTCCCCCCCCCCCCCATAACATTTAAGATAATTAAACTTTGTATAATTTGTGAAGCATCATTCGTGACTCTTTTCTCGGCAATTTACCTTTCATCTCTTTCAATACACGTATGTGAATGCGTTTTAGTGAGCGAGTCTTTGAATATTAAATGGCATTGCGTACAAATTAAAAAGAGCATTCTGCACTGTGTGCTGTAGCTGAGCCGATAGGTAAGTTCCACGCGTGGTAGTGGGCGTCCACTATTACATAATTATATTGCTGCGACTTTCAAATGGGCAATAAAACTTAATCTGTCCATGACCTGGACAATCCACGACGACCACGATATCCTGTCCACGACGACACAGCGTGAAGAGGATTAAGCTCCACGCCCACGACGTGTTTTTTCATAAAAACACGATATGTGTATTGTATGAAGAATGCCCGAATACTGCTATTAAACCTATAATATAGTGTCCCACTACAGAGAAACAAAATAAACCCATTACGTCTTTGATAAACAACTGGGCATTTCGAAATATTACAACCCTCTCCAAACCAATCAGAAATTAGGTTATGCGTGACATCTCTAAAGTACCAGATTACCAATGTTTTAAACAGTAAATAACGTATTGATTCATATAATCTAGGTCAGAAGTTCACCCTCTTCACGCACGCTAAAACCACGTGATATGACTTAGGCTTCGAAATATCGATCGAAAATACCGTATGTGTACTCACGGCAAGACGAAAGCTGTTAGACTAAGAACAGAGATCATAAACTAATAAACTATACCATTAATAAAAGAAAAATGATATATAATTCCGTAACAACAGTCATGAACCTTAATGGGTGCATTAATCCATCAAGAGGTACTATTCATCATTTGCAGAGTCAGGTCACTATGATCTGTTTTTAATGCTCCAAATATTACATGAAGTTTTTCCATTTTTTACTCTTTCTAATACACTGTTGTATGTACAGTGATGAAACATGACGAGTTGTGTGGAGGTACTACTCACCAATTGCAAAAGCTCATCACAATGATATAGATTTTATGCTCCACAGATTATGTCAGGTTTTTGTGTTAAATTTCACTTTCTAGACACTTTTGCTTGCACAGTCATGACACTTAATTCATTTATAGGGCTAATATTCAAATTTTTTAAAAATCACAGTGACCTACTTTTCTTGCTTTGGTGACTTTGCTAGGTATTTGGAATATGCCCTAGCAGAGCAGTGAGACATATTCAGTAGCATTTTCCGACTTCTTATCATCAGGCTCTGCATGGTACTTAAACTACTGGTCTCTTCCAAGGCTCAGAAATTATCCAATCATTATGTTCACCCATTTTCTATCCATTTCCATAATATATTTATGGTGTGTACATTCACTTTTATTTCTGGTGTACTAGGTCTTTTTTTCATGTATTCAAACCACGAATTTCAAGACTCCATAAAGGTCTTTATGCTTAAATGAAAACATATACTACTGGTACATGTACATCCGAACCCCAGGAAAAAGGTAATTTTTCACAAAATCAAAAGTATTGATACCCACACAAATATATGATTCAGCTGTATCATCTATCCAGCCATTATCTGTGCATTAACTTCTCACATGGTCGCTTCACATTACCACTACATGCAACCTTTCTTAAACTCCTCACAGTATCCACCCCTTCAGTAATTTCAATACTTTGAAAGAGGACTCCTAAAGTTAAAACTACTACTACTACTACCACCACCACCACTTTTATTATTATTATTATCAGAGACATATGCTATACATCAGTCATTTATTTAGCTCATTGACCAGAAGAGCTTATGGGATGGTCTGTTGTCCATCGTTCATCATCTGTCTCATGTCGTCCATCTGTTCGTTAGCACAAGTTTGTTATCGCTACTCCTAAACTATTTAGAGCATTGCCTTGAAACCTTACAAACACATTCACCCCATGGTCTAGTTGGTCTTAAATTAAATTGGTGCTGCTCGAACATCCAATATGGCCATCACAGTGGCCATCTTGAAAATATTTGTTATTGCTTCTTCTCCAGAATGGATGGTCATATCAATTTGTGGTTTTCACTGAAAGACTTTTTATGAAGTCTAGTTGATCCAAATGAAAATGGTGCCTATCTGACTTCAAATATCTCCTGAATGGATGGTCATATCAGCATGGGGTTTTCACTCAAAAACTTATTATGAAGTCTAGTTGGTCCGAAATGAAAATGGTGCCCATCTGACATCCAATATAGCCGCTACAGTGGCCATATTGAAAATCTTATTGCAACTCCTTCTGAATGTATGGTCTTATCAACATGAGGTTTTTACTAAAAGACCTCTTATGATGTTCAGCTGGTCCTAAATAAAAATGGTGCTGATCTGACATCCAATATGGCAGCCATCTTAAAAAAATTTTTTTTATCACAACTCTACTTGAACAGAAAGTCATATTGATGTGGGGTTTTCACCAGAAGACTTCTTATGATGTCCAGTTGGTCTTTAAGAAAATGGTGTTGATCTGATGTCCAATTTGGCCACCACAACAGTCACCATAAAAATCTTGTTATTGCTACTCTTCCTGAATGGAAAGTCTTATCTTGAAAATATTGTAATCTCTACTCCTCTCCAAATGGATGGCCATATCAACATTGGGTTTTCACCAATAGACTTCTTATGATACCTAGTTAGTCCAGAAAGAAAATGGTGCCAGTTGTACATCCAATATGGCTGCTACAATGACTGTCTTAAAAATCTTGTTGCGACTACTCCCACTGAATGGATGATCATTATGACATGGGATTTTCACCAAAAGACTCCTAATCATGTCTTCTTTCTCCTAAATGAAATTGGTGCCAAGCTGACATCCAGAATGTGTACCACAGCAGCTAATTTGAAAATCTTGTTATCTCTGAAGAATATCAGAGATGGTTTCAACACTTGACAGTTAAAAGGAAGATATTGTCTTATCTTGAATTCCTGGACATTCTTTTCACCCAGTAGAGCATCAGCCCCTTCAAATGACTCTTGCTATGTCATCATCAAAATCATCTATCAGTGAGACCAGTAATCTAAATACATATTTAGCTTTCCTTTTATTTTTTTATTACTTTTTCCGATCTTTACAGCTTTAATTCAGTTTTATGCTTATGCAGTCAAACCCAGCCATTATATAGCTGCCTACCTATGCATGTTACACATGTAGATAAAATTTAGATACCCACCATAACCTCTAATTGTTTTAAAACTCATGGTAGAAACTAGTCTCAAACTTTGTTTCAGATTGCAAAACAAACACACATGTGCAAAGACAGGGACCTGAAATACTTGAATTGTTTTCTTTTGTTTCTTTGGTGTTTCATGGTATAAGCAATACAAGAAGGTTATGCATATCATGCATATTATGCCAAGGTAAATAAAGTGCCTTGCCCAGGGAAACTGCATGCCAGCTGATCCAGGTTGATCCAGTAGCAGGATTTGAACCTGCACCCTTCTGGTTGGCATGCTAAACACTGAGTCACCATGGCTTCTGCAATGCCTCAAGAGGTATGAGATGACAGTCAAAAACTTGCCATACTTTTTAGCTCTACTTGTCATAGACCAGAAGAGCTTATGGGATGGTCAGTTGTTCATCGTCCATCATCTGTCCATCCTTTAGCACAAGTTTGTTATCACTTCTCCTCCTAAATTAGAGGGTTGCCATGAATCTTTACACACACATTTATCCCAGGGTCTAGTTGGTCATAAATGAAAATGGCGCCCTTCGGACATCCAATATGGCCACCACTGTGACCATCTTGAAAATCTTGTTATCACTACTCCTCCTGAATGGATGGTCATATCAACATGGGGTTTTCACTAAAAGACCTCTTATGGTGTTTAGTTGGTCCTAAAAGACTTCTTATTGTGTCTAGTTGGTCCTAAATAAAAATGGTGATGATCTGATGGCCAATATGGCTGTCACAGCAGTCATCTTGAAAATCTTGTTATCGCTACTCCTCCTGAATGAAAAGTAATATTGCCATGGCATTTTCACCAAAAGACTTCTTATGATGAAGTTGCCATCTTGAAAATATTTGTATTGCTAATCCTCCTGAATGAAAAGTAATATAACCATGGGGTCTTCACCAGAAGACTTCTTATGATGTATAGTTGGTCCTAAATGAAAATGATGTTGATCTGATGTCCAATATGGCCACCACAGTGGCCATCTTGAAAATATTGTTATCACTACTCCTCCTGAATGAATGGTCATATCAACATGGGGTTTTTACTAAGCAACTTCTTATGATGTCTGTTTGGTCCTATTGGTACCTGCCACAGTGGCCATCTTGAAAATCTTGTTATCACTATTTCTTCTGAATGACTGGTCATATCAGCATGGGGTTTTTACTGGAAGACTTTTTATGATGTCTAGTTGGTCATAAATGAAAATAGTGCAAATCCAACTTCTAATATGACTGCCACAATGACCGTCTTGAAAATTTTGTTATCACAGCTTCTCCTAGATGGCTGGTCATATCGACATTGTGTTTTTACCAAAAGACGTATGATATCTAGCTGGCACTAAATAGAAATGGTGTCAATCTGATATCAAATATGGTCACAATGGCATCCATCTTGAAAATCTTGTTATTGTTGCTCCTCCAAAACAGAAAGTCATATCAACATGGGGTTTCCTCCTGAAGACTTCTTGTGATGCCTTGTTCCTAAATGAAAATGGTGCCAAGCTGACATCCAATATGTACACCACAGCAGCTAATTTGAAACGCTTATTATCACTGAAAAATATCAAAGATGGTTTCAACACTTCCCAGTTAAAAGGAGAAAAGGAAGAAAGAAATGGTCGTATCATGAATTCCTGGAAATTCTTTTCAGCCAGTAGAGTGTCAGTCACTTTGAGGGACTCTTGTTTTAACTTAACTTTGCCTATGATTCTTATGTCCCCTGATGGAAGGTGCAGAGGTATATAGCAATGTTGATGTCGGTCTGTCCATCCCTCCATCTGTCCATCCATAGAAAAGATAGTTTCTGCAACATAACTTTACTTTGCTGTGGTCCTTTTTTCGTAAACCTCATATGTGCCTTACCAATGAGTAGAGGCAGAAGCCTATTGACTTTGGGGCTGCTAGGTCTTATGTCAAGGTCACTGAAGCTGAAAATGTGATTTGTGGCCTAATTTCATCAAACTTCATCCATAGACTGCACTTGGGCAGGGTAGGTAACCTATTTTCCATTGACCATCCATTCATTAGCACAAGTTTGATATGACTACTTCTCTTAAACAACATAGAGGATTGCCATGAAAAAACTTTACACACACATTCATCCCAAGATCTGGTTGGTCCTAAATGAAAATGGTACTGCACAGACATCCAGTATGGCCACCACATTGGCAATCTTACAAATCCTGTTGTTGCTATTTTTCCTGAATGGATTTTGGTTTCACTAAAAAGCTTTTTATGGTGTCTAATTGGTCCTAAATGTAAATGGTGCCAATCTGATGTCCATTATGGCCACCATGGCAGCCATCTTGAAATTCTTGTTATCTCTACTCATCCTGAATGGAAAGTCATATCGACACAGGGTTTTCACCAGAAGATTTATTATGATGTATTCTTGGTCCTGAATGAAAATGGAACTGCTCAGACACCCAATATGACCACCACAGTGACCCTTTTGAAAATATTATTGCTACTCCTCCTGAATGGGGGTAGGGTGTCATATCTACATGGGTTTTCACTGAAAGACTTCTTATGATGTCTAGCTGGTCCTAAATGAAAATTATGCCAATCTGATGTCCAATATGCACACCATGGGTGCCATCTTGAAAATCTTGTTATCACTATTCCTTCTGAACGGAAAGTTATATTGACACAGGGTTTTCACAATAAGATTTCTTATGATATCTACTGGTCTCAGATGAAAGTGGTGCTGCTTGGACATCCAATATGGCAGCCATGATGACCATCTTGAAAATCTTATATATCTACATGGGTTTTCACTGAAAGACTTCTATGATGTCTAGTTGGTCCTAAATGAAAATGGTGCTGATCTGACATACAATATGGCCACCATGGCAGCCATCTTGAAAATCTTGTATCACTGCTCCTAGATGGAAAGTCATATTGACTTGTATGGCCACTATGGAGTCCTTCTTGTAAATCTTGTTATAGTTTACACCTCCAGATATGACCACCACAGTGACCCAATATGACCACCACAATGACCCTTTTGAAAATATTATTGCTACTCCTCCTGAATGGGGGTAGGGTGTCATATCGACATAGGGTTTTCACATAAAGACTTCTTATCATATTTATTTGGTTCCAAAAGCAAATGGTGCCAATCTAATATCAAATATGGCTGCCATGATGACCATCTTGAAAATCTTGTTATAGCTACTTCTTCTAAATGGGGAGTCACATAGGCATGGAGTTTTCACCAAAAGTCTTCTAATGATGTATAGCTTGTCCTGAATTCAAATGGTGCTGATCTTACATCCATTATGGCCACCACAGCAGCTAATTTGCAAATCGTATCGCTCAAGAATATCAGAGATGGTTTCAGCACTCACCAGTTTAAACAACAGAAATGATCATATCTTGAATTCCAGGAAATTCTTTTTGAACAATAGAGGATCAATTCCTTTCGAGGGACTCTTGTTTGTCTTCAGCCTGATAAATCTAGATTCATGGATCCAATTGCTATCAAACTTTGTAGATAGTCGACACATGGGCAGAGGCATCTCCCAAAGTGATTCATAGGCCTAGAGGTCAAAGGTCAAGATCATTGGAGTTACAATTCTCATTTTGGGTTCCACATGATAAGTCACTTTCCTCAAGTTTCCTGCACCCAATTTGTATCAACTTAGTAGTTGTATTTTGTAACAGTGGAGGAAGGACATTTTCCCATTGAGTCTGTGATTGATTGAGTAACATTAAATATAATCAACTTAAGAATGTATTTTGGTGTGGGGGAAAACCCAGGGCAGAAGATACTGTAGTCCTACTAATAGGGTATATGTGCTGAAACTGTTAAGATTGATAAATAAACTACAGATTCGTTTCTAAAAGAATTGAAGGAAGTAGGCTTACTTTCAATAAATGTTTAATACACGTATGTGTCACAATATGTCTGTTGTATTTTATGTTCATCATGTGCTTTTATCTTATTTAGGTCAAACTGTAAACAAATCTTTGACATATTGATCATCACTGGCATCATTCGTATATTGTATCAGTAAGCGTCGGCTAGCCTATCTTATTAGGTTTCTGTTTCATGCCATCCCCTGCTTTTTACTGCATAATTTATGTAACTTTGTGATAATTTGTTACAAACCACCTAATGAGTTTTGATATAGCCAAAAGTCAAGCATGTGCCTTGCTTCATTACTAGCACATGATCTCCACTTCTGATCATGATTGATTTGGTGTGAAAAGAAAGAGACTGAATATTTATGGTTCTCTCTGATGTAAATGAAGCACATGTCAAGCAGGTGCTTTCAGTGATGCTGAATCAGAAAAAGCAAGCGTCTTCTAGGATTGGACTGATCTGTATCTAATGGAAGAAGGTGCTAATCTTAAAAAGATTAATTATCTCTGACAGAAGAGGCTATGTATTATAAAACTTCGTTAACAAACTTTATTGAAATTCTGGAATTGTAAGTGGCAGTTCCAGTACAAATTACTCAATGAGAAATGGCTGGACTACTGGGTTCTATTGAAACCTCTGCCTGTGCAAGTAGAGAATGTGAAATAAATTACCCTGATCGAAATAAAAGTTTACAAAAGGGTATTGCTGCAGTAAACCTTTTCAAGGAAATCAGTCATTTTTATCTGTCTTCTTGTATAATAAAATTCAGAAAGATGATACCTATATATTTCAATTTTCTTGTCTCTATAAAGTTACTACGATACATGGAACGACAAGGTAATATTTATGTGAATTTTGTACAGTACTTAGTATAACACTGTCCAAGAGAGCCATGGAGTATGGACCATTATAGTGAGGTCATATTGTAATGAAGTACATGATACAGTACTTCCTCATTACAATGCTGTCCAAGAGAGCCATGGAGTATGGAGCATTATAGTGAGGTCATATTGATACAGTACTTCCTCATTACAATGCTGTCCAAGAGAGCCATGGAGTATGGAGCATTATGGTGAGGTCATATTGTAATGAAGTACATGATACAGTACTTCCTCATTACAATGCTGTCCAAGAGAGCCATGGAGTATGGAGCATTATGGTGAGGTCATATTGTAATGAAGTACATGATACAGTGCTTCCTCATTACAATGCTGTCCAAGAGAGCCATGGAGTATGGAGCATTATAGTGAGGTCATATTGTAATGAAGTACATGATACAGTACTTCCTCATTACAATGCTGTCCAAGAGAGCCATGGAGTATGGAGCATTATAGTGAGGTCATATTTTAATGAAGTACATGATACAGTACTTCCTCATTATGACGCTGTCCAAGAGAGCCATGGAGTATGGAGCATTATAGTGAGGTCATATTGTAATGAAGTACATGATACAGTACTTCCTCAGTATGACACTGTCCAGGAGAGCCATGGAGTATGGAGCATTATAGTGAGGTCATATTGTAATGAAGTACATGATATAGTACTTCCTCATTATGATGCTGTCCATGGGAACCATGGGGTATATCACCTAATAGTGAGGTTGCCTTATAACAAAGTAGATTATACAGTTTCCCCCACCCCATTATAATGCAGTCCATGGGAGCCATAGAGTATATCACCTAATAGTGGGGTCACATTATAATGAAGTACATGATATATATTATTCTCCTACAGAATAAAAAACTGGAATCCATGGCCATACCCACCTTATTACAGGAACTGTATTATAATGAAGGGCATTATAGTGAGGGAGTGATGTAATTGCACGTTTCTATCAAAGAAGTTTGTCGTATGCAAATTCTGTGACATTTATTATTTGTTAATATGCTTTGTTTTGAAATTTCTATGACGTATATGAATTTTAACTTGTGTTGCAGAGAGGGTTTTCCAATCCAGCCTAGTCAGACAGGGTTTTGTAAAGTGTACCACCTGACGCCTCTTCTTGCCAACAACAGAGACAAAAGGGGTCTGGCCCTTGATGGCAAATTGAAGCATGAAGACACAAACTTGGCTTCTTCAACAATGTAAGAGTAAGGGTCAGACTGGTTCTAAGGGCCCATTCTTTTTACTGCTTGCTGAATTTTTGACCTCGTCCTGAATATATCAGTTCTTTAAGATAGTAGCCTAAAATTTGTGGGACCACTCTAAGATCTAATACCAAAGTCAAATACTAGTAGAAAGTGTATCAAATGACTCAAAAATACCCACTTTGTATGTTTAACTGTGCTCAGATTTTGCAGTCAAATAAAGAAGATGAAATGTAAAATTTTATTTAATTGCTGGCAAGGTTACAGGACTTGCAGTCAAGGCATTTTTATGCTCAGGCAAAACAAGCATCTTGTTTAGTTCAGCATATAAAAGTTGGTTGCCAAGGAAATTCCCAGTTCTTGGTGTCCTGTTACTTTGCCTGAAAAGTGATAGTACATGTTAAATATTCTTTTCCCCTTTTAATGTCCTCACTGCATTGCCTGGGAGTCCACTCTATCAAAAATTAATGACAGTCAACCAAAAATATTATTAAAAATGATCATGTGAAATATTATCATGGAATTTATATATTTTCCAGCGACAAACATGATCACTAAATTGTCCCTAGGGGTACCTACAGCAGTGTGCCTGAATTATCTCCATATAATTCTGTATTTTAGTGCTGGGCGATGGCTATCAACAAGAGGGCACACTAATCGTTATCTGATTAAGTAATAACAGTCCATACTACCAGCATATCAGGGTGAACCCTCAAAGAAACAAGACCCATGAATTTTAGTCTTTCATCAACACAACAACATATGTTAGCAGTATCATTCTTCTTTGGTTTAAGACACTTAATGCGTATCATCTGGTATTACTCTTCCTGATTGGTCTGTTGACGAAATGGGCACTCGCTGTAGGGCATGTGACAGTTGCATCTTTTGGCTAACTTTAGCTAAAGGAATGTGACAACTTTTAATAATCAAACCAGTTACAATTGTTGTTGCATATTATATCGGTTTGTTGGGTCATGGCTAAACAAAAGTTCCATGTGGGTTCTTTACAGTTCCCGACAGTTTAGACATGGGATTACTAATATCATTGGATTCACGATAACCTGAACTGTAATGATGTAAACACAGATAAACATAAACATGGATAAGTTTGTGGTCATGGGTGGCCAACTTGTAGAAAGCTGATGGACAACAAGATAGCATCAAAAAAGGAAATTGTTCAATTATCTTTTATGAGCTAATCTTAAATGGATGAAATCAGGGTGTAAACTTGAGTGACACTTTTCAGTAGCAGGATTGATGGTGAGTTACAAGTATTGTGTGCATTTTGGACTAACTATGTATATGACAAAAGTTGTTGAATAATTTTGATTATGGCAATATTGGGAACAACTGAAATAATTTAACGGGCAACCAGAAAAGTCTGCTGGGCAAACACAGTTTCAAAGCTGATTGCCCAGGAACAATCGTGGATTTTCAAAAAATTTCTACTCCTGATCCATGTCTGGCCAGATGTCTATATATCTGTCCATTTGTCTTGGGATAGCTTGTTGGCACAATAATACTGTAAACACTTTACATACACTGATCAAGTTATGTAAATATGTATACATATACAAATAACCAGATTCCATAACTGCCAACCTTCCAGACTGCTTGGGGGTTTTTTTTAGACTTGAAGAGCGTGTTTTGTGGTCCCAAGGGGTATCTGTGCATGTAACCCAAAAAAGAGAATGTCATACCATTAAGAATAAGATATCTGCTTGTATGAGCCTATAGAAAATGACTGGAAATTCAAATTTGAATTAAAGAAAAAGAAAATAAATGTTTTCTTTGAAGAATAAAATACACTTTCAAACACAAAATAGTTGGCAGACTTTGTATTGTCAAATATCATCACCACACACACATCCACACATATGTGCACACACTGGCATAATCACAACACACACAGGCCTTAAATAAAGAATAAATCAAGTTTCTGTCTTTAACAACCAACCAGTTAATATTTCCAGCCGTCAGATAGCTTGAAAACAAATACTCTTGCTCTGATTTGTATTAAAAAAATAATAATAATTCTATCAATCATAATAGCTGTAAGTAAAATTATTTTGAGGTGAAAGATACAAAAATATTCTGGTTGGAAAAAAATATCCCAGCCCAGCTCCACCCCGCACCCACCCCCAAAGTTTAAATTGTCCATCCGTTAAAATCCACCGAGTAGTGGAATGCAGTCTTGACTAGATGCAGATTTTACTGCTGTCAGTGATTCAGCAGGTAATTTGAAGGTGATACAAGTGTCATTAGTGTTCATCTTGGCACTACTTAGAAACTGGATGGTACTGTTGTGTTGATGCTGTGTAATGTTACTATGTCAATGGATGCTGTTCACTCCAGAATGACTAAAGGACCAGCCATTTAATTTTAGGAGGTGGGTGCATTGGTTGGAAAAAAATTATAACTCTTGCAGGAAAGAAAAATATTCTGGTCCAAAAGAAAATACCTTTATTACCTCTATGATAATCTATTGTATAAACTACCCCGAGGACAGTTTTACATGGGCTCTCAGAAAAACTGTTAACTGTTTATTCAGACAACATGCTATGGACATATATAGTGCTAGTCAAAATATCCTTCTCTCTGGTCATTTTTTTTTTTTTTTCAAAGATTACTGAAAATCATGTTTTTTGAAACACGACTGTTAGAGGGTCTGGGAGTATAAAATCATGTTTTTTGCATGACACGTGTTATGGCAGATATTGCATGTATACAATTTTGACAAATTGATAACAGAAGCAACCTATGACAGTCAATAGAAAGTGTAACAATTGTTGCAAGTTTAAAGTATCTATACTTGCTTTTAAGTCGAGTCCAACTGCACACAACATAGACCCTGATCTGCAATGTCATAATGCGCCAGCAGATCAGTGTCTATGTTTGTTCTACTGATTACTGCAAACAGGCTGCATAGACCCAGATCTGCCAGCGGATAATCTAACAGCAGATCTGAGTCTGTGCAGTTCGCGGTTGGTCTCAATTTATAAGCCAGTATATATAGTAAAACAAATCACATGGATATTCTCTGTTTGGTTGACCGTTTTAACATTATTCACTTCTTGATGCAGTGCTCCCGTTATTTTCCTTTCCAGAGTTACTGATAACAGTCAGAAAGAAAACTTGGGTATAGTGGTATCATACAAAGTGAAAGTACGACTTATATTAGGATTTGGCTCAGGGTAAGTGCACATAACAATATTAACTTTATAATTACCATTTATGTACATAAACAAAATTCATATTATTATAAACATAATTTATATTATTTTCCCATTATTTTTGTCAAAAAGTTGTCAAATTGAAGTTGAAATGTCAGTCTGTCATAATGTTTCCAACCCATTTCTTACATTATAGTTAAGATTTGCCAGGGGTCATAAGGAAATGTACCTCAAACAAAATTATGTCACTTCAGTTCAGACAAATGCAGGCTGTAAACCCTCAGGGTAACACAGAGTTTATCTTCAATAAATCCACTCAGACAATTTGAAAGCCTGTTCAACTAGTATTGACATACTTCAGTCTATAATCACTTATCCAAATTCATTTGGAGACACAGAATTTATCCAGCATAAATGATAATAATACAGTACTCCCTCATTATAATGCTTTCCATGCGAGCCATAAGTATACTGCCTTATAGTCTAATGGCCTTATAATGAAATACATTATACATATAATTATATAATAAAATGGAATCGATGACCATTCCTGACTTATAACAGGAATTGTGTTATAATAAAGTGCCATAGAATAACAGTGTGCTGTGTTAAGAACAAATTGTATGTCCAGAGTATATTTCATTGGTCCAAAAGAGGGAAAAGTTTGGATAATTAGTGTATAGATAATAGATGTATTAATGTGATGTAAACATTTTCATTTTCTCCATGGGCTGTCACTTTTATTTAAATACAAATGAAGATACAGCAAAATCAAACTTGTCCCATCTAATATATTTCCTCGCTTATAAGTCTAGTCCAACTACAAACTGCACAGACCCAAATCTGCCATTGCATAATGTGCCATCAGATCTGGGTCTCTTCAGTTTGTTAGGAGTAATCAGCTAAATAAACAACATAGACCCTGATCTGCTGGCCTCACGCATTATGCGACGGCAGATTAGGGTCTGTGAAGTTTGCAGTTGGACTCAACTTATAAGCAGGTATATACAGTACTCATTGGACAGATAGATGTCAACATAAATATAACGTTCAAAGAAGTTGAAGCCCACATACTTGTGTGTCTTAATTGCTCACTAACGTAAGAAATGCCATTTTTTACTTCTTTTTTGGTGGATATCAGTGGTTATATGTAGGGGTGACACAATTAATTGATATATCGATGTATTAATAATTTTTCCATATCGATACCCATATCGAAACAAGGGGTGAAGAATCGATACAAAACGATACTTACCCTTTACAAGTTACTTTAATCTTCAGCAACCGTGAATAATTAGTCGTTTGCTTTTTTATTCTTTAAATTGAGAATACATCTTAGACAGCCGTAGCAGGCATATGTACTCATTTCTGTCAGTAAAAATTTTAAAAACCTTTGACAATACCAACTCTTCTTCTACAAATTAACACAAGGTCACTAACACATGTGGTTTTCTAAATCTGTCCTCTCCCCCCCACCCCACTCCGGGCCAATTTATTGTTAATTAATTTATCCTGTCAGCATGTTCAGCCACTGATAACATATATCAATGTAAAGAAGTCATTCCAGATTTGTTCTCCATACATGATCTAAGTACTTTACTGATCATTTAATAACCACTTTTACTTGAAGTTTATCTGTTGCTTCATACCTTGTCTGCTTAGATCGAATTTTAAGGTTACACTTGTCTAACACAGAGAAATAGGTTACATTCCATTCTGATTGGTGGTAATTGTTTGTTAAGTCCAGGGTAAACAATAACCACCAATCAGAATTAACTGTAGCATGTTCACTGCGTGATACACCGGATGTATTGGCATCCAAACTCGATGCAAACAGAAAAAAAAACAACATAGAAATTTCACACAAAAGTGGCTTTTAAATGATCTGTAATACTTAAATTGTACATGGGAAACAAGTTTGGAATGTCTCCTTTTACACTGATATATGTAATCAGTGACTGAATGTGAATACTGGATTAAAAAAGAACAAATTAACACAGAATCGGCAAGGGGGCAATTTCCAAACCGCACGAGTTACGAGTTGTAGCCACCTTGTTAATTTGTAGAAGGGCAGTGGGTGTTGTCAATAATTTCCTTTTTCACTGAAAGAAACAAGTGCCTGTGGCCACGGCAGTTGTTTTGCATCTGTTGAAGTACAATGTGAAGGATTTGGTTCTTTGTTATCTCCGCTCCCACACTCAGACTTGTTCTAGATAAGATTTTCCTTGCACAAGGAAATTTCAAAATTTCTTCAGTTTTTAGGATAACACCATAATGCCTTCCAACTTTAAGTGAAGACATGAAATTGGTAATAAGATGTTTTAAAAGCATTCATGCAGTGCAAAACAAAGGGCATGGTGATCAAGATGAGTCCTGCATCTGATCAAATGGAGCAGTCTGAAATGGTCTAAAAAGTTGAATTAAAGTCACTGACAACTAATAGGTAGTCTGTTTGGAAGTATTTTTTAAAAATCTTGTCAAGGATGAGAATGGCATATGAATGGATGATAAGTCTATGCCTGTCTGTAATTCGCATACTGGAAATAGAACCAATATGACAACACATAATTAAACCATTAACAGCACCACCCTACCACTGACAGACTTTCTAAAGATGAAAAGACATATTAACCTTTAATGGCACCACCCTACCACTGACAGACCTTCTAAAGATGAAAAGACTATCAAGTTAATATGTGTATTGATAATGTATCGTATTGTAGGAAGTGTATCATGAATCATATCGATACATGGCAGAGGTGTATCGTTTCACCCCTATTTATATGTCACCAAACATTTTAAATATTCTGGGCTTGCAGCATTGCTTATCAGGTGTCGTAATGTCGTGTTATTGTGTTATGCATCTATTGTCATGTCTATATTCTAGACTGGAAGAGAATGGAAGCAGATGGGCTGAAATTGTTCAAACTAGATTGGTCCTCTGTCTCACCATGTAAAACAAAATACCTCCTATAGCAACATTTGCCAACAATTCTCAATTGCAAGTGTGGTACCATATATACTCAGATGTAAGTTGGATCCAACTGCAAACTGCATCGACCCAGATCTGCCATCACATAATGTGCAGGCAGATTTGGGTCTGTGCAGTTTGTTAGGAACAATCAGTACAACAAACAGTATAGACCTTGATCTGCCGGCACCGCAGGTTAGGGTTTATGTTGTTTGCAGTTGGACCCGACTTCTGAGCAAGTATAGACAGTAATTTCTCACCATGCCGTTCTACCCTGATAGCACACTTTATTAATGGTCAGAACTTCTGCTGGCAAGCATGAGGCGAATGAAATCACAGAGGTCGTTCACTTTGAAATAGTTTTATAATCATTTGATCAAGGGTTGTATAAAAGAAGTGGTGTTCTTGGGAAGATACATAACTTTTATCTTACTGTTGACTCTTATCAAAGTGTCTGTTGGCGGGTGTGTGAGACAGTTATTTGAAAGTAGCATTACTTTTTCTTAAGGCTGCTTTAATCACTGGCGCTGACAGATGGCAGGTGCGGAGTATTTGAAAACCACTCTTCAAATATAGAAGCTGTCATCCATGCATTTTTACACGCGTCATATAAAAATGGCAGGTTTGTCATACTGAAACATCCAATACACAGCAGCTTTAGATCTATGGACAGAGGAATAGGGGCTTAAAACATAACCCTACATGAATCAGTTTAATGGGCATTTTTTTGGCACATAATTAATCTCAAGTACATAAAAGAGTAAAATACAACAATCAACACTAATGGGAAAAGACATCAGAAAATTGAAAATTTACATAAGAAATTAATTTATTTTCTCGGCTTTGATCTTGATTGAAATTCTGTGGATGATATAGTATGTGTGCAGCTTTGCTTCTTGTCTATAGAAAATCAAATGACAACAATTACAAGAACTAATGATTGTTATTAACAATTTTGACAGACAAAGGCAATAATGTTGGCCTTCTCATTATTTTTTTCAAGTAGCCATGTCCAATTCAAAAGTACAGTGGCGGGTCACTGTAGCATTGTAACAAAAATGTTACAGTTTTCTGAAATTAGATTGTTACAGTTTGTAAAAGTTAACAGTTTTAAGTGGTTTCTGGCTGCTTAAAAGAAAAGTGAATGTTTAAAGAAAACATTTCATGCAACACCAGAATTCTAATCATAATTCAACTGACAACAGAAGTTAGTATTTTACAGCTGAAAGAAAGTAACGTAACAGTGATTTGTGTTTTTCATGATAGTTTCTTGGAAAATATGGACCATAAAATAATGTTTTTGTGCACAAATAAAATAAAATTACATGTATATTTTAAAAAATTGGAGAAATAAATTGTAACTAATTTTTTTTAGTGGTTTCCCCAACTTCCACAACATTATATGTGGGATTTCATTAAAATTTAAGTGCATAATAGCAGGGGACTATTGTGTACCAGTTCAGATGATTAAGTAGGAACATTTATTATTCAACTTCTCTGATACTGCCTGGTAACTCGTTTGGGACCAGGCTTTTTTATTCAGAATAGACAGTGAGTTCGACTTACAAGGGTTGCATTTTTGTTAACAAGTAAATTGCTGGGATTAAATAATGGTCCAGTATTGACAAGAATTCATAATAGGCATTGCTTAAATTTCACAGGTTTCGTTTTAGCTGTACACTATCCCAAGTACGTACAAGATTGGCACCAAATTAGATCATATATCCAGGAATACACTTGTTTACAGCTGGATGTAACCTATCATTTATCAGTGCCCTGTAATAAAAACAAAATTCACCTGAATTAATTTCACAAATCTGCTGAAGTCATTTTCAGTGGCAAAATGATTTTAGAGGCCATATCAGTGTCTGTGTTACTTTAACATGGTGATGTGCTTGGATCAACTCTAAACAGCTCTCGGAACACTTCCATTGTGCATCATGCATCATCCATCTGTCAACAATTGCTTGTTAATACACTGGATTCAATATTTCTGATCTGATTTTGATCAAACTTGGAATATTGGCTTATAACATCAAAATCTCACAAGAGTTCAATAATGTGCAAGATCTACACATAATAATGAGGTGATCTTGCATCTGATTGGCTGACCGTGTTACCACTCTGGAGGTCATATTTCCAATTTAGTTTTTATCAAACTTGGAATGTTTGCTTATATCAATAAGATCTCAGACAGGTTTGATACTGAGCAAGATCCACACATATTAATGAGGCTCTACTGCATCAGATTGGCTGACCTTGTTACCATTATGGAAATCATGTTTCTCATTTGATTTCAGTCAGACTTGGAATGTATGCTTATATCAGCAAGATCTTGGATGAGTTCAGTAATGAGCAAGAAAGGTACATATTAATGAGGCAGTCTTGCATCTGATTGGCTGATCATGTCACCCATGTTAACACTCTGAAGACTATATTTCTGATGCAATTTTGATCTCAGTCTGCTTACAGTAATTTCAGTATGTTTTCAGACAACAAAAAATAATTACTTCTTTTGTCATCCCAAGACATATTAAATTCTTTAATTTGGTGTCCGAAAACAAACAGATGTTGACAAATGTGCGCCCCCGACCCCCATAAGGAAGCTCCTATGACAGTGTACTACCATGAAGTAAAATGAGAATTTTTTGTCTAGCTTTAATTGTACGGTAATGAATGAAAAAGAAACGTTACTTGCCTATTTTTGTCTATTTGATACATGTCCATCCACCAGAAAATGCAGCCATACATTTATTAGAACCATGATTTTATGTATATTGTCCAAGAGAACTACCATATTAGTAATCTCTCAATCCACTGTTTAACCCTCTGCTAATCGGCGATCGTTAAAATCTACAACCACACTTAAGCTTTATTTCTGTGTAATAAGAAATTGAAACAAACTAAATAAAATTATTTCGGATTTATAATTCAGAATGTATTTATGACAGAAAAATGCATGCATTTGGTATCGACAGTAGAAATACATGCATGACAGTTACTTTCAGCAACACGAGTGAGAGGCTTTTTAGGGGCTTGTATTTATACGCACACCCAGGAAAGGCATATAACAAGCAAGAAGCAATATACTGGTATGAGTCAGTGTGATTAATATGTTGATATTCTTAAATAAACATGACCTATTTGATGTGGTTCTCTCTTCTTTTCTTTCCTTTTATATTATTTCTTAACCTAGCCACAGGTAGCTCCAAAATGACCAGAGCCTACCAACTCACAGAATTGGCTTGTCATAGATTGTTTTGATGCATGTTGGTGATTTCAAAGTGACTAGGTGAAAATTGTTAATAATATAACTTGTGAGATTTCTTTGACAGTTGTGTTTGGAAATAAAATGTACTCATCTCTAATGATTAGCCATCTGGATTTCATTAAAAGCTGACTCAGTGTACCAAAAATGTAGTACACATAGCATTGTTTATCATTAACTATTGTTTAATTGTTTATAAAGCAAAGAGGTTAATTAGCTGTAGAACAATAACTATGCTTAACCCTTTTCTGATGGGATATGATTCCAGTCGTACTTTACCTTTTCCAACGGGATACAATTCTGGTAGTATATTCACTACATTCTGTTTACCACTTCGCGGAAGTGTGCATTTAACCATGTAATACATCATTATTTTACATGTACTCTTTTGAAAAGGAGGAAATAAAGGTAGAAGGTACACAAATGCAGTGAGAGCATGAGTTTAAAAGACCCCCAAAATTAGTAAAAATTCGATTTAAAATTGCAGTCACTACTCATGAGGCAATTGATGACAGTGATGTGCTTCCTGAATTAGTTGAAAATACAACAATTTCTTGTGGAAAATTGACATTTTAGGCAGTGGGGATCATTATCGTTACTTCATCAAAATGAACAGAATTTATGATAACTGGTTATTTGAAAATTTGATTTCAAACATGATTTTTAACATGCGGAGAATGAACATGGCGGACAGCACTGAAGTGGCAAGTGATGGCAGTGTTGTATATGTCAAGTTTGATGAAAATATAGACAAAATTTTATGGGAAAAATTGACGTTTTATGCAGTGCAGATAGTGATCTAGACTTTCCCGAAATGAACAGAGATGATAACTGGTTAGTAGAAAATTTTATTTCAAAACTGAATTTTAACAGGCAGATATAAAAATGGCAGACAGTACTGAAGCGGCAAGTGATGGCAGTGGTGTGGATGCCGATTTTGATGAAAATATAGACAGTTTTGTGGTGGATTTTTAGGCAGTGGGGATCGTGATCTTGACTACATTGAAATAAACTGAACGGATGATAACTAGTTCATTGGTATTTTTGACTCGGATATTGACGATGATGAAGACTGTGATGGTTTTCGAACTAGCTGGAAATTTTATGAACTTCACTGCACATAAAGTTTGCCCGAATACTGAGGTTGGATGTGTGCATAATATTATGAAATTTTACTGCATTCCTGGAAATGGACCCAAAAAAAACCCAACAAAACTCTGATATTTTAACATAGTGATTTATTATGGAATAAAATACTGAAACAAAATTAGCAGCTTTATCGACTTTCCAGTAAGGATCTGTTCGGATTGCATGTCAATTCTCATGCGAGTACATTTAATAAAATTGAAATTACCTTTGACATTCTTTATGGATTTTTATTATTTTGTCACCATCTTAAACGGCGTACAATTCCTCACATTTCATTCACTTGCAGGTAAAATGAATATTGGAGATAGAAAAATTGCATTGAAAGTAATTTATAAAAAATGTAAAGCATGTTTTTTAGTTTACTTATCTTTACTTTCAACTGAATTTCTTACATCTGAAACTTTTCAGTGAAAAAATATATGACTTAAAAGAAAATGTTATGCTTTTTAAAATAGTGTATAACTTTGAAAAATTATTTGAAAAACTTGTCCATTAAAGCCAGATTGACCAATGTCACTGTATTCTCTCATGCTGATACATCACTGACTGAAAAAATTTCCAGTTCTACACGACTGCCTGGCTGATTGGGCTTTGGTCTGAAAAGGGTTAATTCATGGTACATAAAGCCACAAGGATAATGGGTCTGAAAAGGGTTAATACATCATACATAAAGCCACAAGGATAATGGATCTGAAAATGGTTAATACGTCGTACAAAAAGCCACAAGGATAATGGGTTTGAAAAGGGTTAATATGTGGTATATAAAGTCACAAGTATAATGGGTCTGAAAAGGGTTAATATGTGGTACATAAAGTCACAAGGATAATGGGTCTGAAAAGGGTTAATACGTGGTACATAAAGTCACAAGGATAATGGGTCTAAAAAGGGTTAATATGTGGTACATAAAGCCACAAGGATAATGGGTCTGAAAAGGGTTAATTCGTGGTGCATAAAGTCACAAGGATAATGGGTCTGAAAAGGGTTAATATGTGGTACATAAAGCCACAAGGATAATGGGTCTGAAAAGGGTTAATATGTGGTACATAAAGCCACAAGGATAATGGGTCTGAAAAGGGTTCATACGTCGTACATAAAGTCACAAGGATAATGGGTCTGAAAAGGGTTAATATGTCGTAAATAAAGTCACAAGGATAATGGGTCTGAAAAGGGTTAATTTGTGGTACATAAAGCCACAAGGATAATGGGTCTGAAAAGGGTTAATATGTGGTGCATAAAATCACAAGGATAATGGGTCTGAAAAGGGTTAATACATTGTACATAAAGTCACAAGGATAATGGGTCTGAAAAGGGTTAATACGTCGTACATAAAGCCACAAGGATAATGGGTCTGAAAAGGGTTAATACGTGGTACATAAAGTCACAAGGATAATGGGTCTGAAAAGGGTTAATTCGTGGTACATAAAGTCACAAGGATAATGGGTTTGTTTTTTTGCACAAGTCCTTTGAAGTTACTAATCTATACCGACTCTTTGATGTATTGTTTAATTTGATAAAATAGGTTATCATGGTTTAAAAGTAAAATAGAGATAATACTGTTTTAAATTGTCTTTAATCAAAGCCATGTCTGTCACACCTGCTTAAAGTGGATTCCTGTGTAATGATGTCAACAACGACAACCAATCATAATTATGTTAACTGAATCGAGGCAAGTAAAAAAAACAATGTTAGTGATGGAAAATATAATGCATGATTTTCACACATTCAGCTGATATTTTGGTGCGATTGTTTTTAGAAATAAGCATGAATCCTAGAAAGACCATGTAAGACTTATTTGATGTGAATTTATGTGAACTACAAATGTATATATCTACAATAACAATGGCGCTATTGGTGTTAACTGCCTTGAAACTTGAGCTTTGACAGTCTTTTGCTCTGTAACATATCACTGCAAATTTTCACACGTTTTTAAGTGAGTCAGTGGAACTATGCTTACCTCTTGAGTATAGAGTTAAACCAAGTATCAAATAAGTAACAAGAATGATGGTCTTATACTTGAAAAGTTTAACAAACTCTTGGCCTGAAAACTCTGCATTGATTAGTTTTGAAAGGGGAAAAATATACATGATATAACACAGCTACTGAAATCTTCCCAACATCATTGTGCATTCAATATCTTACACATATTTGATTCCCATCTGGGAATTTTTTATGAGAATTGACACAAAGGAAATAACAAAGAAATAAAGGTATGGCTTGAAAATACAATAAGCTAGTTTCACACATTTGGTTGATTTTTCAGCACTATTTTTTAGAAATTAACATGAACCTGCAACTGCGTGTCCAACAATAAACCCTGTACGACTGGGAATTTACATGCAATATCTGGGAATTTTTCTCTATTAAATTACTGGCAAACACACTGAGACTTTACTTCACAACAACACAGCAGATCTTCTTAGATTGTGTCCCAAAAAAGTTCTCGAAAAAAATTATAGTCAAGCAATGTCTGAAAATTACAAGGCATTTAAATATTATTTTCGCCAAAAAAGTATGGTGTCCGAAAAGAGTATCCAAAACATGCTGAAAATACAGTTTATCAATTTGGTCTTGGATGATTTCTATAATAAGTGAGATCCACACATATTAGTGGGGTTATCTTGCATCTGATTTGCTGAGCTTGTTACCACACTAAAAGCTGTATTTCTGATACAGTTTTGATCAAACTTGAAATATGGGCATCTATCATCAAGATCTTGGATGGTTTCAGTAATGAGCAAGAACCAAGCATAATAATTAGGTAATCTTGCATCTGATTGGCAGAGTTTGTTACCACTCTGGAAGCCATATTTTTGATCAGTCTTGGAATATATGCTTATGCTATCAAGATATTGGACAAGTTCGTTAATCAGATCTTGCATCTGATTGACTGAGGTTGTTACCACTCTGGAAGTCATATTTTTTATCTGATTTTGATTAGACTTTGAATATAGGCTTATGTGATCAAGATCTTGCACCAGTTCGATAATGTACTGGATCCACACATATTAATGGGGTGATCATGCATGTGGTTCGCCCAGCTTGTTACCACTCTAAAGACTTCTGATCAAACTTGGTAAATAGATTTATATCATCAAGATATGTAATGCATCTTGCCACTTGAAAGACTATATTTCTGTCCTGATTTTGATCAAACTTGGTAAATAAAGGTTAAGGTATGGCCCTACATCTGGTGTGCATCGTTCATGTCAACACTTGCTTGTTACCACTGAAGAGTCCATATTTCTGATCTGATTTAAATCAAACTTGGAATATGAGTTTATATTATCAAAATCTTTCTCTGACGAGTTCATTAATGAGCGAGATCCATGCATATTAATGAGGTGATCTTGCATCTGATTGGTTAACCTTGTTGCCCCTCTGGAAGCCATATTTCTGTTCTGACTTTGATCAGACTTAGGATATTTTTTCATAAGATCTCAAATGAGTTCAGTAATGAGCAAGGTCCACACATGCTAATGAAGTAATCTTGCATCTGATTGGCTGAGCTTGTTACCACTCTGGAAGTCATATTTCTGATCCAGTTTTGATCAAACTTGTAATATTGGTTTATATCATCAAGATCTTCGATGTGTGTGATTATGAGTGAGATGCATACATAATAATGATGTAATCTTGCATCTGATTGGCAGAGCTTGTGTTCTTACAATACTACATAAGCTGCTTAGAGAATTGGTCAATAGTTAAGTTATGTAAGCCAGGTGAGTGAGATTAGGCCCATTTTGGTCTCATGTTTACTGAGTTATGGCCCATCAATGTTGGATACACTTCCCTTCCCCTTTTGTGTCAGCAAAATTCTTCTGCACATCCCTTCAGAGCAAATTGCAGCAAGCAGGGTCCTTTGAAATTCACCCAGCACTAATAGGTCTAGTTTTTGTCAAAGCTTATCTAACATGACAGTTTTTAACTTGTAAACTTTGGTTAAATAAAGTGCAGTTTTAAGTCTCAATATTTGAAATATTGTAAGTACTCAGTGTCTTTTTACCTTTTGGTTATAATAAGTTATGTGTTACTTCTCTGTTGCAAATTTAATTGATTTTACTTTTGACTTGTAAGTTTTATTTAGTACAAAAGTCGTAAAAGTATTTAACATTACCCTTCTCTCTTCTTTCCAATACTCTCTCTTACATCAGTATTTTATAGAATGAATAAAAAAGCCAACTTTTGGTTGTAATTTTGCAGTGAATTTCAGTGCTATTACAGGCAAAAGGCATCAGAAAATTAAAAATCGTATAAAGTAATTACTAACTAGATTTCGGTTGATACAAGGATTTATCAATCCCAGAAACATTATATTTTATTTACCTCAGCCTGTGGCTGTGTTTATAAGGTTGATAAATCATTGTACAGCTCTCTTCCATTATAACACACCCTGTTATAACGTGATTCTGCATATAACATGGCACTACAATGGCGCCCATGACCAAAATGACACTAATGTATAACAATATGGGTTGAAAGAAAACAAGGTGAAACTTAGTCTTATTTCTTCATTTCCCTTCCATAACACCATAATTTAACAAATTTTGATAGTGCCCACTATACCACTGTTTGGTATATTACACTATTCTCAATATGACGCTGTTCGGTACATAACGCAGTCAGCAGTTATGGACCCCAACTACCATGTTATAAGGAGAGAGAGCTGTATCAGTCTCATTGAAAGTCAATAATTGTTTAATGTCAACTCAGATTTTCTTTTATAGGTATGATTAAAAAAAAAAATTAAAAACTGCTTTTATTATGCAACCTCCTGATTGTAAATAGTATCATTTTGAAATGCTTTCAAAAAAAAAAAAAAAATGAACAATCATTAGATGAATTCAGCAAAACACATTATTTTAGATTTCAAGTTATAAAGTTAGAGTTCAATGTCTCAGATCTGGTTTGAATACATGGTTATAATTAACAGAAATAGCAAAATCTGTCATACTTAGGCACAATTTATCATAGTTAGGCTAAAAGATGGTAGTTAGGTAGCACATGTCATGCACATCAAGGTAAATTAATTATTCAGATACAAAATCTGTTGTAGTTAGGGATCATATGTCCTGTACATCAAAGTAAATGAATTGTTCAAATACATCAATTACTTCTCCACTAGGCAGGGATGCATTGATTAATTGTATCCATTACCTTGACAACCAACAGAAAACACCAATCAATAGTGTAAATATATCATAAATTGAGGAAGAATAAAGGCAGGTTAATTGAATCCATTTCATGCTGTCATTGTTCAGTCTTGGTCTAGCATGTTTTGTAATGGGGATCACACACATACATGCATGCATACATACATACATACATACATACATACATACATACATACATACATACATACATATGCACACATGCACGCATGCACACATACATACATATATACATACATACATACATACATGTGACCATGTGACAGAACCAGGACATTGGATTTCAACATTTTTATGAGTAGATTGGCTTCAAGACCAGTAGATTTTTATCAACTTAAATTGTATGCGTTTTAAGGGGATTGAAAACAAAACAAGTACATTTTTGCCATGATCTGTATTCTCAATCATGACACTGAACTTGTGACTCCAACACATATTTTCATCTTTTCTGTCACAGTGGGTGAATAGGACCTGAGTGACAGTGTGTGTTGTCTTGGCACAAAAATTGATGTGCAATCTCAGAATCTGGAAACATAACTTATACCAGTTTAGTAAAATGATCTGCAATGAGGAATGGTAAATTGTGCTCTGTCAAAAAATTGGCAAACAAAGTCTCTTTAAGTCCCACTGTATCCACTTTTGATCCAGTCTCAAACGAGGCCTTCAAAATGGGTATGTTTGTTGCAAAAGAATCATCGTTCCTATGTGATGGTGTCTGCATATGCCTGGTGATATCATTTCTTCCTCCATATACTATCTAAGAATCCACTTTGCATGAACACACAATGCAAACTCGTGAACTTTGCTACTCGCCTGCACACACTTAAAGTCTAATTTCCAGTCATTGCTGATCTTTGTAATATTTCTTAGCTGTTAGTTTGTTTGCATTGGGAGAAAGTGCAATTTTCAGCATTTTAACATTAATTTAGCAAAAATAGATAAGAGTTACTCTTAAACATTCTTCTTACAAAAATCAGTCTCTCCTTTTTATCTCACCTCTGCCAAAGGTTGGCCCATTTTTAATCAAAGAATCAAAAGCCATCATGGGCCACCTTTGATCCCTTTATTACTTATAACCTCAAAAAGCATCCTGCCTTTGGCCTTAAATTCTCCAAATTACAACAATATATGATAATCAATTTACAGCTTGTTGTGTACACATGTCAGCCGTTGTTTAACAATTCTTAATCCGACTACTGAGCATGCATCAATGCACTGGACATTGCACTGGTGAAACAGTTTTAAGCCCCAGTAGACTGGTTCTAGCTGGTTTCTATAATGTTTGGACAGAATGTGTTTCCACTCACTGCCTTAAATCGATATGTTGTGAGATATGAATAGAAAGAAATGAGAATAAGCATAAGGTAATCAAACGCTGTTATTACTGAAAATGAAAGAAAGAATAAGAAATTATACTATAAATGAAAATTAGCTTTATAATGAGGGAATACAGTATCATGTACTTCATTATAGGGCAGTCTCACTAAAAGACAGTATACTTTATGGCTCCCATGGACAGCTTTATAGGAATACTGTATCATGTACTTCATTATAGTGCAGTCTCACTAAAAGACAGTATACTTTATGGCTCCCATGGACAGCTTTATAATAATACTGTATCATGTACTTCATTATAGGGCAGTCTCACTAAAAGACATTATACTTTATGGCTCCCATATACAGCTTTATAATGAGGGTATACAGTATCATGTACTTCATTATAGTGCAGTCTCACTAAAAGACAGTATACTTTATGGCTCCCATGGACAGCTTTATAATAATACTGTATCATGTACTTCATTATAGTGCAGTCTCACTAAAAGACAGTATACTTTATGGCTCCCATAGACAGCTTTATAATAATACTGTATCATGTACTTCATTATAGGGCAGTCTCACTAAAAGACAGTATATTTTATGGCTACCATAGACAGCTTTATAATGAGGGTATACAGTATCATGTACTTCATTATAGGGCTGTCTCACTATAAGACAGTATACTTTATGACTCCCATTGACAGCTTTATAATGAGGGTATACAGTATCATGTACTTCATTATAGGGCAGTCTCACTAAAAGACTATACTTTATGGCTCCCATAGACAGCTTTATAATGAGGGAATACTGTATCATGTACTTCATTATAGGGCTGTCTCACTATAAGACAGTATACTTTATGGCTCCCATTGACAGCTTTATAATGAGGGAATACTGTATCATGTACTTCATTATAGGGCTGTCTCACTATAAGACTATATTTTATGGCTCCCATTGACAGTTTTATAATGAGGGAATACTGTATCATGTACTTTATTATAGGGCACTCTCACTATAAGGCAGTATACTCTGGCTCCCATGGACAGCATTATAATGAGGGATATTACTGTAACACCTTCTTCAGCAACCTAGCCCTCCAAAAGTTCTGAACATAAGTCATTAGAATGTCACACAGTTATTGTAAAATAAAAAGTTATGTTAAAATTTGAAAATAGTCAAAGTTTCACTTTGGTTGCAGTCTACAAAATTATTTGTTTGCCATTTCAGGGACCTTGCAGTAGAGTTACCATTTACACTTACCCATCCAAAACCCCCAGAGACCCCACCCCCAACACGACCAGTCAGCACTACCCAAGTGGAGGGAGGGGACATCCCTGTGGACACTAACCTCATTCAG
This sequence comes from Margaritifera margaritifera, assembly GCA_029931535.1. Lineage (NCBI taxonomy): Eukaryota > Metazoa > Mollusca > Bivalvia > Unionida > Margaritiferidae > Margaritifera > Margaritifera margaritifera. Next base: position 537,935 of record JAQPZY010001494.1, read on the forward strand.
CTGGACACAAGGTATGTATACTTTGATCAGTATACATGTATACAGAGATTGATAAACCATAGATAGACAGACACACAGACAGTAAAGCAATCTGGTTAACTGTCTTTCACTTTTCACACTTTTTGTCAGTCCCACCTTGTTGTCAAACCTGCCTCGGTGGAAGTTCAACATAGTGATCAATTTTATATCTCAGTTTTTTTCTGTCCCAATGGACAGATGGATGTACATACAGTAAAACCTGTCATGAGCGACCTCTGTTATGAGCGACCACCTGTCATGAGCGACCACAATCGTAATGCACGGATCGATTTTATTATATAAACGCACTGTCATGAGCGACCACCTGCAGAACGCGACCAGCGACTGCGATTTCTTGGCAAAATATGCATTTCGACACTGCTATGAAGAACCGCATCACAAAAACAGAGATAAACACAACTGACCTTTATTTAACCCTTTTTAACCACGACCGCTTAAGAAGCAAAAACGTTAAAAACAAAATCAAAAACTTAAAAACAAATTAGGCTGGCTACCAGTATCTTGAATTGTTATAGATTGTAAACCAGACTAGAGAACATGCCGATTGCTCATTCGGAAATACCTCTGCTATTTCTGTGAGACTAAAGTATAATCCATAGGATTTCCCGCGTATGGCAGCTTGTTCTAAAATAATACTGCTATGAATGACCCTATCGCGAGAACTGAGACAAACACCACTGACGTTTATTTTATCCTTTGTAACAATGACCGCTTCCAAAGTAAAGAGTGTTCTAAATAAAAAAATTATGGAAACAAATTAGACTGGCTACCGGTTTCCTAACTTTTGCAGGTCATGCATGTAGTTTCCTTTGTTCTAGACTGTAAACCAGACTAAAGTACATGTCACTAACTGCCATTGTAGTGCAAAAAGTCAATATAGCGGTCGCATACATCATTTGTCTTTGGAGTTAATCCGTAATGCCTGGGGTGAATGAGGTCTTTGTCTTTAATACCAGTAGGTGAGAATTGTTTTCCGGATTCGATTGTCATTGTGAAAGACTGGTGTTGTTTGTTGGGGTGTTTATGATGTTACAGAGATTACAGCCCATACACCAAACCGTCACCTGTTAACCTTAGTGCAGCCAGTTACACCGTCTGTTTATAGAGTTAATCCCTTTGTATCGTCGGTGAATAATGTCTTTGACTTTTGTCTCTAAATAAATTTGTTCTGTTTCTGGATAAATTAATTGTCTTTTTATTTCATTCATTGGTACATATACATTGTATATGTATTCCATATTTCCCCAAAGCTTGATCAAAACCGCTACAGTCGTTATTACAATTGATCCCTTGTAACATTAACACCTAGCACTTTAATAACAATGGCAGAACCTCCAATGAAAAAGAGACAAATTCTAACATTGGAGGAAAGAATTCATGTAATTGAAAGAAGTGAAAAACGGGAGACCGTTTGCAACATAGCAACCACTTGAAATGTCGGTAAAACTCAAATTTAGGGTGTTATAAAAGACCAGGAGTCAATTAGAAACGAACTCATATGCTAATACTACTACATGTACGTGTGATCTTCAAATATAAATGTGATTCATGTTTAATGATAGATGTATATCTTTATTACTATTTACAATTATTTTCAAATTAATGCATGCAATATTTTAACAAGAACTATGAACAAAAAATACAATAAATGTACATGATTGTGCTTATTTTTCCCTCTTAAACAGTGCTGAATTTTGACCTTGGAAACTGGTCTTTTTGTACAAACCTGTTATGAGAGACCACCTGTCTTGAGAGACCGCTTTTTGCTGGCGGAAGGGGCGGTCTCTCATGACAGGTTTTACTGTACATCCATACAAACATCCACATCCTAGATTAAGGTCAATGTTAAAATGTTTTAGATTAAGCTAAATGTTAGGGGTTTTTTTTACTTTCTAGCAAAGTCAAAGGCAGGCTCAACAAACAGTAGCTATATTGTACTATATAGGATGTAAAAAGTTTAACTGTTATAACTTCACTATCTTTCACTCAATTTTTGTGACATATAAACCAAAAACTACTCTCCTATAAAGTGGTAAAATTTTCAAAAGAAAGTCTTTGATTTAAAAGAAAATGCTTTGCTAATTTGTAGGCACAGTTATCTCTGATTTGGGGATTCATCACTTAGTGGCTTATAAGCCTAAATTTTACCTCAGTTTCCATTGTGACTGAGAGCACATGACCCTGTTGGAACTGGATGCCAGTCCATCACATGTCAGCTTCCAGGAAATGCTGGCACCTAGTTGCATCTGGAATGACTGAAACAATGAAGACTACCATATATACTCACTTATAAATTGAGCCAAACTGCAAACTGCACAGACCCAGACCTGCCGTTGCATAATGCACTGGAAGATCTGGGTCTATGCAGTTTGTTAGGAGTAATCAGTAAAGCAAACAACATAGACTCTGATCTACCAGCGCATTATGCAATGGCAGATCAGTGTCTATGTTGTTTGCAGTTTGACTAAATTTATAAGCAAGTATATATAGTAAGTATCTTTCTTAACACCAATGACCTGAATTGGACTTAAACCTTCTTACTTCCCTATCCAGAGTTTTCAGTTCACAAAGCCAACCACTAAGAAATGTTCCCTCCCCCAACAGAAACATAAATCCGGTCATAAAAGGAACCAACTTGTCTGTATACTTTTGTACACCTTTATTAGCCATTTTTTGGAGAATACTCGTAATTGTAGGTACATATTGTTGATAGTAATTTTCTGATCATTCAGCTAGAAAATTGCAAAGTTTTTCTTTGTAAAGAATTCCCTGTATAAAAGTTTGAATTTTGTCATAGACCAGAAAAACTTAAGGCATGGTGTGTTGTCCATTGTCCATCTGTCCATTAGCACAAGTTTGTTATTGCTACTTCTCCTAAACTACTTGGAGGATTGCCATGAAACTTTATACGCATATTCATCCCATGGTCTAATTGGTCTTAAATGAAAATGGTGCCACTCGAACATCCATCTTGAAAATTTTGTTTCTGCTACTTCTCCTGAATGGATGGTCATATCAACATGGGGTTTTCACACAAGAGTTCTTATGATTTTTTGTTTGTCCTAAATGAACATGCGCTAAGTCGCTCGCCTTTACAGATCACTCACATGTCTCATCTCTGTCCATGTGAGTACAAGTCTCGGTGTGACCAATGTGGTTATGTGAGAAAGCTTGCCAGCAGCTTCCCATGGGTCAGTAGTTCCTCCAGAGGTCTTCCCTGGTTCTTTCTCCACCAGATATAACGGCCGCCATGTATAACCTATCATGTGCTGAAAAATGGCGTTAAACACCATAAAACCAAACCAAACCACAGAAAGCAAAACATAATTTCTGGATAAATATCTGGCCCCAGTTTTACTAAAATTCTCAATCTCTTCTCAAATTGAGATTTTATATCAGCTTGATTATGGATTCTCCACACATTATCAGTATTTTTGTCAGAGGTAGAGAGATAGTGGAAAGGATGCAAATTTGCTTTTAATTTTTACATTTGTAACACATAGAAATCTTTTAAATCTTGAGAAAAAAAAGTTGTGGAATTCCTAAAAATTGGAGGAAATCTTCAGAATTTTCTCAGAGATAAGGCAAGACACCTGTATGGAAAATTCAAGATTGATGAATGCCTTTTATTCCCTAATGCTCTCTGAATACTCTGTGGAAAATCATTTTTACTAATAAAGCATTAAGAAAGATATTTAAAAAATCTCTATTTGTAAGAGGAAGAAAATTTAATATGTTTGACAGCACTAGTTTGCACTAGAGCAAATAATAATAATTGTTAGATTTAGGAAAAATTCATCACCCTAGAGATATGCTTTCATTGACTTTAAATCTGGAATTTTAAACCCTCAAGTGTATAACTGAATACAGCATCTAAAATGTAGAAAGACACTTTAATTTGAATACAGCAGTAAAATATTACTCGGTCCAGATGGTAATGCCATGTGCCTTGGAACACTGCCTGCTTCATTATGTTTGAAATTGAATGATTTTCTGCCGGAGTAAATAGTATCTGTCAGATATTGTTGAGTCACATGGGACACTTGCGATTTTTTCTGATTGAAATGAAACTGTATTACTGTCAGGTTAAAAAGTGTTATTGCTTCTGTCTGGAGTCCTTTTGTGTACATTTGACCTTTTCTCCTTGAAATTGAAGCACTATACTGCTAGACAATATCACTACCATATTACACAATTATTGACCTTTATTGAGGTGAATATGAGATTGTATGAACCAGTAAATCAGATATTGATCAATGCAAAATGGAGGTTAGTGTGGTGAGTTTACTGGTACTTAAAATTTCATATTCACCAAAACTAAGATCTCTGATTGTTTTGAACTCGTTGCCATTTCAACCAAAAATTTGGTCATGATGGAATGTTAAGTCAATGGTGTCACAACAATGCAATATGATGATTTATTGCAAATGACATGATGGAATGTCATCCAGTGAAACAGCATCTCTCATAGAAATCCTTACTATGAATAGACTGCATCACTGCATTCTGATGTCATTTTCTAACTGAAACAGCTGCAATCACAGTCATTTACAGTAAAATATCTATTACCCAGATGCTGGTTGTCCGGACTTACAGGTTACCTGGGTGCCACCTGGACACACAGTTTATTGTGCATATAACTTGTCAGTTATCCCAGCAGTCAATTATACAGACATAATCCATATCTCCCAACGGGTCAGAGTAATTGATGTTTTACTGTATAGAGTATCGTATATAAGGTTGCATGACATACTAAATATATGCAACAGGTTTAATCATTTTATTTATTTTGCAAGCCTTGGCAATCAAAAACTGATGTTAACAACATGTTTTATAAATTTAATTTGCAAATATCAAGTTAGGAGTTGGGATACAGTAAGACATTGATAGCAGATGTCCTAGTCTCCTTACCCACTCCTCTACACACATACACACACACACACAGACACATTGCTTTATTGTATTTATAATTCATTATATCCCCCTCCCCAACAATTGTGAATATAATTCTTCATTAGATACTGGAATTTACTTTCATCAAGCATAAATTAGTTGTATACATGTAATAACTTAAGATCCCCAACATCTACCATGACCAGATTTTGTCAATAGTTTGCATTTGGGGTCAGGAAGAACCCTATCAATTTTGGGGCCAGTAAATCAAAGGTCAAGGTTGCTGTGACTGAAATTAGAAAAATTGTTTCCTCATAATAACTTTAGTTCTACACCGCAGACCTGGACCAAACTTGTAGGTGGCTTGCACTTGGAATAAGATAGAAGCCTGTTGATTTTAGGGTCAAAAGGTCAAGGTCACTGACTGAAAAACAAAAAATGGTTTCTGCACCCAAATTTCAGTTACGAACCATGTACCTTCCTCAAGGTTTTTGGATGACTTACACTTTGGGTAAGAAAGAAGCCTGTTGATTTTTGGGATCAACAGATCAAAGGTCAAGGTCACTGTGACTTAAAGAAGAAAAATGGTTTTTGCATAATTACTTTATTTCTAGACCATGTACCTTGACCAAAGTTAGTGAAGGCTTGCACTTACGGTATGGAAGAGGTCTATTGATTTTGAAAAAGTCAAAGAAGGTCACTGTGATTTTTAAAAATGGGGGTTTGCACAATAACTTTTATATTAAAGTAAGCTCCTTGACCAAACTTTGTGCATGGTTTGCACTTTGGCTAATAAAGAAATCCATAGATTTTGGGATCTTATTGTCAGAGGTTATGGTCATGGTAAGTCTGATAAGAAAATGATGGTTTCTGCACAATAAGTTTTGTTCAAGACTGTGTCCTTTGACCAAAGTTCAAGGTCCCTGAGATCAGCAGCCCCCTGCTATAGAATACTATTAAACATGGGATGGGCATAAAATGTGCAATACACTTTAGTCTTGTACTTTAATTGGTGAGGAAAATTTCCTCTGTTACACCAATCAAAACTGAATTTTTAATGATACAATTTCCATTCACCTTCACAATTGATTTTGGAATATTTGAGAGTGTTGATGAACTTTCCATCTGCCTTAGCCATTCATTTTGGATAATATGGAAAGAGGACCTTACATGCCAATTCTGGGGGCATGAAATTTGAATATTCTAGTTGGAATTGATAGAGAGTCTTTTGCAATCTAGTCATGGCAAAACAATATGTTTCTTTAGTGGTGGAAGTGTGAGGGTGATATCCCCAGTTAATATTGCATTTTACTCTGGATTATTGATGGATTTGATCCAATCCAAATGTTGCCATATAATACCTAAGTCAACTTTTCTTGGATTGGAGGGATTTATCTCTAGCTAGCCTATGGCATACTGTCTCTTTTAAGTTACTAAGAATAGTCTGTATTTCTAATAATAGGCAGATTTCTATAGCCTTAAAGCTATTGAAGAGATGTAACTCAAATTTTAATCCTAAGAGGAAATGATTTTACATGGAATGGCTACTTCGCTTGATATTGTTTGACGGCTGTGTAGAACCATTTCAGTATGAAAAATGCTCACAAAAGGTATCTGCTTAAATATTGTCAATCAAAATAATTTTATGCATTTTTTAATTACTTTGTTAAGAAATACATAGAGGAAAGATATAAATATTTAAAAGATTACATGTCTTTAGAGGAATGTTCATAATTTCTTATGATCATACAAAATTCAGTGTGACTCCATTTCCAAGGTCAAGGTTGCATGTCTTATGCTGCAGAATAGTCTCCCTTTGCCATTTACATATGACCAAGTTCACAACAATACATCAGAACAAAATAAAAAAAGTTCTCATTTTATTTTCAGTAATAAATTTATAGATTTGTAGATAAAGAAAGACTGCACTGTTTATAATTTTATTATAAAACCTTTAAATATTAAATACTAGTGGACTATTCCACAATGTGCAACATGCAACTTTGACCTTGAAAATGGAGTCGCACTGGATTTTCTGATAATGGTTTCACAATCATTTGTTCTGGATTACTTTGGAAAAGGGGCTAAAAAGGGTGCCTATGTTATAAAAGAGATGGTACTTTGATTTTCCAATTTCTTTGGAATAGATTAATTACATGCATCATTGAACACAATTTAAATGTTTTATTCATTACAAGGTTGTACAGGTTTTGTACAACATTGACATTTTTCTACTTCTTATCCTAGAGGAAGCAAAAATAAGTAATTGAGGTACACAGCTGCAAGTCTTCCTGCAAATTGCATCTTAACACTGTAAATCTCGTATGTTTTGCAAAAACCTTGTTTTACAAACTTAAGTGTGTGGATTTATTCACAATACATGAATTTTTGTTATACAAGTACAGAACTACATATGCTTTAAAATTTTCCTTCAATTAATACCTTCAACAGATTTGAATTTGCAATTGAGACTGTTCACCAAATTTCTGCAAAGATAAAACCTCATGCAAAATATAGTCGATTTACAGTAGTCACAAAATAGGCTTCAGATGGCACCAAAGATATAACATTTAGTCTCATCTCTTTAATCCAACAACCATTTAATAAAGAGGTTTATTTTTTGATGACTCAGTAACATTATCTTTGTATTAGAATCATGCAACTGTAAACAGCATCGATACAGGTCTCCAATTCTATTATTACCTTCTCTGGAGGGAACTGTTCGGCTTCAGTGTTGTCCGGTGGGGTTACAGTATCCAACCGAAGTCCAAGGCACTATACTCCACCAGACATCACTATAGGAGGATTGTTCCTAAGGAAAAAGGTTGTGATAGATCAATACACCACAATTCACATGATATCATGTGACAATATATAATGTCAGTGAGTGGCAGTAGTGCCCACTGAAACAGGCGTAATGACCATTTCCAGGTGTAGTACATGTATCGTTAAATAACTCATTGTAGTTAGCCAATCGGAACTTGTCATGTGATGTATTAATGTTGTATTATGTGTTGGCAGATCATTAGAGTCTGTGTAGTTGGCTTGTATAGACCTAGATCTGTTGTTACAATATGTAATGGCATATTGGGGTCTGTGCTGTGTGCAGTTGCATGTATGTTAGAGGGTCTGTACTTGTTGCCACAAGGAAGCAGTTACTCCATGATCTTTTCTTATTCATGACTGTGCAATATACTTTGAACTTGGAAGCATGTAATGCAACGTTTTGTGACTTCAGCTGGCAAAACTACTCCATAGAATTTAGAACAATTAACAGTTGTATGGTACTGGTTCGGTTGCAGTAACTGGTGCAGATCCACTGTACATGAGACAAGATGGTAAATCATTCCCGTTTTTTGATTTGATATTATTGCAATAATGGGATATATGGTTGTTGGAGTATTGAGAATAGAATGTCAATATTATGTATGGATCCAGTATGAAATTTGCCTTACAAAGAATTACTTTTTGTCCTTTACCAAATAGAATATAGAAATAGAAAATATAATACATTTGTTTGCAGGTTTATAATGTACACACAACTGAGGACAGAATAGAACCAGATCAGCTGTTTCATAATATATTGGCAGATCAAGGACTACTTTGTTCATGCTCATTAGGGTTTCAAGTCAACAGTGTGGGCAAATCATGGACTACTGGTACCTTGTTCAGTCTAATTTGGGTTTCAAGTGATTAGCCTACACAAATTGGGGACCACTTTGTTCATTCTAATTAGGGTGTCAATGGATCAGCATAGGCAAAAAAAGGACTACTTTGTTCATTCTAATTAGTTTAAAGTAATTAGAGTAGGCAGATCCAGGACTACTTTTTACATTCTAACCAAGGTTAGAATGGGCAGATCAGGGTCTACTACTTCGTTCTAATTAGGTTTTCAAGTGATCAGTGTAGGCAGATCAGAGTCTACTTTCTTCATTCTAATTAGGGTTTCAAGTGATCATTGTAAGGCAGATCAGGGTCTAGTTTGTTCTTTCATATTAGGTATTCAAGTGATCAGTGTAATCAGATCAGGGTCTACTTTGTTCATTCTAATTAGGGTGTCAAGGGATCAGCATAGGCAAATAAGGGACTACTTTGTTCATTATAATTAGTTTAAGGTAATTAGAGTAGGCAGATCCAGGACTACTTTTTACATTCTAATAAAGGCAAGAAGTGATAAGCATGGGCAAATCAGAGTCTACTTTCTTCATTCTAATTAGGGTTTCAAGTGATTAGTGTAAGCAGATCAGAGTCTACTTTCTTCATTCTAATTAGAGTTTCAAGTGATTAATGTAGGCATATCAGGGTCTACTTTCTTCATTCTAATTAGAGTTTCAGGTGATCAGTGTAGGCAGATCAGTGTCTACTTTGTTCATTCTAATTAGGTTTTTATGTAAATAGTCTACACCCTTATCTGCCATTGCATGATTTGAGTTTATGTTTCTCACAGTTGAGCAAAAGTTTTATACAGGTACCAGTAAATACAGTAAATGGCATGTTTAGCAGAGATTAATCTGTTTGAATCAAAATGTGTTTCAATTTTGCATTAAATAGAATATCTAACAGGCAAATTTCATTTGCATAAAATTTGAATGCTTTATATTTAAATTGTATTTATCATATCTGTATCTTGAACTGTGATGTTGTCACTATATATACAAATGACACAATTTAAAAACTATATATATTAATGAATCACATATCTGCAATACCATCACGCCTGTTATTTTACTGTCCTATTTATAATGTACTGTCTATACTCATTTGTAAGTCAAGTCCAACTGCAAACAACATAGACCATAATATGCTGTCACATAATGTGCCAGCAGATTAGGGTCTACGTTGTTTGTTCTACTGGTTATTCCTAACAAACTGCATAGACCCAGATCTGCTGGTGCAACGGCAGATCTGGGTCTGTGCAGTTTGCAGTTGGACTCGACTTATAAGTGAGTACATATGGTACTGTTCTTTATTTTAGAGCTTGTACTTCTGTTCATATTGAAGATTTTATTTAACCTTCATTTATTCAGTTTGGTTTTTATGTTCCTACTGATTGCAGCGGGGACATCTTGATTTCGTCCAGTTTATACCTCTGTCTGTATGTCTGTCCACACATCTGTCTTCAGAAGCTTGTTAGCAAGATAAATACAACAAATAAAACACATTTTGGACCAATTAAATTGAATAGGCATATTTGTATCCATTTGCATATGACCTGATTGGATTTTTAGGTCATTACAGTAATTTTTACATTTTTTACACATGATATACATATGTCCATCTGTATGTTATGTTCTCAATTTCATGTCTGCACAATAACCTAAGTTCTTCACCATCTACCATTACCTAATTTTGTGTATGGCTTGCACTTGAGTTGAGGAAGAAGCCTGTTAATTTGGGGTTAAACGACAAAAGGGCAAGGTCACTGACTAAAAGAAGAAAAATGTTTTTTGCACAATAACAGACATGGACCATACTTTGTGGATGGCTTGCTCTTGGGATAAGGAAGAAGCCTATTGATTTGGGGGTCAAAAGATCAAAGGTCAAGGCCACAGTGGCTGAAAAATGAAAGATGGTTTCTGCATAAAAATCAGAGTTCTCAACCATGTGCCTTCACCAAAATAGACCATGTACTTTGAACAAACTTTGTGGAGGGCTTGCACTGAAGGAATTGATGAGGCCTCATGATTTTTGGGTCAAAGGTCAGAGTCATTTTGACTCAAAGAATAATGGATGTTGTACAATAACTTTTATTCTTGAATAAGTTCCTTGACCAAACTTTGTGGATGGCTTGCACTTAAAGTGACAAAGAAACCCATAGATTTGGGGATCTAAAGGTCTAAGGTAATGGTTGAACTTGTGTGACTTTGACTTCTTGTCAGAAACTTTGTTTGCATGATCAAGCAAAAACTGCTTTAGGTAGACAAATGAAATTTAGTAGGCATGTATTGGACACATATTCCAAGGGTTGTGGGTTCAAAACCCACTCAGGCCAGCTTGGGTCAGCTGCCTCTGTGTATCCTTGGGAAAGACACTTAGCTCCCATTTCCTCAGCATGATATAGCCAATAATGAATTAAAAGTGCCGTTAAAACCCACAAAAACAAACTAAATATTATCACAGATATCAACTGCAAACTTTTGTTTATACCATTATAACAAAACCCTTATTTCAATAGACAGTGTCACTCATCATTGTTATCGTGCCTTTGCTTTAATAGCAATTCAGAATTAACACATGTAAACTATTTTGGACACCCTTTAAAAAGGGTTGTCTGGCAGTAAAATAAATCTGTCGCTATCAATTGCTGTAGTACATGATGATGGTTAACCTTAAGCAAAAGTTATGTTTTTTATATAACAACTTTGTTTTCATCCCAGTATGTCCAAAAATTTATTCCAGTGAATGTTTAATACTGATAATTATATTGAATCATAATGAAGAAGTAACCTTACAGTTAGTGAAAACTTTAATAATGACTTTAATTTAATTGTTTAACTTTAATTGTTTTACCCCTGTGACTTATATTCTACACATCTACAATTACATCAGTACTAAATAACCTACTTGTGTTTCTGTATTGTTAAATACCAAACCGAAACTTTATTCCACACATGCTTCTCATTATCTTCATTGTTTCCTTTGAAGTCAAGACATGATTTTCAAAACAAGCAATTCAAATATAATAATTTTATGATACTTTTGTTTTTCTCTCAATTATTTTGCAAAATATTGTAATGATTTATTAATTTTATATTTTTTCTTTCCAGTGATGATGTAATCAACAGCAAAGATGATGATTTCATTTTTGAAGACTTTGCTCGTTTACGTCTCAAAGGACATGAGGGGGATGACACAGAAGCATAATTTTGTGTTATAACATATTTATTTTCATCACTATGGAAACCCAGAAATTGATTATCATGAAGTGACTGTATGGTGAATAATAGCTGACTAACAGTGTACTATCCATGCAAAAGTTATCATAGCATAGTTGTTATAGTTAAAGAAGACTGACAAGAGTTAAACATTAAAATAATATACTAGTCAAGTGATTTATATAGCACATCATTATTGGTATGTAATTGTCACATGACAGTATAAATAATATATGGTTATATTGAAGTTTACCTTTGTTGACAATATAATATGTATATATGGAAAAAAAATTCAAGTTAAATCACTATTATAGAAATGGGTTCAGAACTTTATCTTGGGTGTCTCAGGTGGTTAGAGCACCCATTTAAAGTTAGAGAGGTTCTGGGTTCGAGTCTTTTATCCATCTATTCAGTTGTTCATGTGTAATTACTTCTGACACTATTACCCAATTACATTACCTCAGTCTAACCTTTGTCACCATTACCAACTTAAATTACCTCCATCTTATCTTTTCTGTGTGACTTAATTACATTACCTCCATCAAATCTTTGACACCATTACCAACTTAAATTACCTCCATCTAACCTTTTCTGTGTGACTTAATTACATTACCTCTGTCTAACCTTTTCTATGTGACATAATTAAGAAATTATGACTTATAAAGATGTATATGTTAACATAAATAATACCTGTGTTCAGTGTTGCAATTTTTAAATAATTCCCAGGCATGCCAGTTGGAGCAGATTGTGTAAAAAAAATTGCAACATTGAAAACAGAGATATGTCTTTTGAAATATGTACTTTTTTTCAAGTTATTATTTTGATACCAAAATAAAAAAAATGGTCTGCCCATTTACACCAGTTGCACTCCATTGACCTACCATATATACTCTCTCATAAGTTAGATCCAATTAGGACTAATCAGTAGGACACACAATTAGGACTAATCAGTAGGACACACAATTAGGACTAATCAGTAGGACACAATTAGGACTAATCAGTAGGACACACAATTAGGACTAATCAGTAGGACCCACAACTAGGACTAATCAGTAGGACCCACAACTATGACTAATCAGTAGGACACACAATTAGGACTAATCAGTAGGACACACAACTAGGACTAATCAGTAGGACACTCGACATTAAACCTGATCTGCCGGTGCATTACGTGATGGCAGATCAGGGTCAATTTGTTTGCAGTTGGACCCGACTTATAAGCAACTATATATAGTATTCCTTTAATTTTTGTTTCTCCATTTACAGCAGAGATGTTATGGTGTTGCTTGCATGATGGGAATCAATTAAGAAAAGTTTAAACATTGATACTTTTTTGTGATTATGTACAATTATTCAAACTCTTCACACAAGAAAAGGGCATGAAAATGTAACGGATCATTAGTTTTCCCTTCAGACTCTTTTATAGATCTCATTTTTATATCTTGTGCTCACGCAACAATCGGTTACAAATAGGTTAGAGAAATAGATCTTTCTGATATTTGCTCTAAGCACCACCCATACTCAATTGGGTAGGAATATCCTTTTTAATGTATCAATAAGGATGACATTTTAGAGATTTGTCACTTAAACTCAAAGAAAGAAACATTTCCAATTTGAGCAAAATCACAGCAACATATTCTGAGTTACTTCACTTCAAAGTTACTGTACATTTTCTATATACAGCTTTCCCTTTCTATAAGGCCCTTCATTCTAACACTGTTCCATTTATAAGGTTGGTATGGTCATAATTAGGAAGTTCCATTTATAAGGTTGGTATGGTCATAATTAGGGAGTTCCATTTATAAGGTTGGTATGGTCATAATTAGGGAGTTCCATTTATAAGGTTGGTTTGGTCATAATTAGGGAGTTCCATTTATAAGGTTGGTATGGTCATAATTAGGGAGTTCCATTTATAAGGTTGGTATGGTCATAAATTAGGGAGTTCCATTTATAAGGTTGGTATGGTCATAATTAGTGAGTTCTGTACAAGTTCATTTTTTATGGCCAGTTCCCAAAGCTAACTAGATTACAAAAATTATGTAACCACTCACACAAGGCCTCTCCAATTGACCCCTCCTTGGCCAAGGGTGGCATCTTTCAATTACCAGTAACTATTGCATGACACAAATTTCAATTCATGTATCACCATGTCACTCAAACCCTAACACATGCCAATACCTATGGACTGCCGACCAATGCTATCACTGGCAAAAGTGTGAAAATCACATTACAGATGAATTGGCAGCAAGTCGGACATTCAGGTCTAATGTTTATCATGTATCTGACTGCCACTATATATCTTATGCAAATTCAAATCATCATAACCTGAACATTTTTCAACTGTGAAATTTTCAGTATGCACTAAAATATGAACACTACCATCTATACTCGTGTACAAGCTAGGTCCAAATGCAAACAACATAGACTCTGATCAGCCATCACATAATGTGCTGGCAGATCAGGGTCTATGTTGTTTGTTCTACTGATTAGTCCTTACAAACTGCATAGACCCAGATCTGCGGCACATTATGCAACAGCAGATCTGGGTCTATGCAGTTTCCAGTTGGTATCCGCATATGCGCGAGTATATACAGTAATTCACATCGGGTAAGTATCAACATAAAATACTTTGATTATTTTATGCTGTGCTATGCTAATGAGTAGGGTATAGTTATTTCTGCTCTGACAATAGGTCAGTTGATTGCTAGCAAATTTGACAATAGGTCAGTTGATTGCTAGCAAATTTGACAATAGGTCAGTTGAATTTGACAATAGGTAAGTTGATTGCTAGCAAATTTGATGACAATAAGTCATTTGATTGCTAGCAAATTCGACAATAGGTCAGTTGATTGCTAAACAAATTTGATGACCAGCATATTCAGGTGGCCAGACAAAAGTTTGATTAACCAACTTAGGCAAATAATAAGAATTTTTATATATAATGTATACAATTACAAGTCTTTATAACTTCAACATTTTTCATCAAGTTTTTCTGAAAGTTTTGCATTATACTTGTAGGTCTTGCTTTAATCACTGGGTAATTTTTCAAACCAAAAACTGTAGGTCATGAAAATAGTAGAATCCTTCATATGCATCAATTAAAGATGAGAACATTCCATTCTCTGGGTTAGAATTCTGCATCAGACACTGAGCAGAGTGATGGATCTTTGCCTAGTGTCTGATGTAAAGTAATGGAGCTTTGCCTAATGTCTGATTCAAAGTGATGGAACTTTGCGTAGTGTCTGATGCAAAGTGATGGAGCTTTGCCTAGTGTCTGATGCAAAATAATGGAGCTTTGGCTAGTGTCTAATGCAAAGTAATGGAGCTTTGCCTAATGTCTGATTCAAAGTGATGGAGCTTTGCCTAGTGTCTGATGCAAAGTGATGGAGCTTTGCCTAGTGTCTGATGCAAAATAATGGAGCTTTGCCTAGTGTCTGATGCAAAGTAATGGAGCTTTGCCTAATATCTGATGCACAGTGATGGAGCTTTGCCTAGTGTCTGATGCAAAGTGATGGAGCTTTGCCTAGTGTCTGATGCAGAGTGATGGAGCTTTGCCTAGTGTCTGATGCAAAGTAATGGAGCTTTGCCTAGTGTCTGATGCAAAGTGATGGATCTTTGCCTAGTGTCTAATGCAGAATTCTAATCCTGAGGGTGGAATTTTCCTATCCAACACCAAACTCCTATTCCTGAATGAAAAATGAGGTTCAAAGTCCAAATCACATATATGTAACTTTTAAACAGCAAAACACCCATTGAAAGTTTCCTTGAGACTGAGTGTAAAAAAATTAGGTTTACACTGAAAAGTTCAGTGTAAGCTTGAAATTATGTTTAAACACATTGTAGTGTTTAGAGAACAGTGGTTGAGATGGCTAAGGTAATGGCAATACACAGCATCTGAATTGTGTACTGCAGATAGTTTGCGCAATGATACAAATATGAACAGGTAAACAGATAAAATCCACTATTACCCATATGATTAATATAGATGGAAAAAAGTGATGATATAATCCTTAATTAAACTTTGATATATAATTGATTCACCCTTCATAAATAATAATGAGAATATAATATTTTTTAATTTTTTTAAAAAAATAACAAATACAACTGTGGGGGTGGGGGGTTCAATTCAAAATCAGACTTCATGTAGCTAGGGTCGATCAGTGTAAACATCCTGTTTGCGAGACACTTAATTTTAGCCTCTGTTCATTGTAGTACGTAAATGTGCAATTAAAAAAAATTCTTGATTGCTGTAAAAGAAAGCTCAAGTGATGATGGAAATCTGGAAGTTTTTGTTATTTTGTGTGCTCTATGCTTGCTGTAGAAGTGAAAATAGCCACAGGGTCAGGATAAAAGTCATGTGTGAGGTAGGATAAAGATCTTCCACATTGCGTTCCGCCTAGAAAATGTTCTATCCATACTGATAAGAAATGTGAAAAAGAATGAATAAGGTTGATTGATGTGTTGGAAAGGTCAGTTGGATATGATTATATTACCAGATCCACTTTCATTTAACACGTGTGCAAGTCAAGGATGGAAAAAGATGTACTTTTCCTCCAGGGATTTGCGAAAGAATAAATTTTGATCACATTCCCCACCTCCATCCCCCTTCCACATTTTGCAGGGAAGTGTGATTTGTTAGGTAATCACCCTTTGATTCAGGTTAATCATATTTCTGCTTCACCAAAGTTGCCCAATTGCCTATTTATTTCTCCCATTTATGTATATAAATGTATGTATAGTGTTGTAGTTTAAAGTGAAGGATGTATATGTTTATATAAGCATTTAAATTAGGTGGTCCTCTGGGGTCTGAGACAGGAATGAAAGGAAGTTTGTGTACTACCCTCATCATAAAAGAAGAAAATGATATACCAATCTCTCATTTATTAATTGTATTTTTACATTTTCATGGCTTATTTAACAAGCGTTTTAACTCGAACAAAACATGATTCCTTTCCTAATTATGTACTAATTTTTAATTGCTTTTTAAGAATAAGGAATTGGAAATTGTATTACATAGGAATTGTATATTTTCATAATCCCTAAAAACTTAACATTTTCATTGATTCAGCAGATAGCATACAAATGAACAAAGTGAGTTGAAAGAAAGAATAGTTCAAAGAAGGAAAGAAAGAAAAAAAGGAAAATTCATTTTGAGATCATCAACTTCATCTTAAGATAGCAAGATGTTGATATGTTTTGATTTTAATAAATAATATTTGTATCATTAGAGTTTTTAGTAATAAATCATGATGAATAATTAAGATATTAATACAGTGTCATGTGATCGCTGATTGGACAGGGTGTTCTTCCGAAAGCATAGATCTTGAACTATGCAGATAGGTAGCAACATAGGGTGTCATGTGATCACTGATTGGACAGGGTGTTCTTCCAAAACCATAGATCTTGAAATATGCAGACAGGTACCAACATAGGGTCTACATTAGTTCACTTTAATGAAAAAAAATATATGCAAATTATGGAAATAGGATTTCTTCAGAATGATTGACAAGGGAATCACTGTTATGATTCAAACTGGAAAACCATTCAAGTCAAAGTTATTTTAATAGAATAAAATTCCTTGCTGAGATCACGAAGTAATTAAGAAATTGGTCTCACTTTACAGTATTGGAACCTTTGTGTCTGGATTCTTTTTTACTCCCAGTAGGTCTGTACAACTTTGTTCTGGTATTAATGGCAATTTGTATGAACAGAAAAATGCCAAAAAGTTGTAAAATAAACAGAAAAGAGACAATCAGGTGAACAGTGTACCAAGATGCAAGAAAATCAGGCACATAGATTACCAGAATGTCCACAGATTACCAGAACAATTACACAGGTTCCAGTACTGTGTGCTTGTTTTCCTGGAAAATAGCAGCCCATTTATTGCTGTATTTATTTTCACATCATTGTAACTGATGAAACGAA
Organism: Margaritifera margaritifera; assembly: GCA_029931535.1. Lineage (NCBI taxonomy): Eukaryota > Metazoa > Mollusca > Bivalvia > Unionida > Margaritiferidae > Margaritifera > Margaritifera margaritifera. The sequence goes on from JAQPZY010001494.1 coordinate 555,667, forward strand.
AAAAAAAAAATTTATAATATACGATGTTCTTTCACCAGGCTTATGAAGTCTTCTCTAGGACAATGTCATGTGTAAATATTCCTTGTCAGACCAGAAAAAGAGTTATTATTTTGACATTAAGAAACTCTTGCTAGTTTTACATGACCTTTGCCCAGGTATAATTTTTCCATTATGTGAGAGGTAATAGAATCGTATTTGATTCTTAATGAATTTGAGATTCATGGATAAAAGCATGCCATAAAATGGAGATTTTATCAGAGAGTTTGAAGGATGCCATATATACTCACAAGTTGGGTCCAACTGCAAACAACATAGACCCTGATTTGCCATTGCATTATGCACCAGCAGAGCAGGGTATGTGTTTTTGTTATACTCGTAACTGCATAGACCCAGATCTGCCAGGGCATTATGAGATGGCAGATCTGAGTCTGTGCAGTTTGCACTTTCACCAGACTTATAAGTGAGTGTATATGGTACTAAGAAATTGCAAACACTGCACACAATATTTCTATATATATTTTGATCTGTACATATGCTTCTAGCTTCTTGCCAGTGAAATAATGTTATTATAGAATATCCCAGTTATGTTGTATAATTATCTTAAAATAGATTCTTATGATTTACTATGTAACGGCTGTTATATTATCAGTTTTATTCTAAATGCTATTGCTTTTTAAAGTCATATTTAACACTAGTATAATTATTGAAATTTACTATTGCTTTTTAAGGTTATATTTAATACAAGTATAATTATTGAAAAATACTATTCCTTTTTAAGGTCATATTTAACACTAGTATAATTATTGAAAAATACTTTTGCTTTTTAAGGTCATATTTAACACAAGTATAATTATTGAAAAATACTATTGCTTTTTAAGGTCATATTTAACACTAGTATAATTATTGAAAAATAATATTGCTTTTTAAGGTTATATTTAATACAAGTATAATTATTGAAAAATACTATTGCTTTTTAAGGTCATATTTAACACTAGTATAATTATTGAAAAATAATATTGCTTTTTAAGGTTATATTTAATACAAGTATAATTATTGAAAAATACTATTGCTTTATAAGGTCATATTTAACACTAGTATAATTATTGAAAAATACTATTGCTTTTTAAGGTCATATTTAACACTAGCGAGTCAAGATTCTTTAACTTTTTTAATTTCCACAGTTAATATTTATAATTGATCTAAAACAGAAAAGACTGGAATCATATACCATGCCAGTTATTTTCTTTAATATTCTACCTTATTCAAGGTCAAGGTCACTTATTTTATTCATGGAAAAGACCAATCATATCTTAAATAAGGCAACCGTTCAACAACTATCAGAAAAACTTTAATCAACTCAAAAATGTGAACAAGATTTGGAAAGGTCTGGCTGAAGAAAAGCTTAAATAAACATAGTGATACACTTATAAAATGTGCAGATGCTACTAATGAAGATATTGATATGCTAGTAAGATTTGTGGATGCAGCATAAAAGAGGTAATTTAGTACAAACATGTAAAATAAAAGAAATATTTTATTATTTTTGTAAAAATGGTCCCTAGCCATACTGAATTTAATATTGGTTTTAATGACTCTTCCCCATGTAGTTGAAGAATATTGTTTTCTTCGAGAGATTTCATTAGAAACCATGTATGATCATATCAAATAACTGTTCCACAAAATAAAAAAGAAATTGTGTTACATTTCAAAACAAGTTTTTGTGGATGCGCAAGTAGCAGAGGCAAGTCATAACTAAACTTTCATGTGTTGATGGCCCTAACTGAATAGTTATCTTGTTAATAACTAAACTTGTATGTGTTGATGGCCCTAACTGAATAGTTATCTTGTTAATATAAATTCTCGTTTGTGTTCCAGCCAATCCAGTCAATTGTTCAACATATTGATGGAAGATAACTCTTGAATTTCTTTTGATAAGTGAAGATAAAGCAGAATTCCTTCAGTAAATGATTTGGTTATCTCCCTTGGTGTTGGTAATCTGCTGCTTAGTAGACTGTCGTGGCATTTTGGCATTCTTATATTTAAGTGTAAAGAGCTTTTTTCCCAGGATGAAATTCGTTTTATTAACTTTGGTCTTTTGGGGAAATGTACATATGTGATCTGATATAATAATTAGACATATGCTAGTATTTTCAACTTCCCAAAATTAAAGTTTGGATAGTCTTTTTCCAATTTTATAACTGTATGTATTCCAATGCCATTATTTTTCATTAGTATAAAAAAGTACATGAAGAGTCTATTCTAGGATGCAGGATTCATGCTAATTTCTCAAAAACTGCATTGAAACATGAGCTGAATGTGTGAAAATCACGCATCATTTATAAGCCCTACCATTATTACCTGATAAATCGTTAAATCCTTTTTATAATTACAACATTCTCTCCTTTTTTGTCAAGAACAGGGGGAGAATTTCTCTCCTAAATTGTCAGTTCTAGGGTGGACTGAGTACATGTATATTTTTTCAATTAGATGATGATTGTCGTTTTCATGATAAAGAGATGTCGGCATGATTTTTGAAACTTTTTATCAACAAAACTGAAATGTGTATCATAAATATTTTCCATGACATTTTCCGATACCAACTGCAAACTGCATAGACCCAGATCTGCCATCGCATAATGTGCCAGCGGATCTGGGTCTATGCAGCTTGTAAGGACTCACCAGTAAAACAAACAACATAGTGCGCATTATACTATGGCAGATCAGGGTCTATGTTGTTTGCAATTGGACTTGGCTTATACGTGAGTAAACACGGTAGTCAGTGTCTTTGCAACACTGTCCTTTCTGCAACTGAAGTCAAATATGTATGTATGTATTGGGTTAAACATATACTGGCTATATGGTGCCAATTAAAAGTTTGTTCTGAAAATGTTAATATAATGAATTGCAAAAACATTTTAAGTAGTTAAAGCCTTCCAAATAAATATCAATATAAAGTACTACAAGATAAAAAGGTAAAGATGATAACATTCTGTAAAAGGTATATACAAATAAAAAAATCCATACAATAGAGGAACTGAAGTCTAAGAATCTTGTGCCATTTTTGGCTAGATACTGTACATAAAGTATAACAAATAAAAATGGTTTGGATGGTTGGATTTTGGATAATTAAGTCTACTGTAAAATATGGATGACAAGTACATGGTTTTTTTTATTAGTGTAGGTTATATGCACTTGATTTTTTATACGTGCTTATTGATTGTGAACTGTTCCTTGCAACAGTTATTTGTAAAGTTTAATTGATCATGCTTTTCAATGACTTTGAACAAGATATTACAGACAGGTGGTTGATTAAAGAAATAAATTATATCAAAAAGAAAAAAGAAGACTTGGAACAAAGAAAAAAGACCGATAATAGAACTAATCACTGTATTAATATAGCAGCAGATTGATAGTAGAACTAATCACTTGATTAATATCACAACAGATCAATAGTAGAACTAGTAGCACTAGTCACTTAATATCACAACAAATCAGTAGTAGAACTAGTAGCACTAGCCACTTGATTAATATCATAACAGATTGATAGTAGAACAAATCATGATTAATATCACAACAGTCGTCACATAAGGACATTTTACTGTAAATACTTGCTTATAAGTTGAGTTCAACTGCAAACTGCACAGACCCAGATCTGCCATCACATAATGCGACTGCAGATCTGGATTGAAGCAGTTTATTAGGAGTCCTCAGTAGAACAAACAACATAAACCCTGATCTTCCGGTGCATTATGCAACAGCAGGTCAGGAACTGTTTGCAGTTGTACTTGTATGCGAGCATACACGGTAAGTGTTGGACTTCTTTTGCTTTGTTTTTTTTATTGTTGTTTTATTTACCCACCTATAATGCCGCTTATTTTAGCTTTAAAAAAAGTACTGAATGGTCCATGCACTTATTTTTTGTATATGCTTATTTTTATGTTGGTGTTTGTTATCCAGATTTTAATGTATTTTAAACATTCAGTTATTGTGTTAATTTGAGGAAAACAAACAATTCCGATTTTGAGGTATAAATAAGGGCTCTACTGTACATTGTCATGCCATATACAGTATAAGAGTTCAATACAGTTACTCAAATGACAGAGAAAGCATCTGTTATAAACCAAATTTTTCATTATAGCAATAAATAAAACTTAGATTAGTTCATGTAATTTGTTATACTGGTGCAAGGAAATTGGTATCCGAGTTTATTGTAAACTGGTTCCAGAGTTTGTTTCCAAACGTCGTTTTAATTACCTGTATGCACACAGGATAAATATCTTTGGTTTAAAAGTTTCATGAACATAATTTGTTTAATTATTTTTGATTAATTTTTGTTACAAAGACTTCATTAGATATTAATTTTTGGTAAATACATTTACTTCATTTATCATCTGAGTATAGTAGATACATGATTTGTTCAAGGGAGATAATTCATCACTATCGTAAAATGCATGTACAAGGAAAACCTACCGTTTACACTCTTGTATAAGTCGATACCAACTGCAAACTGCATAGACCCAGATCTGCCGTCGCATAATGCGCAGACAGATCTGGGTCTATGCAGTTTGTAAGGACTAATCAGTAGAAGAAACAATACAGACCCTGATCTGCCGGTGCATTATGCGCCAGCAGATCAGGGTCTATGTTTTTTGCATTGGACCCGATTTATACGCGAGTATAGACGCACATGGCCACCGAGGTTTGTTTGCGTACTTTGTCAAAATCAGACGCTATGAAGGACATAAATTGCATATCTCTTCATGGCATCTGCTCATATCAATGACTTTAGTGTTGTGAGTGTATCTCCAAAGTTCGTTTGTTTGTAGTTATGACGTTATAGTACAAACAAGGGTGTAAACCACTTCATTATGAGTAGAAAATAAATGTTTTCTTGTCCACTTTGCCTAGCTCTGCCTCAGTTTATTCCTAAAAGTTTTGGGCTTTTTAAGTTTTTTGTTACTAGAAATGACCCATCAGTAATGTTTCTTAGCTGTCAATTTTTAAGAGAGAGTGTTCAGAATGAAATAATTTATTGGTATAAATAAGAAAGTTACATAAATACAGGGACCTCATGGTGTATAGAATAGTACTTGATTTTTCTGTAGTGAAAAATGAATTTTAGCAAATAGCCTTAAATGAATATAGATTTTAAAAAATGTAGGTCAAAATATGGGAGAAACTGATATGTTGGAATTGGTGGAAAATATAAAACATACCATATATACCGTTTATAATCGATTACAGGTTGATTCATACTGCAAACAGCACAGAACCAGATCTTCTGTCGCATAATGTGATAGCAGATCTGGGGTAATGCAGTTTATTATGGTGTAATCAGTAGAACAAACAACATAGATCATGATCTGAATGCATATTATGCGACGACAGATCAGGCTCTACGTTGTTTGAAGTTTCACTAGACATTTATGCGAGTAAAGACGGTATTTGAACTAATTGTAGGTGATTTTTGCTTATTATTTTGTTGTAAAATCTAGGTGTAAAATATTGCATCAATGTATAAAAATATATCACCCATGTTGTTAAATGGTGCTGATGCTTATTTGTAAACCTCAGTGTGACTATCTTTATGTGGTAAATTAAGATAAATATTGTAGTTGAATGTTTATGTTATGCAATGTTTTGTCCAAATATTTATAAATAAATGTATAAAACACAGCATTTGTGAAGCTTCATTTTTAACTAGCACACAGATAAGCTAGACATGGTGGTCACTTTTCCCATGGTGGCGGCATCAGCAATGGTTTTTATGACTCGTACTAACTATATCAAAATAATGGGAGCCAATCCCGAAATAGGTGAAATTAAATTAGAGTATATACGTGTTTGGAGGGCCATGATTGGTTGATAATGAAAAGTAAAATTTTTTTTAAATGAATCTTTTTAGAGCTTATCGTATCTGTAACTAAACAAAATAAAGACATTGTTCTATTGATGAAATTTCAATCCTTTTACAGACTTGACTTTGGAAAACTCCTTACTGAAATTAGCACCTGATTCATTAGTTGCAGAATTAAAAACACATGTAGATCAAAAAAATGCCGCGGCTCATATGGTTTTCTCCACTCGCAAGATTGCATCAAGGATGGGCCTAAACTAAGAGATATAAGTTTGATCATGAGCATTTAGGAATTTTAAGTTATTGAATTTTTAATATGATAGTGTTTCCATATTTTTACTCTGGGAATTGCATTAGTACAGCGAGTCCTTTAATAGTGTTGTGAATTACTTTGTTACACTTCTTGTTCTCCACCTTTTTGCATTTCCGCAAGTCCGTTCAGCTGCCCGTTCATCTGTTCATCGATTTTCACTCTGTAACTTTAAACTTGTTTGAGATAAATGGTGAAAATAAAATGTGTTTTAAACAAAAACAAAAAAAAAACATCGGAACATCATACTGAAATGCCTTCAGGAGGGATTCCATTCTTTCTTCAAATACGAATATTTGATTTTTAAGTAATGGTTTAATATCTCTGATAATAGCACTTCTGTCATCGTTATCAATAGCTGCACCGAAAACATGGGATACTGTAGCAAAGCTTGTTTTCCGCTTTTGTAAAACGGCGGATATATTTGTTGAAATGCTTCCATCGTCTTGTATTACCTCCATTTTCGGGTATTTCTTTTCACTATTATACCTTCTCAACCAATAGAGTTACAAAATATGTTTTGATCCAGTTAGACTTGTCCATTAAATCTGACTGAACTTAGTAGTAATGTATCAATAAAAATTAGATGTATATGAAACAATTTGTATCATGTACTATCGTAGTAATGTATCAATAAAAATAAGATTTAAATAAAACAATTTGTATCATGTACTATCGTAGTAATGTATCAATAAAAATTAGATGTATATGAAACAATTTGTATCATGTACTATCGTAATAATGTATCAATAAAAATGAGATTTATATCCAACAATTTTTATAGTGTACTATCGCAGTAATGTATCAATAAAAATGAGATTTAAATAAAACAATTTGTATCATGTACTATCGTAATAATGTATCAATAAAAATTAGATGTATATGAAACAATTTGTATCATGTACTCCAGAAGGCTTTATAGTGGATAAAAATGTCTGAGTACAGAAATTGATCTTGAAACACAAGACACAATTATCCATTATTAAGGTGCTGAACAATTGTGAATTTGTCCAGAAGTGTAGAACTAACAATGTTAGGTAAATTCTGTAAAGTTGTTAACTCTGTAAAGATATTTACAATCGGACTTGTTTAATGTTGAGATCGCGTTCATTTTTTTTATTATTATTATTTATTTTTTTTTACTCAAAGACTTTTCGTGACTACAGGCAGGTCTGTTAGTCACGAAATTGAGCATAAAAATTGAACTCGTGCTAAACTTTCTAAACTTTTAATCTCCTTAAATTCGCTCGGAGTAAAATTATAATAAAAAATGTAGGATAATCTTTTGTTTAAATGTGTACATCCGAGCTAAATGTAATGACATTTAGAAACTCTTAAGCATGGATTTTGATTTAGGAGTTTCGAGTATGGGTTCAAATTTTTTTTCTCAAAACGTTTCGTGACCATGGGGCTACAGGCTACCGGCCCCGTACTCTCGTAACGTTTGGAGCAAGAAACTCGGCTAAAGTTTCAAATTCGAAAATTTACTGCTAAATATTTCTTATTAGAATGAAGTTAGAAACCACAGCGGCCATTTTTAAAATCTTGTTATTGATACTCCACCTCAATGGCGGGTCATATCCACATGGGGTTTTCTCTAAAAGACTTCTTATGATACCTTGTCGGTTTTAAATGAAAATGGTGCCGATCTGACATCCAATATGACCACCACAGCAGCCATTCTGAAAATCTTGGTATTGCTACTCTTCCAGAACGGAAAGTCATATCAGTATGGTGTTTTCACCGAGAGACGTGGTGTCTAGTTGGTGTTAAATACAAATTTCACCGAGAGACGTGGTGTTTAGTTGGTCTTAAATAAAACTTTCACCGAGAGACTTGGTGTATAGCTGGTCCTAAATAAAAATTTTGCCGATCTGATATCCCATATGGCCACCACCGCGGCCATCTTGAAATCGTATCGCTACTGATCCTATGTGGAAAGTCATATCGATATTGGGTTTTCACCAGAAGACTTTGTATGACGTCTAGTTAGTACTCAATGAAAATGTGCCGATCTGACCTCAAATATGACCGTCATGACAGCCATCTTGAAAATATTCTTGTCGATACTCCTCCTAAAAGTCATGTCGAGTTTTCGGCAGAAGACTTATTATCGTGTCTAGTTGATCATGAATGAAAATTATGCCAATCTTACATCCAATGTGGCCGCGATGGCTGCTCTTGACAATTTTTTTATCGCAATTCCTCCAAAATGTATGGTTATATAGACATAGGGTTTTCACCGAAAGATTTCTTACGATATCTAGTTGGTCCTAAATGAAAATGGTGTCCCGTAGACATCCAATATGGCTGCCACAATGAACATATTGAAATTTTTTTCACTAATTCTCCTGAATAGAATTTCATGTTGGCATGGGTTTTTAACTAGAGGTCTCCTAATGGTGTATAGTTCGTTCTAAATGAAAATGGTGCCGATCTTATATCTTTTTATAGCGGCTAATTTGAAAATCGTATAGCTCAAGAATATAAGAGATGGTAAAAAAAAAAAAAACAGCAGTTAAAAAGAAGAAATAGTCTTGTCTTGAATTCCTGGAAATTCTGTTCAAAGAGTAGAGTGTCAGTCCTTCGAGGAACTCGTTTAAAATATAGTATATGACCTAAACCGTGCGAGATACAGACTTGAAACCGGGGGAAAGGTTGGAATGGGGTCCTAATTATGTAAATCGCATTCAATTTTAGATTCAACTACTGGGGCTGGGCTCGAAAGAAGTGAATAAACAACTTAGAGAATGAGAACACTGATCTTGGTGCAGATATATTGTGCACAGATCGGGGGTCTTATTGCCCATTAAATACGGGATCATCTCTGCAGTGGAAGCCGTTATTATCAAATGAGACTATAGTGTTAAAAAAGAGAAAGAAACCATTGAAACTGGTGTTTATATATAAATAAAACTATGTGATGAAAATGATATCACTGCGATCTGCTTTTGCTGGGTTAGTCCATCACAACACATGGAACATTCCGTAGGATTTATGAGTATTACATTTTGCAATATAAAGCATTAAAATGTTGTGAATCCATCCTATTTATCAGTCACGTATCTCCCTATCTATTTCAGTATTGCCATCCTTGTTCCATTATTTACTTACCTGTCCATGAGGCTAAGTGAGCTTTTGGTATGACTACGTCTGGCGAGCGTCTTTTGTCCTCCGTCAATATTTGCCATTCACAATATCTTCTTAAAACCACTAGGTCGATTTCAACCAACTTTATCAAATAGCATAATTGTCTGACGGACTTTGATGTTTCACAAAGTATGCTGATCCACCATCAAATATGGCTGCCGTTGCTAAAAATAGAACACCTTTCAAAGACTATTTCTCAAAAACCTCTCTACGGAATTAAACCAAATTTGACATTTGATCCTGGCATGGAAGTCTTTCAAGTTTTACAATGATGTCGATTGTCTTCCCATACTGCCGTCGTTACGCCAAAAACAAACCAAACAACTTCACAAAAACTACCCAACAAAATTTGACCTAATTAGATGAAGGCCTTTAATGATTGTATATTGAAATGGATCGACCATAAAATATGCCCTCTGCCAGGAAAAATAGACAAACTATTAAACAACACCTCATAAACCGGGCAACAGAATTTGACCACATTTGAAGAAATTCTGTCTACTATCTACAGATTTCTCGGCTAACTGGACTTGCATTTGGGCCTCTTGTCTATCTGTCTATCTATGTGTGTATCTATCATCAGTGGGTTGCCATCTATTTGTCTCTCTCATACTAGTTTTCCTTCATATTGAGCACTAATCAGGTCAAGAGTTTATCAATATGTTTCAGTCATAAATCAGATTAATTATTTTAGTCGTGTACATCTGACGAATGAATAAAAATCAATAAAATGAACATAAATGTCAGGTGAAATATTGTAACCATGTTTTCGCTTTGATGGGTTTTGGCCCATATTTGCTGTTTATAGACATATATACAGTGTATGTACCGCCTTTTGCCCGTTGGGTCTTGATCAGAACTTCGACATATGCTGATAATATCAACAACATCCTCTAGGCGGTGTGTGACTGCAAAACTTCACTGATTCCACATTGTTAAAATAACACTACCTCTGCCGTTGGTGCTTGCTTACACACTGACCCAGAGCAGAGTCTAAAATAACATTTTCAATCTCTGTCAACTACAACATAATACGAATGTAAATTGGAACTTTTATTTTAAATCGATTGTACAGTAAGTTTGCACAACTCTCAACGTTTTAGATTTTGTTTGGGTTGAGAAAACCAGTGCACTCTGAGAAACACTGTACACTTGAAAGTGTCCAGACTGGGAATCGAACCCAAGACCGCATATGTGTCAGTAAAACAGAAAACTTTTGATTTTTGATGAGAAAAACTGTTATTTATTTAATTGGCGTCATAGTAGAAAACTTCTGTTCCAAAATGTTCACGGAGTTATTTCTAACACAAGCGTTTAAGTACGTGACAAGTAAATACTACTACCTGGTCATCTCTCCAGCATTCGTAGCGACAAGTCTTGAATAAAGTTTAAAGTTTGGAAGGTAGGGCATATTTTTATACATCAACTGAAATTAATGATTAAGTAAACATATCTGTATTTAATTCAATGTTTTTGTACGTTTTAATTCTACTTCAGAGATGAATAATCTGTCACATTTTCAGACATATTACAAATCCCAAATCCTATTCAAGAATAAATTTATTTTAAAATAATTAGTAATACAAAGAAATTGATCAAACGAAGCAAAAGTATCATTTAGAATGGACGTAATACAGTTTGTTTGCCTCATTTTACGTGACATGATCTCTCACAGACGAAAATGAGGTGACGATTTCCAGACCAGTATTTGGTAAATAAAGAATTTAGCACCGATCAGTTTTACACCATAACACGTGTCCCGTAACCCTTTGTATTGGCATGCCGACCAGTTGTACGCTCCATTACGCAGAACAACTCGTACCCTGAAACCAAATTGATGAAATTGCTGATAACCAGACGGGTTCTGAACCGTGACAAGTTCAATATGACTGCATCCCTTTCTGCGGCAAAGAAAACCATTGGATGTTTGGTGTCAGAAGTGGGATTGACTTATTAGGCTGTAATATGACTCAATGTTAGAAAGATCAAGTGTTAACAGGTTGTCTCTGTTAAAAAATTATAACAGAGGATTTATTTAACATACATGTTTTAAGGTGGTGGGTACACCCTTTACAGTATTGTTTTGCTCTGTATTATTGTTCTTCACAGCAGCACAATTTGATTTTGGTAATAGTGCACAATATACAATTTTTGTTCCATCGGTATGCATGTTTGAGATTTTACGTTTTTAATAATAAAATATTCGATGTAGCCCATCTCTTCCTCTTTCCATGAAACTAAAAAATGATTTCAAGCATAAATAAAAAAAGAAACAAAAATAGAATCCATTAGTTCATGCATTCAATCATTTGCAGCACAAAAATATGAATAAAAATACATCAGACAGCATTTTTAGAATGTTCAACAGTCGCTCAGATCTCTCCATGAAGCGGGAATAATTGTTTCAGAATTGAAGAAACAATTTTATAGGAATATATATGTTTCTAATAAAATAAGATTTTAAAGAGTCAATGTATGCACTTGTTCCTGTTTTTCACGGTTTGTTTAATTTTTGTACCTATTTCAGGAATGAATAATCTATTAAAGTTTCAGAAATATATTGCCAATCCTAAAACCCATTGAAGAAAAAAATGAATTAGGATCATAACGAATGAAATGTTATATGCTATATGGGATTGATAGAGAGAAAAAAAACATATTGACTTTTTGACTAACTTAAAAACTGTCCATGAGTCATATCAAGCAACAAACAACTTTATTAATCAAAGCAAAGTTATCATTTAAAACAAACGTAATAAAGCTTTATGTCAGTCATGCCACATGATCTTCCACAAACAAATGATTTGACGATTTCCATATCTGTATTTAGTAATTAAGCAAGTAAGCACCCATGAATTTCACTTCTTTGTACATGTGCCGCATGACCACCATAATACCTTTCCACCCTTTGTTTTGGCATGCCGACAAGTCGTAGGCTCTATTGTGCAGACCAACTTCTCCCCCAAAACCAAATTGATGAACTTGCCAGACGGGTTCTAAACCGTAACAATTTAAATATAAACGCATTCCTTAATGCGGAAAAAAATTAAAATTTGGCGTCAGAAGTGGGATAAACTTACTCATTTATAATATGACTCGATATGGAATGAAATAGGTGTTAACAGGTTTGTCTCAGATCAAAATTTACAACATGGGAATTACTGAACACACAAGTCTATGATGACTGGGACACTGTTCTCTGTGTGTGTGTGTGTGTGTGTGTGTGTGTGTGTGTGTGTGTGTGTGTTGTCATCCGAATGCATAATACATACATGAACCTTCGGAGAAAAGGGTACTTCCGTCTGTAATGAAAATATGACACAAAAGTCAATGTATGAAATTATTCTCCCAGTCTTTCAAGGTTTGTTTATGTTTAGTACTTGTTTCAGAAATGAATAATGTGTAACATCTTCAGAAAGATATTATATATACCAAAACCTGTGCAAGAAATAAACATATCAAGGATGATGATGAATTCAATGTTCTTTGTCATATAGGCTCGCAGGAGAAAAAATATATAGACTGACAAACTTCAAAAATTGTTAATGAGTCGTTTAAACAAACAAACAAATTACGTATCATTTAGAACAAACGCACTTAAGTTGTATTTCCTTTACGTTACATGATCTCCTTCCTCCTCCCGATATAAAATGATTTGAGGATTTCCAGACCAGCATTTGGTAAATAACAAATTTAGCGCCGATCAATTTCACTGGTTTCTACCTGTGCCGCTGGACCATAAGACTGTTCCGTAACCCTTTGTGTTGACATGCCGACCAGTCACAAACTGCATTAGGCGGGCAAGCTCCTACCCCGAAACCAAATTGATGAACTTGCTGATAACCAGACGGGTTCTAAACCGTGACAATTTAAATGTTAACACGTCCCTTTATGTGGCAAAGAAAACGTGTTATACTTGGTGTCAGAAGTGGGATTGACTTACTCTGTTATAATATGACTCAATATAGAGAGAAAATGTGTTAATAGCGTTTTCTCTGATCACAAATTACAACAGGGGACTTACTGAACGCACAGGTCTATAATGGCGGGAACACCCTTGAAAGCACTGATATGGTCTGTATTATTGTTCTTCACGGCAGCACAACTTGATTTTGGTAAGTTTGTAATATTAGAAATTGTTGCTCGATCAGAAAGTCTGCTTTTGATTATTTTCATCATTCCATGAAACAAGAAAATACATCTGAGATATTAAGTAATCAGTCAACCCGTCACATAAAAATGAAATAGAATACATTCATTCATTCATTATCTCAGTCATTGCAATACTGAAATACGATTTTTTAAAAATACATCAGACAATATTTTTAGAATGTGTTGAACATTAAAATACATAATAACTTTATTGTAAGAGTGTGTATAATCATTTACATTAAAATAACTTCATCTATAAATATCCGTCTGGCCTTCTCCCCAATCATTGTACAGTCCATCAACAGCCGTAATAAAAATGTCTCAAATGTTGGAGACAGTATCTTCTCATTTCTCCAAAGCTTTTGACAGGGTCCGTCATAAGAGTCTTCTGAAAAAAATGAAAAGCATATGATATACGACATTACTCGTTTTATATCTACAAAGAAGGTAGCAGAGATTTGCTATGATAGATACTTTGTATCAAATTTTATAATTGTATTTGTGTCAGTGTTCTGTAGGGTCTGTGCTAGGGGCGCTTCTTTTTCTTATTTCTATTAATGATATTGTTGGTACACTAAATTTCTCAAGTCATTTGTTTGCTGATGATATCTCATTTAGCTATATTAGTGATTTTATTGATCCTATTGAAAATGATATTAACCTTGATTTAAGTCGTATTCGAATTCGTCACGCAAATGGCTGGTAACTTTTAATCTACAGAAAACACATAGTATGCTCTTTTTTCCAAGTCAAATTGACAGAGCGCCGCAACTCTGCCTTAATAATATTTGCATAACTTGTGTCGATTGTCATATTTGTCTAGGAGATCTTTTAAATTCAAAAGGTAAGTGGACTGAACATATTGATAATTTGGTTTAATCAGCTAAGCAACAACAGGCAATGCTTAGAAAACTAAAGTATATCCTCTTTGAGGTTTAATTTAAGCATGCTCTTTATAGTTTTTATTTGACTATGTAGGTATAGATAGATAAATAGGGTTGAAAATGTAAACATAAATAATTGCAAAAACAAAACAGTTAAGATGATCAAGCCGTTCAAAACAATGTAAATATGTGGTACTACAAGATAAAGGATAAAACGTAAATATATTGGAAATTTTTAAAAGGTATATACAATAAAAGACAAAGGCAACAAATATGAAATCTTTAAAATATTATATTTGGAGACCGGTTGAGAGAGTTTGGAATCTTCAAGGAAGGTCAAAAAATTATACTTATTATTCAAGATTAGAAATAATTTGGCCGCCGATTATTTACAGTAACTATTGCCCGCTTTTGACTGTGAAAATATTAATTACATTTTAAGGAGTCACGACGATGTCAGTGAAAAATCGTCAGGATTGAGTCTTTTCACTCTTCATTCATTCCTTCTCTTCCTCTTCAAACCAGATACTCTTCCTCTTCAAACCAGATACTCTTCCTCTTCAAACAGATACTCTTCCTCTTCGAACCAGATACTCTTCCTCTTCAAACCAAATACTCTTCATCTTCAAACCAGATACTCTTCCTCTTCAAACCAGATACTCTTAATTCTTCAAACCAGATACTCTTCCTCTTCACATCAGATACTCTTCCTCTTCAAACCAGAAGCTCTTCCTCTTCAAATCAGATACTCTTCCTGTACAAATCAGATACTCTTCCTCTTCAAACCAGATACTCTTCCTCTTCAAGTCAGATACTCTACCTCTTCAAACCAGATATTCTTCATTCTTCAAAGCAGATACTCTTCGTCTTCAAATCAGATACAAATCAGATACTCGTCCTCTTCAAACCAGATACTCTTCCTCTTAAAATCAGATACTCTTCATCTTCAAACAGATAATCTTTCTCTTCAAACCATATACTCTTCCTCTTCAAACCAGAAACTCTTCCTCTTCAAACCAGATACTCTTCAACTTCAAACAGATACTCTTCCTCTTCAAACCAGATACTCTTCCTATTAAAACCTGATACTCTTCATTATTCAGACCAAATACTCTTCCTCTTCAAATCAGATACCTTTTCTCTTCAAACCAGATACTCTACAACTTCAAGACATTTGAATGGAATGTCTGGGATATAACCTAGCTAGAGTAATTAGAGTAAGACTTCTCCGATCGACCCAAATATGTATTCCCATATCACACAGACATAGAAGTTTAATTAGGAAATGGGTAATTGAAGTAATACCACTGCAATCTCTTTGTCTCTGTCTCTCTGTATGTCTGTCTCTCTGCCTCTGTCTCTCTCGTACTTTCCTGTCGTAATGATCATTTGTTTATTCATTGAATTGCATGCATTAGATGATATTTGTAGTAATGAAATACAAGTTAGCTCTTAGTACTATAGTCATAATAAATTTAAGAAAGAGCCCTCGATAATGTTGAGATAGTTATAATAAATGATAGTTATAATAAATGTAAGAAAGAGGTCCCTCGATAATGTTAAGATAGTTAGAGTAAATGTAAGAAAGAGGATCCCTCGATAATGTTGAGATAGTTATAATAAATGTAAGAAAACGGACCCTCGATAATTCTGAGATAGTTATAGTAAATGTAAGAAAGAGAACCCTCGATAATGCTGAGATAGTTATAATAAATGTAAGAAAGAGGACCCTCGATAATGTTGAGATGCTTATAATAAATGTAAGAAAGAGGACCCTCGATAATTCTGAGATAGTTATAGTAAATGTAAGAAAACGGACCCTCGATAATGTTGAGATAGTCATAGTAAATGTATGAAAGAGAACCCTCGATAATGCTGAGATAGTTATAATAAATTTAAGAAAGAGGACCCTCGATAATGTTGAGATAGTTATAATAAATGTAAGAAAACTGACCCTCGATAATTCTGAGATAGTTATAGTAAATGTAAGAAAGAGAACCCTCGATAATGCTGAGATAGTTATAATAAATGTAAGAAAGAGGACCCTCGATAATGTTAAGATAGTTATATTAAATGTAAAAAAGAGGACCCTTGATAATGTTAAGATAGTTATAATAAATGTAAGAAAACGGACCCTCGATAATGTTAAGATAGTTATAGTAAATGTAAGAAAGAGGACCCTCGATAATGCTTAGATAGTTATAATAAATGTAAGAAAGAGGTCCCTTGATAATGATGAGATAACATACGATCCATTGCCATTGCTGCATATTGTAAAAGATACAATAAAAAATTTGAATATGATTCTTAGAGGAGGGAACTTCCGTTTCTATAGAAATATGAGAAAAAAAGTAAATGTATGCACTTTTCTCCACACTTTTTCAAGGTTAAAGCGATCTTATGTCATTACATAGTTCCTTTCACATATCCACAATTTCTTCTTTTTTCTACACTACTCATTTTCCTTCACAAAAATGTGGGGTTTTTTATCACTTTTAAAATAAGGACTGCGTGTATTCCTATATTGCTTAATTTTTGTTTACTTTAAAATGGTATATTATTTTATTAATTCATTGTCTGAAAAATATGTAGAATCCGAAATGAATAATAGAATTCAGTTAAACATAAGCATTTCCAGTACGGCTAGATCAATGGTAATAATTTATCCAAACATGAGTGACTTCAGGTATATTAGAAATGTATAAAGGGACTGTTTGTTATTTCCGGTGCAAATAAACACTTGAACATGTATGACATCACACAAATGGTAATCAGTCAGTGGATTCAGGCTAACCACATATATGAATTTTTTAAGATTTTGTTATAGCTGAGATTATTTTGTTAAGCTTATCATTTCCTCAGAATTTCTGAAACTGATAAAACTTTTTTAGAATTCTCTGGTAAGTAAAAATGTTGCAAGCTGAGGGTTGATTTATCAAAAAATAATCTTTAAGAGAAATGTAAGGATTTTTTTGCAAACCTTGTATGGTCATCTATGGATTTGCTTAAATGCAGTGAGAACGGATGGTGTATGCTTGGTTTATCTCCGCTCCCACCCGCACGCATCACACCTCCACGCTGTAATTTATCTCCACTCCCACCCGCATGCATCACAACTCAACGCTATGATTTATCTCTCCTCCCACCCGCACGCATCACGTCTAGAAGCAGTTATTTAATCATGCTAATAATGATAAATGCAGGACTATATTTCGTATCATCTCTGAAATACACACCATTGCATTCTTCTTCATTGTAAACTTATTTTTTCCCATATTTTTTTATTTATTTATGTTCATTTATTTATTTATTCCGACTTTTTTCCTTTTTCTAGTTGAGAGTTTAAATAAAGACCTGAAGGCTTCTTTGGTTTTTGCAAGTGTCAAGTTAGTGATTCTGTAACCATACATACTTTTGGGAGGGGGTAGCGGGCGAAAACCCATTAAATGCCTAACAACATATTTTGCCGCATTAAAGTCTAGAAACAAAATTTCCAAGACTGCGACCAGAAATTCGTGGATTTTTCTCAGTTGCGTTTGGACTCTCTTGAGGATGAAAAATTCAGATAATAGCGTTTAAAAATTTCACAAAAATTAAATTCGCATTCAACTGTATTAAACGATTTAAAAAATAAAAAAGAAAAAATTATATCCTTCGTCAGCTAGATACATGCATGTCAAGACTGATATGATACAAGACACTTGCCTTTAGACCTTTCTAAGACATGTTACAATGTATTTTAGGAAAATCACTTTTATAATCTATTAAAGTTTATATCTCAAAACCTATAATTGTCAATGTACCAGCTTAGCCGTTGGCTGTATAAGTAATGTTTTATCTCAGGGATCGAAATAAAGATGGCCGTTTTATATGGGTTATTTTCACTCTTTATTTGGCTTGTCTCACAGGTATAGTAAATCGCATGGAAAATATGTTTTATCTATACGCTCAAGAGGATATATATGTTCTTTGATCACCAGTTATCTTGTTATTTATCTGGAAACTTGAGCAAGGTAACATGTCGTCCCTTCTGGAAGCCACTTTTCGGAATAGTTTCGTAACCTTTCTTGTTCTACTTGTTATCACAATTACTGGCTTTAGCTGTGATCGATTCCAGCCAATGCAGACATCGCGCAATCGGACAAAAGACCAAAACAACATGGAGCCACAGGGTTTGGTTCTCTTTGGTAGGTTTTTGAGAGAGAAAGATCTTACAGAACTAGCTAGAGTACGTAACGATGGAAGGAAAACTTCAGCGCAGTATGGTCGATAAACCTTATAACAACTACTAATTACCAATTACTACGTAGTAATGATCCTATATGTCCACTAACTAATGATGTTTCCAGGAATTGCTTAATCATCTATGTTTACGGTTATTTGCCTGAGTCTTTGGAATCGAACCAGGCACCACATAATGTATCACTATATAACATTGAAAAATTTATATCGTTCGGGGTTTTTTTTCTTCTATTTTGTAACCCAAGTTCGGCAAAATGTTCAATTATTCTTAGCGCTGCTGTTGAAGAATGTGTGCACATTTTGATATGAAAATCTAAATATTTTAAAGAAGTTACGTTAATGCATAGGAGGAGCTTAGTCGATAGGTCAAAGGTCAAGAGAGATCGCTTTGTAGTTTAAAGATGGCTACATCAAATGTATGTAAATTATCATTTCAAATACATGATATTATGACCGAAACATTTTATATCCAATAAAGGTATTTCAGCTCGAAAATGCGACCCATACGTACATCTACAGCTTACAGTGTCAAATTAAAACTATTCGTGTAGGATTTATTTATTTATTTATTTATTTTTGGAGGGGGGGGGGGGGTTGGACGAATATCTACGAAATAAATCATCCACGAAAATTAGTATTGTTGATTGGGTGTTATGGTAAACAGTGTTACCCCTCAAAATTGTATCCGTACAAAATCATCCGTTGCTAAAAAAAAACACACAAATTTTATCACCATAAAATATTTCCTATTTGACAGTCATTTTTGATTGGTTTTGTTTTGAAAATATTGATCTTAATCATTAGATAAATTTATACTAATGTGAACAATGTCAGGTTTTATGCTTAAAACAAACAAATTAGAGACCAAATGGGCGAAATTTTATAAATACGAGTTAACTTTTATATTGAAGGAAACAATTTAGAACTGATGTCGAACATTTTACTGAGAATTTTTTTCCAAGTCATTAAAAAGCTTTGTTTTTAATACAAAAGATAACTGACTCTGATTGTCAAATATGATGACCTACGGTAACAATCATAACTGTTTCTAACGTGACATTGATTAGTGCAGGCCCGTTCTTCAGGACTGCGATTATCCGAATATTTGTTCATCCAAGTAAAGGCCATTTAAATAATCATTTACTATATACAGTCAACTCTCTTTACAGCGACATTCATTAAAAGAAAATATCCGGGTTACGACAAAAGGTTTAAACCTTGCTTAGTGGCACATTTATCTTTCTACCGAAATCTTCAGCTTCCGACTCTGACAGTCATTTTCCAATAACAGACATATATATTTCCTTGATATATTTTTGTCCACAATCAGCATTTGTTTTTGTTGTTTTAAAACTGCAAATATGTTAGAGGATCGAAGAGACATCTATAACATACGTGTGCTATTTATGTCTCTGAAGATAGTATACACACATTTTATTTCGAAAAAAAAAGAGTTTTAATTGCAGGAAAATATGCATCAGATTTGTAAAAAATAATTCCAATAATATCATATATGAGGTATAGATTTATATGTATCACTCATTCTTCTTATTCAACGATGCTGATTTGACAACTTTAAGACAAGGACGATAACTCTTCTACATTAAAGGCATCGTCCTTACAACGACTGATTCGTTATTCGTTACTACGATAAAATGTCTGCTGGAAATTAACATAGTCGTTGTAAAGAGAGTTGACTTTATTTGAGTCCAGATTCGACTCTCAGTAGGAGAGGAATTTTAATTCTCATCACTCACGCGAATACAAACTCTGTTAACTGGACGAACGGTTATTCGAGCTATTATCGTGTTCCCCTGTCAAGTTCAGATACTCGATGTTCTATTATATAGTAGATTTAAAAGTGTTGCAACGCTGTTTGTAAACCCTTGACTGATAGTATTTTTTATTTATATTTTATTATGAAATAAAATGTAACAAAAACGAAAAGTACAGCTTCTCTGACAGTAGTTAAGAAATTTTAACGCAGAGTTTGATACAGTATTAAAAATCAGCGAGGCCATTTTTGCCTCGAATAAGTCATTGAATTGATAATTTTGATGGAGCCTTTAATTTTAACACATTTATGTGCTCTGGTATACAAGAATGCGATGTAATATGCCAAGTTGGATGTTGTCTATGCCGCTATAAAGAGAATAACTTTTAAAAGATGGAAAAAATCAGTAATCTACAATTTATAATTGATAGTGTTTCTTTTTTTTTTTTTTATTGCCAAGTATATCACATCCAACAGATTCCCCAAAATTCAAAGTTAAGCCGATTTTAAAAATAAGTCTATGAAACTAAACCATTCAAGTCTTAAGACATTTTGCTCTTGAGAGTTAGCCAGCCTCGATAATAACATAAACATAAAATAACATAAACATAAAATATAATCTAATATATTTCATGTGTATTTGGAGTGCATTGACTTGTGAATTAACGTGCGGATAGAGAAACCAATGTTCTCACATGAGAAACACAGAAGTTAAAAGTTATACCTGAAAATCTGATTGTATAATCACTTATCAATTAGGTGAAACCAAGCATATTTTTCATCTATGCTGAATTGAAAAGCATGAGTTTACAATAAATATTTATACATTATAGTAATATGCACAAGTAATTTCAGATGCACAGAAACCAGCTTCCTATAGTCTGCCGATATTTTACTCGAAAACACTCCTACCACCAAAGAAAGCCGTGCTGGAAAATAAGCCAATCAAAAATTATTAATGATTAATACACACCTTGACTTATTTCGGGCTTGTAGGATAGGAACCAATCTAAAAGTGGGTCATGAAATGGACGTGTACAGGTGATTGATAAGGAAGAATTGAGATGCGATGAGAACAGCGATAAACTTTATTGCTAGAGCTAATGTGCACGCTTTGTCGTATTAAAGCCACGGTGGGTAAATGAATATTTGTACTTTTGTATTTGTTATAATGATCTTCAGACATAGTGGATCATAATGGATTAAACATAATTAATTAGGCCGAGCAAGCATACCATTAGAACCAATCTACATAACATGTTTCAACCAGTAGTTAACTTCTAGTGAAAAAAATCGAAAATAAGATATCAGTAAATTAGTATTCTTTTCTGTTCTTTTCAGCACGTAGCTCCTATGCGGAGAGCAAAATGTAGAATGATGGCTTGACACTTTCTGGGGTTTTTTTTTAAATTTTACTTTGGTTAATACTTATCAATTGCATCTTCAGACCACCTAATTGGAGATCGTTATTTTTTATGTTCTCTACTTCTTACCCAATCAACTTTATAAATTTCAGATCTTGACTTTTGCGACAATACTATCGGCATCCGATGCAAGAATGTAAGCGCCTCGAATTGCTGCAATAACAACATATGTGCCCAGGAGTGTTGTGGTAACCTATCATGTGATGCTGGTTACCACTGTTGTCCTGGAAACAAGGAATGCTGCAGTGACCTTTCACTTTGTTGCGGCGACAACTGCTGTAAAAACAATTTCAAGTGTTGCCCTGGTAACGAACAGTGCTGCACGAGCCTTTCGAAATGTTGTGGAAAGCTTTGCTGTCCAGAAAATTCCACGTGCTGTCCAAATAAGGAAGACTGCTGCAGAAATGACCAGAAATGCTGTGGCAACGGTGGCTGCTGCCCGCAAGAGAGCACGTGCTGTGGCGAGTATTGTTGCCCTAGTTACAGCAAGTGTTGCGCTGATGCCTCTGGTTGCTATATTGAGGGATATCATTGCTGTGGTAACGGAGTGGCGTGTCCAAATGGTTACGACTGTTGTGGCGATAAATGCTGCTCGAAGTAAGTCAAAACAGCAAGTCTTGTCCTTTGTTCTCGCAGCTTGTGTGCACATTTTTAACTGAAGCCCAAGAACCCCAAATCTGATGTGTTACTCGGGGTGCACACATGTCCCTGAAATTTGACATTCAAATAAAGGGCTGGGGAAATCCATAATGTCTTATCAGTAAGCTTTCATTTTAAGGAAATGTTTCGGCCTTTTTTTTTTCCTCTTGAACTCATAACTGAGTTTCTTAATGAAAGCTTCGAAAATACAGGAACCTGAGGCTAAACTATTTTATATGGATTTTGACTCGGACTCAGCATTGTGTGCATCATAAGAGCAGTTATGATGATTGGAACAAAAATTTAATAAACAGACTCAAATTATTTGTTAATTTTGGGTATTGAATCTTCGATTGAATTTGTGCCAAATAAAGGAGTCAGGCATGTAAGGTCAACATGTATTTGAGTACCATCTCGCACTTGGACTGAAAACTTTGGTCAACACTAGCATGTACCAGAATTAAAGAGGCATGGGAAAGAGATTGGTCAAAATTAGAGTAAAATTTTTGTGTTTAGTTCAGAGGCAAGAAAAGTATCACTAGTCATTGTGTACACAAATATTATTCATTTCAGCTTTAACTTTCTTTTTTTTCTGAGAAATTGAAACAAAAAATGTTTTTCCAAAGAAGGTTTTATGATTATATATGTTCACTCACTCACCTATAATTACTACTGTTTTTTTGTTTGTTTGTTTTTTTTTTTTTTTGTAGATCTTGTTTGTATCATTATTATTATTTGTTGTGGTTATTACTGTCATTACAGAAACAATGTACTGCCCGAGATATAATCTATGGTTACGCCACTTTATATTATGAAAATAGAAGGCGCTTTTGCTCCTCCTTTCTCGGTCAATACCAGCTAGGTAGCCATTTTATCATTGGATTTCAAATCAATTAGTTGCAACATCTAAACTTTTCAAACAATACTTTCATTAGACATAGTTATGTAAACTTTTGTAAATTCAAAGCTTTCTTTTGTGTTTATTGTTTGTCTTCCTTGTCTCTGTTTTGTAATTGCCTTTGACAATAACTCAATGAGAGTCAAAAGTGCTTATGATTGTTAAAACTTTATACGAACACTGTTCGTTTTGATTTTTTGCAGTTATCTTAATAATCCCTGACATACGCGATCCCTTGCTAGATCCAGTGCACTTGAAACAGGGCTGTTATTCGCCATATGATTTACATGGGTTGATGTAACATAAGCGATTTCCATTCTCTACAAATATTTTGATTTCAGAGAAACTAAAAGTTCCTGTTCATTTTACAAGTATTGTCTGATTACACTCTTCAAAAATACCAAGAAAAGGATATTTGAAAAGAACGCTTATAACTATTTGAAGTCAGAAGTATTTTAAAAAAACAAAAAAACAAAAACAACAAGAAGAACAAATCATGGTATTTAAATTTAATAGAAGGAAACAATTAAAAACGAAGATTTTTTTTCATGAATAATCAGATGTAAAGTACTAGAAGGATGAGTTTGCTTATTTGTTGTTAACCGTCACCGGCAGTAGCAAGAATTCCAAACCTAAGAGTATTTCGAGGTAAATTGTAAATCAAAAGTTGCCTGATGGATATACATGTATAAATTTGAGACCAGACACCATTTCCTTTGGTTTATATTTTATTCTTTATGAGTCTTCCCATTTTGTTTTATACAAAATAAGTGCACATTCACAAGGTTTCAGTTATTTTTGATTATTGGAAGTCATGGACTTTCCGGTTTTGGAAACTGGGAAGTCCTATGATGGGACTCAAGCCCCAGTCGTTACCTGAAATGAAAGAAATAGATAGATAGATAGATAGATAGATAGATAGATAGATAGATAGATAGATAGATAGATAGATAGATAGATAGATAGATAGATAGATAGATCCAATCACAAAATATGGTATTTAGTAAATACCTATTACTAGGTACTTCTCAATCTTAAAATAGGATATTTGTCTTATAGGCTTGGTTATTTTTCTTGTTATTTCCCTTACCAACGCATTTTACATGTGCATATAAATTGATTGTGAAAATATACAATTAAATATGTATGTATTATATATATTTTCATCTCTGTTCAATTGTGGAAAAATGAACCTAAATAAGAGAAGAAACCAGAACACTCTTTTTTTGTCAGTCTGTTATAGAATTACTAAGCACAATTCGTTGAATATTTTAAATTTAAAATTTAATTGATATATAAGAAAGTATAAAATATCCAACTAGAAAATATTTTAATCGATAATTTACTCCTGCACTACTAATTTCCCCTGGTATTTGTATGACTAATGTCACAACCAAATCTTTTCTTTATGGGTCAAAAATTTGAAATAAAATTCCCATAATCATATCGGCATTTCAATTGGACCGGTACTCCTAGTACTGTCGGAAATGACTAGTAGCTGAGTATTAAATAAATTGACCTTACATGATTTATCATGAAATTCTGGTACTCAAATCCGATAAAGTCTAAAATGTTTAAAGGACTGTATTGTAAAGAGGAAGGTTTATTCATCAACAGATGATATCATGCAATGAAGTCGTAGGTTTGGATAGTGTGTGACTAATAAATTATTCGCATTATTAACCACCTCAAGTGGGATGGATGATTTAAAAAAATATATATAAATACATTGATCATTAATTTGGTTTAATAGTTAATGATATATCCAATTTTCGATGCTTTTGTTGTACATGAATAGTTGAAGCTCAGTTTACTTCTCTCCACATCAAAGACCGTTTATTCTCTCTTATAACACATGCGAGCTTGTGGATGTACAATAGGTCATATGCGCTCTCTTGTTTGGAGTAAGAGGCGTGTAATGGAGACAGGACCGTAGCGACTTAGCGGTATGTGTGCCATATCGCAACCGAAAGGCTGCAGGTTCACATCCTACCATCATATCATCCCGGGTGGGCTACCGTGGTGTGTCCTTGGGCATGGCACTTTACTCCAGTTGCCCCGCCACTAAATAACCTTCTTGTGTTGCTGTGTCGTAAACACCAAACCAAATGATTCTGTCTTATATATCTTTTCTTGGCGATCTGATTTCGTTTAAACCACCAGGCTGGTTCCAGCTCGTTTTTCACATGCTTTTTTGTGAAGTAAGTTCTGCTAAAAAAAAAAAATTGAACGTGCCGAAAAGCATATTTGTACGTTTTTTTTTCCACAAAATCTTTTCATATGTAATTTTGTAATATTCATTTATTTGGTTATTGTTAATATAAGGATAACGATTCTGCTCTGTTTATTTCGTTCAAACAACCCCTTATGTAATAACTAAATTCTCGTTTGAATTTGCAAACAACCGTGCGAGATAACGATACCGTTATTTGGTTCATTTAGGCAATAATTCTTCAACAAATTTTTAAACAGTTAGAGTCTTTCGATTATCATCTGTTGGAGAATTTACTATAAAATGTATGTGTCTGTATTAAATTTCAATCAATTTATGTACTATGTTAAAGAAACTTTTTGCCTAGGTTAGTGTTTTTATCTTTCTCAATGGGCTCATAACCTGCCAAAAAGACACTGTAGCGGATACGATCAGTTATCCTTATTTACAAAAGAGTGACAAAATTAATATGAATTATGCTAATGTTTGACAATTCTAAAATTTCTCCATACACAGTAGTGTTTGAATATTGTATAAAGTGAATAATTTGGTTTACAAATATAATTGAACACTTCTGACGAAAGTCCATGTGACACATTTGTCATCTGCACTCTCTTACCCTATTCGTAATGGGCTTACCCTATTCGTTATGGGGTAGGTATAGCTACATATCTGATAATGGCTAAACAGGTTTTATCATGAATAAAATCTCAGTATCTGATGAGTAACACTTCCGTAGGCGGCGAAAATTATGTTCAATTATAAGGCTTTGAGACTGAGTCTATCACGAAGCGAAGTCCGTATATTAGTAATGTTGCCACAAGGAATTGTTTAGTTGTTGCATTATACATGCAACTTTCAGAAAAGAAACAACAACAACAAACACGGCAAAAGGTTTTTTGTCAATAATTACCTGGGCCGTTGCATACATACATACATACATACATACATACATACATACATACATACATACATACATACATACATACATACATACATACATACATACATTGTTCATTTTCAAATAGGGCGATGCGACTAATTCAATAGACTATTTCTGTCACTAAATATCCTCACTCAGAAATATTTGTATTTTTTTTAGTAAACTCAATTACGTGCATACAATCTAAAGGTCAGTCTCAGTTCATTACAAGGAATATATTTCTTTTAGAACAAAGTTATAAATGTGTTTAGATTTTCTTCATTAACAAAAAAATCAATTTGTCGTACTAGCACTAGCAAAACTATTCAAACTGAGAAAATTTAAATTAGAAGACAAGTTTGAATTTGGACAGAGTATGTGATTAAATAAACAATAGGCTTACATTTTTAAAATACTTCTGCTAAAACGCGTTGTTTTTAAGACATATATTTATATAGCAAGTAATATCGTCAGCCGCATTAATTTGTTACAATTTGTTTCCGCCTTTATATTTATATTGCAAGTAATATTAGGAGCCTCGCAATGTTGTGTTCTTTAAATGACGGTGTCATATGAAATTGTACGTGATTTAAAAAAACAAAATTCTGCTGAAAAATATCTTTGGCAGCTTTTCTTCAGTTCCCACCATCACTGTTTTGATTATGTGCTTAAATAAACAGCAAATGAGTTTGTTTTATGTCTTTTTGGAGTCAAATATCTTGTGAGCGTAAATTGTAATTTCTAGGTAAATTCTATTGCCATCAAAACCCATCTAAAAAAAAATAAAAAATCTGCACTGTCTGCTTTGGCTTTGTTTGAGAAGGATGGTCCACACAGATGTATTGCAAGATGCAACTGACCCTTACATTTTTCAATATTACACGTTGTAATTACTTTTACTAAAATCCAAGGGCGTGAGGGGGTGGGGACCGCTCATGTTGAAAAATAGTGGGATGTAAGGGTATTCTACTGGAGGCTTCGCATCTGATCATCTCCCCATTTCCAGACAGGTTTTGACACACCATTACAAACAGACATCTTGATTTTCAATACCGTGAAAATAAGGTGTGATCTAAGCCAAAACGAACACCTAGGAACATGAATAGGGGAATTAATGTTATCACCATAAGGGTCTTATCTCCTTTTATCTCATCTCTTTTAATATTTCTGGTGTACTGGCTTGCATTTATCTGGTGAAAAGATGTTATACAATTAATTTTTACACCGTGACAGACACAGGAAATTGAACACCTGTTCAGAACTTACGTTGTAAAATGTAACTCCGTTTCAGATTGATCTTGAACAACTAATCGCGACTGTTTGAACATATTACCATTTATATGGTAGTGCCCCCCCCCCCTCCGCCCTATCACACACTCCAGTGTAAAAATACAAAAGTTATTTTTAAAAAAATATTATTTAAATAGCCGTATGTAACATGGTTTATTTCATTTTTATCTGACTGAATGAACATATATATATATATATATATATATATATATATATATATATATATATATATATATATATATATATATATATATATATATATTATCATTATTATTATTATTATTATTGTTATTATTAAAATTCTCTAACCTGTATGATAATATTATTTATTCGTATTTAAAAATTCTGCTAATGTTATCAAGCATTCTCTAGTAGGATCCAGGGATATCTCTTTCCGCTCTGATATATATATATATATATATCAGAGTGGAAAGTATATATATCCTTTTGATGGTGTCAGTATACTGATAAGTTAAAATTGAGAGGAAATTATTTTGCAAGTACAAGTACTTAAGGCCCCTCTAATATTTATGTTGAAGACTTATCAGGACACGCCTGACTAATTTCGATGCACCCAACCAATGCAAAGTTGATACCTCAGGGAATTTTCACCTGGTACATTTCACCATCTGGCTAAGAATTTTATCTGCTATAAGTACCTGTTCCCCCAGAGGTATATTGTTATCACTAAGACATCTGATTGCCCTGAATAGGAGTGGTGGAGTGGGTGGGTGTGTAAGTATGCGCTGCTTGCACCTGCGAACAAAGTAGCTCAAACATAAATAATGGTATTTTGAAACAGTCAATTGTATTACCAGCTTACTAGCTGAGTAATAAATAAACAAATAGTATTTTTAATTATTTAAAGCTGAAATGAGATTATTAGGGATTAAATTAGACTATTAGGGCGTTCATGATTGACCTAGCTGACGTCGCAGATCTATCACAGTGGACGGCAAAAGATATGCTATCAGTGAAGAGCAGTGATGAATTAAGCCCAGTAATTAAATAATTAAAAAAAACTTGGGATTTTTATAAAAAAACATATATCTTAATATATTGTCAATTAAGAATGTTTCACCATTACATAACTCAATTAGAGAATCGGACAATTTCATTGGGTTTGATAAATTTGAGCAATAATAACTCGTGTCCACATCGAATCTATGTAATTATGCCACTCAAGTCGGAGTCTAACGACAAGTCACATGACTATGTTCACGTTGTGCATGAAAGGGCTAATTATAACAATGACGAGTAGACCATGTTAAAAACATGACTTTCATAAGATATAAAAGTTCTCTACTGATATTTTTTGTTAATTTTTTTTTTTTTTTTTTTTACTTTTTCAGAAATACGAATACGACAACGTCTTTCATTCCATATCTGACAACATCCACGAAGCCGAAATCCACGACTTTGCCCCCTTTTACCACAAAAGGCAATGTCATCAATTTCATCACAGAATCTGGTAGTATTGTTCGTGATTCGAGGACGACAGATTCCACTCAATATAGGACAAACAGGGTCCAGTACAAAACGAGCGTTTTCGATGTCAGTGACTTCAAGACCTGGGGCTTTTTGTTGCTCATCCCACTTGGCTGCGTTATCATCACATTCAGCATCATTATATGTAAGGTTTCATCCATCATTTTTACAATTTTACTACATTTGTACAATTAAGACTACATTTGTACAATTTTACTACATTTGTACAATTAAGACTACATTAGTACAATTTTACTACATTTGTACAATTAAGACTACATTTGTACAATTTTACTACATTTGTACAAATTGACTACCGTACATTAGCACAATTTGACTACATTTGTACAATTAAGACTACATTTGTACAATTTTACTACATTTGTACAATTAAGACTACATTTGTACAATTTTACTACATTTGTACAATTAAGACTACATTTGTACAATTTTACTACATTTGTACAATTAAGACTACATTTGTACAATTTTACCACATTTGTACTATTTGACTACCGTACATTAGCACAATTTGACTACACTTGTAAAATTTGACTACATTTGTACAATTTGACTACATTTGTACTGTTTGACTACCATACATGAGCACAATTTGAGAATACTTCTAAAATTTGACTACATTTGTACAAACTGATTACCGTACATTAGCACAATTTGACTACATTTGTACAATTTGACTACCGTACAGTAGCACAATTTGACTACACTTTTACAATTTGACTACATTAGTACAATTTGACTACATTAGTACAATTTTACTACATTAGTACAATTTGACTATATTTTTACAATTTGACTACATTTGTACAATTTGACTACCGTACATTAGCACAATTTGATTACATTTTTTTACAATTTGACTACATTAGTACAATTTGACTACATTAGTAGATCTAGCATCTTTAGTCCTTGGTTTGTTTTGGTTTGGTGTTTTACGGCACAACAGCACTAGCAGGAGTAAAGTGCCTTGAATACGGACATACCACTGTAACTGTCCCTAGCTGATCCTATGATAGGATTTGAATCCGCACCCGTTCGATTGCGAGTCCGGCACACTAATCACTGAACCACCGCGGTTACTTTCCCTCAGAAAAATCGAAAACTGAGATAATTGCACGACATGCTTTTGTGCCTCTCTCATTTAATAATTTAAAAATATTTGGAACAAAGAAACACCAGAGTTAAGAAAATAAGGATGAGAATATGAACGGGTCCACACACTTCCATTTTGGGAATTTCTTTACTTCCAGTGGATCTTGGTCAAATCATATTGATAATATTGTTGATTCTGCCTCAAAACGTGGCAGGCACCTCGAAAACAGTAAACACTCTTTATCCAAAGAAAATCTGTATTAGATTTACCTACATTCGTTCAATACGAGAATATGGATCTGAAGTGTGGTCATCATGTACCATTACTGACTCCATCGAAATAGAAAAGAAATTACAACTTGAGGCAGTCCGACTAGTTTCTGGTTTACCAGAGTACGTTAGTAGAGCACTTTATTTTGAAACAGGTTGGCCTGTTATTGTGGAGAGAAGGGATACAAATAATGTCTGTACCTTTTTTAAAATTATTTATAATTCATGGCCTGAATATTTAATAAAATTAGTCCTATCTTATACACAATGTATAACTAGCCAAGTAGCTATAATCTACGAAATTCTGACAACCTTCGTTATCGCACTTCAGCGTTTAAAAGTTATTTTCTTCCCATCTGTGCTAAGCACTTGGAATGAGTTACCTCTACCCAGCAGAAAGAGTCCAGCAATCAAAACATTCAAAGGAGTCATCACATAACGTATTATATCAGTCCCTTTCTACTTAGCCCGCTGCAATTGGTTAGTTTCTGTGTTTTAGCTTGAGTGCTGCGTTTTCAAATACGATCTCTTTGGAGCTAACTTAATTCCTAGTCCATCTTGCTATTATTGGTATGAGGTTTAATAACGAGGATGAATAGATGGCAACGAATGCTTAAAATCTTGAATGGATGGGGGGGGGGGGGGGGGCAAGGTTTGGAGGAGAGAAGAGGGGAGGGGAGAGAGGTTAAGGGGCGGGGGGGGTAAAAACGAAAAAAGTGCGGATATTTGGGATGGCTAGCTTTTCCAATTTGTTTCTTTATGTATTTATTAATTTATTTATGTATTTATTTATTTTAGATTGCTGTATATATCGCCGTGGGAAGGAAGTCGACAAGGCTGAATCAGATGCTTGATCAGTCAGAAACCTCGTGTGGAACAGAAGTTTTCTGACATTTTTAAAATCAGATAATTTTTACATGGCTCATAATACGCAGTTTCTTTACGCCATAGATTTATTTAGAAAGTGGCGTACACTATATTATCCAAATATTAACAATATTCCTTTGCGTTGTGACGCATTTTAGAACATGGTTTCGAGTTGTAGAGTCCACCCACACACACACACACACACACATATATATATATATATATATATATATATATATATATATATATATATATATATATATATTCCCGTTTCGAAAGCTTTCGGTAACAGTGAAGCAGTCTATAAATTGAATAGTACATTCACGCCATCTGGCGACAGAAAAAGAATGACGGGTTAAATCCGCCTACAACAGACCTGTCCTTACAAACTAACCATGCATATGCTGGAATATTGTGTTTATTGTCTCACCTGCCCTGGGAGATAACGTATGTATCCCTTTTGTTTTTCAGGCACTGACACCATCATCCAGAATAGTATAATGTATCAAAGTTTTCAAATCATATATGCATAAATCACAGTGCTATTCAAAGGAAAGACAAAATAAGTGTTCCGCATGACCCTTGTTTAATGAAAGCGGAGAGACATTCGTCCAAATATATGAATTTTCACACCTTATGTCCTTGTCTCGTTAACATTGATATACAAATCTAAATATTTCATTACAGGTTTCTAAGCAATATTTAAATGTTCTTTAACTATAAGTTTGCCTGGTGTCCTGAAACTGGACAATACGTATAAAAACATAATTTTAATCCGTTTGAAATTTACTTAACTGTCGCAAGGACAATACTATCGGATTCTTTATACACCTTAAGACTTGCTACAAGATGTTGTGAAATAAAACGGAAAGTAATCGGCTTTTCTTAAGTTTTAAACTTTATTTTAAATAGTGCGGAGAATATGTGTTCTTAACCAGACCAAAACCGTATTTGTTTGAAGATTCCGTATACATTTAGATTTAAATACTTTTTCAACTGAATTTGTATTACACATTTTCAAACTTTTTTTTTTTTTTTTGTCTTATTAGATAGAAGTCTAAATGGTATATAGTGCAGCTTATATATTTCATCGCAAATAATATTTATACATGTGTTCTGAAATCCTTGCAAAATGAAATTGTTTAAACCGAAATCCTGAAAATTTAGATTTTTATGCATTACATTTGTATGGTGCTTGAAGTTTTTTTTCTTTTTTTGTTTAACTATTATAGTCAACAGTGTTGGCTTATTTTTACCCCTCTGTTCTAAACCTCTTGTAAACTCTTTCCTTTTGAATATTATTATCGCCCTGTAAATAAATATATTTGCAATATCTTACGTTAAGCTATGTCACTAATTAGATTATTTCATTCTTTAAAAGTAGTTTAATATTTTGTGATTATCGCCTACACCATCCAACAAGTTTAAAGCTTTTTTCATGAGGCACATTGGCATGTTTTTATACAGACAGTAATGTGATAAGAAAAAAAATTATTATCATTTACAAACAAATGGGGAATAGAAAGCAAACCTTGCCTAATGCCACATTTTTGTGAAAAGTGTTAATAAAATTTTCCTCACAAGTTTAAGTTTCACCTTCGACTGCTTATGCAACAGATACAGGAAACCGTGACTTTTTTTGTACATTATAAAAGAAAGGCTGTATTATCCTGATGGTCCAATAATATCCAACAAAAAAGTTTGTTGCAGCATGTGAAATAGACCTTGCCTGGTGCCACAATTAAAGAGACATTGTAGATGTAATTGCATTATTTCTTCTTATAGGTCCAATAAACTACAATTTTATCAGAAGCATGGCTTTTAGAGATTGCAAGATAGGCAGACAGGACACGAAAGTTATATATTAGATGTTTTTTCATATTCCGTGCTGATTAGATGCATTTTTTATCCAGAAACTTGTTTGAAAGCCATGTAATTAAAACGAGATGATAAACGTTTGAGATTTTCTTTTCAGTTTGTAGCTGACAGATTTTTCGGTTATATCTCAACTCTCTCTCTCCCTCTCCCTCCCTCTCTCTCTCTCTCTCTCTCTCTCTCTCTCTCTCTCTCTCTCTCTCTCTCTCTCTCTCTCTCTCTCTCTCTCTCTCTCTCTCTGTAAGTTGCGGGTTATGAAGAAAAGATCTGCTTTGCAGATATTAGGTTGACGAGTAAATGGTACCAATTATGTCGTTTGAAAAAGTCTCCATCTTGCGTTTTTACTAAGTTTTGATTTAAAGTGTGTAGAAAACGTACTGTGGTGGCTTGCTTTGTTTTATTTATTCTGGTTTCTTCAGTATGAAACCCATTAGTACCAATTTGAGACATGGAGAAATAAAACGTATTGCGACTATTCGCAATACTTTCCCCAAATACGCAATAATATTGTGAATATTAGCAACAAATTATGTGTAGATTCGCAATATTATTGCAAATAATACAATAGCAATCTATTTATTGGCTAAAAGTATAAGCGAATATTCGCAAAAGTTGTGTCTTTATTAGCATTAATACAAATGTTCGCAATGTATTAGCAAGGATCTTAGTGATTTTGCGTTTGTAATGCACTGCAACAAAATGCAGTACTTTTTATATTGGATTTATGCGCAAAAATATTGCTCATATTGCAAAACTATTGAGAATATTCTCAATACAATTACGAATAAACGCAATAGCATTACAATAGTAAATGAACACAATGATATTGCAACACTTTTGCGAATATCTGCAGTACCTTTACAAATAATTGCAATACATTTTGCGAATATTCGCAGAAATATTTTGAATATTCACAATTATATTGTGGGTTTTTTTTCGCAAAAGTGTCTCGAATATTCGCAAAGAATTTTTCTGTATCCATATCTCAACTTGGTACTAACAGTCTTCAGTACTTCAGTAAACCCTCATTTAGAATCACATCCCATCGAGTCATTGATGTACTTCTAATTAGCCATTGTCAGGAGCGTGGGCACGTACGTCATATACGTATGTACATGTATTATTCAATAGCTTTGATGATATAAAAAAGATTGACGACAAAACACTTTCCCCTCTCAAAAAAGTCATCTGTTTCCTATTTGAACCTTCAAATATGAGTGCATCTGTCAACAGAAGAACATTACCTCAAATTTAGTTTTAAAATTTGGCGTCTGCAATACCGTTGACCCCATTCCGGAGATTCTTGTGTTATCTTTAAGTTGACGGAAGAAACCGGAATAAGCCGAGCAATGTTTGGTATTTGGTGAATTCATACATATTCCAATTTGAAGCATTCGCCGGAAGTCATGCTAACCATGCATGCATGGGCGTAACTTCTCGTGGTGGTGGTGGTTTTTGCAGTGAATAAAGTCTGGCATTTTAGGCTGGCTAAAATTATTGCTCCAACCTCGTTGGCGAACGCAATTTTTATTGAACAATATTAGAAGAACAAATGTAAAATTAGAAAATGACTACTGTTGTGACAAAATTCTAGTATCACTTTTGCATCTAAGATACGCATGTGTTTTGAGATAGATTAGGATAAGTGCCTAAATTGTCAGCAAGCGCTCTTTTGAAAAAACAATAATCCGCATTGTCATGTTATTTATATCAACAATTTTCACTTATAAAATCTGATGACAAAAAAAAAAGGTATTTGTTTTCAAAGATAAATACCAGTTTTTATGCCATAATTTCTCATTTAGTCGTAGTATGCGCATCGTCAGGGTATGTATAACATGTTATTTGACCCAAAATTTCACTCTATATGTAGTTTGTAGATGGTAATGAAAATGAAATGATTTGCATAAGTATACAAATGGATGTGAAATAAATGCGCCTCGAGATTGTCAACTTGTATAAAAGAACATTTCCTAACAGATATATCATCCACATATATGGAAGCATTGCTATCTCGTTTGAATATTTGTGTGCGTATCTCTATATGGCCGTTCACTTTACATTACAAAACTAATATTATGCAACTCACAATATTTCAGTGTCATCAATTTTAAAAAAAAAAAATGTGTGTGTGTGTGTGTGCAAATTTTGGACAGTTAGCATACTTGCTATATAACATTTTCGCGAATTTATGACGGACTGATTGTACATTAAGTTGCTTTATAATCTTAAAATTTGCGAACATCGTATTCTCTTGAAAAAGTTGATTTACAGTATCTGATAGACCCCCCTCCCATTACACATTTCTGGTTAAAACCACAGTTAAGGAATTTAATTTAATTATTTCATTTAATTTTTAACGAGATATTATACCATTATAACATAAAGATGATTGCAATTTTAGTATGATAGTTCGTAATTTTACATTCGAGCCGTTAGATTTTCTGCTAGTTTTCGGAAATACTTTCTAGTCATACTGCGAGAAAATGATCTACTACATCGATGTGTATAACTGTATCTATAAAAGAAACAAGTGTAACTGAGAGAAACAGCGCTAATAAGTTGGATTTTCGTGTCAATAGCAATGATACTACTTATATACAAGACGGTGCTTTTTAATTGAGATATTTCGTTTCGGGAGAAAATTTATAATTTTCTGTTTTAACATAGTTTTGTCAATTATGTGATTTAGTACGATATTTTTCGTCGTAGATGCCTCATTTTTGGTCAGTTATGCAGCTTAGTACGATATTTTTATTTTTGATGCAAAAGATGATTTAGATTTTTACTCTAACAAGAGAGTATGCACTAATAATTGAAAGGGGAGGCAACTTATCTTTCCATCAGTCACTCACAACGTGTCGGATCGAATGCAGGTGGAGGGAGTCAAGACAATTCCTTTCAACAACTCTAACTAACAATTACGCAGGAAAAGAGATCTGATATATGATCTTAATTAGTTTGCTGCTACATCATAATGACCTTGTTGCACCGCAGCGTCAACAGTTACACAGTACTAATTTTGAAAAGGTATTTATTTGGTTTTCTGAAGATTCAGCAGTTGTGATCAAAATTTGTGGTAAGGAATTCCAACTTTTGATTGTTCATGGGAAAAAACTAAATTTGTAAGTATAAGTTTGTAGGTACGGTACCAGGTAGGTCTATTCAGGTTGATTTTTACTGGTTCTTTATGGTTTCATTAAGTTGTAGCGGGTCATTTTGCTTTGTTTTTTCAAACATTTGTAAAAATTATGTATCTGTTTTCCAATTTACGTTGGTTTATTGGTTTTCAAGACAACTTTATAATATTGAGGTTATATTTTCGAGTATAGTCAAAATAAGATGTAACAAATCTGGCTACTTGCTTTAAGATTTTTCAATTGTATCTTGTTAAACTTGGAAATGGGGGTCGCAAATTATACAGCATGTGCCAAGGTAGATTTAGCCAAACGCTTAAAAGCTAATTCTATCGAATGTTGTGGGCAAGATGATCCATTGTGTCTTAATATGTCTAAAGTGTGATTTGCTTTAAATTTTAATGTTCTATTTCAGATCACTAGTAATTGTGACTCCTAAATATTTCATTTGATTAAGATTTTCTAAAGAAGCACCTTTAAATTAATATGACATACTGCTTTTGTGTGAGTTCTTTCTTGTCAATTGCATTACGTTGCACTTTCTTAGGTTGGAATCGTATGCCCTATTTTCGTGCCCACGTCCTAGTTTAATAATGTTTATTTGTAATATCTTGGTATCCTGCTGGGTTTTGATTGATCTGTAGCATACTTAGTCATCTGCAAAGATGCGAATTTCTGAATCAGTTTCAATGATGTCATTCGTGTGCAAGGAGAAAAGCTGTGGTCTAAGTACTGTGCCTTGAGGTACTCCAGAAGCTACTTTGGACCAACCAGATTTGGAACCACTTACCACCACACATTGAATCTATCCAGTGTAGAGATTTCCCTGCAATTCCATAACGAAATAATTTCAAAGTCTGGTACAAAAATATATTCTTTGCCACCTTTATCTAAATGTTTAGCTCAATCAGATGCCAGCCCAACGAAGTATATCATTACTAGACCATGCCCCTGTCCCACAGGATCCACTTCGCAGGTGACGGTGGATAAAACTTGGTTTGTAATTAATTAATAAATTAACGTGTTATATTTGTTGTGCTAACTCTAACCCTTTGTCACAGCCATAACTCTAACCACTGCTTCATAACTAGGTAATTCGGTTAATTGCGTGTAACTTTTTAAAGTATTGAATCAATTAACATGTTACATTTTCTTTTCTTTTTCCAAGCCTATAGACCGTGATAGTTAATATGAGACCACTGTCGTATTCATATGACTTCTCCTGCATAGTTAGAGAATTACGTTAACTGCATGTTATAATGTTGATCCTTACAGAACACAAAGTCATCACTGTCCAACAATCCTTGAGATGGCCCCGTTTTATATATTTAGGTTGTACAGACATGCTACACTTTACTACATAGTTGTACATGGCCGAATAACCGCACACGAATTTCATCATCATCAACACTTGGCCATGCTCACACAGCGAGAGAGAGAGAGAGAGAGAGAGAGAGAGAGAGAGAGAGAGAGAGAGAGAGAGAGAGAGAGAATATAAATAACACGATCATGTGACCACCTTAGTCAAACGTGCTTGTGGAACTGACAAAAAAATTAATGTAGACAAGCTTTTCAATTATATTGAGAAAAAATAAGTTGGTAAAAAAAAGGTCCCACTTCTGAATCGTAGAGACGACTCCTGACACATGCAGCACTCAACTCTGAACGAACTTTGTTAGGTAATTTTTGCCTTGTGAGGTTTTAAACCATCGCATAACTGAACGGAGCTGGAGCGTTTCAAAACATAAACATTAATCGTAAGCCAATCAGAGCTTTTTACTAGCACACCAGGAAGTTTTGACATTAAAAAAAAGAGCTACGAGAACGTTTCGTAACTTCCTTGTTTACTCTTGTGATACATTTTGGAAACTAAGTTGTGTCTCCATTGCAAAACATAAGAATAGTTAGGGTTAAATAGATGTTTAAAAAAGCAAAGGGACTGGATGCCAGTTCTATATCTTACAAGTGCTTCGCCGTTCTATCAATTCAATCAAGTAGAATATTGGTTCATTTATGTACGGTCCATTGAACTGGTGGTATACACAGAACTAATGGCACATGCGGGTTCCCCACTAGTGTAGATATTTATGTCAGCAAAACATGTACTGGCCTAGAAATATGGTGGTCAACTGTGATACTAATTTTGCACGATTTTGAAATGTACGTGTATACAGCGTTCAGGTCGATTAAGCTATTACCTAACGAGAGAGTGCACGAATTCACTCGTAATGCAACTGTTTTATTCGAGACTGAAACATTCTGTTTACGTGCGTCTTTAACCAGAGTCCCTGTGGATAAAAGAAAATATAGACTCACCCGTGTTATTAAACATAGTCCCTGTTGATAAAAGAAAATATAGACTCACCCGTGTTATTAAACATAGTCCCTGTTGATAAAAGAAAATATAGACTCACCCGTGTTATTAAACATTATGCCTATAGATATTTGTTGGACTGTATATACAATAAATCTTTTGCAGCTGTATAGGCAACAATATTATGGACAAATTTTATAAACACATACGGATTTACTTTAGCAAGGATAGTGGGTGCAAGTTGGTTGAGATGAACAAATCAGACCTTCGGTGTATCAAATTCAGATTATTTGCACGCTAAATGTCGCGCACTTGCTTTGTATTGGTTCAAGTTATAATCTTTGGCTATACCATATAAAAAGTGTTGTTATAGGTATATATTACGATGACCTTGAAACCCTGATTTCTACTGAACTATTTGAGTACCCGGGTTTGTCAAAATATTGGTGTAAAGTTTATACGTGAAATGAAAGACTGCCACGAAATACAATAAAATAAAAAGTATCGAAGATTTCGTCCCGCTATCCAAAATATGCGTGGAAAGCAAGTGTGCTCGGGTCATGGATTCATTAATTTCTGCAGTAAATGTTCACATTTATTCCAGCATTATATACTTTGAATCATTTGTTGCTGAGTCAGACACTAGCAAGGTTTTATACAATATCCTTTTTCACTAAAGTAACCGTATGCACTATTCATTCATAAGAAGAGAATGCCGGTAACTTGCTGCAATTAATGTAACTATGTTTGGTAGCTACAAGGGATTCCCTGCTAATTCTCGCTAAACAGTCGACATCAGACCTATAAATCTGACGTCGTTCCTGTTCTGTAAAATTTCGTCGGTAATTAGTGTCAACATGCTGTCTATCACTCGAAAAAAAAATATTTCTCTCTTTCATCCCTCTGTGCCCAGAAGTTGACCTTACTTTTGGAATAATATTGTCAAGAATTGAAAACTCTTTCCAACTCTGTTAGATGTCTAACAACTTATACCTATATGCTTTCAACGCTTTCCAACTGTTCTGGCTTTATTTTTCTTTATTTTTTTTTGTTGTTTATGTTTGCTTCTATGTTGATGTTGGGGTTTTTTTTAGCTCTTCAGTCTGTTTCATGCAAGTGAGAGGAAGGTGTGAAAGTGAAAACGAAAACGAGGTTAGCAATAAATATGAAAAGGTTACGTCACAAAAACAAAAAAAAATACAAAAAAAAAAAAAAATACAAAAACAAAAGACCCACGTTTAGACTTTGAGCTTGGTGAACAACTAGAAAAACATTCACATGAATTTAAAAAAGCCAAAGCAGAATATTTAAAGAAAAAAGAAGAAGACACCAAAACATGACATGATGCTACACGTGTGCTTTTGGTGCGATTCACACACTACGTGAAAGAAACGATACAAGTTCAAACAGCACGATCAATTGGATTGTTGGTTTTGTGGCTGATTTAGATATCTTGTTCATTTGGTAAAAAAAAGTAAAGTTGTTTATGTTTTTTAAAGCCGTAAAAATGACAAAACCTGTACAAAACATAATAATAGAGAACAAGAAAATGAACACCACTAAAGAACAACAACAAAGTCCGTACGAAGTTCAATACGACAAGATTTTACATACAACCTAATGCCAGAAATGCTTTAACATATTTTCATGTAAAAAAAATTAGCCTAGCTTTTACCAACAGACAAATGTCGAGTGAAGAAAACAATATTATTAACTCTGTTTATCATACATTAACAAACTCTAGTCTCAGGCGACTAACTTACATCACATGGACTTTTACCGGACTAAATTGTTAACACTGTACAAACAAAAGGAACAACAAAGTTATAACGCTAAATTTTAATTTTGTTGACTAATAAATATCATTATTTCTACCTGCAGAAAAATGCAGACTGAAACAAAAAACATTATCAACACAATTTATCAAGAGATTAAACTCTGATGCTTTTACCGCTGCCTACAATATGCTTTTGAAAGCTAGTCGGGTTTACAATTGGTCCACCGTCAGGCATGGATATTAAAGAATTTGAAAGCATAGTATTCAAGTTTCTTTTAGCCAGTTCATAATCGACTATTTAGTAGCTCATGGGTTACTCCCAGATAAATTGTTCGCCAATACATATAAAGCAAAAGCAAACCTTTACCGCTAGGTACACAGCGTAGTCTCTTTGAGGGAGAGTGGGTACAAACGGGCCAAACAATTACGTTTCTAGTTTGATAATCAAGCTGAAGAAAAATGTGAACATCGTGTCACACACAACTTGTGCCGAATGTACAATCATAAATACAACAGTACAACCTAAAACGGTTACAGGGTAAATAAAAC
The DNA here is from genome assembly GCA_029931535.1 of Margaritifera margaritifera. NCBI lineage: Eukaryota > Metazoa > Mollusca > Bivalvia > Unionida > Margaritiferidae > Margaritifera > Margaritifera margaritifera. Next base: position 596,811 of record JAQPZY010001494.1, read on the forward strand.
CGGTTACCATTCCAAAGTCTAAGCGATATATTTCATATATGTAAAGGCTAACAAGGACACTAAGTGTTACCGTTACATCCTGTACTGTAGATGGCTTGTCCTTCAGTACAACGCCAGCTGGCAATGGTCTAAATTCGCCTGAAGCAATGTGCTTAGCGAATTTCAGGTTGCAAACAAATTAACGAGACTAAAATGATTTGGTCAGAGAGATCGAACACTACATAGGTGTTAGACAGAAGAACAAAGTAACATGCACAGTGGGTGGGGAGGCTAGCTTAGCAACGTTTGTATGGAAATAACATTAGTTGGATTAGGCATTGCAGGAATAGCTACCGGTGTAGCGTTCCTTTGGTTTTATTGGATTTAGTGCAACCATGATTGTGTTGTTGTAATAGATGTTAAGGAGACATTGATCAACTACATAGTTTGAAAACATGGTGAAATAGCAGCTTCTGAAATCAGTAAGTTGAACAATATTAAATGAATGCTAAGCGAAGCAATAAGTGACAGTGAAATCAAACATGAGGAATTTATTTTGATCATCAGCGAGTGTAAAAGTACAAGGAAATTTCTAAAATGCAATCATGGAGAAAATAAACAACAAAGATAGCCTAGACTTCAGAGACTCAACATGGCTGGTCAACAAGGAATTGAAATAAACTTCTTTGGAGGAAGGGATAAAAATGAAAGAGAAATACATTTTGAAGAAGCTTATAGCGAAAACAGAAAGTCTATAATCGCTACAACAAAGGAGTGATGAAATCGTCACCGCAGTTGGAATGCCAAGGGCAAGCCTCTCCGAAGGCGACGAGGTGTCCTGAAGGAACAACTCTCTCTGAGAGAGGATACAAGTTGAAAAAAAAAACAACTTTTACGATATAGAGAACTTTTAATTACGAGACACTAGGTCGTAATTATGAGATAGCATGTCATAATTACGAGATACTAAGTCGTAATTACAAGATAACTCGTAATTACGATATCTTGAGGCGTGATTTAGTGATACGAAATCTTAATTACGAGATAGTAGATTGTAATTATAATATACTATACATCGTAACTACGAGATCATCGTGTCGTAATTACGAGATTGCTTTGTTGTAATTACCTGTTACTAATTCGTAATTACAGGATACTAAGTTGTAATTACGAGTTTTTTTTTATAAATTGATTTAGATGTGGTACTAATCGGTTTCCGTAATATTTAATGTGGTCTACAGTAAATATCTGGTCATAAAATAAATAGCACGAAACAAGCAAAGGCATATTGGAAATGTATCTCAAGATCAGTGGCGGCGCGAGGGTTCGAGGCGCACGGGGGCATTGTTCTTTAGTGGAGTGGCGCCCCTACCGAGGCGCCAGGGGGCAATGTTTTTTAGTGGCGCCCCCAGTTTGCCACAGAGAACAGTTTTTATATCAGTTGCCAACCTCCCTCCTCACCCCCCTCCTAAATATAAGTTTTGTCGAGAATTGCCCCCGTTACACTAAGGTGAGGTGAAATACTATGAAAAGTTCAGCTAAAAAAAGAGCTCCCGACGCCCCCCTCCCTTTTCGCGTCAGGCCCAGGGCAATTTCCCGCACCCGCCCGACCCTCCCCCTCCCCAGCTCCGGTCGCCACTGCTCAAGATATATAATTATATCAAAACTTGAAAAGTAAGTCATTACAATCGACTCGCAAAAATGAAGTTAGAAATGTGATATAATAATAATAATAATAATAATAATAATAATAATAATAATAATAATAATCTTTTTTTAATTAGGATAACACATTTGGTCAAGAAAGACCCATCTGCCACGTGGTCCTCAATGTATTAACAGGTTATGTTAAACAAAAATCACGTACACAACATTATTGAAGTACAAAGTCATAAATACTAGTCCTCTCCATTGAAGTACAAAGTCATAAATACTAGTCCTCTCCATTGAAGTACAAAGTCATAAATACTAGTCCTCTCCATTGCCGACTAATCCTATTATGATTTTATCCGTTTGCTTCCTATAAAAATGAAGATGCTTTTCTCTCTTTCATTTGTTACACATAATCAAATTCATGAACGCATTTAAATGTGATTGTTATAAATACATTTATGTTGTTGTTATTATTATTGTTGTTGTTGTTTTCGTCGTTCTTATTGCCGTTTGTGTATATTGCCGTTTTTTTTTTTTTTTTTTTTTTTTTGTTTTTTTTGTTGTTGTTATTAATCAGTATTTTAAATGGTTGGAATACATATTAATGAATTATCAGGATTTCTGTTTATAATGTTCGCCAAAATTTTGTTTTAAAAGTCCAATGAAATATGGAGAATAGTAGTAGTAATAGTAGTAGTAGTTGTTGTTGTTGTTGTTGTTGCTTTTGTAATATACTACAAGTAGTACTAATGAAGATGATACGACGATAATGATTATAACTAATGACGCTTATTCCAAAGAAGTAACTCATCCAACTATTCTTAAACGTATATTAGTAATTAATTACCACACAATGAGAGTAAGATGAAGACAGTGATAAAGACAGGATATGGTAGAACATGTGATATAGAAAAGCTGCCTGTTATGTGTATCCTCTATTTATCTAGTTGCGTAAACCGGACCTAATTGAAATATGTATACAAGAAAAATTATCAATTGATTTAATTTCCCGAAACTACGTTTATCCATTGATTCAAACGGAAACAATTTTCATGTATTAAACTGACGTATTTATGATAGAATCCGGGACAGAAAAAAAAAATTCCTGTTATTTAACGCCAGATAATATTTCCTTATTTCATTTAATCAGTGAATATGGCATTTTGGGCGTATAACAAATGTGAAGAATTAGACTACTGAGCCATGGTCTCGTCCAACCTTGTATCAAATGCACTGTGTTATTTATATTGTGAATTCACTATTATTCGTGGGATACCAGTTTTCGTTAATTTTGTTGTTGCTACAAATCACGAATTTAGATACCCAAAGAAAAAGGACCGATTTGCACAGAAAATCAAAATTAAAATTACTAGACCACTGATATTTTTTATGTGTCAACATATCTTATAACGGTACGAAAACATTAAAACTAAAAGTAAAAAATTACTGCACCAGCAAGAGTAGAGAATATTATTTCACGCTGGCGCGCGCGCGCACACACACACACACACACACACACACACACACACACACACACACACGTGCGCGCACTAAAAACAAAACAACAAATTACTGGAATGGTCTGACAATTAAGACAATTATCGAAAACTAATTTAGTCTTATTTACGTTTCATAAATAATGGAACAAAGTAACATCGTATTGAATTCAACAGTTGTGAAGAGAGGTGAGAGGTTTAGTTGTTTACATAAACAAGATATCTCGCAATGCTTTATAAAAGATGCAGATTTACAGACAACTTTCAGGGATGATAACATCGAGATAAATAGCATCAGCCTTGACAGCAAGACAGTGCAGTATGAGGAAAAAATAAATTAAATTTTAGACGTAGATAAACACACAAATTTATATTCGGCTAAATGTACAGTATAATTTGAATATCTCATGAACTTTACAAGGTCAACCTACAACGATTCGATACATATACATTTTGAAATAATATATATTTTCTTAAAATACTCATGAGCTGAAAAATTGAAAATCAAGTCAGAAGACACACACGATGCTTTTAGAGAAAAACTCAAAGAGCAAAAACCTCAAAAGATACATTTTGACGAGGGAAAAGAGTTTTACAACAGAAAAGTTAACGTGAAAAAGAATACACTGAATTATTTTCATCTTACTCTGACCAAAAAGAAAAAAGAAAAAAAAAAAAAAAGAAAAGAAAAGAAAACATCCATACTTGAGAGGTTTAATAGAACCTTACAGATACAATGTGGAAGTATTTCATTCAAAAGGAAACAGAAAAAACCCCATATAAAATAAAATAAATAAATAATAATAAAAAGAAAAATGGGTTCATATTTTACAAAAGATAATTGTGGAATACAATAACGCTTTTCACATATCAAGACACATGACTCCAGTCGAAGCAAGCAATAGGGAAAACAGATCAAAAGTATAGATCAATATATTCGGTTACAGGACAATATATACCTTTGGAATGTCTTAATGTGAAATAGGTAAAACATCAGAATATCAAAACACCAAACAATTTTGGAAAATGGATACATTCCTAACTTTACCGACGAAATATATAAAGCAAGCAATTTTAGGTGATCGTGTCGATTACAAATTGGAAGACTTGAAGGGAAGGATATAGAAGACCTTGCAAGAGAATTCTGCGCTCCAGTTGTCACATACACATATTGAATGAGATTAAAAATATGTAATACATTGAAACTCAGGTTTTTGTGTGTGCATACAAACCATTAAATATTCTTGATAACTATCCTTTAAAAGTTGATGGTGAAGATTCTCCGAACAGATGCAGAATACAGTGCGGTATGAAATTTTGGCGTCATCAGGGAAATTGGTGCGTCGGATGTCAACAGCTGATTGTTCGATTTCCTACTGGCACTTAATATACTAAGGTGTTCCAGTGTTAGTTAATCTGTTTACAGTTTTCACGTCTACTTTCAGATTAGGAAATTACTGAGAGAGTGTACAATACCTCTACCTGGTGAGGATGGACTTAATCCAACTAACAATTACATAAATCTGAAACAATTGAACATATTATTTAACAATTTTAATATTCTATCACATCGTAATTGGAGATACATTAAGGGGAATAATAAACAAGTTTTAGATGATGATATATACTATAGGATCTAAATTACGATTTAGCTGATCTTAGGGAGAAAGAAATTTGTCGATTTGATTGGTGATAATGGAAGGTTAGATCATCATACAGTTATCTCAATGAGAAAATTGATGCAGATGAGTGAACATGTTGGACTTATTTCTTTCTGCAATATAGCAACGGATTAACAGATGAAGGTATTGCAAGGTTGATCAAGGCATCAATGGGCAGTATCCTTGGATACAAGAACAATTTACATAAATAAAAAAATAAAAAAAACTCCTTTAAACTTGGATTAAACCGCATAATTAATATCAACGTAATAAAGGATGGTGTATTCCAAAGGCTGATAAACAATATGTGACAGTATGACAAGAAATTGCAGGGGACAAAAATAAGGCAAAGTGTGTAAAAGCAGAGTTGAGTGATTATGATCATTAAAGTTTTACTGTCAGCATGGCGGAGCCTGTGCATATCACATTTGCAAATGCGATTCTCATGTTGACCTTCAGATAACTCATGGCGATTTTAAAATGTCAAACAACAAAATTGACCATGAAATAAACATACATTTTTTATTGATACGAATGGTTCAAGTATCTGCTGTAGCTTACGTTTTGAAATAGCTTATGAATCTCTAATTTGCCTACATTCTTTTCAAGAAGGACATCAACTACAGTGATGTGGTTCTCTAATTTTCTGTATGCTTTGTTTACATCTCTGAACAAAAAGATAATAACAAAACCACTAATGCAAAAGCAAGTAAAATAATATCTTTGATTGTTTTCAAAAGCCAACTTAACACACTACCAATAATTCAAGGCAATATCTATTTTATTTTTGGTCAACTCAAACAAGTATTTACACATTTTTATTAAGCCCTTTCTAATTTTGTTATAGAATGAATCATTGTTGCCTCCTGATCGACCACTACTGACACTTATTCCTCCTCTACCCCCTACGAAACCTTGTACAAAATTTGGGATAGATTGAGCATCAGTTGATATAGTCATACTATTATAGTGGCAATAACAGAAATTGTTCCACCATTTTCTCTAAACGGTAATGGTACCTTTTCTTTAACTTATGAATTGATTTTTTCAATGTTTTCTCGTAAAACTCTCTCCAACTGTGTTAGATATCTAACAAATTGCGCTTTGTCTTTTGCTTTCAACAGTCTCCAAATGTTCTTGAAATACAGCTCTTTTTCATTGTCTGTCGTTGTTTATGTCGCTTTTTAACTCTTCAGTCTTTTCTTGCATCTGACTCAACATCAGAATGCATAGATTCTGTTTTCGAATTGATAACTTATACATCATTTAAATAACCACACACTTCTCTTTTCGCTCTTGTAATGAATACTCTTTCCACTGCAGGCGGAAGTTGTCCATTTATTCCGTGATATTATTCCGATGTTTAGTTTCTCTTACCTGTTGGTCAGACGATTCATTAGTTTATATTGTTTACACATCAATATTCCTTAGTGACATGTATTGGATCCATTTGTTTCAACAGTAGGTTGAAACGGATATTTAGTTCCTGTCTCCTCAATAGGATGCGCCCATTTGTTGTCTTGTTTTGTCCAGCCTAATGTAACTAACAAGTCGATCCCAGTCTGACCTACTATAGTGCGGGGTGTTAACATTATTTTGATGTTGCCTTTCCACGATATTGGAACTGTTTTACCCTCTGGTTTTACATATTTGTATTTTAATTATTTTTTAAAGTTGTTCTGTAATTCATTGATTTAAAGTCTTCTTTATTTCCTTCTTGTATTGGTCAATAACTTCTACCAAAACTCTAGAATCTCCAATTCTTGCGACATCTCCAACGTCATTCGCTAATTAGGTGTTGCCAGTGTAGCTGTTCCTTTGACTTTTAGTGGGTTTGGTTCAAAATTTTTCGGATTTGTTACTATATCCTGAAAGGAAACGTTCATATATAACAAAGATTAAAAAGATGTTGAAATAATAACATCAGCCATAAGTAAGTTGAACAGTATCGACAACATAATAGACAAGGCGATCAGTGACATTGAAATTAACCATGATGTGTTTATTTTAATCAATAACGAATACATCAGATTCAAAGAGATAAAAAGTACAATTAGAAAGCAAATAAGCAATACAGAAAGCCAAGACATTGAACAATTAGAAAAAAAAAAATAGGAAGGGGATGATATTGAAAGAGAAACCGATTCACAAAGCGTTGGAGAGACTTCATTTTGGACAAGTTAAATGCAAAGGATACAAATTAAGGATAAAAACTTTATCGGCGGGAGCCTGTACCTTTAGCACAACTTGTAGCGGTTTAAATTGTCCATACGCACATGTTTCACGTAAGCGAACCTTTATCACATATAAATGGCCAACTTTATTGCAATCATTCTTTCGAAGAAAGTTGTCACTTACGACGATGTCCTCCCTGTGCAAAAAGCAGATCTTCAAAATGCAATTGACAAAAGAAATAATAATCTATCAATATCGTTAATTGGAATAGATTTTGTTGTTGGCTACTACAATATTTCCGATTAACTCGAAAGCAATATCAAGGACAAGAATGGAAGAATGACTGCTTTAACCACTGATGATTTTTAAAACCTTGAAATGTATATCAAAAAAGTGAAGAATGGAATTGCTGCAGATGGTGACAATAAAGAAAGTATTCATATTGAATACTAAAAAAAAAAGACTCAAAAGATTCAAATTATTACGATTTACAGCTCCTCGGTGTATATCACCAACTGCACTATGGGATCTACTTAATCTGATAGTTTGCGGATGCTTGAAACCTAAGAATGTATACACATATCTTGATAAAATCAATAATACAAAAAGCTATTTGAAATAGTAACCATTCAGTTTTGTTAGAATCTTTGCCTGTTAAAATGTTTTGCGCAATGACCTTGTCTCATACAGTGTTAATGATCATTAAAAGCAATTACAGAGGATGATAATAAACAGACTGAATATCAGCACAAAAGATGAAGATGGAAAAGTAATGAACTTTCATGTAACATATGTCAATCATGTAAAGTAAATAGCATTAGAGGGTGCAAAGCACATCTTTTATCTAACGATAACAGCATGATTTGCAGAAGCTAACCTTTTATTATTTATAATTAGATAAATAATAAAATGATTACAGAAGTTGCAATTTCTTTAAGAGATCATATTGGCTTAGGCTTTCCTTTAAATATTGATGACGTACAATGTAAGGTTGCAAAAGCGGGACAGTTAACAGTGACATAAACATTAACAAAAACTATCACAAATTTGCGTGGTTCTGTTAAATTAACTTATGCATTTATTAGTCAGTTTGTTGATAGACGTGTTGATACTCAAATATATAATACTTCTGAGGATAAAAATTTTGAAACATATCAAAACATGGAGAGAATAAGTCCGCAATAAATTATCAGCTATTGAACAGAGTGGTAATGAAAACGATAACAAAATCTCATATTTGCAAAAGCAAATCAAGGAAGACAGAAAAATAATAATTTAGACGATCAAGACTTGTTTCAACAAAGATTCAACACTTTATCCAATGCTGTACAGGCTTTACAAACAGTAACAATATTTGTATTAAATTGGGTTGGATTAAACAGTTAAATTGAAGCTTTGGAGAATGACATAAAGAAGATAAAGAAATCACTAGAAGATTATAACACTTTACAATCACAGTTGGAACAGTTACAGAGAGACTTGATTAATGAAATGAAAGAAAATATTATTGAAATTAACACGCAAATTAATGGTTTTCGCACAAAAATTACTTACTTGAACAAGAAGATAAAATAAATATGTGCGAAAGATTAATAAAAGCTATGAAGAGAACTTACTGTTTTTCTATTTCAGATTTAAGTGATAGATCAAAACGATAATAGATATTATATTAAATGCATTTTTACACCAAATTATACACTGATGTTGAACAATCAAAAACTGATGCGAAAAAATATGTTGATACAGATGTGGCTAATAGTATCGGTGCGGTAGAAGGTAGTATTGATGAAATATAGACACAGAGATGAACCGAATGAGAAAAGATTCAAATGATTTGGAACAAAAATTGACAACAGACAGATGCATTCAAAACTGAAACAGATATAAAGAACCCTTGCATCAAAAGTGGCATAACTGATACGTTTAAAACCGAAATAAACGGAAACATAGAGGCATTCAAAACTGAATTGAACACGGAAATGGACATAAAGAAATTTGCACGGGGTGTCACAATCGACGAATTAATAAAGGAAATCGATAACAACCAAAACTAGCTTCATGCAAGAGCTAAATTAATGCAAGGTTATGTATTGCTTTAGGATTATTGCGTTGTACCGAGTCATTACCATACCTATGAGGATGGTATCGTGTATTGTAAGATTTTTGTTTCTATTTTTAGATTGAAGTAGAAGTAAACAAGCAACGTTTGTTACTCTTAAATAGAACGACTTTTCGCTAGATAAATAAAGTAGCATTTGCAGAGCAGGATCGCGTGCACCGAACGCGCAGCATTAATAATGGCAACAACGGTAGCAATGATTGGGGGCAGAAATAGCTAACGGTCTAGCATTTGCAGGAAGCAACTATCGGTTCAAATTATAGGATCCAGATGGAGTTGAAAATGAAGAAAATAACACGAGAAACGCAGGAAGAATTGGACAGAAATAACAGAGTAAAGACAATGGATTACCTGAATGAAAGATTGAGCAATCAAGGTATTCGTGGCTGAGAATAACCTGGATGATGCTTTAAGTATTTATGCATCTACTCATCCCGATGAATTTAATCATTCTGACGCATCTACTTACCCAGAAATAAAGTAAAACCTGAAAAACCAAGGGGACTTAAACTTAATTAGTTTTACCAAGATGTGATAAAGAGGTAAAATGCGAGAACATATTCATTGCACTGGTGATGGGCGTTAATGTGTATGTTGCCTATAAGTTGTAGGCAATCGTGCTTGTTTAGCACAATAATGACGTTTTTGCGAGATAAATACTAAAAATGGCAATGTAAACAAATGCATAACCCCTCAGGAAATAAATATACCCAGGAAGGGCAATACCTCAATCCAACACATCATTTGTATCACATATATTTCAAGCAACATTAAACCTGACAAACGTTACAGACATCACTTCTAAATCTAAGTCCAGATATATTGATTGTCCCATGTAGTTTTTCGTGTCGTTTGATACGAAGGTGAAAGAAAATGCTAGTGACTCTGTGGTAAACAATTTAAGTTGAATCTTTGTGAACGAAATAACCCTATCATGTCGAAGCGATGATCTTTTCAAGTTCGATGACTACAAAATTTTCCCGACATACACGTACATATATTTGTTGTTACGTGATTGAGTTTATTCTATAATGAGTGAAATAGTTAGAAAGTTGTTATCAGGAGCAGGTAATAAACACAACACTGGCACAGAAGCTACTCAACTTGCAGTCTGTGGTAAAAAGTGTAAAAAACCATTAGACCATAACAGATCATTGCCCACTGTATTCTTGCGCTCTTCAACGGTATTTTAGATTTCGTACAACACTTGCAAATGCCTCTGAAGTGATTTAAAGATCAGGATTTTTGTCAAATTTTAGGTAGTAAAGTTTGTGATAAAATACCATTAAAAGTATCATATTAAACACATCCATTTGGTCATTTGGTTTATTAAACGTAAAAGAGCCGTTTAATTACGATTTTAACTAGCGACCGCCTACCCCCCGAGAGAAACGAAACTGAGCTTCAGTAAAGACTAGTAGAGTTACCGTTCTTAGCGTGACGTCATTGTGTCAACTTAATTCGGCAATTGTCACTGCTTTTCTCAACCGGTCAAAAGGTCTCTTAATGTCAACATAATTTCAATACATCAGTTGTAAATAGAAGACTACAATATCACATACTAACAAATATGGGCACTCGTTTCTCTCTTATTTTTGCTTCTTTACTCCTTATTTTAAACACCATATTTGGAAAATACCGATCTAATTTGTTCATTAAATATGAAACATGTTCGTAAAACAAAGGGTTGTATTAGTAGTAGTGGTAAACAGCTGCTTGTCTGAATTACATATAAGGAGCTTGTTTTTGCCAGTTTACCCTCATTAACTAATTATAGTGAGATCACATGTACACTCATTAAGTCTTTTTACTATTTTACATTGCAATGTGTACAAAAAAGACACAAGGATAAAATAAACACCAGATGTGGCAGATGAAATAAAATGGCTGATGTTGCAGCTTAAATAAATCGAAGACTTGTTTTGTTTCCTCGAATCCTCTAATTAGGGGAGATTAGTGGCTTGTCAACTATGTTGAAAGTTTATTATTTGCACAGAAGGGCGACGTTTAATGATAACATTAAACCCTTATTCAAAAGTAGCATTCGTCATTCTTGTAATTTACGCCTAACTGTATTTCAATCTGGGCACTCATTTCGCCTTTCCTTTTATTCCCGTTTTGGGGGATTTTGTTGTAGAAAATGAGAGGAAGATTACTAATTGACTGGTTTGCAGCCAATGTATACAAGTGAAACCCCAGAAATTTTCAAGCCATTCCTGGCTAAACAGCTGAAAATGTTTATAATTTTACCATTGAAGACTATGAAATACCCCGTGAAGGTTGTGTGAAACTTCTCGGAGTAAACATTCACTCTCAACTTAAGTTTAATAACCACATATCTAAGATCTTTCAGAATGCAGCAAGAGATAAACGTCTTGCAACGTCTCAATCACCACTTGTCCATTAATACTAAATTAATGATCTACAAATGCTTTATTAGGTCAACCTCTACTCATTGTCCCCTGATTTGTCATTTCTGTAGCAAACAAAATTCTGACAAAATGGAAGAACAAACCTACAGTATACGGCACTATAGTTTGATTTTGACGACTTTACTAGCTCATGACGACTTTACTAGCTCTTATGAGTCTCTGTTAAGAAAAGCAAATCTTCCTACTTTACACGTTAGAAGATTAAGATAAATGGCAACCGAAGTATATAATATACATCACAAGAAAACATCTAATTTCTTTAATAATCTGGTCACATTCAAAGAATGCAACTATAATTTCAGACAACAAAATTTTGACACAATACCAAAGGTACAGACCACAAGGTACAGTAAATTTTCCTTTAAACGTGGGGCCCCAGAATCTAGAACAGCCTGCCCAACCAATTATGAACAATGTATTATTTTAAAGAATTCAGCAGGCTGATTTGAACATTGTAAGAGCCTTAATTTAAATGGACTTTGTCTCGTTTTATTTAGTAGTCAGTGGCAATCATCTTTGTGTTTATAAAAATGTAGATGATTAAAAAAAATATATGTTATTTTGTGTCTGATGCTCATGTAAACATTCAAAACCATCCTTATCAATTATGTTTTAGGCATGTTTGTTTTGCAACCTTGTTTCACACATTAATAATTAGGGTTTTAAAGGATGTACCTATTAGGAGCCTCATACTATGATAATCTCCTCAGTGACGAATTGTGGACAGACTATGTTTGCATTACATGTAATAGAGACCGAATACAACGCACAAAAAACAACCTTTTTAACTATATAGTTGTCATCTGCCCAGACTTACAATAGAAGTTGTTAATCAAAGATGAAGATGTGATGGTAATAGATTACGAAGACAAATTAGATAAGTGATAGGAGTTACTGGTTGATGTAGTAGTAAGGTAAAAGGCGGATCTCAGCACAACAGATCCTCCCCTCGTTCAAATCCTACAGACCGGGTACTGCGTCCCCGGCCCTCCGGATTTTCACTTCGGATCGGATATGTTATGCTGAGATAACGCCTTTTACCTTACTACTTTGGTATCGTAACCAACATTGTCATCATCGTTGTTGAATAGCAATTTTCGCCCCCCCCCCCCTATAGTATAGTTTAGATAAAACTTATACATAAATGTTATCTCTAATTGAAAATTATTTTGATGATTACCATTTATAATCGTTTATATACTAGTGTTTAGATAAAAATAATCACTCTTTATACTAGTGTTTAGATAAAAATGATCACCCTTTATACTAGTGTTTAGATAAAATTATAAACATTATTAATTTATTGATAGTTTTTATACACTTTGAATGCGTTTGATCGTCCAAACACACTTGATTTGTTAAGTAAGACGTTTTATGATATAAATTATATAAAATTATGTCCTGAAATTTGAGTCTGATTATAAAATTACTGTTTTGAAGATTATTTTTTGAAAAAACATCACTAGAATCAGTAGGATCGTTGGATAGTAAAAATTTAGTTACTAGGTTGGCTTCATTAGATTCATCGTTTATGCTTGGTATTAACATATCGGTGCCATCATATGTGATTGAATTTGAATTTCCAGGAATAATAATATAGAAAAATAAGCCGTGGTTGGTTTTGAAGGTTTTTATTTTGATTATATTACAGCTCTTTAAAGTATAATAAATTTTAATTAGGGTATCGTTCATAGTATTTACATCGTAATAGAATTTAGAATTTATATAAAATATTGCGTTATGTATGATATAACAGTCTTCGATGCTACCCTGATCGATAAAATATTTTATAATTATACATTTTTCACATTTCATATTATGCTTTAGTATATGTAGTATCATATTTTTTTTCTTCATATTTTGCTATTTTATTTGGGGCAATATCAACTAATATATTATCTTTGGTTTGTAATTCATGGATTAGTCCAATAATATCACATTTTTTACCACGTAAATAAGCTTGTAATTCTGTTAATATTTTTGAGTAGATTGATGCAGCTAATTTACATGACGATCTTTTGTGTTCGAGTTTTGGTTCGAGACGTCGTAATCCAGCACTAACAAATATTCCACAACCAGATACTATTAGAAGTAGTGGATTTAGTGTGCTACCTGCTGCAATAACTCCGCTTGTTGTTATTAATAGTGGTGCATAAAATATTAGTTTTATTAGCCGGTTGTAATACTTGGAAGCCTGTTTAGAGCAATACGCTTTTTTATGATAGGTATAAAAAATAAGCTATTAGTTGATCGCGTTCCTCTTTTGGTATTGCTGTAGAAATATGATTAAAGTCGATAATTTGTTTCATTATATTATTGAGTTTATAAAAATAAACGTGTTAACTTATAATTTTTAATTTTGAAGCAGCGCCAGAAACTAATGCACTAAAATCTGCAGTATGTGCATCTGTAAGTACTGCTCGGTATTTATTAAACATATTGGAAGTATAGCGTCGCAGTTCGCTTTCTTGTTTTTCAGTGTACTCTTTTGTTGATTTGTAGTTGAGTGTATTTGAAACTGTTGCAATATCATTTATTTCACGGATATCGTGTTCATGTAAATCAATAAATTCGATAGCTGCTTTAATAAAGTCAATGTTAATAGTATTACCTGGAATAAAGTGTTGGCGAAGTATTACATATGCGGTTGCGAACCTCTCTTTTATATTTGATTGATTTGGTGGATCTGATAACAATCCATTATTTAAAACAGTTTTTACTCTTAAATTATCTTCATAATTAAACTCTAAAATTAATTTGCTTAGATGTTTAATTTTAATATTATGAGGAAGTAAATAACGATGTCCTGGTGATGTTTGATCTATTGGGTGAGGATGATCTTTTATAACATCATGAATAGGAGTCAAATTTTTTATTTTATTTAGATATTCTACTTTAATTTTATCTTCTAAATATCGATTCATTTTAAAATAGGCCTCAGAGTCTACAACACTATGTCCAAAAACATTAAAAATTCTTGCATCATAATGCGGAGGTGAACCAGCTTCATTTAGTGTTTCCAAGTATTTATCAATAAACCAAAGGGTAAAAACAGCATCAATGAATTTGTCGACATCTTTATGATATTTAATAACCTCCTCGAATTTTAATTTTTCTGCAGCCTTTGAAACTAAGTCTTTAAACTTTTTATTTTTTACATCATCAATAAAATTTCTATATTTTTCGAATACATTAATTGTTTTATCCTTAATCATTTGATCTTGCTCTGCTGAATAAGATAATTTATATTTAAACTCGAAGGTTTCTGAAACATTATTTATTTTGTTTACATCAACATCTTTATTTGAGTCAATAAATTCCATAGCTGATTTTGCAGCACCTATTGGTACTGTGTCTAACACTAAGTATTGGTATAATATTGTATACGCTGCAGCAAATTCACCTAGGATATTATCTTTAGGCAACAACTCGTTCACCTTTAATTTTTCTTTTATTAGTTCACGTAAATTAAAATATCGTGGTTCATTTATAAATGCGTTTAATAAACGATTGTCATCTCCATTAATTATTATATTATTATATGTTTTTTGATTTGGATTTGGATTCCAAGTTATTTCATCTGGTATTTCATCAAGTGTGTTTAGTTCATCATAAAAAGCAGTTCTTTCAGGTTCTGTTAATGTTGCTGCTTTTAATTTTTTTTCAATTGTTTCAATGGTATCAAATGCTGTTGCTATACTATTGTCGCTGTGTTTGTTTTTAAATTCTGGTGTTTTTGATGATACTAGTACTAAGTAACTTGTGGCAAGACCATGGGCGTCATCTGGTTCTTTGTGTACGGCAATAATTGTTCCAGTGTCATTGTAATCTAATCCAATTTCTCTGAACAATCGCCGTTTAGCAAAATTATGAAACGCTTTTTCGTTTCTTCCAAGACCATGACGTTTTTTCTCAAAAATTTTATCTAAACAATCTATTCTTTCTTTATGAGGTTTGTCTCCTCCTCCAAGAAATTTTCGTTTTTGTACTAACTTTGCCCGCAATATTGTAAATACATTATCACGAGATAATTCTATGATTACATCATGAAGTAATTTTTCAATTTCATTTTCAAGTTTTTCCATTTCTGCTTTAGTACAAAATTTTACAAACATAACGTATTTGTCCAGCATTTCTTTTATTTGGGGTTTTCTCATTGCAGTAACTGATTTAAAGTTTTCAATATTTTCTGTTTTTTCATCTGGATTTTTTAATATATTTGATAGTTCACGAATAGATGCTCGAATATTTTCTTGTCTTTGCGCTTCATCTTTTTCTTGTTTTGTTTTACCAGCAGGAATTGGCGCATTAAATTCTGGTGTAGTTAGTTGATTGTGATCAAATTCGAAGATTTTATTGTAGAACTCGCGACATACTTCAACGATTTCAGACATTAAGATTATAATATATCATTACGATTATACAATAATCAATTATACAAAAAATTTAGACGTTATCGTTCAGTGGAAATATTTGAAGAAGCGTAAGACCTGGATTTGTGATCTCAGCATTGACAACATACAATCTGAAATACGAAAATTTAGTTGTATTAGATACCGTAAATTCTTGAACAGCGGCTCCGATATAAATAACACCAGGCGCAGTTGTATATAATGTTGTATAACTAACATCATTAATGGAGCCCTCGAGTCGCCAATTATATATTCATTCTGCACCGCCAGCTCGTCCACGCAGTTGAAATTTCCATATAGCAACCTGAAATGGAAATTGTATTTTGATCCAGAAGTTTGCTGACACACCATTGGTTGCCCATTCATTTAAATTTACTGCCGATTGTAGATGATATGTAAATGCATAACAAGGATCGTAACCTGGATATGCTGACGATGATGTTACGATAAATCCGGTACGATTGTTGCTGTTACCAGATAGCGGTGGAATAACGCCGACACTGTTTTTGGTTCGAGTGCTGACTCCAACCTTAGAATCAACATATGCTTTGTTTGAGAGGTCATCTGTTGCTGTTGGCGCTGTTGTGCATTTAACAACACAGTTTGTCATTACTAGATTGCCAGTCATTGTGTCGCCGATTTTGTTTACCACAGCGCTTTTGAGGTTTACCAGAGAAAAATATGGAACAGCATCACCGGGATTGACTGGTATTGGCACATTTGTTATAGCTACATTATTCATGTTTAACGGTCCGGTCATGGTGCTTCCGATTTTAAGAACAGCATTGTCTTGCATATACTTGACACTGACAGCGTTATCAAGTGCCAATGATAAGTTTGTGTTAAGTCCGTTTAGAACATATCCTCCCATGTTGAGTGAGCCGATCATTGTTGTTCCAATACGTGGGACGTATTCCGCGAGTTTTGTAGTGACCTGCGCATAGGATGTAGCATCGGAAATGTTTCCCGGTGGAAAAGTTGTTGGTAATCCAGTTATCTTAGCGCCGTTTACCGTTGTTAATGTGCCGGCCATTATATCTCCGGAGCGATTGACATATTGCGATGTAATATCATCCACATATGTTTTGTTGACGAGATCAATGGGATTTGCAGGAATTACTGACGATGTTATTCTGTTTGTTACCATGCTTAATGTTCCAACCATTATATCGCCGGTTCGTTTAAGAAATATCGTTGACGAGTCCACATATAATTTGTTGACGAGATCAGTGTCACTGATTGGAACATATGCTGATGATATTTTATTTGATCCCATATTTAATGCGCCTATCATTGTGCCGCCATAGCGATTGACATATGTTGATGCCACTGTATCCACATATAATTTGTTGACGACATCCGCGGGATTTACTGGCGCATACGATGAAGTTATTTTATTGGCGCTCATATCCAGGACTCCGGTCATTGTGTCGCCGGATTTATTGACTTTTCTGTCGTTGATTGTTAACATCTGGATTAGACTTACCGCTTGAGTATTATCGGGGTTAAGTACGGGATAATCTGTTTCCAACCCAATTATTCGAGAATTACTCATTTTTAGATTGCCAGTCATTGTGTCGCCGTATTTCTTTACTAGTCCAGATACATCTGCTGCTGCAACTACTTTTGCAGCTGATGCTGCATCTGTTGTTGTTTTTATTAATGTGCCGAATTTACTGTAATAAGACATTATTTTTCAGCGATTATTATCAATGACTTTTATAAAAATTTTATATATACATATATATATATATATATATATATATATATATATATATATATATATATATATATATATATATATATATATATACATATACATATATAAACTCAAACATGTCTCTTATAAACTTTGATGATCCATCAAGAGATACAAAAACTAAACATAAGAATGAGCTGCCAGATACACATTATTTGATTGTTGGACGAACTGGATCGGGTAAAACCAATCTGTTAATGAATTTAATAACGAGTAAAATATTAAAATATGATCGCGTGTATATTTACACAATTAATGCGCAACAACAAAAATATGATTTATTGCAGCAATTTAATAATCAGGTTTTAAAGACAATTTCTGGCAAAGATATTATTACATTTCATTCGCCCGATGAAGTTATTCCCGTTGCAGAACTTGACGATGATGAAAACACGATTGTTGTATTTGATGATATACCTCTGACAGCCAAAGACACTAAGCCTGTGGAATCCTATTTCGCATTGTCGCGAAACAAATGTTGCAATTCTATTTATCTCGCTCAAAGTTATTTTACAGTTCCAAAAACGATAAGACGCAATACAGGTTGTTTTATTTTATTTGGTGGCCTTGATAATAATGATATAAATAGAATCGCAAATGATTTTTACGGTGGTGCTGTTGACAAAAAACAATTTATTCATATGTATAAATACGCGACTGCCAATATGTATGATTTCTTTTTGTTTGACAAGTACGCTGCTAATCCTGAGAAAATGTTTCGTAAAAATATCACACAATTTTTTGATTTTGTTGGTCGTAGATATTAGCAAGAAATTATCCAAAAACTAATTAATAATGGAACGATATTATTTGCAACAGGTTCATGGAATTGGCGATCGAATAAGCGCATTAAGAAGGCTAAGCTTAGCTAAATATAAAAATCAGCGATTGTTTCAATTAACTAGGCAAGGCGAACAGGAAAAAGAGGAATCGCTGATTAGGTTTTTGAAACCGATTCGCAAGTTTTTTATTGGCACGTTTATAGATCCAGAAACTAATGTGGAAAAGGAGATGGATATATCAACAGCAATTAATCGTGGTTTTCAACCAACATAAACACACTTAGTGAAATTAGAAAACAGTTTAACGGCTTGGAATTAAATATTGTAGGAGACTATTTTGGAGATTCAAAAGAAACACAAAAAGCTGAAATCCTGAATTTAGATAAGTTTCAACAGACTTTATCACGGGATTCATCAACAATGGAAGATTTTTTAAAATCAAGACCGTCATCACCAGGTGCTGTTATGAAAAGACCGCCATTGATGTATTTTTCAACATCAAAGCCGGGATCATCAGAGTCATCGTCGTCATAGTCGTCATCTTCGCCATCATCGGGTGCTATCGCTAAAAGACCGCCATCGCTGGATTTTGCAACATCAAAGCCTGGACCACGATCCGATCTATCGTCGCAGGATTCACATGAATCAGTGTATTTCTCACCAGATCAACAGTTATCGCCGATAGAATTGGAAGACTATGATCCAAGTGACATAACATATGATAAAATAAAAGATTACGATATGGCGCATTTGCACAAATTACAAAATAAAAATTTGATTATGCGACGTGGTTTAACTTCTGGTAAAAAGATTCATTCAGCAGCTTATATTTTTAATGCGAATGATGTAATTGATAAAGTAATTGATGAAAAATATGCTTCCAAGGCGCGCACAATGTCCACCGAGGATTTAAATAATGAGATTCAAAATTTGTACAGCATATCCAAAAGCGGAGTAACTTTACAAGATAATTTAGATGGCTACCAGTAGCAGGACTTAATAATAAAACAAATAAAAGCCTACGATAAAGAAATTAAAACTCGTAAGCAATTTGTGATTGATTCTGCGGCCGATCGTGATCAACAAGAAGATGATGACGATCAATTGCTGATCGTTGATAAACAACAACAAGAAGATGAAGAAGCAGAACAACAACAACAAGATGAAGAAGCAGAACAACAACAAGAAGATGAAGAAGCAGAACAACGCAAAGAAGATGAAGAAGCAGAACGACAAGCAAAGAAGATGAAGAAACAGAACGACAACGAAAAGAAGATGAAGAAACAGAACGACAACGAAAAGAAGATGAAGAAACAGAACGACAACGAAAAGAAGATGAAGAAGCAGAACAAAAACGAAAAGAAGATGAAGAAGCAGAACGAAAACGAAAAGCAAATGAGATAGAACAAAAACGAAAAGCAAATGAGGCTGAACGGCAACGAAAAGCAAATGAGGCTGAACGGCAACGAAAAGAAGATGAGGCAGCCCGTAAAAAACTAAAAGAATATGATGAAGCCCGTAAAAAACGAAAAGCAGAAGAAGCAGAAGCAAAACGACAAGCAGAAGAAGCAGACAAAAAAGTCGTTGAAGAAAAACAAAAAGAAAAAGAACTAGAACAGCAACAAAAAGTAGACCGGGAACAACTAGAGCAGCAACAAGAAGCAGAACGAGAACAACTAGACCAGCAACAAGAAGCAAAACGAGCAAAAAATAAGAGAAAAAAAGAAGCAAAAAAACAAAAGGTTGTACAACAAAAGGATGCACAACAAAAACAACAAGATGCTGATGAAGAAAAACGAAAAGAAAAAGAACTAGAACAACAACAAGAAGCAGAACGAAAACAACTGGAACAGCAACAAGAAGCAGAACGACAGCGAAAAGATTATGAAGCAGAAGTAGAAAGGAAACGAAAACAACAAGAAGTAGACGATGCAGAAGCGGAAAGAAAACAAAAACAACAAGAAGCTGATGAAGCAAAACGAAAAACTGATGAAGCCGATGAAGCAGAACGACAGCGAAAACAACAAGAAGCAGAACGAAAACAACAAGAAGCAAAAAAAAGCGAAAACAACAAGAAGATGAAGAAGCAGAACGACAACGAAAAGCAGATGATGAAGCAAAACGAAAAGCTGATGAAGCAGAACGAAAGCGAAAACAACAAGAAGCCGATGAAGCAAAACGAAAAGCCGATGAAGCAGAACAACAGCGAAAACGACAAGAAGCTGATGAAGTGGAAGCAAAAAGACTCAAAGAAAACAGAGAACGAATACAAAAAGAGACAAGCTATCGAATAAAACAAGAAGCATTACGAAAACAAAAAGAAGACGATGATGCAAAACAAAAAGCAGAACGAAAACAAAAAGCCGATGAAAAAACAGCAGAACGACAACGAAAAGAATTAGCAAAAATAAAAGCATCTGAGGCAGCACTGCAGCGACAGCAAGAAGAAGAAAGAGAAACAGAACGACAACAACAAAAAGAAGCAGAACTTGAAAGACTTCGAACTAAGGCAAGTATACAAAAGAAAGAAGAAGAAGAACAAATAATAAAACGAAAATCATCAGAAGTAGATGCAGAAACACAGCGACCAACGGATATAGCGGAAGAACAAAAAAAGAGATACGATAAATATGAAGAATCTATAGTAGAACAAAAACGAAAATTTGATGAAAAAATAGCTCAAGCAGCTAAACGAAAAGAAAAAGCCGAAAAATTTAAGTCATTACAGGTGGAAACATCATCGCAACAGGTAAATACCGAAGCATCAACTAAAATTAAAAGATTAAAAGAAGATCTTGAAATAAAACAAAAGGCGGAACAAGAACAGCTTTTGAGAACTCTAGAAGAGGATTTTAATCAAGAGAAAAAAGATCTAGACGAAAAATACGATAATAAAATAAGTGAATACAAAAAAGAAGCAGAAAAAAACCTTGAACATGATAAACAACGAAAAGATTTGGAAAAAAAAAAAAAAGAAAGAACTAAAAAAAATAGGAGATGTATCAAAACTAGAGCAACAACGTGAAAATGAACTAGCCTCATTAAACGTGACTATGCGGATGAACGTAGAAGCGGCAGAAAACGCGGGTAATTATGGCCAAGCAGAAAAAATAGAAGACCAGCACAACAATGAGGTAAAACAGGTGACTAAAAAATATGAAAACGCAATCGCAGAAGAAAAACAGAGATTTTCGCAAGAGATAAAAGATAAGAATGAAAGGCACTATCAAGAAAGAAAAGATTTGAATAAAAAACTCGATGATGAAATAGTGGAATTTTTGAAGACGAGTGTGGCACCGTTTACGTCGCCTATGGAAGCGTTTAAGATGCAAAAAGAAACTGAAGAAAACGCACTGGGGATAAAATACAAAAATAAAATAGAATCCAGTAAGGCGTCGTTAGCGGACGATCAAAAACGTGATACCAAAGCCGAAGAAGCCAAAATAGAAAGAGAAGCAGAACTTGAAAAATTAAGAATTAGTGCAAGGAAACAAAAAGAAGCACAAGCAGGGCAGTACACATTACCAGCACCGCTGCAATCTAGACCTGCGCCAGGAAAATTAAAATCGCCATTTTCGTCAGAACAAAAATCACCAACGCAGCAATTGCGACTAGAACCATCAAAATTAAAATTTTCAGAAATAAAATCACCACCACCAAAACCTAGTGAATTTCCAACAGATTTATCAAACATGCCAGTGTCGGAAATATTAAAATTGCTAGGTGGTCCACCGCAGTCGCAACCACCATCACCGTCGTCGTCCGATCCTCACCAAACAACAAAGCCAAAGAATGGAAATGGATCAACAAAATTTAAATTATCATCAGCCGATCCGCAATCGTTAATTGGCCGAGATCCTAATCGATCAATAACGCCATCAAAAATAAAAAATCCATTTTCAGAACGAAAATCACCACCACCAAAACCTCATCGAGAAACAACAAAATTTAAGTCGTCGATCGCGGATGAATTAAATATATTACTTGCTAATCCGCCTAAAAAGATATCGGATCGGAAAAAGGAAGATATTCAAGAGGACCTAGAAAAAATGTTGGATCCAGTACAGATGGTGTTTTTTGATCCGTTAGCGCCACCAGGTGTAATACCACCAGCACCTGTATTTGATCTCGAGGCATTTAAACACATGAAAGTCCGAAGAACACCATTACCTCTTGGTGAAATAATACGAGCGCCAGTGTCACCCAAACCAATAGTAATTATAAGGACAAGAGAAGAACAAGCGGTGGTAAATGAACTAGAATTAAAATTGCAAGAACGAATAACTAGAAACTCAATTATTAAAAATCCTCATGAGTATAAGGCAAGAGACTTATCTCAAATGCCACGTGAAGAGCTTCTGAAATTAAAAGATAAAGTGGTTAAGGATAGGGTTTATTTATTACAATATAAAAATGATCGGCGCGCGTTTATTCAAAATCTAGTCAGAGAAAATAATAATCTTAGAAATAGAATCAAACATCAGCTAAAGAGAAACATCTAATTAAATTAAATAATGGAACAAAATTAGAGCTACGAGGATTTGTGGACATCACTTGTAAAAGTTGCCAAAAACATTGGTATTTTTCCCGCCAGTGCCAATGCCAGCAAAGTTATTAAAGCTGCCAAAGAAATTGGTATTATTCCCAGCAGCATTAAAGCTAGAGCCAGTCAAGATAATACAAATCGAATTAATACGCTTAGAAAACGTGTGTCAGTAAAGCAAAATCAATCATCGTCGTCAGTTAATCCTGATCGATTAACAACATCGAACAATAGCCAGTCAATAACAGATCAACCACAGCTGCAATCAATCCCAAGATTAATTAGCGACACAGATAATCAACGAATTAATGCATTAAGAAAGCTTGCGGCGGTCCAACAAAAAAATAAACAGTTGTTTCAGCAGGCGAGATGGGCTGAAAAAAGTAGAGAGGAATCGTTGCTAAGATTTTTGGGCCCAATTTGCAAGTTATTTATTGGCACGTTTATAGATCCACTAACTAAGATGGAAAAGGAAATGGATATAGCAACTGCAATTGCGCGTGGTTTTATACCGACTTCAGAAACAATTAATAAAATACTCGCACAACTTTCTCCTACGGAAAAAACTGATCAAGCAGTTGGCGGTGATGATTTATTACCCGGCGACGATGATGATGTATCGCAATTCTTTGACGAATACGGTGATCCAGTAACCACTGCTGTTGATCGATCAGGAGTAACTGACGACGATGATGATAAAAAAGATCCTTTAGCTCTTCCTCCACCACTGCAG
The DNA here is from genome assembly GCA_029931535.1 of Margaritifera margaritifera. Lineage (NCBI taxonomy): Eukaryota > Metazoa > Mollusca > Bivalvia > Unionida > Margaritiferidae > Margaritifera > Margaritifera margaritifera. The sequence continues at coordinate 620,555 of JAQPZY010001494.1, forward strand.
ACTTTTGAACCTTTTGACGTGGAAGACATTGTTAAAGAAGCGTACAACATGACACGTGATGAATTAAAACAAGAAAGAGAAAAACTGACTAAGAAAAACCAGTCGACGGGAAAAAAAATATCACGTGGTAATACCGACCCTGATTTACTAAAAGAACATAAGAAAAGCATCTTAATAAACAGAATATTAAAAGACGTAATTGACAATAAGTCAGAGGTGGAAGAATCAGTTTCTAAAGCAGAAGCTGCTACAATATCTCAATTAGCCGCAAAAATGAAAGTGTCAGAACAAGAACTATTAAAAAATCAGGCAATTGCTAAGCATACAGCAGATTTTAAAGAAAAATTAACGGCGGAAAAAGCGGGTCAACAAAAAACTACATTTCAACAGCAACAATTTAAAGATTACGTGAAAGGTCTACGTGTTGATCAACTGGATAGTATCATAAAAGAACTTGAGACTGAAAAAACGGAAGAATCAAAACAAAAATTAAAAGTGGTTCAAAAAGCATTGAAAGATAAACAAAAGGAAAAATCAACTTGCAGCATCAAAACAAGCTGGTAATTCTGGTGTGGAAATTGATAATGAAATCGTGGAAATACTGGATTATCTCAGAAGCGGCAAACATATAAACGCAAAATATACAAAAAGTTCATAAATAAGTTTGTAGACCAGCGCTGATCGCCGATTATTGCTGATTTTTATCAATGATTGAAAATTCAAGAATTTTTATAAAAATCTATTATATAAACGCAATGTCAGCCGTAACACTACTCATGGACTCAACTGCAACATCACAGGACAGCGCAAATTTCAGAGTATCATATTCTCCAGCGATTGAACTTGCCGCCGACACCGATTACGAACTCGGATTAATAGCCGCGACAATGTGGCACTCGTTTTACAATGTTAAAAAGGCCATCGACGACCGATTAGATATCATAGTCGGCGGTGTTACCAAAACAATAATAATACCACCAGGCGCTTATAACGTCGAGGACGTCAATAAATTTATTAAGTCTGAAATAACCGAACTAGGATTTAACAAGGACGACTTTAACATTGAGCCAAATTATAATACAATGCGCTCGGCGCTACAATTGAAAAATAATTTTCGTGTTGATTTTACTTCGCAAAACACAATCGACGTTATGTTTGGTTTTTCACGCCAGATCTACGGTTCTTTGACAGATTCAGATGTAATATCCGATGTTAGTACAATTCTAATCAACTGCTCGATTGTTTACGGGTCCCATTCGGCCAAGGGTAGCCGCGGTCAAACAATTTATTCGTTTAGTCCTGATGCTCCTCCTGGGTCATTGTTGATGGTGTCGCCGAAACAAGTTATTTATTATCCTCTTAATGTAAAAGATAGAATCGCAGATGTTACAATGTCAATCACGGACCAATCGGGGCGGCAATTAGATTTTAATAATGAGCAGGTGACTTACTACTTACATTTACGCAAATCTACTTAACGAATTTCATAAGAAATTTCAATTCTCGAATTTCGGTAGATTCGTCAATCAATCAGCGATTGATCGTAGATGCCCCGACTATGATTAACAATTTTTATCAATTGCAATTTTTATAAGATGCGTCAACGCAAGATAATGAACAAAAAAATCGTTGGAGGATTTCTAGGAGGAATCTTTTCAAAAGCTGTACGCGTAAAACCAGGAATAGATTTTATAGTATCGACAATTGCAATTCACGAGACAAAAAAAATTGGATCAGGTTTATTTGATAATATTTTTAAATTTGCAACAAAAACTGCAGCTAACTTCATTCCAGAACTTGCACCACTAGCATTTGATGCCGCAAAGTCATTGACTACAAGTGCGCATCTGCGGCTGGTACAGCAGTTGGACAAAAGATTGCCGATAAAATTCGAGGACAACCGCAACCGCAACCGCCGGTCAGCTATGGAATTGACCGCGACCGCGAGATGTATCAACTGCGATCACAGCTTGGCTTCTCTAGGCCGCAATCAACAATGACAATAGCGCCACAGATGAACATCGATAAGTTAATAAAAAACATAGCGCCAACTCCTGAAATAGAACGAGCCATGAAAAAAACTGCTAAAGAATTTAGTAAATCCCAATCAGCAACCACAAATGGATCGCGACCGGTAATACAAAATCCAATTTTTTACTAACCGATCCTCTTTTAGCGGATTGCGATTGAATCAACAATGACTTTGTCATTGGCGATTTGAATCAACATTGTTATCAACAATGACTTTGTCATCGGCGATTGAATTTTTATATAATCACTATTATTATAATAAACGCCATGTCAATTAGATCTTATCTTAATATTAACGACGTTTATGATGTGGATAATTCTGCAACAGAATTCGAGTACATCGAGTATCAAGAAGACAAACCCAATACGGTTGATAAAACAGGAACACTTATTTTAAGGACACGCGATGAAGACCTTTATCTGTTGCCTCATAAAGGATACATTGAAGTTCGTGGAAAATTAATGGATGTAAACGCAGCACCAGCAGTAGCTTTTAATGTTGGTGATAACGTCTCTCTTGTGAACAATGGCTGGTCCCTTTTCTCTGAAGCTAAATACATAATCAACGACAATGAGATCGAACATATAAGACATCTTCCAATTGCTAGCACAATAATGAACACCATCAGTTTTTCCGAAGATTATTCCCGATCGATTTCAACGAATATGTTGTGGATGAAAGATGGCAGTACTGGAGGTTCTGTGCCAACAGAGTTCAGAACAGAAGCAGGAGATCCTGCTAACAATGACAATGATATTGTTGCAAATCCTGGTAATAATACTGCTGCGGATATTGGTAACACTGTTAGATAAGCTGCAACAAGACTCAGACAACAAAAGTATAACGAAGGTTATGCAAAAAGACGAGCGATATGTGAAACTAGTCGACTGGTTACGATACTTCTTCCATTGAGCTCAGTCTTTGGTTTTTGCAAGGACATTACTTCTGTAGTTCGAAGTATGAGGCATCGAATTGAATTAACAACAAATGCTAGAAATAATACAATACTTAGAGCTAACGGAGTCCACGACGGTAGATTTGTTATTAGTTACGTGTCGCTATGGATGCTAAAGGTTGTACCATCAACACTAGTATCATTAGAGCTCGAAGAGGCGTTGACGTCCTACACAAGAAAATTGTATTTCGAACAGTGGCTAACATATGAGCATGGCATGCCAGCAGGTAGTGCTAGCGGTACATGGAGAATAGATACAGTACCATCGGAACGATTGCCGCGACACATCTTTGTGGTATTTCAACTAAATGAAAGAAATAACGATCAAGAGCAAAATAATATGATTTTTGATCATATGTTTGTTGAACGAATACTTGTAAGAATGGCTTCGAGACAATATCCAGAACAAGCCTTAGAATGTAATTTTGATCCAGCAAATAGAAATGTTTCTCGCGCGTACTTCACATTAATGAAAGCCATGCAAAAGTTTCAGGACACCGCAGATGGATCTCAAATATCCGTCGACGAATTCGCGAGATTATATCCAATATTTCATTTCGATCTTACAACACATTCTGAGCGATTAGTTGGGACACCAGCAGATATTGAAATTCAATGGAACCTCAGCACCACCGGATACACTAATGCGGCAGCAGCTGCGAATGTTGCTGGTGGTAGAGTATTTGGCGGTGTTGCTACCGATGGTGGATATGGAAGTTTAGCTTATACTGTTTACGCGTTAATAACATCTGACAGATACGTTGTTCTTGATGCTCTTAATGGTAAAATGTCAATCAAAGTGTAATTACATTTTTGTATACGCTTATTATATAAACGCGCATTTTTGTATAAAATCAATTATAATGCCTCGTAAAATCTATAAACGACCGACTAGACGATTACAATCAAGAAGATCTGGCGGATCAATTGGTAGTTTCATCGCTTCAGCAGCTAAAACTTTATTGCCAAAAATATTACCACTACTAGGAACACTAGGTGTTGCAGCAGCAACTGGAGCAATATCTGGAGCAACAGAAAAAGCAACATCTGGAAGAGGAATTAGAAATTTGCGTCGACGAAGAGCAAGTGCACCAGTTCGTAAACGCGTGCGTGCATCAGTGCGTACACCTGTGTACGGGTCTGGTATTAAGCGATGTCGTTGTTGATAATGTTAATCAATTTTTATATAATCGCAATTATATACACAATGATCAGAAGACCACGGAGATCCATTGGCGGAATGAGAAGAATAGGCGGATTTATTGGTCCATTATTGGCAGGAATAGCTGGTTCACTTCTGCCGAATTTGCTAGGCCTTGGACGAGGTGTTAAAAAAAGACGAACCCGAAAAGGCCTCGGAGTAACTCTACCAGGAACAAGAAGAGCAGGATACGGACTGCGACGCCGGCGAAGAAGGTAAATCAGCAGTCGATGATAAATAAATACGTATCAGCGCTTAGTAACTTTGAAATTATGGATTATTTAAAAAATATTGAAAACTTTATCGGTGTTTTCAACAAAGACCAACTCAATCAATCGTCATTGAAACAGTCGTTGACAAAGTCACTGGTTATTAATATACAGGATTTCAAAGATGGATCAGGAACACATTGGGTTGCATTACACGGCAACAATTACTTCGATTCATATGGCATTCCACCTAGCGATGCTATTAAAAAATATGTTAAAAGTCTTCCAAAATATAAAACCAAAACAATAAATTATTCGTCGAAGCAAATTCAACCAGCTGGAACAAACACATGCGGTTATTATTGTGTATTATTTATACGATGGATGAACTCGAAAAAATCATTTGTTGATTTTATTCTGCAATTCGATCCAACCCCGACGTTAAACAATGATGCAATTTGTCTAAAAATGTTCAAAAAGTTTTATTTGTAAAATAAATTTTATTTGTAATCAATTTTATGTAATCGCTGTAAAATAATGTTGACTTACTGCCTCAAGTGTAAAAATAAAACACAAAGTAATAATGAGACAACAATAATAACAAAAAATAAAAGAACAATGATAAAAGGTACATGTGAAGTATGTGGTGGAAAAAAGAGTACTTTTATTAGCACATCTAGCGTTGACAAAGTCAGTGGTAACGGCAATAATATTAATCTAGTAGTCGACGATGTTAGCGATGATGATTACGTTTATATGTAAATGCTGATAATATCAGCGATAACAATAATTTAATTTTATATACGAGTTTTTATCAATAATCATGATATAAGCGCCACATGAATTGTAAATGCAGAGTTAACGGCGCACCATCACCAAAATGTATTTGTGTGGAAGGTAATGCAGTACACGTCTACTGCAAAAAATGTAAACAAAATAAAATTGTTGGTGGAGCAGTTGATATACTTAAATGGATTGGAAAATTACCGCGACCAGAAGGTGGATGGGTACTACCAAAACATAAATATACTGGACCATTTAATCCACTAGAAAATCAGCTCGAAAGCAATGATCACCCGCTACCAGGACAAGAACCTTATAACCAGGTCAACGCTACAGCTATGCGGCATGACATATGTTATCGCGATAATCCAGTAGACAAACACATGTGTGACAAAAAAATGTTGGACGAACTTCGAGAAATACAACCAAAAAATATGAGAGAACGAGTTGATAGACTTTTCGTGCGAGGAGTAATCGGAGCAAAATATAAACTCGGCCTGGGGCAATCTGGACCCGGACATAACCCCAACATAATTACACGTGATGGCCAATTTGGTCAATTAGCTGCTGAGCTCCACAAACCAAAAAAGAAAAGTTTCAACGGCGTCGAGTTGTGGTAAACGCCGTAGACGATACATGGGCCGTTGATCTCGCTGATATGTCTGCGCTGGCCGACGACAACGACGATAATAAATTTGTATTAACTGTAATTGATATTCAAAGTCGATTCGCTTTTATCGAAGTAATAAAAAATAAAATGGGCGCCACAATAACATCAGCGTTTAGCAAAATTATCGCGGACAATGCGCGGCAACCAAACAAAATATGGACCGATCACGGTGTAGAATTTTACAACAAACAATTCGCAGCCTGGTTAAAACAGCATAATATTACAAAATACATGACTGGCAATGAAGGTAAAAGTGTAATTGTCGAGCGATTCAATCGAACCATTAAAGAAAAATTTTACAAGTGGATGACCGCCAATAACACACGCAGATACATTAATCATCTGCCACAAATTGTATCCGAGTATAATAATACAAAACATAGATCGATTGGAATGACCCCAAATGAAGCATTATCCAATTAAATACTAGCAGATGAAAATCTGTATCGAAAACACAAATTTAATGTCGGCGATCGCGTCAGAATTTCGCTATCCAAAAAACAATTCGAAAAAGGATTCACGCCAAACTGGAGTGAGGAAGTATTCGTAATTAGCGAGATATTACCAACAATTCCAGTCACCTACAAATTGCAAGACCAAGATAAAGAGCCAATCGCAGGAAGTTTTTACGAACAAGAACTGCAGCACACAGATCAAGATGTATTTGTGATTGAAAAAGTAATAAAGCAACGCGGTAATAAATCACTCGTAAAATGGCGAGGATATAGCGATTCTTTTAATAGTTGGGTGCCATCGCAATCAATAATCGGTCGTTGATCAATTACCGATCGATCAAGCCAATTGCTGATTAATCGCATCGAACCAGCGCATCTCACGGCAAATTCTAATATAATTATTTAAAATGTATCTGCATTTAACGGGCGCACATAAATTTATTAATTCCTGGCGTCGTTGATCGCCAATATTAAGCAATTCAAAAATCTTAGCAAAAATATAATCAAATTTAATATTTTTTTTACGACCTGGAATGTGAACATTTAAAAAAAAATTTAATCTTCGTTGGAATTCTTCACGTTCTTCCGGTGTAAAATTAAATTTAGTTGTTTTTTTAATCACATGATATTTTGCATTATAGCAACTTTTCTTTCTAAAATTATTATATGGCCGATGATCAACAACGGCAATAGCATAGAATTCGTCGACGACTTCGCCTGGTTCTAAATCATATGGTGGGACATCATCATCGTGTAATTGTTGATCAATTGCTGATCGATCCATGATTAATTGTTGATTAACGGCAGCTGGTTCATCATTTATCATAAATTGCTGATCTGTTGTACTAATAACTAATTTTAATCTTGCCAACATTATATATGTAATTATTGTATAATTAATTATATAATAATCGCAATGGCAATAAGATATCACTTTAGAGGTTTTATCGAAAACATGACCGATCTAGAAAAAGCAATAAGATACTGTTTCTCAAATAATAATACCCGAGGAAGTATTGCAATCCGAATAAATAAAGTAAGCGATGAAATTGGAGCAGAAAAAAATAATGTTTTACTAACATCAGATGAGCTAAAAATAGTTAACAAACATGGCAGTGTGATCGTCGATTGGAATGTAGAAGTAATAATGTTATATGTACATAATTGCATATCGAAGGAAGATCTAATTCGAATACTTAAAACTTAATCTACATATTTAAATTTTATTTTGCGTTGCAATTTCTTTGAAAATGCCGATCTTGTAGTTCCATCAGCGACATATTTTACAGATACATTATGAATATTAAAGTATTTACCTGCAGCTTACGTTGATTCAAATTGCAGTTGTTCGCCTGTTTCTGGATCTGTTGATATTATCGGACGAGCTGGATTATTAAAATTAATTCCACCGCCACTACCTCGCCTTGTGTTTTCACTTTGAGTAACAAGATCTAAGTTTTCGAGTCGATTATCTGCTTTAATCTTATTTATGTGATCTATTACAAGTCTTGTTGGAATAATATCATTAAAAACTTCATATACAAAACGATGAGATAAAATATTTTTATTTGGATTATGTTGGGTGGTAAAACGTAAATAACCAAATTTATTCATAGATCCAACTACCTTTTTTGTTTTTACATGTCGTATCATTCCTTTGTCGTTTGCTTCGTAATTTTTATAAATTGGGTGTTTTTGATATTCGTTTTGCAATCCAAGATTATCAACATTATTATCAGTAACAGCGCCATTAACGTGATAAACTCTATAACCTTCTGGAATTTCACCGACGAAACAAGTATAAATAAAGTCTTTAACGAACATCTCAGCCTCATCGCAGACAATTTTATATCCAGCAGGTGATGTAATAATTTCAAAATAAATGTCATCGTCGCAAGAAACTAAGCCTGCCCCATTGTGCCATAAAATCCATCAAATTCGGGATGAGCACACGGAGTATTAATTTCGTCGTACTCGGGTATTCTAGAATATTGCATGATATATAAATACCATAGACTAATTGTGTATTTAATTAATTATTTTGTATCCCACTATGTTAATCGTATTAGTGTAATAAAAATCAATTAAAGAAATAATATATAATAATAATGCGGAAATCAACACATGTTAAGAAAATTGAGTCAGCGTTTGCCGGATTTGACAATTCGTGGCAGATTGATCTAGCGGATAGTATTGTGTCATTATCACCATCAAAATTATATGATATAATATCAACAACAATAATACAGGAACGGTTAAAACATTTAAGTATCAAATTTTTAGTGCAATATAAGGTAATATTTGAAAAAGCAGCAATCGGCGATCAATCGTCAAATAAAATAGAGCTCTATATTTCATCAAAATCAAAGATAGCTCTTCTTGGATCAGACCTAAAGAAAATAATAACAAAAACAATGTTTAGTGAACTCGAAAATAAAATAGCAGAATATGTTTCATTAGGTTCTGCCTGGATATTACAGCGAATACAATCTGTGTTGATTCACTCTCATAAATTTAAACCGTTGCGAGGAAAATCTTATGTTGAGTTACCCGAAAGAGTTAATAACAGTAGATGTGTAATAAATCTAAAAAACAGTGACAACAAATGTTTTCAATGGGCGATTCTATCCGCGCTTTACACACCTGAAAGAAATCCAAATAGAGTATCGCAATACAAACAATATGAAAATTCATTAAATTTTACCGGTATTGAGTTTCCAGTTGCTGAATCACAAATTCAAAAATTTGAAAAACTCAATGGAATCAGCATTAATGTGTTTGGTCTCGAAGAAACTGCCAACAAAATAAAATATTATCCGCGGCTAATAAGTAAAAAAGCAGCACAGGATACAATTAATTTGCTTTATCACAAAGAACATTATTGCTATATTAAAAACTTTGATGGATTAGTTGCATCACAGTACAACAAACACAAATCCAAGATGTATTTTTGCTATAAATGCCTGCATGGATGCCAATCAGAGGATGCACTCAGTAAGCATCTCGAGTATTGCATAGAAGTTCAAAAAGTAACACTACCAGAAAAAGGAAAAGAATCATTAAGTTTCAAAAACTACAACAAACAAATAAAGATACCATTTGTTATTTACGCAGACTTCGAATCATTGCTCGTGCCAATCTCATCAGCATCTAATGATCCCCAAATATCATCGACGACTGAAATACAAAATCACATACCTTGTGGTGTTGCGTATAAGGTAGTATGTACAAATCCAAATCTTTCAAAAGATATTAAATTATATCGCGGCAATAATCCTGCGGAATGGTTATTATCAAACTTAATTAATGAGGCAAATAACATACGATTAATGTACAAAAAACCTAAAAGAAATGATACCGCTAACACAACAACAAGAAGAAGAATTTGACCTATCAAATATATGTCATATTTGTCAACAACAAATTACTCATGTATCTGACAAAGTAAGAGATCATTGTCATATTACTGGAGAATATCGTGGGCCAGCACATGATAAATGTAATTTGCATTTCAAATGTCCAGAGTTTATTCCAATAATATTCCACAATTTACGTGGATATGATTCACATATTATCGTCGAGGCATTCGATAATGTTAATCTCCGAGATAAAAAAATCAGTTGCATCGCAAATACAGATGAAAAGTATATGTCTGTGACAATAGGTCCTTTGCAATTTATTGATAGTTTACAGTTTAAACCTGCACCACTTGATGTACTAGCAAAAGGATGTAGTAAATTTACTCATCTCGAGCAACATTTTAACGAAAACAGTAATTTACTAAAACAAAAGGGAACCTATTCTTATGAATATATGGAACAAATTCGATGAAACATGTCTTCCACCACAGGAAAAATTCGATTCCAAACTAAAAATGGAAAAATTATCTGACGGCGATTACGAACACGCGCATAAAGTTTGGTCCACGTTAAATTGTAAAACACTTGGTGATTATCATGATGTTTATCTTAAGACTGACGTTTTATTACTAGCTGACATTTTCGAGGAATTTAGATCCACATGTTTAAACTACTACAAACTCGATCCTTGCTGGTATTATTCATCGCCGGGATTATCATGGGATGCCGCATTAAAACTAACCAAAGTAAATCTAAAATTGCTGACAGATCCAACTATGTTTTACTTTATAGAAAAATCAATACGAGGTGGAATAAGTGTTATTACCAAAAAGCACGCAATCGCCAATAACAAATACTTAAAAGACTATGATTCAAGTAAGCCATCGAGTTATATAACATACTTAGATCAAAATAATTTATATGGTTGGGCAATGTCTCAACCAATGCCTGTCGATGAATTCCGCTGGATAACAGGAGAACAGTATCTAACCGAAACAAATAAAAAAATACCAGAAGATGTAGGATATTTTGTTGAAGTCGATCTAATGTATCCCAATCACCTACACAAATTACATAATGATTATCCTTTCTGCGCGGAACAAATATTAATCACCGATGATATGATATCCCAGGAACAACGCGATTTAAAAGCAAAATATAAGCTCGGTAAAAATGTCGCGTATAAACTTATTCCAAACTTGAGAAGCAAAACTCGATACATCATTCAGCATAGAGCATTAAAACAAGCAGTCGATCATGGTATTATAATAACATATGTCCATCGTGCACTAAAATTTAGACAATCTTGCTGGCTCAAAGAATATATCGACTTTAACACCAGTAAAAGAACAGCAGCAACCACGGAATCAGAGAAAGACTTTTTCAAGTTAATGAACAATTCAGTATTCGGCAAGACAATGGAAAATATAAGAAAGCGTAGAAATATAGAATTAATCAATGATCCAGCACGACGAGATAAAGTTCTAGCCGAAGACACGTTTGTATCAATGAAAATTTTCAAAGAAAACCTAGTAGCAGTACATAAACGTAAAACCAACCTAAAACTAAATAAGCCGATCTATGTTGGATCTGCCATACTAGATATATCAAAAATATTAATATATGAATTTCATTACGATTATTTCAAACACAAGTACCCCAGCTCAGAATTATTATTTAGCGATACAGATTCTCTTTGTTATTACGTTGAAACTGAGGATTTATATCAGGACATCTACGACAAGAGAATGTTGTTTGATCTATCAGACTACCCTAACAATAGTCCTTTTAAGTGCGAGGAGAATAAAAAGGTAATCGGTAAATTTAAAGATGAAACTAACTTTACTCCAATCAAGGAATTCGTTGGATTAAGATCTAAAATGTACACCATTAAAACCGACGATAATAAGACAAAGAAAAAAGCTAAAGAAATCGTAAAAACTGTAGTGAATAAACATATATCATTCGATGATTATCTTAATGCGTTAGACGGAGAACATAATCATGTGTCTATGACAACGATAAACTCAACCAAACATAATCTTAAAACAAATGTTATCAATAAAGCTGGATTATGTAATTTTGATGATAAAAGAATTTGTTATGATGGAATGAATACATTCGCATTTGGATATGATCATGATGATAATGAACCAGAAGATGTTCTTGACATAATTTTCAGTGAACAATAATCATTTTTATCTACGTTTACATATATAATCATTGACTTATTAATGCAATTATAAAAAAAAATCATCAAAATAATTTTCAATTAGAGATAACATTTATGTATAAGTTTTATCTAAACTATACTATGGGGGGGGGGGGAATTGCTATTCAACAACGATGATGACAATGTTGGTTACGATATCAAAGTAGTAAGGTAAAAGGCGTGATCTCAGCATAACATATCCGATCCGAAGTGAAAATCCGGAGGGCCGGGGACGCAGTACCCGGTCTGTAGGATTTGAACGAGGGGAGGATGTGTTGTGCTGAGATCCGCCTTTTACCTTACTACTGATGTATATCAAGGCACAACTACTTTGTTAATGATTGATGACTGTGGCAACCTTGTCGATATGGAAAGAAAGCAACTAACTTAAATAAACTAGGTTTTAGTGATGGACATTTTCAAATATATGTTTGGGTGCTTATACAAAAGTTCAACACTGTAATCAAAGATTTTATATAAAATAAACGGTTTTTGGTTATGTTTTACAAGAAAGAAAATAAAAAAAAAAAGCAATGAAATCTATGCTTGAAGAAAACCATGTTATTGCAGATGCAATCAAAGGAAACATTTGAGAAACTCTCAAAGAGCAGGAAAAAAAAATATTGAATGCTTTTAGAATTTCTTTTTCACTATATATAGTACGTATGTGTCTGAAAGGTGTGTTAGCATAATTCCCCCCCCCCCTTCATCCCCGCCCTTTCCCGCAAAAATTAAACATTTAAAAAAAAAAAAAAGTGGGTCATCATTCATAGTTAGTGCTACTTTATTCATTTTAATACTGTAAATCTCATGCTGGTAGGATCTGAGTAAAATATATATTTATAATTTTCTTTGTGACTGAATAAAAAGCCCTTGTACATTTCGAATTTGGCATTCTGTTTCGATTTCAGATTTTTTGATTACTTTATAAACTTTGTTTTCGTCTTTATCAGCCCTGATTGAATAAAGTTTTGAACTTAACCCACACAACTGTCTAAATTGAACACCAATCAACTCAGTCTTAAAAAGTCCAGAAACTTTCTTGTTCATTTGTGGGGTACAAACTATGTTATCCTTTGGATTGTCATTATGGTCATGGAACTTGGTGTTATCCTTCATGTCACTACAAAGTTTTCTGTCTCTGTATAGATACACGATGAATCTGTATCAGCCATGAATAGGCTCCTTCTACCACCGTATTTATTTTTGCCCTACTTCCCAGAAACCCGAAAAAAGGGTTACCTGATGTTAATTTCACCTTGTACCCCAAATGCCAGGAAACAAATAGTTGCTCACTTTTCTCTTTTCTTTCACCCCTCTGGTAAAATTATAGGTATTATGAGAATAGTAAGGCGATAGTAGTTTTGTTTTACAAAAAGGACGGTACGGGAGGGAAATACATTACAGAGGGGCTAGAGGTTTTATTTTATTTATATTGGGGTCATCGGGTGGTAGGGGGATAGGGAGGTTATTTTTTTTTATAAGGGATTTAAATTCTATTTTTTAAAATACCCCTTCTTTTACATCCTACCCTTTGTGGTCAGTAAATGAGTGAATGTTGGTCATTTCAAAAGGCATATTAAATCGCAGGTGGAGTTTTATCATTACATTTCTTGTTATAGGCCAGAGAACCTCACACATGATAAACCTACATTCATTTCAGTTAGAAGGCAGATACATTCCAACTTATTACATTTCCCGCCAAACAGACCTAACAAGTTACTCTGTTACATTTCTAACCATGCAGACTCCTCATGTGAAAACCTATAGACCAATTTGTAAACACTACATCTTGTCCCTATACATTTCAACATGGCGGCCTAATGTTAAATTCCTGATTGGGTCTATAATCTTTTTACCCTGTTTAACATCGGAGTCCCATTTGGGTCTAAATCGCCCGGCTATACTGCTAATACTCACGTCCGCCACATATTGAAAGAAACTGATAGCTTGGCACCATAGTGCAGGAAATTATGACTAAAACTAAATTTTACGTGCAGGAAAAAAAGAATTGAAAAATATCCAACTGCACAAATCAAGAGCAAATAGATTCCGATTATAATTTAGTTGTAGTAGTAGTCCCATCCCCCCCCCCCCTCCGTCAAGAATTTGCAAAATATTTAAAGAAAAAAAAATCTCTGCATCTGATTAACTTGGCCGCCCCACCACCAATATCTAATGATGCTCAATACTTGATATTGATTCATGCTCAATAATTTTTTTTTTTATGACTTCTGTAGTGGTCCGTCTGTTTGTCTCCCTCATCGTCTGCTTATATATAATTACATGAATATAAGTTTCCATTGATTTCGTTAGGTACATCTAGGAGAGGAAACTAACCATGTAATTTTTATGTTTATTTGCAGGACAATACACTAGTTTGAAGTAAGAAATTATAAGATGATAGTTGGACAGCTATCAACAGGGCCAAGTGGTTGCATAGGTCAGTGTCTGACAATTGTTCCCCACAAACTGTATTAAACCATATGAAGATATAATAAGTTTGATCTGAATAATCTAAGAAACTGTTTCTTTTGGCCCAGCATATTTTAGAAATCTTACTTCCATTTGAAGTAATAAGTTTGTAAAACTTATGAATTTCGATACATCAGACCAGATTTTTTTCCTATGTGGAACAATACGGCTGTGGGGTTACGAATAAAGTTTGGAAAGGTCTGATTTGCTTAGTCTTTCAGCCCCCCCCCCCCCCACCCCGTAATGATCAGACAAAAGCAAACCTTGTGAGATTTTGTGTGAAGACCTATTGGGAGCCGTACAGTCCCAAGCTGAAACGATAAACAACATTGACTGTACTCATTCGTTATGGAAATGCAATGAATCAAATAAATTATGTAAGAACAAATAAGAGTATGTATGTATGTATGTATGTATGTATGTATGTATGTATGTATGTATGTATGTATGTATGTATGTATGTATGTATGTATGTATGTATGTATGTATGTATGTATGTATGTATGTATGTATGTATGTCGAACCGCTCGCCTGTCTGTATACTACGTTTAGCTTTTAAAACGTATTTAATATTTGGCATGTAATCACTATCTCACCGACAAAATTAAAAGTTTTGAGACGACCCCTGGATTCTCGTCGAGTCGTAACTTAACGTAAGATGCGCGATTGAACGAGAAGATAATAGTTTGGTTGTACAGGTGGACTAAGGGAAAACAGGTGGAAAAACGGATAACATGTATGAATGTGGAACACTGCCTGACTTGTGTGTGAACACCTGATTCGATAAGGTTTATGGCACGAGTTTCAGTAAAGAGTGTTAGACAGAAAATTTTGTCAAAAAAATGCCTGGGCTTTTTGACAGAATTGGAAGTGTTTTATGTGTTTTGGTAAGTTGCAGAAGTTTTTTAAAAGCATAAGCGGTGTCGATCGAGATTTTGACACTTCAGTCATGATTTATGGCTCACTTTGCCTGCAAAAATCGGTGTAGTTTTGACCTGTGGTAATTTCAGTATCGTTGACGCTATTTATATTTAAATGATATACTTAGCAATTGTTGTTTACGAGCCGATTACAAGTGTAGGGCGTGAGGCTGGATTGCTGCTGTGATCGTCTTGGTTCCGTGATCACTACATGTAGCTTCTTTATTCTGTGTATCTTCCCATTACATCCGGGTTTAGTCGTTTACTTTAATAAGAAATAATTTAAAGATAATGACTTATACAAAAATACAACAAACGTCTGAAAGTTTTGCACAATACATAAATAAATCATCTGCACTGCATATATCAGTACTTATTAAGGAAGGTCCATTTTTAGAGGGGAGTCTTAAGCATATAGGAATATAAGAATTACACTGTTTCATCTGCCATATTTCTCCCGACCACTCCTTCTCTCATGACAATAGGAGTGGTATAGCTTGGTGGGTCCCGCATTTTATAACCAGGGTTTTTCTTAGGTGTTTGAGAATGGGGCCCAGGAACATCCATTTGAGGTGAAAGAAGATCCATTATCATACATGTGACAGAATTAGGATTTCAAACCAGTAGATTAAAAAATTTTCATCAGTAGATTGGCCTCTGAACCAGTAGATTTTTTTATCAGCATAAATTTTACGTTTCAAGGGGATGGAAAACAAAACAAATGCTTTCTTGTGCCATAATATGTATTCTCTTCATACTAAAATAAAATAGCAAGTTTGAACAGGAATCAGATTCTGATTCTGATGGATAATGTTACAATAATAATTAATTATTATGAGTCAATATATGGTCGAATAACGAAAAAGGAAGAGTTGTTTATCTGATAGTTCACTGCAAAGATTTTTCTGTTATAAATCCAATAGCATTTTTAGTTTCCATCACAAGATCACTGTCTAGTGACCACTGATGACATTCATTGCGATTATTAAGCTTCACACTTAACAGACTCTCAATAGTTCTCTGGTCCAGATTTCCCCTTGAATCACTTTGTATTTTGCGAAGAATGGAGAATGTCCTCTCTGTATCAGCAATTAGAATGTTCTAATGACAGGACAACCACACTCAGTCCACAGGGGCTTGTATTGTTGCTCACAACTTATCTATCAGTCATACATGTACTATATAATACTACAAGGGAGGACACTTCAATCCTTTCTGGCTCGACCTATTTAAGAATCGACGCTGATATTTCGAGCTATACTTCGCATAGCATAATAAATTTGGTACTGATGTTTAGCTCAGGCATTCGACTTTTTATGCATACATAAAGTTTGACTTACTACCACACCTTTAAGGAATGCCAGACCATTCTTCCACGCTACCAGTTGGCATGGTCATGATCGCGCCCGCGTAATATGCAAGTGCTACGATCAGAATGGTATACGGCCCTCTCATTGGTCGACCGAAAATTACGTACTACGCCTACTGATTCTCTGATTTTCAGTCAACCAATAAGGGGGCAGAATTCCATTTAGTGCGTTGTAGCTGCATATTAAGCGGGCTCGATCATGGCCATGTTGACCGGTAGCGTGGGAAAATGGTCTGGCATTCCTTAAAGGTGTGGTAGTAAGTCAAACTTTGTGTATGCATACAAAGTCGAATGCCTGTGCTAAATATCGGTACCACATTTATTATGCCATGCAAAGTGTAGCTTGAAATATTAGCGTTGATTCGCAAATAGGTCGCGCTAGAAAGGAGAGAAGTGTCCTCCCTTGTAGTATTTATATAGTACATGTATGACTGATATGTAAATTGTATGCAACAATACGAGCCTGTGACTCAGCCTGCAAGAAGTTCTAACTTCAGTTTTCCTGTTGCTGGGTTTATAAGGTTGCTGACTACTCTTCAATACTCCTCCAAGCTATGTTCACCCCGAGGACTAAGTTCCTAACTTGGACTTGAGATGTATTCCTGAGCCTCATCCTCAAGAGCTTCTTTCTCTTCATGGCTCAGATCCAAAAATCTGTTGGCAAGTTTCACCACTGTAAATTAAAAAAAAAATAAAGATTGATTTAGACTTGAAATAAAAATGAAAAACGACATGATGTATTTATGCTTTTATGAATAATTAATTCAAACTTTAAAATTAATTATCTTGTAATATATTTTGAATTTATATATTTTGTCAAGGACTTGAACTAAATTTATGTGCAAGAAAACTTCAAATAGTTTATGAAATACAAAAGATGCAAACCTTTGAAACACACAATGCAAACTCTGGAACTTTGCTACTCATCTGCACACACTTAAACTCTGATATCCAAGCATTGTTGAACTTGTAATATTTCTTAGCCAGTGGTTTCTTAGCATTGGAGTAAGCACAGGCTTAGAATTGAATAAAAAATGTTAGAGCTATCCTGTTAAAACATCTGGAACAATACAATAACAATTAAACAGTACAAAAATCAAAATACTTACTCTAGTGTATCTGCCAAAATAACTTGTTATGGTCGGTCTCTTCATTTATCTCTTCCCGCCAAGGGTCAGCCAATTTTTTTCAAAGGCTCAGAAGACATCATGGACTACCTTTCAAATCTTTATTACTTAAAACACCTCAAAACACATCCCACATTTGGCCTAAACTCCTCAAATTCCAACAATAAGGTCATCAATTAACAGCTTGCTGTGTACACGTCAGCTGTTTTTTTACGAATTCTAATACTATTGCTCTGCCACGCATCATCGCACAGGTCGTTGTACTGGTGGAACATTTCCAGTCCCCAGTAGACTGGTTCTGGCTGGTTTCCCTAATGTCTTGACAGAACGTGTATTTTTAATAATACAAAAAAATTCTTTTAATTATCAAAAGCAGTAGATTTTAACTACTAAATGGCATGTGTGGTAGACAGCCTTTAAAATGGTATTTTTGGCCTACCGCCGGTAGAATCACATGTATGCATTATGAATAAAATTTTGAGGAATATATTTCTGAAAATTGGGAATTCAGAATGCATTTTGAAATATGTTGCATTAGGATTGGGGCCTATATTTGGCTGATCCTGAGAAGCCCTTTGAAAAATCCTTTTATCTGACTTTGTTTCCTAGTATATTGTCATCCGTCCTAATTTTGTTTCCATCCTTGATTCATGTGCCATGCCTTGTGTAACGTCAAATGTGTTTCAAGATCCTGATGTCATCAACTAGTTTATTAGCTTTATTTCACAGTGACAACAAGTGTTGATTTATAAAATATTTGATGAAATGAGATTTTAGAAACGTACTTCAATTCAGATTAAAGAACACATAATGAAAATGTTGAATTTACCTAATGCCATATTTGCCTCAATGTGTGTAGCCCAGGAGCGTGTTATATTACAGTGATTTTATTATACATTCCAGCTTTGTAAGAGGAAAGACCGACCATCAGAGAGAACAATTTATGTAGAAAACCAGCCACCTCTTGGGCAAGATATCATCATTCCAGAAAAATATCCCAATAACACAGTTGTATCTTCCAGGGTAAGCTTCAAATGTCATGAATTTTAATTTGATAAGTAAAACCTCATACATTCCTTTCAGTTGTTTTCATTCTATATAAGGTAACGAGGCATTATTTTGGTTGTTCAGTAGATGGATTGATGCATAACAAGAGCATTGGGACAATGCATGTTCTTGCAGACATGATCTTGTTATGGAAAACACAAATTCCCAAATATGTATTGTTTAGGTGGAGGGCATTATCAGTCACTACAAAAAATATTGATAATACAACCTGATGTACTGCCTTGGCATGCACATAGGATGCCCTTATAGGATCTACAATAACTGTTAAAACTTTAGTGGCTTACAAACTCTAAATGGTGTTGAAAATAAAATGTTACTAATCAAAGGTTCTGGTAATGAACACATGTTTTCAGAGGTAAATAATGTGGTTGAAAGATTTTTATTTTGTTTGTTAGCAAGATCAATAATCAATCTGATGTGTAATGTACAGTACAACCAATTCTCATTAACTTTTTTTTTTCCTAGCGATGATATGACAGTCATCCATACTGTAAGAAAATAATTAACAGAAAAATCTTACTTAACAGTTGTCTTAAGCAGAGATGTGGAAATACATAATTTAATTGGAACAGGTAGTTCCTGCATCACTGACTATAACATGTATGGATGTTTGCTCAGTTACCGATTTTGTAAATGTTTACAGGCAGTAAATTTAACTAAGCCATTTACATGTATAAATGCTGCAGCCTTATTGAAAGCACATCTGGTCGAGAAATAAGTGAAGTCTACAGAGGAAGTGACTGTATATCATGGTTCAGAACAGTTTGAATTGCAGATCTGGCAAAATGAGCATCACAAAATAAACCAGGAATTGATATATGGTACTCGAATTGGGTCATTTCTCATTTAAAAATAAAATGTGTAAGATAAAATTAATACATAAGGCATATTGATATTATTATTAAAGTAATAGTCATATGAATGAACAAAATCTATTAAAACTACAAAAAATATTAGCATTGAGTTGTAGCTTGTGCATTGTGTCATCTTTTATCATTAAACATCAGATCAGTTTGATTTCAGTGTATCAATGATTAATACTAATGATCTTATTTCCTTGTAGATGTAAAATTTTATTAGAGCCAAATAATATATTAATTTTTTGTTCATTATGACATGTCGGTTACTTAGGCCACAGGAAGTAATCAGGTATGTTCTTGCATCCATGGTATGCAAACAAACAAGACAGGCCCGTGCACTCGCGAACCAGAGCTTCAACGTCAAATATGCGTGAAATTCTCAGAGGATGCACCTTTTTTTCATGTAATATGTCCCTGTGATAAACATGCATGAAGCTAGTGTGACTAATTGAAAGTTAATTCTTGTCTGATGTGACTTCAAAGAAACTAATGTTCTTTTGAGTTTGTATGTAAACACCTGTGATTGTTCAGCAAATAAATGATGCCTTTTATGTTTTAATGGTGTTGAAATTGGTGACATGTATATAAATCATGAAAGGAATCAAAGTTTCTCCGAGTTTGATTTGGACAATATTGTAAAATCGTCAGTATGCCATAATAATAATAACTGCTACTTCAGTGCATGTGACGTAGACTAGGGCACCACATTATCAATAGACACTTTTTAAAAGAGTGCAGAAAAGTACTATTACTAGTAAAAATGAGTCAGCAAAATCTGCTTTGATTTTTGGGAAACAGACTTCTGGTGAAAATGACACTGATGCTGATAAATTTAAAAACAATAGATGAAAAAGTGAGAGTATGCGTGAAGACAACAAAGAGAACTTGAACTCTGAACGTATATCTAATTGTGACTCCATCTGGACTAAGGTGAAAGACACTGATAAAAATGGTGGCAGAACTATGAATGTGAGAATTTGGAGACCTGAGTGGGAGAAGCAGTTCCTATGGTTGAAAAAAGTGGAATCAGATGGTACATTAAAGCAATTTGTAAGTGGTAATACTGCTGAAAATGAAAATCCTTGAGCTCGAAATGGAAATACTAAATGGCAGCTATCAGCCCTTAGTCATCGCAAATTAATTAACCCAGATCATTTAATTGTTGTTGAGGGTTGCTATGCTACCCCAAAAAGACATACAATCCTGTATGCTGTTGAGAAAACTTGTGAAATTAGCATGGAAAATGATGTTTGCATAGCAGCACAGTTCTGTGTAATGAAACAGCAAATAAACTAATCAGAATAATGGAGTAGGGTCATGTACTTGAAGGATTCAGTCTCCAGAATGCCATATATTTGTTAAGTCAAATAATAGGAAAAAGTGAAGAAATTAACTCATTTGAAAAACTATGATCATTTACTTTTTCATTTTCTTTTCTATCCTTTTGAAAGTGAGGAAATCATGGGTTTGTGCTTGGGACTCTCAGAAATAGGCAGGTGACTCCTGAGTTCCATGAGTGAGCAGTCCAGGACTCCTCATGCAGAAACTCAGTTGAGAGCCCTGCAGAAGGACAGACATAGAGACAGACATAGATTCTGACTTTAATATCCATATTTTGTATTGTTACATAATAAAAAAGTACACAGGACTGTGCATACCTTTTGACCCCTTGTATGGCAAACTGTACATATCTACCAAGATAAAAATTTAAAGACATGCATAAATCATTACAGACAGACTCTGAGCATTTCTATATAAATAATAATAATAATAACGACTTTATTTAAAGAGGGCAACACAATTAGTTGCATGGAACTAATCCTTGTGGCCCTCTATTATATGCATATTTACATAGTACATGTACATAGTTGCACACACAATAATGATAATAATAATAATTAAAAACAAAAAGCATTGATAATAAGCTATGTGTATTTATGGACATAATAAACAGAAAATTGTGTAAGAACATGCTCCAACTAGGTACATTTTGTACATACAGTACAAAAATAGTGAGACAACAAAGTGGAAGGTTTGAGAATTTATACTTTAAGTTGTAATGTATTTGTCAGATTGAACGGGTTCCACTTTTCATCCATTGAATTAGATTATAATTAAATGCATTTATATTTGTACTTTCTCTAATTTCCTTTGGGATTCTGTTCCAAATTAGTGACCCTTAATATTGAAAACTTTTCTTAAAAGAGTTCTTTATTTAGTTTTGGAATGGGAAGGTGGTTAAGTGAAATTGATCTTAAATTGGGAGTATTGCCTTGTTTTCTTGCCTGAAATAGTTCCTTGAGATATAATGGGGCCGTATTGTTTTAAAATTTGCGCACAAGTCTAGCCTTTTTCAAAAATATTTGTTCACTTACTGTTAACATTTTAATATCATTCATTGCATTTGGGACATTTTGAGCATTGTCTAGGATGAGTCTGCAAGCTCTTTTTTGCAAGCAGAATAATTTGCAAATATTCTTGTCAGAAGTGTTTCCCCAGATAACATTACAATAGTCTAGGTATGGTTTTGTATAGCTTTTGTAATATATTAACCTATGTTTAGTTGATAGATCTTGCTTAGTAACTACAGCCATGAACTGACTTTATGACATATGACTTGAATATGTTCATTTCATTGCAAATTGTTGTCAACCATTACCCCAATGATTTTGTCATGGTAATTATTTGCAGACAAATTTAATTCAACTTAGGGTTCAAATTGTTATTTTACAATTTTGCGATTTTTTGTTGGGTAGTAATCATTAATACTTTAGTCTTGTCCGTGTTTACTTTCATGCCAATTTCCTTACACCAGGAATCTATTCTAAGTAAGGCTGTCTGAAGGGAGACCTCTAGGTCCAATTTTAGCTGTTTGAAATTTGATAGAGTGGTGTCGTTTGCATATAAGTTGATAACTGAAATACAGTTGCCTGTTTTCGGTGGCAGATCATTTATGAAAATGAGAAAGAGGAGTGGGTCCAGGAATGATCCATGTGGTACTCCACATGTAATTGGTTCTTCCTTGGAAAAACTGCCATGTATTTTGACACACTGTTTCTTTTTGTTAGATATGATGTAAACCAATCAATTGTTGAACTGTCACATTGATAAATATTCAGTTTATTAATAAGAATATCATGATCAACAAGGTCAAAAGTTTTCTAAGATCTAGTATGGATCCAACTAATTTTCCTTGATCTAAGGCAGTAATCCATCTATCTATCATGGAGACCAAGACCATCTCACAGGAGTGGTTTTCTCTGAAACCTGATTGGTTTTGGTGAATTAAGTTATAGGTTGACAGGTACATGAAAAGATTGTCATGGACATGTTTTTCAAGTACAGTAATGTGGACAGAGTTGCTAATATACATATATATATGGGATATATACATGGGTCTATAGTTATTGATATCTTCTTTGCTGCTCGACTTGTGAATGGGGGTAACTTTTGCCAATTTCCATGTCTGGGGAAACACTGAGGTGGATATGCTTAGATTACATATGTAAGTTATGCTATCAGATATTATGTTTACAGCAGCCTTTAGGAGACATGGTCCAATAATATTTACACCTGTTGATTTTATTGTTGCAGTAGTTTGCAAAAATTTTAAAACTTTTTCATTTGGTATTGCAGAGATAAAAAAAAAAAAGTGGTCAGCTGGAATTTTTTCTGAACAGAAATTTTTTAGTTCATTGTGATCGGAGTTTACAATGGGTTCCTTAATTCTTGAAGCTATACTGACAAAAAATTAATTGAATGTATTTGCTATTTCAACAGCTTCATCAATAATCTAGCCTTCATGTATAAGTTCTTGGATTTGGGATGACCTTGTAGACCATTTACCTGCACCTAGTTATTGCAATTTTTTTCTAAAGCTGACTGATAGTAATTCTTCTTTGCTCCATCGATCATTTTGGTTACTTTATTTCTCCATGTTTTGTAATGTGCTTGTTGACCAACAGATTTGAAATAATCATGGGTTTTCATGGCGTCTAGAATGTCAGGAGTTAACCAATCAGGCTGGAAGTCCAGTTCTACTCCATGTGTTTTCAAAGGTGCATGTTTATCTATCATTTGCTTAAAAAGCTTTGTCCATATAACAAAAGCATCATCCACATCATCAAAATGTAGATACTGTACTCCAAGCAACACTATTGAGATCTTCCAGAAATTTGTCATCATCATAATGCTTAGATGACCTATATGTTATGGTTTTATGAGTTTTGGATTTTACAGCTGTTTTTAAGTCAGATTTTCTGGTTAGGAAAATAGGGAAGTGATCACTAAGACCTATCCTAGGAATGTGTATTTTTGTCACATTTTCTTCCATATTTGTATAGATATGATCTATTAGAGTTTTTGAGTGGTCAGTTTCTCATGTTGGTTGGTCCACTAATTGGGTTAGACCAAAAGTTTCAATGAAATTCAACCAATTTCTTTTAATCTGATTATTCATAAGATCCCTGTTGAAGTCACCTAATATGCATATTTCGTTTTGGTCATCAATCACTTTATCTAGTTGCTTTTCAAAATGCTCATTCCATCCGACCTTCACAGAAGGGGACCTATAAACAAAGCCCACTAGGAATGGCTTCGTATTTGATGGATTTACCTGGATCCATATTGCTTCAATTTCATCTGATTCTAGATCATTTCTCCTTTCAATTGATAAACTATTTTTTACATAAACAACAACACCTCCACCCCTGAACTTCTATCACATCTGATTGGTGTGCCATAACCATCAATAAACAAGTCATTTGCATGATTATCATTTAACTTTCTTTCTGTTAAACCCAGAATATGGACGTTATTGACCTTAGATGATAATAATAAATTCATTTTGTCAAACTTGTTATTCATACCTTGTATATTTATATGCCCAGTGTGTAGACCTTTTCCTTTATTTCCTAAATCTAATATGTCATTAAAGAAAATATTACTAGAAGGGTCAGACAATGAGTTTAGTTCCACCCTGACATTTTTAACATTTCTTGAAGCATCATGTTGTCTTTGTTAGAACATTCACAAACACATAATGTACTTTCACATTCAAAACATCCATCACAGTTGTCAGTTTGAGAGATAAAATGTTTAACTGAGGTTCCAAAGGAAACAACATGGGCATCATCACCCATTAGAGTTCCCAAGGTTTGTCTTGAAACAGAAGAGAAATTACCTCTCATAAACAGGGCACTATCTTCATAGTCATAAGCCTAGCACATGTTGCTAGGGTAAAACATTTGACAGTGTTTGGCCTTGTGTCCATATTCCAAACAGTCATGGCATTGAATTTTCATAGTATGTCTGCATGCATCAAAGCCTCCCTAGCTTGTCTGGTTTGCTGAAACTGTTATTTTGGTCCCTGTCACATCTTTGATTAATGTATTTGCCTTTGAGTATTGGAACAGAACATGTTCATTTGTTGCATGCAGAAAGTGTGAAAGTCCCTTTTTGTTTAGATGGGTTTTGTCCTTAGCCACAAGGTGTTCCAGCACCAAGCCAGACTTTGTAACATGCATTTTCAATGTCAATCATTTTGTGGTCCCATTCATTGCATAGGTGCTCTATTATGGCATTCAAGTTTTGAACATCGGTGTCAATTCTTTGAGAAACTGTGCAAATGAATACCTTACAAGCTGGGTTGTCCAAGCAGATGTTATTCTGAATATGGTAAAAATTGTCTTCAATTTGTTCAGTCTCAGTGTTGTTGTTAACATCATTTCCTCCAACACTGATGATAATGTTATCAAACTGAGAAAGGTCTGTTTATCTGATCACATCAAGCATATGACCAGTTTCCACCCAGGTAATGACTTGACTTTGACCCAAGGTTTAAGACCACTTTCGCTGACATATTTAATGATTGAGTCACCAATCAACAGTGTTTGCTTTATGGAAATTTCCTAATATTTTGGGTGTCTTGATTTTCTTTTATGAGAAGAATCCATTGTATTGGAAGAGCCAAGAGTTTCACTGCTAATATTAGAATAGTGATGCTCACCTTTCACAACATTTATTTGACCTGAGCTTATCTCCACAGAAACAGTTGTATGATCTCCTTTGACAGAATGCTTTGAGTGTGAAGACGAGTTTTCATTTGCTGTCGTAGAGTGAACAGCTTTCAATGTGGTTTCATTTTTGACAAATTTGTCAATATTACTGTTGATCTTTCGAGTCTCTGCTACGATTGACTTAACTATGTCATCAACAGCTATAAATTTTTCGTTGGCTTTCATTTCCTTGGTGATATTATTCCTGCACTTTTCAGATTCTTCTTTTACCACACTTACAATTTAAGTTTTCAAGTTTCAAACGTCTTCCATTATTGACGAGAATTTCAGGATCAATAGCAGCAGAACCATATTTTATTTCCGTTATTTCTGACAGCAGATTATCTTTGTCTTTATTCAAATGCTTCACCTTATCCTTCAGCTTACTGTTTTCCTCTTCAAGGATTAGACAGTGACTCAATAATTGGTTAAGGTCACATTTTATGGCTTTATATGTTTTTTCCAGTAATTCAGATTTCACCTTAATATTTGAAAGTTGTTCAGCAAGCTTGTCATGTCTGATCTTTTACTGACTTGTA
Organism: Margaritifera margaritifera; assembly: GCA_029931535.1. Lineage (NCBI taxonomy): Eukaryota > Metazoa > Mollusca > Bivalvia > Unionida > Margaritiferidae > Margaritifera > Margaritifera margaritifera. Next base: position 646,845 of record JAQPZY010001494.1, read on the forward strand.
TTTTGTTTTCAAACATTCATGTTCTTTTGATAATTTAGTTTGTTGGGCCTTCAATTTTGCAATTTCCAGGTGCAGTCATTTATTTTCCCTCATTAGGGCTGTTAGGTTCTTATCACTGTCATTAGCAACACCTGTCAGCTGAGACTTTTCTAATGGAGCTTCCAGCTGAGTGTTTTTCTCCTGGAGCAATTTGTTATCATTAACCCTTGTTAGGGCTGTAACCTCCGGTTCACTGCCCTGCTCAGATTCCAGCAGGTGATGGGGGCCTGGACTCAATGGACTGCCTGGCTGGGATTTCTGAATAGTTTACCCAGTTTGATTTGGTGCAGAACTACTAACTTCCATATCTGAATGGGGGAAAGTTTTATTTCATCTCCAGTTAATTGAAAATTTATATCATCACTTGATGCTATGGAAGACTGGTTTTGGGTGCTACATGTCTGAAATATACTATATTGCTGTCTTGGTTACTACCACTGGTTTTGGAATAAATTTCTTGAGCCATGAGTTGAAATTCAGTGTTAGTCCATTCTCAGTGATTGGGTCGCTGAATAAATAGAGTGTCTGTGGAGTTGTAAAGGGTCACAGGAACTTTGTAGGTCTGTAGATTGTTTGATGAATATGTAATTTTAAAATACCTTTATGCTTATGATCAATTCCTTGTCCAAAATTGCACAAATAATTCATCTGAATCATCATAAAGGGACAAATTTATTGAAAATGTCCTCCAGACATCGAAACCAAGGTTCAGAAATTATATATATGTCGAACAACTGTTAGTGATACTTGTCCACTATCTTTCTGACTGATAATTTAGGAGATAATATGAATACTTTTTGATACTATTCAGAGCACAGGGTCTCATATTATTGCTTACAATTTACATATAAAAGATACATGTAGTACTACTATATATAATACAATTATGTATAGTAGTACATGTACATGCATTATTTATATGTAAATTGTTATATATAGTTCTGTACATGTATTATTTATGGGTACATTTTAAGCAACAATACCAGTCCATGTGATTGCAATACAGTACATCTACCAGAACACATGATCGCTTAGAAGCCAGGTGTTCAACTTGTTTTATCATATGCGCATAAGACATTGGGATATATATATATATATATATATATATATATATATATATATATATATATATATATATATATATATATATATATATATATATAAAACTTTGTTTTATGTCTTTGATACATACATATACATATATATTTATATATATATATAAAACTTTGTTTTATGTCTTTGATACATATATATACATATATATATATATATATATATATATATATATATATATATATATATATATATATATATATATATATACATACACACACACACACACACACACACACATATACCTGACATTAAAAGTTTAATGAAAGTGCATAAAATTCAAACATTCTCATTGTTCATTTGCAGATGCATTTCCTTTCAGTGGTCATTGCATGGTTCTATCCATTAGGTCTCATTGTTCATTTGCAGATGCTTTCCTTTCAGTGGTCATTGCATGGTTCTATCCATTTATTCTAGTTTGATCTGACTAAAGTAAAAAAAGCTACACTACCCCCACATTGTTTTCCTGGAATATAATCATATCTTTATAATGGGTACATTTAAATTTAAAGAAAAAAGTGACACTGATTTAATGATTAATGCAAGTTAGTAGGCACTACCAACCCAGATACACAATATAGATATTAGAGAGCCCCACCTTCCCGAACGTGAAGTTTCTGGCTCTTTATACTCAGTGTTGAAAATGTGGTTAACATTTTTCAGCATTCTGGATTTGTTGAAATTGGATTTTGAAAATAGACATGGCCTGGACTCTGTACTTTCATCACTTTAAATCTCTCTCTCACTCTCTTTATATCAATTTTTGTGTCATTTTATGTATATATATATATATATATATATATATATATATATATATATATATATATATATATATATATATATAAGTGTCTTGAAATTGACAGAACTTTACACAAAAATCAGTAGCATGTACCAGACAGGTTTTGAACATGAAAAAAGATAACTTCAAGTATAGAATTTAAGAAAAGGTGAAAATTTGAAGGTAAGGTGTGATAATCTATACATAATAGTGTGTGGCAACACTTTGTTTTATGTCTTTGAAAACTCGTTTTGAAAGAAAAGTGTTTTGATAACTTATGTTCTAACACCAAATTCAAAAAGTTTCCTTGCTTAGAGACAACTAATAATTTGTCCAGTTTAGGTGATTAAGGACCTTTAAGAAATCCTGAAAAAAACGGCATGTCAGTCATTGCAGTTTCTTACATGTGATGGCAGATCGTGGTCTATGTTGTTTGCAGTTGGACTAAACTTATAAGCAAGTATAGACAATATTGAAATCACTGAAGAAGACCTTATTTCACAAAATATCTGTTTTAGTAACAACTTTATTCCATATGTATGAACTTTTTGTAAGGCATTTATAGCAGTGAATGTGTTTAAACAGTCATACACTGCAATTGGAAATCCTTTTGATGGGCATAAAATGCACAGAAACGGTGACATTTTATGCACAACAATCACCAAAATTGTTTTAAAAAATGGTACAAAATGTACTGAAAGTGTGTTGAAATGTACTATGCTGCCATTTTTATAATTGTACAGAATTAATTTTTTCTTTAAAACAATGCATATTACAAATAAAAATATTTTTCTTCATGTTTGGTTACTAATTCTTAAATACAGTGTATATTACATTTTACAAGAGATTGGATATGTATCTTCAATGCTGTGTAAAGAATGCATGTCCTGTACCTAAGATATGTCAGTTGTTGTTTGTTTCCAGTTGGATTGAAGAATAATAATTAAAAAAACAGTCAGATATGTTAGAGAAACAAAAATAAAAATCAGATCAAAGCTTTGGAATGATTTAGAGACAGTCACAGGAATTTTTTTTACTATACTAGGATTGGCTCTATTAAATGGCAGACTGAATAGTCATCAAAATCAAAGTTTTCTGTTCAACTTTGTTGATTGAAATCTTCATATTAGCCTTTGTTATTTATCAATTATGAATAAGGTGTGATTATCACGCTCTTGTTATCATGCACCTTTGTTGTTAATGCCTTTGTTATTTAAACGACAGCCATTGTTTATCTGGCTTCGGTGCATCAGGTGACAAAAACATTATAATTGGGCTCATTTTCTCAAATGGACCACACAAATCAAATGCTATAACCAATTAAAAGTTGTAACAAAGGAACGTTATAACAAAGCCTTTGCAATACATAGTAATTTGGAATTTGGCCAGGGAAATTAAGGTCAAACGTCCTAACAGAGAAAATGTTGTGACAAGAATGAAATAAACAATCTTTATTGTAGTAATTAATAAGATTTTGGAAAAGACACACCACTATCATTTTCCCCTGAGTTGTCATAGGGCTTAAATATACACAAGACTCATTAACCATAATGAATAATAAATAGAACAATTATCGGGATGAAAATGTTAATCCCAAAAAGTCAAGAAGTATCAGTAGCAAATGGTTGGACCAGTTGCTGTGGTTGAGATACAACAAAACTTTGAGTTTTTGTTTTGCAAGGTATGTTAGAAGCACACACAGATGAAGAATTTTGTCAGTACAGGTGTTTCAGATTTGCAAAAGTCAGCCTTTGATAAACATGCAGGATGTAATGAACATACTCATTCCTCAAAAGCTGAAAATGTAGTAAAATACAACATTCTTGATGTAGTACTATGTTTGACAAAGTGAGACGATACTTATTTTATTGCAAACAGTGGCCATCTTGAAAATCTGATCTCTGCTACTCCTGAATGGATGGTCATACTAGCATGGAGTTTTCACTAAAAGACTTCTTATGATGTCTACTTGGTCCTGAATTCTTTTTGGCCAGTAGAGCATGGTCATCTGACATCCAATATGACCACTATGGCTGCCATATCGAAAATCTTGTTATCACATCTCCTCCTGAATGGAAAGTCATCTCAGCATGGGTTTTTCACCAGATAACTTCAAATGAAGTCTAGTTGGTCCTAAATGAAAATGGTGTTGCCCAGTCATCCAGTATGGCCACCACAGTGGCCATCTTTAAAATCTTTTTATGCTACTCTACCTGAATGGTTTGTCACATGAACATGTGTTTTTCACTAAAAGACTTTTTATGATGTATAGTTGGACCTAAATGAAAATGTTGCCAATCTGACATCCCATATGACCATCACAACAGCCATCTTGAATATCTTGTTACATGTACTGCTACTCCTCCAGAATGAATTGTCTTGGTATAATTTTCTCCAAACTTCATAGGCAGTCAGTCTACACTTGGACAGGGACTATTGATTCTGGTGCATAGTGTGATTCATCCAATGGCCGGTTGTCTGATGTCTGTTATCCATTCATCCATTAGCATAATAATAATAATAATAATAATTATAATGTCTTTATTTAAAGAAGCTCATTTGGTCAGCTGACCAATCTTCTATGAGTCCTTCTGCAATTACATGTATATGTTGTACAATTTTTACAAGTTGTGGTGTCATCAGACAACAATGCTATTAAAAACTAGATAATTGATCTACAGCTACTATAAAATATGTACAAGGTATTAAAGAGGAGTACATAGAGGATTCATACAAAGATTAGATGAGTACATACAGGATTCATACAAAGATTACTAGTGGACCTGTGTAAAACAATACAGGCAAGTACATAAAGAACATTGTTTTAAAGAAGAGTAGTACTGAATTACTCAAATTCATAAAAATGGTTGTTTCTGTAAATGTTGACTTAGAAGCTTCTTAAAATCTAGGGAAGAGTCCCCTGAATTTATATAGGGTGGAATGCAATTCTATAGTTTGGCTCCAGAAAAGCAAAACTCTTTTTTTTATAAAACTCTGAATTTGGTTTAGGTAAATATAAATTGTTGTTTGAGATGGATCTTAGTTCATATGTATGTACATTTTCCACAAATTTAAAATTACATTGAAGATAATCAGGAGCCAACCCATATAAGGATTTGTAGACTAGTAAACCCTTTTGAAGCTGAGTTCTCTGTTGAAATGGAAGCCACTTAAGGGTTTTGAAAAGATTTGTTGATGGTGTATCTAAATCAGCATCAAGAATAACTCGAGCTGCTCTTTTTTGAAATTTCAGTAGTCTTGATTTTCTGTATCACTATTACTCCAGATAGAACCACAATATTCTAGATGTGGCATGATATATGCATTGTAGAATATCTTTCTCTGTTCTTGAGAGAGATAAGATTTTATTCAGTTCAAGAGATAACATAAATTTGTTATTGATACTCTTACTAAACTACTTGGAGGATTGCCACGAAACTTGACACTCATTTGTCACATGGTCTAGTTGGTCCTAAATGAAAATGGTGCCGCTTGGACATACAATATGGTGGCCACAGTGGCCATCTTAAAAATCTTGTTAGCACTGTTCCTCCTGGATAGTTGGTCATATCAACATGGGATTTTCACTGAAAGACTGTCTAGTTGGTCCTAAATGAAAATTGATCTGATGTCTGATATCGCGGTCATGGCAAGCCATCTTGAAAATCTTGTTATTGTTACCCTGCACGAATGGATGATCATATTGACATGGGGTTTTGCAAGAAGATTTCTTATGATGTCTGGTTGGTCCCAAGTCAAAATTGTGCTGCTCAAGCATCAAATATGGTCATCACAGTAGCCATCTTGAAGATTTTATTATTGCTACCCCTCCTGAATGGATGGTCATGTTTTTGCCAGGAGACTTCTTTTCATGTCTGATTCATCCGAAATGAAACTGATGCTGCTTGGACATTAAATATGGTGGCCACCACAGTGGCCATTTTGAAAGTCTTGTTATTACTCCTCTTGAATGGATGGTCATATCAGTATTGGGTTTTCAGTAAAAGGCTTCTTATGATGTCTAGTTGGTCATATATGAAAATAGTGCTGATCTGACATCCAGTATGCCACCACAGAAGCTAACTTTAAAATCTTGTTATTGCTACTCCTCCTGAATAAAAAGTCATATCAGTATGGGGTTTTCACCAGAAGACTTTTTATGATATCAAGTTGGTCTTAAATGAAAATTATGCCACTTGGACATCCAATATGACTGCCACAGCAGCAATCTTGAAAATCTTGTTATTTGTTATTGCTACTCCTCCTGAATTGAATGTCATATCAACATGAGGTTTTCACTAAAAGATTTATTACGATGTCTAGTTGATCCTAAATGAAAGTGGTGCGATCTGACATCCAAAATGGTAGCCATGGCTTCTATCTTGAAAATCTTGTTACTGGTACTCCTAAATAGAAGGTCATATCGACTTGGGTTTTCACGAGAAGACTTCTTGTGATGTCTGCTTGGTTCTGGAAGTTAAACATTTTATAGAGAAAATGGTCCACACACATGCTGTGATCTCAACTTTCAGTTTTTTTAGTCAAAATATGAGTTACTGCAATTGCACAGATGTTTATGGATGCATGTCAGTAATGTTTTATAATGGGTTCATTGATTGTAAGTATATACAGCAACATATACAAATGTTTCTAGACTGCTGATATTCTTTGTTTCAAAAAACATTAACAGCATTAGGGGTAAGTAGCTGGAGTTTCTTTCTTTTTTAGGAGTTGGACAACCAGACATCAGGGCTATTCAATAAACTAAAATTGACAACTCTGTGAGCACCTCTGAGTTACTTCCAGAGGGATGCAATTTTAATGTATATAGAAATAATTGAACAATACATGGCAGGGAGGGGAATTATTGCTTGCACATAAAGACAATTGGCTGAATTGGACAATGGATGTTTTGGGTTGAAATTTTAGTGAATGGATCATCTCATTAGATGGGAATCTGGCACAGAGGACATGGCAGTCACTGTAACAATATTCATTTATTGAGAGAACAGTGAGCTTGAAAAATTAAATCTTATAAGATCAGATGTAGATCTCACATGCATGTGATGCAGGATTTTAATAATAATAACATTGATTGGACAGATAAAACATTCTGACTGGGGAATACGCTTAGTAGCTTGAATGGCCAATCACTGATTGATAGCATGAATGACCATGGCTTAGAGCAAATAGTTCAAATTCCAATTTGAGCAAGAAATATATTAGACCTCTCTCTGACCTCACTACCAGGTCAATTCTTACACAATCAGTCACTTTACCAGTTTAGTGACCTTGATGTTATATCTTGTACTTTGACTATATAGGTATCATTAAAAACAATATTTAAAAAATTCATAGAAAGTTCTGTTTAGCAAAGGACATTTTGATGCTATGTGGTCTGAATCCAGTGACTTTACTTGATTCCAGTATTCAGTGGTTTTGAAAACAGGACATATAAAAAACATAGGAAACTTATAAAATCTTTTTTAACTGCTACAGTTGATCAAAATGTTCCTTCAGATTTGAATAAATCAGTTGCATTCATGCCCTGGATTATTCAGACAAACTTAGAAAGTTAGTTTGTAGAAGGAACAAAATTCATGCAAAAGTCGGTGTACTGGCAGTGAAAGATTAAGAAGGAATAAAATTCATACAAAAGTTTGTGTACTGGCAGTGAAAGATTAATTAAGAAGGAACAAAATTCGTGCAAAAGTCAGTGTACTGGCAGTGAAAGATTAATTAACAAGGAACAAAATTCGTGCAAAAGTCAGTGTATTGGCAGTGAAAGATTAAGAGCAAAATGGAAATAGTCAAGAGCAGAAATTAAAGTAGTTAAAAGTTCTCATGACAGCTATGTTTACAACATGATTGGTAACCTTACTTCAGATTAAAAACTATTTTTGAAGTACTTTTGTATCAACAGCCAATAAAAAAAAATCTCAAGGTATTCCTCCTTTAAGATGGCTAGAATTAGCAGTTCGATCAAATTACCTACATGATACCTTATGCTCCAATTTAGAGTTGCAAGAACGATCAAAGATTAGAATTGTTTTTTACCATAACTATTAATCACAACTGCTGAGTCTTTGGAAAACCAAACTTATACCTTTTCAAAACTAGCACAGTCAGTTTTTTTTGGAAACAATTCTTTTTTGTCAATGTTGGTTCTGTGTGGTGCTTTACCAGCATGGTCATTGTGATGTAGCACCGAACTACTATAATAAAGATCAAGCTATGCATAACAGTAAAACTTAAGCTTAGTATACGTTTGACAGCTGTCATGTGCTGTTCATGTTTACAAATATTAGTTATAAAACTTACGCACACAGACATACTCAAATTTGGCTCCTTAAAGTAATGCAAAACCATTAAAAGAAACAAAGCCTGGAGAGGGCAGCTGTCTTGCACTGTATGATGTCATGTGCGTACTGACTGACACTGTGTGATATCATGTAGATTTGCTGCAATACGGCATTTTATATCACACTTACCTTCGCACTAATCAATGATCTAACGGCTGATGATATAAGAACTGTTCTGACTTCTACTGAATCAAAATGAAAACATGGCAACTGGCTTCACCAGCTGCTGCATGTCTTCAGCGGGCAATTTGCTATTTAAAAAAAAGCAACAACACATTTAGAAATTATAAACATCAATACATGCTGTTTATTTCTTCTAAATGAACTTAAAAGAGATTGACTGTTGCTCTTGTGATCAGGGTCTATACTGGGTGCATGTAATCTACTCTGTACGTTACCTGTCTCAGGTCTGGAAAGTGGCTGATGCTGTAGGTATAAAGTTTCATATAAAAGCGTAGTACAGTAGATACTTCAATAAGGAATAAGAGAGCCCCTTTTTGTGTCCACCTTTTAGTTTGTTAGAAAGGAAAAAACTTTAACATTGAGCTTAATCTGCCGTGTGGATGGACACAGACATACAGATGGACACACATGGATGCCATGTCAAGCTTCCACCCAGGTGAGCTTGACAAAATCTGTTTGATATGTTTGTCCAGAAATTCACAATGGCAGCAGTCTAAAATTAGTTGAATAAATATTAAGCTTCTGGGTTAAAATTGGAATGTTTGCAGGTACATCTATGCAGATCATCAGCAGTGGGATGTACACAATGGAATACTAAGGGTAAATGGTGCCCGGGGCAACGATGATGGCCCAAAGGGCCATAATACGAGGCCCGAAGTTTTATCAGCTGTTTTGGCACCCCAAGACCTCTGGTGCCCCCCCCCCCCCCCCCCCCCCCCCCCGTTAGTACGCTACAGGATGTACATATATCTGCATCTCAGAGTTCACTACTCTTTAATATAAATACACTATAGTACATAACAAGCCTTAATCAGACTACCTGTTGATTAATGACAGCAGGGTAAGACAGAATTTAAAATTAGATGGTGATTTGGCAAGCTTCCAATAAAAGAACACGGTAGTCCAGAAAAAGCACTTCAATATTAAACTGGTAGTTTTAAGACTTCCTTTTTTTCCTCTCCTTTGTTGAATGTCATCCATACCATATATATATGTTTACAAGTAGGATCCAACTGAAAACTGCATAGACCCAGATCTGCCATTGCATAATGTGTTAGAAGATCTGTGTCTATTTAAAGAATCATAATCAGTAGACCAAACAACATTGACCCTGATCTTATAGTGCAGTATGTGAAGGCAAATCAGGGTCTGTGTTGTTTGCTGTTGGATGCGACTTATATGCATGTATATATGGTAATTATACTCCAATAAAAAATACTTTCATTGGTATGTTTTAAATGAAAAGTAAAGAACATTTCATATGATGTGGTTGCCCAGATCCAGCATTCTGTCAGCTCCTGGACTTAAGGAACAATTTTGTTTGGCTCTATTTGAAACAGTGGGTCAGTGGCAGGTTAGAAATAACTTGGTACAGACATGCACAACACATTCTGATTTGGCCCAGTTTATATAAATAAAACTGTAAAGGGGTGCATAATAACAATCAGAACATTATCTGGTATCCAATTTCAAATGCACATCTAAAGAATTGAAATCAAACATGTTTGTGCATATAGAAAAACAATTTAAATTTCAACCCTTAATCAGCTTGATAGCAAAGGGTGTATTTTAAGTACTGTATTCAACAAAATGCCCACTCTGTGCCATTAAGCAATTATTGAGTAATTTCAGCAGATAAAGATCATAAACAGTCCCATCAAGTGCACGCACATACTAGAAGAGTTAGCTCCCTTTGTGTTGAGAACTGTTCATTCTCTTTTCCAGTATGATCTAGCCCAATAAAAATATGTAGGATCTGTTTTTGACACTGATTTCACCAACAAATTTAAGTGGTAATGAGACAGTAGGCATGTGTGATTGAAGCATCCAAGAAAGTCATAATGTTCTTAGTGGATTTTAGGAGCTAATGCCCCTCCCATGTGGCATGCTTGAATTGAGACACATGCACTTAGATTAGAAATGGATTATTTTTATGTTAGTTTTGATCAAGAGATGGTTATACACTGTTAAAGCTTATATGATATTATGTCAAATACTATGTGTGTGGTGGTTAATAACTCGAGTGTTCAAGTACTGGTACATAAATACCATTTAACATTTTGAAGAACTCCATTTGAAATAAAATAAGGTACTGTGAATTCAAAATTTTTTGTGGGTACTAATTTTGTGTGGATTTTGTGGTTACTACTAATTATGAATTTAAAGACCCAATGAGGCAAAATCATTCTGTGGAAACAATAGTAGCCAAGATCATTCTATAGAAACAAAAGGACTTTTTTCCTAATCCATAAACTTATGCACTGATGAAAAAGACATTTATTGCAAACAATGAAAATTGACACTGACAACATAAATTAATTAATTGTAATTTTGTTTTGCATGGGGGCAAGATACTGTCAAAATGTATATATTGAAAATTGTTGCTGAATAGGACCCGTCCTCTTACTGAACAGTGGATTGTCTGTATGTCTGTTTGTCTGTATTGATCAAACATGTTTTAAACAATGATTTTCCTAAAATAAAATATTTGAGCAGTGACTGATTGCCCAGTATACATGTATTTAGTTTTTAGCTTGCCACACATATACAAAGTACAGGAGTGCTTGTTCTTTGACACTAGCATTGTTGGCTTTGATGGATTTAGACAGATGGTTAAAGTTTTTGTTCAGTGTTTTGATTGCAGCTCATGTGACAGAACAATGCATTTAAATTCACCACTGTTCGCTTTATTATCCTGTGTCTGAGCTTGTTTTATACTTTTTTTAAACCCAATTTTACTGATTTTTTTTCAAAATTTATGGGGAAAAGTTTATGTTTAAGCTTTGCTCTGTGTAGACAATAGTTGAAAAATTGTGTTTAAAGTTTTGTTTATTGCTTGTGAGGAGAAACTATGCATTTGAATTTTACTTCATTGTGTTAACATGTCTGACTCTATTAATACTTTACATAATTTTCCTGCTTTTGTTCTGTATGCCAGTTGTAAGGCAGTGTATATTACAAGGATTGATTGAAAAGTTCTAGAACATTAATGCAGCATCTTCTAAGCAAGGCAACCCAATATCATACAAATTTGCCCGTCTATAATTGAAAACATCCCAGTTTAGGATGTGACATCATTTTTAACTTGATGACATCACAGGTTTAGTGACATCACCTTTTTTTTTACATCATATATGTAGATGGAGTGGCAAAATGGCAGATGAGTCCATTTTCAAACAAAGAGTGATTATAAAATGTTGTGCAAAATTAAGACAATCCTTTACACAGATATAAGGCTCCTTGGATGCTGTTTATGAACCTAAGCACTTGCTAACTCTGAAATTAGTATATGGATGAAACATTTTAGTGATGGTAGGGTGGGTGTTAAATATGATACAAGATAAAGGCGGCCAAGGACATCTCTTTCAAAAGAAGTAGTAGATTTTTTGGAAGTATATGTGAAGGAAAACAGACATTCTGTTGTCTGAAAGATTGCTGACAATTTTGATATTTCATATGGAAGTGCATTAGAAATTTTAACCAAGGAATTGGGAATGCATTGTGTTTGTTCCTTTTGGATCATAAATAACAAACAGGTTTAAGGGTAAAGATCTGCAGGGAGTTATTAAAACAAGTGCAAAGTAGAAGGCTATAATTTCTTAAATAAAGATCATTACACGTGATGCAACTTGGATACACTACTTTGAACCTTAGAATAAGAGACAAGTTCACCATCACCTATAAAAGCATGTTTTTCCAAATCTACTGGACAGGTTATATACATTATGTTCTTCAACACACGAGGAATAATTTTGAACCACGTGGTACCAGAGAACACCATATTGAATGGACAATACTTATGCCACTGTAATCTGATACAATTTACTTGATGTTACCCGTATTCACACAAGTTTCTAATGCAGACCTTTCAAGATCTTGGTGTTGAAACCCTAAATCACCCACCATACAGTCCAGATTTAGCTCCTTGTGGCTTCTGGCTTCTTCCAAAATTGAAAGATTCATTATGGAGAAACCATTATGAAAGCTGTGAAGAACTAAGGGATGCACTATGAATGCTGTCATGGGACAGGCTGTTGCACATGTTCAGGACATGGGTCACAAGATCGGAGAAATGCATTAAGTTGAAAGGAAGTTACTTTGAGAAGGACTAATAAAATAATTTTGTAAACAGTTAAATAACTTTTCTTCACAGCATTTGTTATAGAACTTTCTGATCACCCTTGTGTGTTATTATGTTATCTGTCTATCCATATTTCTTTCAATTTAATTTCTGCACAATAACAAAAGATGTTCACCATCTACAGTTGCCAAACTTTGTGGATGGTTTGCACTTTGCACTTATCGATTTTGGGGTCAAAAGGTCAAAGATAAAGGTCACAATGACTGCAAGAAGAAAAATGGTTTCTGCACAGTAACTCAAGTTCTCCACCATCTACAGTTACCAAACTTTGTGGATGGCTTACACTTGAGGTAAGGAACAACCCAAGCAATTTCAAGGCCAAAAGGTTCAAAGTCTAATTCACTGTGACTGAAAGAAGAAAAATGGTAGCTTGAGTTCTCCACCAACTACTGTTACAAAACTTATGGATGGCTTGACCCTGGGGTAAGGAAGAACCCAATTTCAGGCTCAAAGGTCAAGGTCACTGGCTGAAAAAACTAAATATGGTTTTCACACAATAACATTAGTATTATATCACATACTGGAACCAAACTTTGTGGATGACTTGCCCATGGGGTAAGGAAGAAGCCTATTTATTTGAGGTCAAAGGTCATTGTAACTGACAGAAGAAAAATGGTTTCTGCACCATAGCTTGTGTTCTGTACCAATTGCAGTTACCAAACTTTGTGGGTGGTTTGTGCTTGTAGTAGAGAAGAGGCCTATTGGTTTTGGCATCAAAAGGTTAAAGGTCGAGATCACTGGCAGAAGAAATAAAAATGGTTTCCACTCAATAACATTAGTTCTAGGTCATGTACCAGAACCAAATTTTGTGGTTGGCTTGTACTTGCAGTAAGGAACAAGCCTGTTAGGTCAAAAAGATTAGACTCAAGGCCATTGTGGCTGAAAGAAGAAAAAAGGCTTCTGCACATTGCAATAATCTGCATAGGGGACTATTAAACATGGGGTAGGCATGTTTATGGTACTTTTGTTTTGCAATTGATGGGGAAAAGTTTTAGATTTAAGTTTGCATTTCAGGTTTGTTACAAGTAGATACAATTTTGGCTATGTACAATATTTATCTGATAATAAGCCCCCAGTCATATCATGGGAGAAATGCTGCACATGTGCAGGAATTGTGCATTTAAATTTTACTGTTGTGTATTGATACACATTTTCTGGACCTTTTCGGTTAGTTTTTAATGCAATTTTGTACTAATTTTTATTACAGTTTATGGTCAAAGTATGACATAACAATTTTGGTTTTTTAGTTTGCTTCATTTAAGCTTTTCATAAAGAAATTTATTTTCAGTTATGGAGAAATTTTGTTCCGTTTATACATTTTTTTTGGTTTAAACATATTTTGTTTGATAAATTGTGCAAAAGGGGTCAGGCTACAAGTTCTCACAACATTAGATAAGCCCTTCCCCATACAAATATAGTGTTATACATGAATCAAACGTGACAGGCGACAGAAAATAAAAAGAGCAAAAAATCCCCACAACAAATAAGATGTGCTAAAAATTAAAAGATAACTTTTTGTAAAAGGAAAAAAGATATCCAAGGCAAGTAAACAATGGTGTTACCAAGCTTAGGAAAGAATAGAATTTAATATGTAATGCATGTACATCAGCAATCAGTCATTGTACTAGCTGAGGGGGAGAAAGAAAAAACCTTTTATTTAGAATCTTAGGAAGAAGCCATCATCACAAGCCAAGAGCAACAATCTGCCATGCTCTACCATCGCCCACGGCCATCTATGCTGATATTTCCCCACTTTTCACAGTATGTATAAACACAAAATACATCATCAACAACATAGTGTAACAATCTCCATTTATATTTTTTAAAATGTATAAGGACTAGTGTTTATTTAGGTTCATGGTTTTGGTGCCTGAATGTATCCAAAATTTTGAAATTCCCTTTTTTCAAAGCACTTTATTACATTAAAATGCGGTCAAAATAATGTAATTAATTCTATGGTTGCCTTGATTTGTAATAGAAGGTATCACACAAAGTTTTCTCACTTAGGCTAGCTATAGCATATACCGTATATACTTGCTTATATTTCAAGCAAGCAACATAGACTCTGATCTGTCGTCGCATAATGTGCCAGCAGATTAGGGTCTGTGTTGCTTGTTCTACTGATAACTGAGCCAAACAAAATACATAGACCTAGATCTATCATCGCATTATGTGACTGCAGATCTGGTTTGACTTATAAACAATTATATATGGTAAATATGGAAAGGAGAGAGATTATAGTGTTTCATGTATACATGTACCTTAATAGCAAAGGAGAGCTGAGGCAAGCAAGTTTGTTTGATGTTCAATAATATCTAATACTTATGTGGTACTTTCATTGCAGTACACAGTGTGGAACTTTTTACCAAAGAACCTGTTTGAGCAATTTCGCAGAATTGCTAACTTCTATTTCCTGTGTGTGGGAATAGTTCAGGTCAGTATTTTCTGCTAATTACCTTATGTACCACAACCAGTCTCCATTAAAATTAGTTCTTGTTATGCATTGAAGTTGATATGTATTTGCTGGAAATCATCTGGTTCTTGTCAGATATAATTGTGTTCAGATTTTGTTTAAGGGAAACATCAGATTGAGTGCTTGGACTTGCATGTGGCTAAAATTGTTAGATCGTAAAATAAACAAACAAGCCCTGTTCTTGAGAACAAAAGTAAATAAAAATAATTGCTACTTAACAGTTCAGCTGTGTTTCTGGGAAAAGAAATAGGAATAATTAAAAGCAGGTTGGGGAAAAATTTGCATACAGTTTTATTTTGCCAAAATAACTGTTACAAGTGAAGGTTTTGTTGGTCATTTTAGAATATTTCTTCTAATCAGGAGTGAGAGAGTGATTGTTGACCCCAGTTTTAAATGGGAATTTATGATTCAGTAAAACCTGTTTTGAAAGATCAATTTGTACAGTTTTATGACCTCCAGTTAGAGACAACTTGTCATGAGAGACCACCTTTTGCTGGGAGAAGGGAGTGGTGAATTTAGTATAGTTTCACTGTACTAAATTGTTCCATGCCCTACAGAAATATAGATGACCTGAATAAACTTTATGAGTCATTGAAAATGTTACTGAACTGTAACAGAAGCAAACATATCCAATGCGAATGCAATTTCCCTGATGTTGACTGGGAAATCCTAACAATTAAACTTGCAGCTGGGACAAGGAAGTTCAGCAAGCACTAATTGACCTCGCAGTTGATCATGAGCTGTGGTAAATGCACAATGAACCAGGAGATACAATAACATCCTTAACCAAGTTTTCACCAACAATCCATCATTTGTTTTGGGGTTTATATCACATATTCAGCTGCCCAGTAAAAATATATATCAGATTTATGCACCAAACCCATGGCTATAACCAATGCATAAAAGAGTTTCAATTTGTCAGGTGCGATAGGCATCTATTTTTTTTTGCGGTTGTTGTCAATCAAGTCTGTCCCATTTACTCTCTGATCTGCATAAAGATTCGTATGATCTATGATTAAATGCATGAAATTCTTATGAAAAATAGTTTTTAATAGTATGTAGGCTTCCTGGTATTCTCCGTTTCTGCATTTAATTTAGAAATAATGTTGAATAAGGGGTTGGCCAGCATGCCATCAATTATTGTCCAGCCAGCATGTACATGTGCATCAAACTCGTATTCAGCATAATTTTTGGGCTCTGAATCACTAGATGCTATTTACAGCCTATCTACTTCAAAACTTTTAAAATCATTGTCATCGCTATCATCAGCAAGTATTTGCCAAATTAAATCATCATCTGATGATGAATCTTGTTAGGAGTCAGTCATTTTGAGTTTTCCAGGTAGCATGTTTTAACCAAACATTTGTAAAACTTTAATCCATTGAAAGAACAAAAAAAAATAATGTGGAAAACATTTATTTCTTTAAAGCGCTTAAGTTTTCAGTTTTCCATTGTAAATTATTCTTATGTACACTATTTCTTAATCTGATACAGTAGCATCAATACTTTTGTCAGCCTGATACAGTAGCATCAATACTTCTGTCAGCAAGAATGAAGAGGAATTTACTGGAATTCAGACTTTCCCGAACGTTTTCTCTCAAGACTTGATCAAATGACAGCACAAAGTCTCTTTCCCCAAGTCAGTTCTTATAAATAACACCAAGTTCAACACCATTCTTCTGTATTCCAAATCAGAAAATGGTTTTCCATAATGGGCTAGGTTGTGCACTGAGTTAAAGACAGCTCTCATTTTTTAAATTTAATTCTCATTTAACTTTAAAATGGCCATTCCAAGTGGAGTATCAGCAACACTAACTTAAGAGATTTTCTTCACATGCTGGCTAGTGTCATGCAAATACTGTGCTGCCCTTAGCTTTATGCAGTCCAGAACTGTCATGAGACTTGATTGGTTCAATCCTGAATTTGTCAGTACCATTGACAAATACAGTGCTGGAATTTCCAACCTGTGCCACTGAGGGATATTGTTTGCAATAACTGCAGAACACCTTTCCTTTTGAGTCATTGAATTCAAGCCGTAAATAATTATCAACCCAATATGGCTGAAAATTTCCTTGTCTCTTAGTTGTGTCATACTGGAATTTTTTGCTGCCACAGAGTCTTGTTTATGTTGCTTTGGAGGAATAATTACCGCAAACTCAACGGCAGCCTTAAATTTTATCCCTCCACTTCCACATGAATTTTCCTTCTCAGAATCTTCCTTTTTAGCTTTATTGTGAAAATAATTTATTAAACTCGTTTTATCCACATAGTAAAGATCACCTCTCTTGACAACTACTTCTTAAGTTATCATAACATACATTGTGCCATTTAGATATAAACACAGACAGCTCCTTAATTAATGTAATTGTTTCGCTTCAGATGCAATATTGCATGTAGACATTGATTCTCTGTATAATCAATTAAAAATTAATGAATCAATTCATAAAAGAAACCAATTCTAATGTCAGTAAAGTGCCTTTCATGAATTTAATTGCATTGACTCACTGGATTGAATTCAATGGATGATCCGCTCGTGAGTATCTGGATTGAGTAAACACAATATAACTAAGGCCATTTAAAACACTGCTAGTTAATGATACCGGATTTGTTTTGTTTGAAGTATTCTGATTGGCAGATAATTCGGTTGCTTAGCCAAATATGCAGTCAAGCTGTAATAGAATGTGCACACGTGCAACAGGTATATATGTATAAATGACCACTTGCGGTAGGTGGGATATATCATAGGATGTGATTGCAGAAATGGAGATAGGTAGATTCAAGCATTCAGTATGCCTGGAGGGCATGAATGGCCAGATAAAGATACATGTAGATTAAAGTGATTAAAGCATAAAAGTTAGTGCTTGCCCAACTTGTTTTAAAATAGGAAAAAGCACTTGTCCTGGACCAGTGCCTTGGAAAATTTTACTTGTCCGACTTCAGAAATGAATAGTATGGGACATCGGTAATGGGATTTGCTCAGCCCTGCTTTGTAAGCACAAAGGAACTGAAATGTGATTGCTTTATTGCAGCACAAGGGGATTGTATAACATGAATTGCTCTTGACCGTGATGAAAGATAGAATTATTTACAAAATATTAATCTTAGCACTTTTTAAAAGAAAAAAAATCCTTTGGTCTACTTTCTCACTGTTTAACATGACATGGTGCTTATAAATAAATAAATGAAATAAAAAATAGTTGTTCCAGAATTGCCCATCCAGTAGTATTTGACATTTGTAAATATAAGTGTATGCATTATGTGTGACCTTTTCATCACAAAATTCTAATATGAATACAATTTTAGCGAAAATTAGTCCACTAGTTAAATTAGGTAAAATGTTATGCTTACTAATATTTTGTGATTTACAGTAAGTACCGTATATACTCATGTATAATCCAAGTTCAAATGCAAACAACATAGACCCTGATCTGCCATTGCATAATGTGCCGGCAGATCAGGGTCTATGCTGTTTGTTCTACTGATTAATCCTTACAAACTGCATAGACCCAGATCTGCAAGTGCATTATGCAATGGCAGATCTGGGTCTATGCAGTTTGCAGTTGGTATCAGATTATACTCAAGTATATATGGTAATGATCAATTTTAAGTATTGACAGCAAAGGTAATACATGTAGTGTGAATTTTGATCTATATCGTATGTATCTGAGTTTTTATTTCTTGCCAGAATACTGAGAAATAAACAAAATAGAAACTGTATGATTATGTTCCTTGGGGTGATAGTATTTTCATTTTTATCACTGTTTGGGTAATGTTTTGCGACTCCCTCTTTACTCTTTAAGACAGACTTCTGACCCTAAAGCTTGATTAGGGATAGTTGACTAAGTAGTGTAGCTGTGCATGACCCTTATAATAAATGTGATTATGATCTTTGTCTGCCATTTCTAGTATTGTTGTCTGTTTCTTTCACTTTTGTCACATGTTCAAATGTTTCTTTCAGCTTGCGATAGACACTCCAGTTAGCCCTGCAACTAGCATCAGTCCATTAGTTTTTGTTGTAGCAGTAACAGCCATCAAACAGGTAATTCTTTAAAGCTTCATTTATTTAATGTCAGTTTGCCAGCAATTTATAACCAGAGGAAACCGGTGAATTAATTGTTTGGAAACTACCGGTAGTTACCTTAGAGTTCCAGTTTCACTATAGTTCACAGAAGATAAATCTGCAATAACAAGCACAATGGGTTGAGTTCATCTTACATGTAAACAGGGAACATTGCCTGTTGATTATAAACAAAACAATAGAATCAGTATTAGACAATGAGTGAGAACTTTATTTCATTGTAGTGCCCTAAATTAACAAGGTAGCTGTCAGGAGTCTTGCATCATCAGTAATTAATCATTTTTGAAATATTTGTTCCTTATAATAAAATATTTCAACCTGCTCACCCTGAAGTTGGATCATACAATCTTTTGTATACAATAATATTTGCATAAACACATTTGCAGATTTATCTCAGTCAGTCTATAAACATCTAAAATTTTCTTCCTAAAATTGAGATTTTTGAATATCTTTCTCATTACCTTTTTTGGGAAACAGTAAATTTTTCACTGAACATTCAGCTGGTATCAAGAATTCAAAATCAGTCATAATGCTTGATAAACACCAAATAAGAGTCGTGTTTCATCACTGAGGAAAATTTGCGCATTACTCATTTTAGGAATTTGTCAACCTTTTTTTGTAATAATAAATAGATTTCTCAGTGTACGAAATTAAAACTTAATTGTTATTTTTCATCTTTTTACAAATTCTACCTCTGACTGAAATATACATGTTGTCAAATGTATTGTAAGCAAGATAATGTTAAATCTCAATTTGAGGATAAATATTGCAAAATTTAGTGAAACTGGAACCTGGTGACCACTTACACCCATGCAAGTGACAGAACCTGCAGTTGGACAGTTGTGAAGAGTCTGCTACCATAGCACTCAACAGGTAACTTAGAATTTCTCCATGAGATTTAATCATACATTATTATCATATTTAATATTATGTGTATTTCATAATGAGTGGACCTAAATAAATTTCCACTTTTGAAAATCGCAACAGATTTCTATAGTAAATGACAGCTTTCAAAATGTTAATCATTTACTGTATATACTCGCGTATAAGCTAGGTCCAAATGCAAACAACATAGACCCTGATCTGCTATAGTATAATGTGCTGGCAGATCAGGGTCTGTGTTGTTTGTTCTACTAATTAGTCCTTACAAACTGCATAGACCCAGATCTGCTAGCGCATTATGCGACGGCAGATCTGGGTCTATGCAGTTTGCAGTTGGTATTGGTTTATACGCGAGTATATACGGTAACATGTGTAAGTTAAATCTCCATACAGTTATAACTCTTTTTGTAGGCGATTGAAGCTACAGTATATTATTGATAGAAGGGTTCTATGGGACACTATATCTCGCTCTTTTCGAAGTTATTGGATTCCAAAAATACTTTAACATTGTGTTTACCCTGATGCAGACAACGATGATGGACAATATCATGCTCGATATGTCTCTCATTTTTCTCTGAAAAAAGTAATTTAATCATGCCCTACTAGTGCCTACATAGATGACTGTTAAACTTGGGGTGGGCATAGAATGTTCTGTTCATAGTGCTCTTGTTCTATATTTTTAATGAAATTCGGTGCATTTACTTTTAAGTTCAACAGCACCAGGACTAGCATACTTGTGTTAAGCATTGACATATAAAAATAATGGCATAGATTATATAGCATTTACTTGTGTTAAGCATTGACATATAAAAATACTGACATAGGTTATATAGCATATACTTGTGTTAAGCATTGACATATAAAAATACTGGCATAGGTTATATAGCATTTACTTGTGATAAGCATTGACATAAAAAAATACTGGCATAGGTTATATAGCATACACTTGTGTTAAGCATTGACATAAAAATACTGGCATAGGTTATATAGCATTTACTTGTGTTAAGCATTGACATATAAAAATACTGGCATAGATTATATAGCATTTACTTGTGTTAAGCATTGACATATAAAAATACTGACATAGGTTATATAGCATATACTTGTGTTAAGCATTGACATAAAAATACTGGCATAGGTTATATAGCATTTACTTGTGTTAAGCATTGACATGTAAAAATACTGACATAGGTTATATAGCATATACTTGTGTTAAGCATTGACATATAAAAATACTGGCATAGGCTATATAGCATTTACATGTGTTAAGCATTGACAAAAAAATACTGGCATAGGTTATATAGCATACACTTGTGTTAAGCATTTACATATAAAAATACTGGCATAGGTTATATAGCATTTACTTGTGTTAAGCATTGATTGACATATAAAAATACTGGCATAGGTTATATAGCATATACTTGTGTTAAGCATTGACATATAAAAATACTGGCATAGGTTATATAGCATTTACTTGTTTTAAGCATTGACATAAAAATACTGGCATAGGTTATATAGCATTTACTTGTGTTAAGCATTGACATATAAAAATACTGGCATAGGTTATATAGCATATACTTGTGTAGCATTGACATATAAAAATACTGGCATAGGTTATATAGCATTTACTTGTGTTAAGCATTGACATATAAAAATACTGACATAGGTTTTATAGCATTTATTTGTGTTAAGCATTGGCATATAAAAATACTGCCATAGGTTATATAGCATTTTCTGGAAAAGTTGCACTTGAGTGAAATAACTAGAATTTTTAGTGCTAGTGACCTTTCCAGAACTGGCCAAATAATAACAGCAGGCTTTTCCATCCAATGCAATTGTGAAGAGGCTTACTTCAATACACATTTTATTTTTTCTGTTTAGGTATTATGCAGTTTTTTTTCAATAATATTTTTTCTCTGATTTTGCCAGTAGATTTGCTGATTTGCTGATTAGTGAAAAATGTTACTTGGATTCAATATACCGTATATTCTCACATATAGTCCAGGTCCAAATGCAAACAACATAGACCCTGATCTGCTGTCGTATAATGTACCAGCAGATCAGGGTCTACTGATTAGTCATTACAAACTGCAGAGACCCAGATCTGCCAGCGCATTATGCGAGTATATATGGTAGTGTGCAGAGTTTTATCTTTAGTCATTAAAAATTATTTGTCACATGCATGTTTGTTGAAACATGCAGTAAGGAGTCTATTCATAAATACCTTTCTGATTTTAAAACCACCACCCCCCCCCTTTAAAAAAAAACCACAACAAAAAAACAATTCTGTAGGAATCACTGGATTATTGTATTTGTAATTTCAGCTGTTAAAACAGAAAATCCAAGCACAAAATTTATGATAATGCTAATGAGGCTTTTCTAAGAAATAAAACTAAAATGAGATGTAATTATTTTCAAAATATATTAAATAATAAAAAGAAATATTCTGATTGCTTTTTTATCGCTGAATGCTTCCTCATTGTATTCCTAGGGCTATGAAGACTGGTTGCGACACAAAGCTGACCGTGAGGTCAACAACAGAGAGGTAGAGGTCATCAGAAATGGGAAGCTGACTTGTATAAAATCCATGAATATCAAGGTCAGTAACTTTTCATAGTCACTCAAATATTTACACTTGCAAAGAAGTCTGATAACTACTCAGACAACAGTCTAGGAAGGCATTGACTGTTAAATAGGGAGCAGAGGCAGTGATTTGTTAGCTTCCCTAGCTGCAAGGCCAGATGAACTTATGGTATGACCCTGTATCTATTGTGCATTGTGCATCATGCATCCATCAACAGTTGCTTGTTACCACCCTGGAGGCTATATTTCTGATCTAATTAGATCAAACTTTGAATATGGGCTTATATCATTAGAACCTCGGACGATTTAAAAAATGAGTGACATCCATGCATGTTAATGAGGGAATCTTGCATCAGAATGGCTAAGCTAGTTACCACTTTGAGGGCCATATTTATGATCCATTTTTTATCAAACTTAAATATAGAGCTTTATATCATCAAGATCTTGGATGAGTTTGATAATGAGTACGATACACACAAATATTAGGATGCTTTTGCATCTGATTTTTGGAGCTTGTTACTACTCAGATTTTATCAGACTTGGTGCTTATTTGAGCTTATATCATAAATATCACAGATGAGTTCGATAATGAGCAAGATTCACATATATTAACGAGGCAGTCTTGCATCTAATAGGCTGAGCTAGTAACACCCTGGAGGATATATTTCTGATCAATTTTGATCAAACATGGAATGTAGGCATATATTATCAAGTACTTGGATAAGTTCGATAATGAGCCAGATGCATGCATGTTAACAATGGGATCTTGCAACTGATTTACTGAGTTTGTTAATCTTTAAAAATTTCTTGAAGTGATGCTGATTCACCATCTGATTGGTTGCCATTACTATAATTTGAAAAACCATTAAACCACTTGTTAACCACTCAACAGAACATGACCAAATTCGTCAGGAAGCATCCAGGAATGAAGACCTTTCAGTTTGTACAAATGATACTGATCTGCCCTTGAATATGACTGCCATTACTAAAAAAAAACCAGAAAAAAACTGTAAACAGCTTCTTCTCAAAACCCTCAGCAGAATTTGACTATATTTGATAGGAAGCATCCTGGCATGATGGGTGTTCAGATTTGTACAAATGATGCTAATCCTCCTTTAAACATGGCTGTCATTAGATAAAAATAGGAAAACCTTTAAATGACATCCTGAAAACTACTCAGTAGAATTTGACCAAACTTGATAGAGAGCATTCTGGCTTGAAGGGTTTTGAAGTTTTTACAAATGATGCTGATCTTTCATCAAACATGGCTGCCATTACTAAAAATATAATTTTTTTTCAGTGACTCCTCAAAAGCACTCAACAGAATTTAACTTAATTTGACACAAAACATCCTTACAAGTGGGAATTTCGGATTTATAAAAATGATGCAATTCCAATGTCAATTATTGCAGCTGTTACTAAAATTAAAAAACCTTGAAATTACTTTTCTCAAAAACTACACAACAGAATTTGGTAAAATTGGACAAAAAGCACCCTTGCATAAAGAGCATTAAGATTGTTACTAGTAATGCCATTGCACTTTCAAATATGGCCACCATTGCTAAAAATAGAAAACATTAACACAACTTTATCTAAAAATTCTGTTCCACAGAATTTGACCAAATTGGACAGAAAGTATCCTGGCAATAAGGCCATTCCAGGGTTGAGCAAATTCAATAGTCTGAGATTTATTATTTATTACTGGTACATTATGTGTTAAAATGTGTAAAGACCGCAAACAAACCTTATGCGTGGCTTTATGATATTTTCAGAGTGTGCTGGCCACTTGATAAAGATGCTTATTAAAAGTATGTAATGGGGTTCAAAACAAAGGTATCTGACCATTAATTGCTCTTTGAGTGCTTGGATTACCAGTCATGAGGTAAAGGGCTTTGTGCACCCTTTTGGTTGCAAATCTGTCATGCTAACCACTGAGCCACTGCGGCTTTTGAGGTAAGGGGAACGTTGGATATTATGCCAGAGTACCTTAAGTAAGGACCAATGGCTAGAATGTCATTGTTGAATTTCTTTTTCTGATTATTTTCTGAAAGTTTAATCACAGGTCATAACTTTAATTCAGTTTCGCATCTCCATTTGAGTCAAAAGTATATCCTTTGCCAGCATGTGCAAGACTTTTTATTCAGGTATACAGTGTAACAGAACCCATCTTTAGTGACACTCACCTCAGAAAAAATGCCACAGAGTACAGTATTTTGATTACCATATCAGGGCTGAGCAAATTTTTTTTTTCATCCATTAGTCCCGGACTAGCGACTTGGAAAATTTTACTTGCCCGACTTCAAAAATTAATAGTCTGGGACGTCGGGCTATGGGATTTGCTCAGCCCTGAAGATGATTAAGAAGAACCTGCAAGTCTTCCCTCCCATATTTCAACAGAGCTGCCCTCTCATGAGGAAAGTGCCTGTAGTCAAATGCTCTAAAGCATCTCAAAGGTTCTGCTTATGTCTCTTTGGAGAAACAGCTACCGCACATTCAGTAGCAGTCTTACGTTTTATCCCTCCACTTTCACAAAAATTTTCCTTCTCCGAATCGCCCTTATTACCTTCCTTGCAAAAATAATTTAGCAAACTCATTTTATCCACAGAGTAACTATCAGCTTGCTTGACAACTACTTCTAAAGTGATCATAACATATATTTTCTCTTTTAAATACAAACAGAGACGCAATATCGCATGTGGAAGTTAATCATCGGTATAATCAATTAAAAATTAAAGAATCATTACTGTCATTTAATCAGTTCATAAAGGAAATCAACACTGATGTCGGTAAAGTACCTTTCATTAATTTAATTACACTGACTCGCTGGATTAAAATCATAGTGATCCGCTCGTGAGGATCTGGCTTGAGTAAACACAGTGCAACAAAGTCGCTTAAAACACTGCTAATTGATCATACTTGCTTTCTTTTGTTTGACGTGTTTTGATTTGCCGATAATTTGGTCGCTTAGCTCAATATGCAGTCAAGTGGTAACAGAGGGGTATAATCAAGTATTCAGTATGCTTGGAGGGCATGATTGGCCAAATAAAGGTAGATATAGTGATTAAAGCACGAAAATAAGGACTTGGCCGACTTTTTTAAAAAGCACTTGTCCTGGACTAGCGACTTATGTGACAGCAGATCTGGGTGTGTGTAGTTTGCAGTTGGTTCCAGCTTTTACCTGAGTATATACGGTAGTGGTGTGAATCCATGTTAATGATTAATCAAAATAATTGAAGATTGATCAGAAAAGTCAAATGACCCAGCATTTGATTATGATTTTTAATAATTTATTATAAACAATTAAAGTGTTCTTTGAAATATTTTGTTTTACCATATATACTTGCTTATAGGTCAGATCTAAACTGTAAACTGCAAAGACCCAGATCTGCCATCTCATAATGCACCAGTAGATCTGGGTCTGTGCAGTTTGTTAGGACTAATCAGTGGAAACAAACAACATAAACCGTAGCAGATCTGGGTCTATGTTGATTGTAGTTGGAACTGACTTATAAGCTAGTATATTTAGTACACTTTTAATTTTTTTGTTTTCATACATTTGCAACCCAGCATGTTTCTTAGATCAATGATAGACCATTTTTTTCACATACTTTTGTTTGTTGTCATTTACCAGTGCCATATATATTCTGAATATTTGTAAGATATTCTAGGAATAGTGATCATTTTGTGAATTCATGAACACAGAGAAACATTGCCAAATATGCTAAACAACAGTTTCCATGAATGACAGAGAAGTATCTCCAGCTGGTTAAAATTAATTGTTGATCAGTTATAAACTGATAATTGATCTTTAAATTTAAACTGATTCCCAATACTAGTTTACAATACAATACAAATATCACTTGTTTTGTACCAAGTAGTTCCGTCTTCGCAATTATTAACATTGGAATACAAAATGAATTAGTCTGAATATAATAAGAAAAGCATGGTCATACTTCATTCAAGGAGCACCACTCCAATGTATCTGTGATCTTTGAGAGTTTGTTTGTTTTGTTTTGTTGGTTTTAACTGCACTTGTAATGCATTGTTGACTATATCATACTGAGAAAATGGGAGCCAAGTTCTGGCCTATGTGGGTATTGATCCCAAAATCCATGGATTATGAGTTCGACACTATACCAACTGAGCTACCACAGTCCCTTTATCTTGAGAGGCAGAATATTATTTATGCCTCATTATAGGTTTAAAGTCTAGAGTTAAAGTTCTGCACAAAAGTATTTTATTTCCTGAGTTCAAGTACCATGAGCGGTTGTGTACATATAAAGATGGTACATACTTTCAAGTTTCAAGGAGGTGCTCTTTAAGTCAGTTTTTATTGTTACTATGGGAAAAAGCTTTTAAAAGTAATGTTCAGTAGCAATGTTCATTTGATATTGTACTGGCATATTTCAACATGCTTCACAAGATAGTCTTCTAATACTGTAATCTGTAGTAGATGTATATGATTTTATTAGTTTCAACAAACAGTAAACAGTGAGCTAGAGTTAAAATTGAAATCAAATAACAGACATGAAATACTTGAAATGAAGATGAAAAATCTTCATTATGTTGTAGATCTTGGGTAAAGTATATACTGTCTATACTCACAAGTCGGATCCAACTGCAAACTGCACAGACCCAGATCTGCCTTTGCATAATGTGCTGGCATATCTAGGTCTGTGCAGTTTGTTAGGAGTAATCAGTAGAAACAAACAACACAGACCCTGATCTGCCAGTGTATTATGCAATGGTAGATCTTGGTCTATGTTGTTGGCCGTTGGACCTGACTTATAAGTGAGTATGTATGGTACTTTCTTTTCTATACCTACCAGAAAATATACATGATGATGGCACTGATGACAATGGTGGTGAGTGTTGGACAGGGGTTTTGTCCACCTTTTTGTATGGACACCAACTTGTCATATATTTTACTCATATACAACCAGTACATGTATATTAAACCACAAAATGATGGTGAGGTTAAGTATCGACGTAAATGGCCGAATACGTCATTAATCCAACGAACAAACGGTGAGGTTAAGTAAATGAGTCAACCATGTGTATGTGTTTTATTGTTCATGTTGTTGCTGTCTTAAGATGATGCATGAAACACCAATATGTTATTAAATTTAAAGCTGGTCTAAATTGATTGGTTCATTTTGTTTCAACACCTTTAGTTATTGGGTATTAGGAAATTAAAATCAGAATGTAAAATAATAAAACAGGGTAAAATCTACACACACAGCTAAATCTATAGAAGAGGATAAAATCTACACACACATCTATAAAACTGTAAAATCTACACACATCTAAATCTATAAAACTGTAAAATCTACACACACATCTAAATCTGTAAAACAAGTTAAAATCTACACACACATCTATAAAACGGTAAAATCTACACACATCTGAATCTATAAAACTGTAAAATCTACACACACATCTAAATCAATAAAACTGTAAAATCTACACATATCTAAATCTATAAAACGGTAAAATCTACACACATCTAAATCTATAAAACTGTAAAATCTACACACACATCTAAATCTATAGAACAGTAAAATCTACACACATCTAAATCTATAAAACTGTAAAATCTACACACATCTAAATCTATAAAACTGTAAAATCTACACACACATCTGAATCTATAAAACTGTAAAATCTACACACATCTAAATCTATAAAACTGTAAAATCTACACAATAATAAATCTATAAAATGGTAAAATCAACACACATGTCTAAATCTATAAAATAGTAAAATCTACACACACATCTAAATCTATAGAACAGTAAAATCTACACACACATCTAGATTTATAAAACAGTAAAATCTACACACACATCTAAATCTATAAAACGGTAAAATTTACACACATCTAAATCTATAAAACGGTAAAATCTACACACATCTAAATCTATAAAACGGTAAAATCTACACGCACAGCTAAATCTATAGAACAGGGTAAAATCTACACACACACATCTAGATCTATAAAATAGGTTCAAATCTTCACACACATCTAAATCTATAAAACACTTTAAAATCTACACACATCCTAATCTATACAACAGGTTAAAATCTACACACATATAAATATATAGAACAGTAAAATCTACACACATCTAAATCTATAGAGCAAGGTAACATTTACACTCATATCTAAATCTTTAGAATAGGGTAAAATCTACACACACATTTAAATCTATAAAACTGGTTAAATCTACACACACATCTGAATCTATAGAACTTGTTAAATTCTACACACACACATCTAAATCTATAAACAGGTTAAAATCTACACACACATCTAAATCTATAGAACAGGTTAAAATACACACACACACACCAGCTTAAAATTTACAAACCTCTAAATCTATAAAACAGATTAAAATCTATGCACACCTAAATCTATAAAACGGTAAAATCTACACACACCTAAATCTATAAAAGGGTAAAATCTACACACATATCTAAATCTATAATATGGTAAAATCTACACACACATCTAAATCTATAAAACAATAAAATCTACACACATCTAAACCTATAAACAGGTTAAAATCTACACACAGTTAATCTATAAAATGGTAAAATCTACACACATCTAAATCTATAAAACTGTAAAATCTACACACACATATAAATATATAAAACAGTAAAATCTACACACACATCTAAATCTATAAACAGGGTAAAATCTACACACACCTCTAAATCTATAGGACATGCGTAAAATTTACACACACATCTAAATTTTTTAAACAGGTTAAAATCTACAAACATGCCTAAAGCTGTAGAACAGGGTAAAACCTAACACACACATCTAAATCTATAAACGGTTAAAATCTACACACACATCTAAATCTATAAAACAGGTTAAAATCTACACACACACCTAAATCTGTAGAATAGCACAAAATCTACATACACACCTAAATCTATAAAACAGTAAAATCTACAGGCATGCCTAAATCTGTAGAACAGGGTAAAACCTACACACACATCTAAATCTATAGAGCCAGTTAAAATCTACACACACATCTAAATCTATAGAACAGTAAAATCTACACTTACACCTAAATCTATAAAAGAAGTAAAATCTACAGGCATGCCTAAATCTGTAGAACAGGGTAAAACCTACACACACATCTAAATCTATAGAGCCAGTTAAAATCTACACACACATCTAAATCGATAAAACAGGTTAAAATCTACACACACATCTAAATCTATAAAACAGTAAAATCTACACACATATCTAAATCTATAAAACAGTAAAATCTACACAAATATCTAAATCTATAAAACAGTAAAATCTACACAAATATCTAAATCGATAAAACAGGTTAAAATCTACACACACATCCAAATCTATAAAACAGGTTAAAATCTACACACACATCCAAATCGATAAAACAGTAAAATCTACATACACATCCAAATCTATAAAACAGTAAAATCTACACACACATCTAAATCTATAAAACAGGTTAAAATCTACACACACATCTAAATCTATACAACAGTAAAATCTACACACACTCTAAATCTATAAAACAGAGTAAAATCTAGACACACATCTAAATCTATAGAACAGGTGAAAATCTACACACATCTTAATCTATAAACAGGTTGAAATCTACACACATCTAAATCTATAGAACAGGGTACAATCTAAACACACAAATCTAAATCAATAGAACCGGTTAAAATCTACACACATCTAAATATATAGAACAGGGTAAAATCTACACACACACATCTAAATAAATAGAACAGGGTAAAATCTACATACACATCTAAATCTAAAAAAAATATGGTAAAATCTACACACACATCTATTTCATTCAGTGATTGGACAAAAAGAAAATTAAATTAAAATGAACCTTCTACTAATTTGGGTGCTAGGCAGTACTTTTAGCAGATGATGGCACAAGAAAAAAGATTGAAAACAAAATTCAATAACAATTCATCCCTTCATAATAGGCAAAAAAATGAAATAATTTGGGGGGGGGGGGGCGGAGATAAAGTTTTTATTTTATTTTATAGTTTAACATCATTAATGATGTGATGCCCATTATGATGTCATATGTTCGATGATGTCAACATTTTCACTAGTGATAAAATCACAACATGATGGTATTTACTTGAATCATTTTTACTTTAAGTAAACAGTCAGTAAGGGGGCCCAGTTTATACTTTTATCTCCCCAGATCGATTTCTGCAAAATACATGTATTATATGTAGATACAGTCTGGGCATGTGGAGATTAAATAAATACTGTACATTAAATGAAAATAGATTAGTGTACAGGTAAAGGGGACAGAATATATTTAAATAGAAAATAGGTGTATAGTACATGCATATGTCTCATGCTCAAACCATACATTGGTTAATGAGGTATATAATGGATTACAAAATGAAATAGTCAGACTCCCACAACATAAATAGATCCATTTGCCATTATTTTCATAAATGATAGCAGGTACTTGTGCTCCAGACTGACAAATCTGACCACATAATGGTCACCATCAGAATACAAAAAATCCTTATTGGGAAAGATTTATTGATTTATTTGTATTCATGGTTCAACAACTGTAAAACAGACAGCTCACAAGATGCTTTTGTACAGTAGAACAAATAAATACAGTAGTTAAATGACCATCTGTTAATTAATTTCTTATGACTTCCTATACAATAATAATAATAATAATAATAATTACTTTATTTAAAGAGGGTGACACAATTAGTTGCATGGAATTATCCTCCTTGTTGCCCTCTATTATATGCATATTTTACCTTTGTAGTACATGTACATAGTTGCACACACAACAAAGAAAGGAACATACAACTCTTAATTCATTCTGTAGAAAAAAGAAGAAAAAAATGGCACAATTTCATACCAGAAAGAAAGAAAAAAATTAATAATAAGCAAAATTTATATATGGACATAATAAACAGAAAAAATCATGTTCATGAAGATTAAATTGAACTGCAGCTAGAGGTATTACACCACCTTTACATTTTGGAGGCATGCTGGCTCAGGGGTTAGCGTGCTGGATTTGCAAACGAAAGGGTGCAGGTTGAATCCCATCATAGGATCAGCCTGGGTCGGCTACCATGGTGTGTCCTTGGGTAAGGCACTTTACTCCAATTGCTTTGGCACTAAATAACCTGCTTGTGTTGTTGTGCCATGAAACACCAAATCAACAACAACAACAATCTTTACATTTTACTATGTAATATCATATAATATCATATAACATGAAATTTCACAACAGATTTAGGATGAAAAATTTGACCGTTTTCAATGACTGCCTTCAGAGTATTATCATTAGTTTAAATGTACATGTACATGAAAAAATAATACAAGGTTATTCAGGAACTTTTCACACTTTTCAGATCATAAAGTTATCCACCCATCCCTTAAATGATCCATTAGGCTGGTTCAGAAATAAGCTGCTCCACACGTTATATAAACAGTATCCCTTTGCCAGATGTCGAGCTACTTAACTGAGATACATCACTTTTGAAAACCCGATAATGGAATATTTAGGTGAAAAATGTTTGTTAATGAAAGACAACTTAAACGTCACCTGAGACTGAAGACATCACCTCATCTTAGTCTCCCCAAAACAGAGACAATATTTGTTGCATTTATATTTAAAAGACAAGTGAGATTATAGTATTGTAATATTTCAGGGTTGGACAAATTTTATTTCCAGTGCCCAGGAGCTACCAGAATTCTGGAGCATCATGGCTACCATATATTGAATAAATGTTGCCATCAATATTTGCATGGCATGTTTCATTTTAAGTCAGAAAAACAGTACCAAGGACCTAAATTAAGATCAATTACAAATGATCAGGGCAGAATACCATTTCCAAAAACAAATAATTTAAAAAAATCATTTGATTACTCTGGTGATATTTGATGGACTGAAATCCCCATAACCATTAGATCAGAAACAAATCTAAATGTGTTCAAAACAAAATTGTATAACCATTATCTTGAAGTGCAGTTTTCATTTTAAATATTGAAATATTGAAATACATGCTCCCCCCAAAAATTACTTGGAGCTAAATTAGGGCTGCATGGATGATGTGGCAAAGTTTGGATGCTGTGCTCCTTCAGGAAGTCTGTCACACAGATTTATGCACCAGTGCATTGTCATGGAGTAGATGGATACTTTGGGTACCGGTGCATGGATGGGTGGCTCAGTAGTGTTCCAAAAGTTTTGGCAACACTTTGGAGGCATAAAAATGTCTAGTGACACAAACATAGTCAG
Organism: Margaritifera margaritifera; assembly: GCA_029931535.1. Taxonomy (NCBI): domain Eukaryota; kingdom Metazoa; phylum Mollusca; class Bivalvia; order Unionida; family Margaritiferidae; genus Margaritifera; species Margaritifera margaritifera. The sequence continues at coordinate 679,772 of JAQPZY010001494.1, forward strand.
GCACAAGTACCTGAATGACTGGGCCTTTTGCATTGAAAAATAATGCGTATAAAACTCTCTCGACAGCTTAACTACATTGAGCTATTCATTGAGCTATTCATTGAGCTATTCATTGAGCTATTCATTTTCTCAGATCAAGACTTTATTATTTTTTCTTGAGTCGAGTTCAGAAAAGTAAATCCATGTTTCATCACCTGTGACAATCTCATTCAAACATCTCTGGTCACACTTTTAATATTTGGCGAGTAGCTGTTTGGCAGGTTCAACCTGAGTCTGTTTTTAATCAGCCATCAACAAATGCGGGACCCATCTTGCACAAACCTTTCTAACCTTCAAATCATTCCTCAATAGATTAAAAACAGCTGATGAAATAATACATGTGATAATAGAAATGTCTTCCACTGTGTACTGAGCATCTTCATCAGTTGCTTCCTTCACAACAGCCACTTCCCGCTCACCAGTTGCAGACCGTGGTCTTCCAGATGGATTTGCAACCATCTTTAAAATGATGAAACCACCTTAAAATTGTAGGATATGACAGAGAATTACATCCGTAAACTTGATCCAAGTTGGCCTTGATATCTGTCGGAGAGTATCCTAAGAGCACCAAGATTTTACAGTATGGTCTTTGTTAGTAGCAGAATTGTTCTCTTTCTCCAACATTTTTAAGTCACTGTCATTTACCTATGTTATATCACATGCATGTATCTACAGATGTCCCATGTGCTTTTTTGTATCTGCAGATCATTTTACAGAGTTATTGTGTTGCTTGATTGGCATTGACAGGTTCAAAGAAACCAAAAAGTTGTAACAAAATATTCATAATACACAGGCACATTATATTATGTTGTAAATATTGTATATAATTTTTCCACATTTTAAACAGAAGGCCTCTAGGGAGAGTAGTATTGTACTAATTTAATTACCTTCTATAAATAAAGAATTATTATTATTATTATTATTATTATTATTATTATTATTATTATTATTATTATTATTATTATTATAACACTGTCCATGGGACCCATAGAGTATACCACCTTATAGTGAGACCACCTTATAATGAAGTACATGATACAGTACTCCCTCATTATAATGGTTTCCATGTAAGCGATAGAGTATACAGCCTTATAATGAAGTACATGATATATATAATTTTACTTCACTTAATGAAATGGAATCCATGACCATGCTCACCTTATAACAAGGAACTGTGTTATATTTGAGTGCCTAATATTGAGGTAGTGCTGTATATACATACTACTTATGAATTACATTGTTGTTTTGCCATATCAAATTCTTAGATTCAGCAAACACCCAAATCAGAGGGAAAATAAAGACATATGTATTGTGAAATATATACTGTGAAATCTGCCTAAAAAGGGCACTTGTAATGAACAATGAGCTGTCTTGAACTTTCATGTTTTCAGAGTCCTATAAATTTAATTATTGTAGTTATAAACTAACAGCTATCTTAATTTTAAATATGGGCAAAATGTATCACTTTCCAGAGATGACTACTTCCGATAAAATTTACTATGTAGTAATGGATATTTGTATAGGATCAGAAATTGCTACATGTAATTTCATAGCAATTCAAAAACCACTGTATACTGTAGAAAGTACACGTTCTAAAGTACAATGATGAAAGTTAACTAAATGTACTTAAAATAACTCGAGGCCAGCCACCTTGACTGGGAGAGTTTTTTAGAAAGTTATTGTAACTTGAGAAAAATCTCTCTCTCTCTCTCTCTCTCTCTCTCTCTCTCTCTCTCTCTCTCTCTATATATATATATATATATATATATATATATATATATATATATATATATATATATATATGGATGTATATATAATTTTGGGATAAGACTTCCAAGTAATAATCTGTAACTGGAGGAGTTTATTTTCAAGGCAGGAATAATGGGTCCGAGTTAGGTACAGGTGTAATATTTTGATAAGATGTAGAGTACAGGGTATCTATCAGGAGAGTGTGATGTGAGAGTATAGAGGGTCTTTCTCAAAACACTACAGCAAGGATATCAGAGAGAACATTGCTAAGAATGTGTTACAAGACTGAATGCTCTGCCCAGCATATGTATGAAAATGATAAATACAAGCAAACGAACACAAAGACAAAGTTTTGCTTCAAATACAGTGACATATTCAGTTGTGAAATGTCTTTAAAGTCATTATCCCCACACTTTCACAGATGATACTCCCTTACTATAATGCCCTTCATTATAACACATTTTCTGTTATAAGGCAGTCCTTTGTATGGTTATGGATCCCACTTTATTATGTACATTCAAACCTGTCCTAACAATCACCTTTACTCAGTGTTCACCTGTTCATAATGGCCATTCTAATTTCCCCTCAGCAAATTTCCTATATAAATGTCTTATATGAAACAGTCACCTGCCTTCCACAGTCAGTGGCAAGGTGTCTCCTAACGAAAAAATAGTTTCTCCCTGCCTTATGCGGTCACTGGCGTGTATCTACAGTGATGACTCAGTCTATGCAAAACTAAATTTTTGCTTCATGATGAAGGCATTGATTAGATAAAGGAATATCATGTGAATTGATATGCAAACATTTCTTATCTTGCTTGTACTCAATACTCCAGCCACATTGACAGTGTAACTCATGGTGTCAATATGTTAAATTCGAAAGAGAGGCAGTTTTTATCATTATGTTAGAGGTTCAAAGCAATTCGTTTGTGCTGGCTGGTGGGAAAAGTAGTCATGTTATCACAGCAGAAATGGAAGTTGCCTTTTGTGCTAGTGTGACACATATAGTTTCATATGTTCATCTATTTGTCTGTGAATTAAAGTTATCTCTGAAGAAAAGAGTTTGTCTTTGAGAAGAGATATGAGTTACATCCCTTTTCATTAGGGTCATGGGTCATTCAGTATTTAAAACTTGTCTGTAAAGGCATTCAAAGTTTCTGTTCATGGGTCACAAAGAATAGCCATAATTATATATGGTTTCTTTTGATTTCCTATTCATCACAGACTTCTCACATAAACCGACTGTCTTTTGATCTCAGTGAGTTGAGGAACTGGCTAATCAAGATATTATTTTTTAAAAGTCAATAGCTGTTTCTAAGCCTAACTTACACAAGCTGGTCAACCAAAGAGTCAGTCCACTGTTTTACAGTCTTATATATAAGATGTCAATCAGTAGTGAAATTATTGCTATGTCATGGTGCACAATATAAACTAAGATTGATGATTATTTTAAACCATTGATGATTTAATTTATAGGATGGATTAAAGTAAACAAGATACAGTAATCTTGGGTGGAACATAAATTTGGGAGAAAACAACATATACACATATTTTATGATTTTGATGAATAGTGCACATAAAACAATCTTGATAATAATAATAATAATAATAATAATAATAATAATAATAATAATAATAATAATAATAATAATAATAACCACTTTATTCAAAGAAGGTAACTCAATTAGTTACAGAAACTAATCTACCTTGAGGCCTTCTGTTATGTACATAATAATAATAATAATAATAATAATAATAATAATAATAATAATAATAATAATAATGATATTCAGTGCCAGGTATTTTTTTAAAACCTATTTCAAAAGATGAACTTCTGTACAGAGGTCACCTGTGTACAAAGACTAGTTTTGCCTTTTCCCATGGATGGCTGCTATTGACAGGTTTGACTGTAATAGTAAAATTACATGTATAGGGTGGTCTCACTATATGGTGGTGTATTCTATGGCTCCTATACACAGGGTTATAATGAGGGAATACTGTGTTGTGATACCCTATGTCTGTACATTCATCTGTCGGCCTGTCAGTCTGTTACCACATATCCTTTTGAACTGCAAGGTGGAAATTCACAAAACTTTGTACATATGTTGCCCTCTTAGTCACCATCTGATTGAGGGGTGTTATCCTTGGTTTCTGTTCCAGGGGTCACTGAGAGGTGGTCAAAGGTCAGATGTAAAAAAAAAATTAAATTATAATGACATTTTCATATATTTTCTGATCAAACTTTATATTTGCAGTTATAGCAGACAGATGCATCATATATTTAACAGATTTTGCATTATGACCCTAGGATAACTGTCTGGGGGTGGGGGTGAGTATGGGGCGTATGGAGGGAGGATTGGAATAAGTTTGGGGATTTGTGATAGTGAGCCATTGCAGATGTTCAAGTTATATATGTGTCTATCATATACTATGTTATAACTGTTAAATCTAATTTATGCAAAATTTATACCTGTCATTCAGTATTTTCATGCATATTATATATGAATCATTAAAGCCTTGTCCATGTAATCATAGGTGAACTGTTGGAACAGTTAGTGGACTGAAGCAATCACTATACTGTGTCATTTTCAGTAATTAATGTGCTACCCAGGCCCTTATTAAACTTCAGGACAGTCATATGCTATACATGTATATACCTGTTCTGTGAACATAATTCACTGGCAGAATTAGGATCTAGTCTGTTATTCACAATCATCAGAAAACTTGGTACATACATGTAGGTTGTGCATATGGTGGCCATCTTTTAGAGGGTTATGATTTTTAGGCTATACCTTGGTGTCTCTAGGGGGGTCAAAGGTCAGATCTACAAAAATTGCAATTGCAGTGGCATTTTTGAATATTTTTTACTAAACTTTGTAGACATATTTGTAGAAGGAGAATATAATATATATAACAGATTTTGGGTAACAACCTATGGGTCACGGCCCAGAGGGGGCGAGGTACAGAATACAAATTGCCGTGATCTGTGCAAGTAGCTATAGTTTTATAAATTGCTGCCCTGATTGTATCTACATAGAAGATGGGAAGATACAGTAAAAACTGCATCCCCTTGTGGATTTTTTTACATCAAGCAGAGCAGAGACATCTTACCGTATATACTTAGGTATAAACCCATACCAACTGCAAACTGCATAGATCCAGATCTTCCGTCGCATAATGTGCTGGCAGATCTGGGTCTATGCAGTTTGTAAGGACTAATTAGTAGAACAAACAACATAGATCCTGATCTGCCGGTTCATTATGCGATGGCAGATCAGGGTCTATGTTGTTTGCATTTGGACCCGGCTTATATGGTAATCTCATCCATTGAACAAGTCATGACATCATTGAGAGTATATGATGCCATAATGTGCATAAAGTTAAAAATGATATTAGGCTTAAAATTAAATACAAAGAAATTGATATTGCAACATTCTTATTGACCAATAAAAATTCTACTTTTGTTTACTTTCAGGTTGTGAATTAACATGCTTTGTTTTCATTATAAAATTTGAATGAATGAAATATTTGTGAAAAGCTTAATAGCTTATTGAGTTCATGTAATTCTGATTTTTTGCAGGTTGGTGATGTAGTGAAGGTATCTACGAACCAGTCATTTCCTTGTGACCTGGTGATGCTGTCTTCCCACGATCCTGATGGCACCTGCTACATTACTACAGCAAATTTAGATGGGGAAACAAACCTCAAGGTAACCAAATGTCATATTCAGATTTGAATTATTATTCCAATGCTTTCGAAGAAAAGGCAAGGATTATGTTATACTGCCCATCTGGATGTGCATGCATTCATGTGACTGCCCATCTGGATGTGCATGCTTTCATGTGTGTGTAATGTCGTACAACTCCTTGGACATCGTTCAAGATAGAGATTTGAAACTTTCGAATATGATTGGGGATGGTCTGTAGATGTGCACATGATTTTAAAATTTACATTCCCTGGAGGCAGAGATTGGGATGGAGTGGGGACTGAATAATGTTATAAAAACCATGTAGTAATTTGAAGAGTTTTGTTTGACACACAGCTACTACACAGCTCAAGATAGACACTCAAGACCTTGGGATGTGATTCAAATTAGTCTGAAGATGCACCCAGTGATTTTAGAATTTTGATCCATCCCGAGAGGGTGGGGCTGGAAGGGGTGGGGGTGATTGTACATGAAATGGAAGTTAACTCCTGAGTTGTTAGTCTTATATTTATAAGAATATTGAGATTTTTGACCTTATATTCGTACAGTCAGTACGAAACCTAGGTGTTACTCTAGACAGTACTCTCTCATTGCACCAACATGTCATGAACATATGCAAGGCTGCATATCTAGAGCTGAGACGCATCAGCTCCATTCGCAATTATCTTTCAGTTGATGCCACTAAAACACTTGTGTGTTCCTTAGTACTTTCAAGACTGGACTATTGTAACTAAATTCTATCTGGTTAGTCTCAGTATCTACTCTAGAAACTTCAAAAAGTTCAAAACACAGCTGCTCGGATCATTCTTAGAGTACCACGAACAGAGCACACCTCCCCCCTGCTCTGTACCCTACTCTGGCTACCCATTAGATCCAGAATCAAACACAAAATTTGTTCTCTGTGCTACGTTTCATTGACTGGTTCCAGTCCAACATACCTATCTCACCTCACCCATGTGTACACACCAGCAAGATACTTACGCTCCTCTTCCGACACTCGTATTCTCATTATTCCCACTATCAAAATGAAGTCATACAGACAACGTTCTTTTGCATACCAGGGCCCAGCAACGTGGAATGAATTGCCCACTGAACTTAGACACAAAGACACAGTGATCTAATTCAAGAGCGCTCTTAAAACTCACCTATTTTGACTGCAAGAATAGACCTAAACACTTAATAATGTTTCCTTACCTTAACTATTTTCAGCATGTTTTTGTTTTCTAATTTTATGGTGTTCGTTTTTCATAATCATATCATTATATATGTTTTTAGGTGTTATCTAATGTTGTAAAGCGCTTAGAGCTTCTAAAGAGTAGGCGCTATACAAAGTCCTCATTATTATTATTATTATTATTATTATTATTATTATTATTATTATTATTATTATTATATCCATCTATACACTACTGGGCATGTAAAGATAAATTCAGATATGCCCCTGGGTCCTAACTTGTAATATATTGAGAGTCTCATACTTACTAGACATGAAAAGATGAATGTATATATGCAGCTGTTACATTGGCCCCAGGGTCCATCCTTACCCTTAGAGACAATGCCACTTAGAGGTCAAAACTTTCGGGTTGGAGTCAAAACAAGCAAGCACAGCGATATGTTTTTTACAAACAGATAATTCTAGTTTTAAATTTATTCATCTTTTCATCCAACATTAAAGTTATCACATAATTAAAAAAAATATGTACAAATGAACTACACCTCTCCCTCGATAACGAGGTCCATAAACATAGATCGCACTATACATGAGGTCACAAGTTACCAAGGGACCTCAGAAAAATTAAGAAGGGGATGCTATCCCAGCTGGACATTAAGAAACCCTGAGGGCGAGGTAACGGGGCTGTTTAATGGCTGAATAATCGTTTTATAATCACTTAGAGAATAATTTTCAATAAAGATATTTTTCTAATGAAGTTGTTCACTTTTTTTTATATAAATTACCTTTATTTTCAAGATACCCAACCTCTGAAAGATTGTAACAACATTACTCCAGGAGGTTTCAACAACATCACATGTACACGAAAACATTGTGTATTACATCACTGCATTATTCACAATGAAACAAGATTCATTTTTTAAAAAACTAGGGACATTTATTTTGTGAAACAACTGTCAAAACTTAATTTCTTTTTTCATTGTTCTGTTAATAAAATATTGATGCTGTGATTTCCATTGCAAGTGAAAATTCTTCTCATCCTTGAGGAAATCTCTGAGTGCCAGTTCAGGAATTTTAAGTTCATTACAAACTCTGGAACTTAGTTCTCCATAATGAACTGTATCAGTGAAACAAAGCTTTTTATTCACCAAGTACTCATTTCGCTTGGTTGCCTTGCTATCTTTGATCACATTTGTAAATGAGTAGGCTAATTTAAGGTAGTTTAATTATATTACTCACATAATAAATGAGTTAAACTGACACACAACCATGACCACTAGCTCTTATGCAGGTAGGATTTGCATGCCTTTTAACTTTTCTTCTATTCCACCCTCTTTATTTGATTTGATACAAAAGATGTAATTAATGTGATAATACAAAGCAGGTCTGCTTTTATTTGAGTGTAACAAAACAACAAATACTTCCGCATGTCAGAGATCAAAACACAGTCAACACTTAATTAGGTTCTCACAGAAATGCTCGCGGACATAGCAGTGATGGTAGATTGACATTTTTCATGTCTGAATACTAGAGGGCATCTGGCATTTATGATGATTACACTGAAACCGAATTAAAAGATAGAACTAAAACACAAATTTCACTTGACAAAACTTATTTAATTGGTACATGTATTTATTTATTAAAGTGTTGCCACCAGTTGGCATTAGTGACATTTTCATTGATTGAAATTTTGTCAAATACTGTTATTTACAGTGTGCTGAGAATGTTGTTTGAAAAGAAAATTTACAAAATAAATGACTTATTAAAAGTTGAGAATTTCATGATGTTGATTCAAATTTCCAGGTATTAACCACTGTTTTCAACGATAAAACGAGTGCTATATTTAGGTTTCATTTACCAATTTTGTTTGCGATTTTCTTCATGTTCAACAAATAGGGGCCATTTTTTATTTATTTTCTTGTTTAAAAAAATGGAATCCATGCCTGATCCAGCATTATAAGTGGGTTCAGGAGTTATCTGGGCACAAGTTATTGAGGGAGTGGTGTACTGTAGTGAATTCTTTTCAAGTAACCTAGATTCATAAAGCTGTAAATAAACCTGGTTTTAACATGAAGCAGCTGAGAGTGCAAAATAGGAACAATGGATAAAAATATTCAAAACTAAACAAAGTTAATGAATTATTAATATTATTATTATTATTATTATTATTATTACTTGTTTCATTAAATGGAAAAATCCTGCAATGCCATTTATTTGGAAGTGTAAGCTGTGCATAATGAGGTGGAAATGGTGGGATGGGGGAATGGTGTGAAAAAATGTTGAACATCAGAGTGTTGACCCATCATGTAGAAATGCTTCATTTTTGCAGATTGAATCAAACAAAGCAGTCTTGATATCTGACTGACTGACTGGAGGCTATCTTCCACTTTTCAAATATATATTAAATGAGTTAATGCCAGTTATTGGTATATACCAAAAGGGTACAGATTCCCCTTTTTCTCCAAGGCATTGCAGGTACATGAAATGATAATGTTAACATACACTGTTCCCTTGATAACTTGCGCACAACGGGGTCCAAAAACATAGACCGCACTATAAGCGAGGGCACGAGTTACCGAGGGACCTCAACAAAATTAAGAAGGGGATACCATTCCCGCTGGACATCGAGAAAACCTCAGGGGGTTGGGGGGGCAGGTAACGGGGCTATTTAATGGCTGAATACTCATTTTTTAATTACATTGGGAATAATTGTCAATAAAGAGCTTTTTCTAATGTAGTTGTTTGCTTTTCTGAATAAATTACCTTTATTTTCATGATAACGAACCTCTGAAAGATTGTGAACAACATTAGTCCAAGTGGTTTCAACAACACATGTATGCGAAAACATTGTGTATTACGTCACTGCTTTTTGTTGTCGATTCACAACTAAACAAGATTCCTTTTTTCAAAAACTAGGGACATTTATTTCGTCAAACAACTGTCAACGTCGAAACTCAATTTATTTATTGTTCTATTACTAAAATATGGATACCGTCGTGATTTCATATCAAGTAACAGTGAAACTTCTTCTCATCCTTGAGGAAATCCCTGAGTAGCAAGTTAGAAATTTTAAGTTCAATACAAACTCTGGAACTTGCTTCTCCGTAATGAACCGTATCTGTAAAACAAAGCTTTTTATTCACCAAGTATTTGGCTTGGTTGCCTTACTATTTTTGATCACATTTGTGAATGAGTAGGCTAATTTAAGGTAGTTTAAATATATTACTTACATAATAATATTTTTAACAGTGTTCGATTGATCAATTGAAATGAGTTGACCTGACACACGGCCGTGACCGCTAGCTCTTACGCAGGCAGGATTTGCACGCCTTTTAACTTTTCTGTTATTCCAACCCCTTTGTTTGATTTGATACAAAAGACATAATTAACATGATAATACAAAGCAGGTCTGCTATTAATTGAGTATAACAACACAGCAAATACTTTCGCATGTTGGAGATAAAAAACAAATGGTCGGCACTTATTTAGATTCTCACGGAAACGCTCGTGGCGATAGCTTGGTCGGTTGAATTATATTGTTCACGTTTGAATACAAGAGGGCATATTACATTTATGATGATTACACTGAAACCGAATTAAAAGATAGAACTAAAACACATATTTCACTTGACAAAACTTATTTAATTGGTATTTATTTTTAAAGTGTTGCCACCAGTAGGTTTTAGTGACGTTTTCATTGATCGAAATTTCGTCGAATATTGTTATTTTTAGTGTATCGAGAATGTTGTTTGGAAAGAAAATTGAACAAAATATATGACTTCTTAATAAAAGTTGAAAATTTCATGATGTTGATTCAAATTTCCGTTTACATGTACTAACCACTGGTTTTGATAATAAAACGGGCGATATATCAAGGTTTCATTTACTAATTTTGATCGCGATTTTTTTTACCTTCAACAAATAGGGTCCATTTTTTCCCCTCGTATTTTCTAGTTAAAAAAAGGGGATCCATGCCTGACCCGCGTTATAAGCAGGTTCGTGAGTTATTCGGGTGTGAGTTATCGAGGGAGCGGTGTACTAAATGAAAACAGACTTTAAAATAAAAAATTTTTATTTGAGATTGTGACACTAAGACCACCATTAACATCCTGAATCCTCAAATACTAGACTGCAGTATGCTAATTTGTATGCCATTTCTACCCTGTTTCATTTCAGACGCATTTTTGCATTGCTGACACAAGAAAGTACCTGCAAGTAGATGACTTCACAAAACTCCATGCTTATATAGAGTGTCAGCAGCCCATTCCAGATTTGTACAGATTCATTGGCAGAATCACACTGCAGAAAGAGAGCAGTCCTCATGAATCAATGGTCCGCTCACTCGGTCCTGAAAATGTTCTGCTACGTGGAGCTCGTCTCAAAAACACACCCTACATTTATGGTAAAATTTAAACATTTTTAGATGCAGACATTGAGCTTGCATAGATGAATGCAAAATAATGGTTGCTTTGTGGCAAGCTGAGCAAAATATAAATACATCCTATACAAAATTATTCTTCGTGTTAACTTTAAAAGTATGAAAGATATGTGGCACCCACAATGTGAGGACCATGAAAATACCAATATATATTTTTTGTTGTATCTAGGCAGCAGCAGGATAATAAGAAGATAGTTGTTGGCTCAACTGATCATAAGGTCAAGTGAGCTTATGGTATGGCCCTGCATTTGTCATGCTTCATGCATCATCGATCTGTCATCCACCTATTGTCCATCAATATTTGCTATTTTCATCTTTGCAAGAACTACTCAACCAGTCGTTTCACATATTCCACATGGAGCATCCTGGCAGGAAGACCTTTCAAATTTATACAAATTATGCTGATGCACCATCAAATAAGCAAGCCATTAATAAAAATTGAAAAACCTTTAAAAAGCTGCTAAAAAACTGCTAAACAGAATATAAAATAATTTCACAGAAATCATCGTTGGCATGAAGGCGTTTCAGATTGTTACCGATGAGGCGGATCTGCAATCAGGTATAGCTGCCATTACTTAAAATAGACAAACTTTTAAACAACTTCTTCTCAAAAACCTCTGAACAGAATTTGACCAAATTTAACAAAATGCGTGCTGACATTAAGGCCTTTTCAGATTGATACTGTGGGTGCCCATCTGCCATCTAATATGGCTGCTGTTTAAACAAAAAAGAAAAATCTTTAAATGACTTCTCAAAAACTGTTGAACAGAATTTGACCAGATTTGACAGAAATCATCCTAGAATTATGGCCTTTCAGTTTTTATACAAAGGATAACAACTAGAATTAAGGCCTTTCAGTTTTTATACAAAGGATAACAACTAGAATTAAGGCCTTTCAGTTTTTATACAAAGGATAACAGCTAGAATTAAGGCCTTTCAGTTTTTATACAAAGGAAACCAACTAGAATTAAGGCCTTTCAGTTTTATACAAATGATAACAACTAGAATTAAGGCCTTTCAGTTTTTATACAAAGGATAACAACTAGAATTAAGGCCTTTCAGTTTTATACAAATGATAACAACTAGAATTAAGGCCTTTCAGTTTTTATACAAAGGATAACAACTAGAATTAAGGCCTTTCAGTTTTTATACAAAGGATAACAACTAGAATTAGGGCCTTTCAGTTTTATGCAAAGGATAACAATCTGGTCAAATATCGTCACCATAAAATAATTTAGAAAACCTTTATATAACTTCTCAAAATTTACATGACAGATTGTGACTAAATTTCACAGAAAGCATCCGGGCTTGAAGGCACTTTCAGGTTTGTACAAATGATGCCAAACCACCATCAAATACGGTCACTGTTAATAAAAGTAAAAAAAAAACAAACTATAAATGATTTCTCCAAAACTGCTGAACAGAATTCGACCAGATTTTTAAAAAATCATCCTGGAATGAAGGATTTTCAAATTCATACAAATGTTGCTGATCTGCTATCAAGTATGACCAGTTTTACAGAAAATACAAAAACCTTTAAATGATGACTTTTCAAAAACTGCTAAACAGAATTGGACCAAATTTGACAGAAAGCATTGTTGTTTGAAGATTTTTTAGAATTGTACAAATTGTGCCAGTCAACTATCAAATTTGATCACTGTTACTACAAAGTAATAAAAAATCATTAAATGACTTATCAAAAACTGCTGAACAGAATTTGACTAAATTTGACAGAAAGCTGTTGTATGTGAAAGTTTTCTTAATTTTGCACAGTTGACGCAGATCCACCAGATATGGCCACTGTTCCAAAAATAAAAAACCTTTAAAAGACTTCTTCACAAAAATTGCAGAACAGAATTTGAACCAATTTGACAGAAGGCATTCTGTCTTGAAGACTTTTCTTTTTTTTTTTAAATTGTGCCAATCTGCCATCAAATAAGGTTGCTGTTGCTAAATATTGAAAAACCTTCAAATGGCTTCTAAAAAACCATTAAGCAGAATTTGACCAAATTTGACAGAAGCATTATAGTCTGAAGTGCTTTTAAATTATGTACAAATGATGCCTATCCATCATCTAATTTGGCCACTGTTACTAAAAATAGATAAATCTTTGAATGACGTCTTGTTACCAATTAACAGGAGTTGACCAAATTTCACAGAAAGCATCCAGAAATAAGACCTTTCAAATTTGCACAAAGGATGCCAATCTGCCATCCAGTATGGCTGCCATTACTAAGAAAGTAGAAACATCTCTAAATGTTAGAAAGCATCATACTTGTCCAGATTTCTTGGCCAACTGCATGCCCTGTCATTTAGGTTTTAGGTAGATGCCTACCAGTGAGCAATCTCAGTCACACTTGGGTCTCTTGTTTTTATTCCAGCTTCCCAGTCCTACAGGTAGGCTATAGTTAACTGTTAAACTGCTAAGATTTTTAAATTCTGTTACTTCCAGCTGAGGTTACATTTCCTGTTATTTGGAATATCATACTATGAGTTCATTTATTTACATTGTTAAATGTAATTTTCCTGGTCCTTTCAAAAAATTATATTTTTTGTTGGTACTTACATTCATGGATTCAAGAGTGGGAATGGTGTTTTGTATTCACAGATTGGTAATTGTTCCTGGGAGCTTTAAATTTACTTTTTGTAGTGATCACAAAATCCATGAAAATTTGTACCCCTATAAATAAAAGTGAATTCACAGTACATTCCTAGAATTAGTATGGTTCCACAACTTATCACAATATTCCCACAATTAGGATGGTTCCACAGCTTATCACAATATTTCCACAATTAGGCTGGTTCCACAGCTTATCACAATATTTCCACAATTAGGCTGGTTCCACAGCTTATCACAATATTCTCACAATTAGGTTGATTCCAGAGCTTATCACAATATTCCTACAATTAGGCTGGTTCCACAGCTTATCACAATATTCCCACAATTAGGCTGGTTCCACAGCTTTTCACAATATTCCCACAATCAGGCTGGTTCCACAGTTTGCTACAATATTCCCACAATTAGGCTGCTTCTATAGCTTATCACAATATTCTCACAATTAGGCTGGTTCCACAGCTTATCACAATATTCCCACAACCAGCTTAACTCTGTAACTAATAGTGCTACTGTAGTGGCTCACTGCTCTGCTTAGCTGCGGGGTCATTACTGCAGCTGATTTGGGAGCTGACTACCAGAGCCTGATGTTGCTGCAGCCCAGTGATAACTTTTTAGCCTGTGATTTGGGGATATGGGCTAATTGTTTGAGATATTTTCTGTATAATAGATTGATTTATAGACTAAAATCATGCATATATAAAAGCTATAACTATGTCTGTTTGATTCTTTTATCCTGCTAACATCAACAAGATTGGTATTAAGTCCATGAATAGAACACAAAACACTATTTTTAAACACTAAAATTTATTGGGCCGACACTTTCTGTAAACTCTGTGACTGTTGGAGCACGTGACTCCCTTGTCTACACTTCGCTGTCTTCATCTGCAGATTCTGTCTCAATTTCAGACAGACTTGAGAAAGAAGATAGGTCATTGTCAATGCCAACACTTCTTAATTCAACATTGTCAAGTTCGTCCTCGGAAAAACTGAAAATTCAGATTCTGAATCGCTAGCATAAGCAAAAAAGCCATTGTTTCCACTGTCAACTACAAATGCATGTGTTAACTAACACATGGTACAAAATTGCAAAAAAATCCCAGGAATTAGTAAGAACAATCTTTTGTTAACTCTATTTTGATTGGTTAAATGTTCTTTTACTTTCCATATGAACATACATCACTGAGGTCTAGGGAGCATAACCAGCAAGCAGATATATCATATATCAGTCACTGTGAATAGTAGTGCTATGTTTACAAGCGGATTTATCAGACACTGTGGAGGCAAGGTACATACCAGTCGAATTTGCTTATTTTGTAAATTTTCCATGCTTCATCCATATATAAGTCAATGTGGAGTATATGATGAAGCCAGATCAACACATTGACTTCATATTTTTCGCTGGTAACTTCCACTTTCATGAATATTAATGGTATCACTGTATGCTATTCCAGATTAATTGGGAAATTGCAGTCACCAACGCTAACATGTTTTTTCCAGTTTCATTTGCAGTGTACATCGTCGCTTAGAATTAAAGAGTCAAACTCCACAAGTATGCCTGTTTTATACACTTTAAGTGATATTGAGATATTTCAGCATGCATAAATGCAAAATTCAATCCACATTTTCATTTTTGGTATCTCTTGTCGACGTTTTGAGTTCACAATTACTTCAATACAGAAGTAAATTGTTCTCTGATTGGTTGAAATGGTTCACACCTCCAGATAAATTACCAGTATTGTAATCGATCATGTAAAGCAGAGGTTCTCAATCCACTTGAGATCGTAAAACCAGTAACTGATGTGGATTAATGATAGAAAACAAAGTGGTATCAGCATTGCCTATTACCCAAAGCCAATTTTCTGGGTTTAAACAGTTTACTGGCTTGGATTGTTGTTGGAAACCAAAGACCAATCCATGAATTATAATCAGAGAGAGATGCTGAAATAGTAGTTGTTAACAATGAATACGGGTAATTTGTTGACATTACATTTTGCTTTAAGCAGAAATGCAAAACTAAAAATGGATCATTGATGATCTACGAGTAGTCCATCTCAGTTTTGAATTTTAACCTATATTATGGACATTCTTTAGTGAATATATGATGGTTATGTGCTTAATCAACGGTATTTTATAAATATTCATCGAACATTTGAGTCGTTAATATTGATTACATCCCTTTGTAGGGATCAATTATATCAAAGAAAGAGATGTACTGGTAATCGCATGAGAGCATAAAATAAAACACTGGTAAATCAAATATCAATGGACCTATGGCTAAAATGTGATCAGGAAGAATGAGGTATGTTAAAAAAAAGATGAATAAAGCAAAATTCGTTCATATTTTTTTTCATAAATACAGTACATTACAGAGTCTAGACCATAAGTACTATGAGGCCCATGAATTGCGAACGATTTAATTGTTTTCTTGTATTTCATGTTGGAGAAATCAGAAAATACAAGCACATACAAATGCACATACAAAATAATAAACATTTTAATATAAAAGCAGTCATATTAATTTATAACAATTTATTGAAATGGTAATTGAACAAGAATTGGTACATTTAAGTGACCTGTTTTAGATTTTGCAGATTACATCTCAAAATCATGGTAATACCGGTACTTAAAGCAATTTCAATAACATAATCCATCTATAAGTCGATTCAGAGTATAAGACAAAGCCCAGACTTCAGGTCAAAAAGTATTGACTTGTACATCCAAAACAAGTCAATTCAGAGTATAAGACAAAGCTTAGACTTCCAGGTCAAAAAGTATTGACTTGTACGCCAAAAACTGTGGTAATTTTCACGGTATATTCCCACAAATAGGCTGGTTCCACACCTTGTTATATAGTTGTATGTAGCATATTGTACATGATTCACAGTATATTCCCACATAGGCTGGTTCCACAGCTTATTACATGTACATTGTTGTATGTAGCATGTTGTACATGATTCACAGTATATTCCCACATAGGCTGGTTCCACAGCTTATTACATTGTTGTATGTAGCATATTGTACATGATTCACAGTATATTCCCACATAGGCTGGTTCCACTGCTTATTACATAGTTGTATGTAGCATGTTGTACATAATACACAGTAGTATATTCCCACAAATAGGCTGAATCAGCTCTTATTATTCAGGATCATGGTCATATGACATAAGGGCAGCAGATCTTAGTAAAAATGGACATGAATGGTTTTTGGGGGGTTGGAAGATCGATATGCATTGAAAGCAAAAAGAAAAGAATACTAAACGTGAAGTATATCTACTTGATTTTTAAAAAAATGGTGACCTTTGTCAACTATTGTATTGCAATTCTGTAGTGGCTAGGTCATCTTCACTAGTCAGGGGGTGTTGATCCATTTAGTTCCACATCGACAATGAATGAAGTGGATCGATGACCCTTGGCTAGCGAAGATAGGGCTAGTTATTCTGGTGTCATGTGAAGAGGCTCATGAAAGAAAACTGTCACCTAAAATCAGATGTTTTATTAATGGAATACACTGATTTGATGACTGAAAGGAGGAAAATTGGAATTATTACGATTATATGATCATTGTTGGGTAATTATCGAAGTGTACATTTTACCTAATCAATCACAAAGTTAAAATAAAGTCGAAGGACCTAATGTTAACATTGGGTGTGATTAGGTAAAATTTACACTTTGATAAATGTGCAACCATGATCATTTAATCCTATAGTAATTTTCAGATTTTACATTGAAAATCTAAACAAGGTCACTTTAGGAATTGCTAGGCTCTATCCATGTGAATTTGCAAAGAGAGATCGTACTACTGTGATTTTTTGGTGACAAGTCCATACTTTATGATAAGCCCATCCCCAGCTTTTAAAACAATTGGGGAAATTTTTATTTAAGAATGTTATGTCCAGTGATAAACTCACCCCACAGTTTTCATCACATTTACAGAGTGGATCCCCTGAGCTTATCTTGGGAGAAATGGTGTGTAAGAATTTGTTATGCCCCTGCTACTTTTAGAGTGGGCTTCTTGACTTGTTCTTGTCCATCCAACCATCATGAGAAGCTTACAGAGTGGGCTTCTTGACTTGGTCTTGTCCATCCAACCATCCTGAGAATCTTAGAGTGGGCTTCTTGATTTAGTCTTGTCCATCCATCCCTCCTGAGAAGCTTGTTGCTACTTACAGAGTGGGCTTCTTGACTTGGTCTTGTCCATCCATCCATCTGGAGAAGCTTGTTGCTACTTACAGAGTGGGCTTCTTGACTTGGTCTTGTCCATCCATCCATCTGGAGAAGCTTGTTGCTACTTACAGAGTGGGCTTCTTGACTTGGTCTTGTCCATCCAACCATCCTGAGAATCTTAGAGTGGGCTTCTTGATTTAGTCTTTTCCATCCATCCATCTTGAGAAGGTTGTTGCTACTTACAGAGCGGGCTTCTTGATTTGGTCTTGTCCATCCAACCATCCTGAGAAGCTTACAGAGTGGGCTTCTTGACTTGGTCTTGTCCATCCAACCATCCTGAGAATCTTAGAGTGGGCTTCTTGATTTAGTCTTGTCCATCCATCCCTCCTGAGAAGCTTGTTGCTACTTACAGAGTGGGCTTCTTGACTTGGTCTTGTCCATCCATCCATCTGGAGAAGCTTGTTGCTACTTACAGAGTGGGCTTCTTGACTTGGTCTTGTCCATCCAACCATCATGAGAAGCTTACAGAGTGGGCTTCTTGACTTGGTCTTGTCCATCCAACCATTCTGAGAATCTTAGAGTGGGCTTCTTGATTTAGTCTCTTCCATCCATCCATCTTGAGAAGGTTGTTGCTACTTACAGAGCGGGCTTCTTGATTTGGTCTTGTCCATCCATCCATCCTGAGAAGCTTACAGAGTGGGCTTCTTGACTTGGTCTTGTCCATCCAACCATCCTGAGAATCTTAGAGTGGGCTTCTTGATTTAGTCTTGTCCATCCATCCCTCCTGAGAAGCTTGTTGCTACTTACAGAGTGGGCTTCTTGACTTGGTCTTGTCCATCCATCCATCTGGAGAAGCTTGTTGCTACTTACAGAGTGGGCTTCTTGACTTGGTCTTGTCCATCCAACCATCATGAGAAGCTTACAGAGTGGGCTTCTTGACTTGGTCTTGTCCAACCAACCATCCTGAGAATCTTAGAGTGGGCTTCTTGATTTAGTCTTTTCCATCCATCCATCTTGAGAAGGTTGTTGCTACTTACAGAGCGGGCTTCTTGATTTGGTCTTGTCCATCCATCCATCCTGAGAAGCTTACAGAGTGGGCTTCTTGACTTGTTCTTGTCCATCCATCCATCCTGAGAAGCTTACAGAGTGGGCTTCTTGATTTGGTCTTGTCCATCCATCCATAATGAGAAGCTTGTTAGCAAGATTGTATAAAAAACAGTCATTGTAGGCAAATGAAATTTGACAGGCATATTTGCATGTACCATATATACTCGCTCATAAGTCCAATACAAGCGCAAACTTAACAGACCCAGATCTGCTTTCGCATAATGTGCTGGCAGATCTGGATCTATGCAGTTTGTTTGAAGTAATCAGTAGAACAAACATCATAGACCCTGATCTGCCAGAACATTATGTGACAGCTGATCAAGGTTTATGTTGTTGGAATTTGGACTTGACTTACACGTAAGTATATGGTATATGTAGATGACTTGATTAGATTTTCATGCTATTATACCACTTTTCATTTTGTTGAAAAATGTTTTTGATCTCTTTTGGACCCAGACATCTGGTTTGCAGTGAGGCATATGTGTTGTACAAGACAGATCTAGTCTTTTCTACCTCTTTTTACAGGTTGTGCAATATACACGGGACCAGATACAAAGTTGTCCCTTAATTCCAAAGCAAAGAAGACAAAGTTCTCTAGAATAGAAAGGTGAGGAAGCTGCCATTTATTTACATGTATAGCAAGCATCCAACTGTGTACATTATAGGCAAAGATGAATCATCACATTATGTGCTGGTATTCATTTTTCTTTGTGTTTCTGGTAGGAGGAGTCTAAGATCTTCAACCTGTACAAATTTGATGAATTTTTAAAATACTCGTTCAGCTTTTATTTATGGACAATTAGTGACAAGGTACTTTTTTAATACTGTTCTATGTTAATGACTTGTACTTTTTTAATACTGTTCTATGTTAATGACTTGTACTTTTTTAATACTGTTCTATGTTAATGACTTGTACTTGGATATAGATATTCAACTAATAGTAGTACTTGAAAATGCACACCAATCTACTCATTTTTAAGTGATTTTGTATTGCTTGGATCCTTAGGTATGTAAATACATCAGCTTTTTTAAAAAGCTCAATACTTAAGCATTTTAGAAGCTATCATCCAAAAGCAATCACCTGTCTTAAACAGCCAGCTTTTTAAGTCCCATAAACCAAGATAATGAAGACTTAAATCTTTATTTAGAGATCACTTATCTCATTTCCAGTAGTGGCTGCTTAGGAAAGGTTTGAGTAATATTTTTCCACTCTCAAGTTTACTAATCTTTTATTTTATATTTTTCATTTTACATGCTTGTAAACTTTGAGTGGATTCTAATTAGTCTGAATTTTGTTCTGTTGTGATCTAGTCATAAACTATTCACATTTCAG
Source organism: Margaritifera margaritifera (assembly GCA_029931535.1). Classification (NCBI taxonomy): domain Eukaryota; kingdom Metazoa; phylum Mollusca; class Bivalvia; order Unionida; family Margaritiferidae; genus Margaritifera; species Margaritifera margaritifera. The sequence continues at coordinate 700,097 of JAQPZY010001494.1, forward strand.
TCTTGAAAGTAAGTCACAGTAAATCTGTTTCATGCAAAGTTTTGAACATTAATTATAAGAAACATATAAAAGTAAGAGATATTTAATCATTTATTATCTTGTGATATCTCCATTTTCTTTCAATTCTTGACATGGAAAGTTTATTATTTATGCATATAAATGGTGACACAAAATTGTTAGTCTATATAAATGATTCTTCTAAAGGTCATGGGATGTGTCACAGTGCTTTCTGATTGATATCTTTGATAAGCCATGGGTAAAGCCATGGGTTGTATCACAGTAATTTCTAATTGATATCCTTGATAGGCCATGGGTTGTGTCACAGTGCTTTCTGATTGATATCTTTGATAAGCCATGGGTTGTATCACAATAATTTCTTCTTTATATCCTTGATAGGTCATGGGATGTGTCACAGTGCTTTATGATTGATATCTTTGATAAGCCATGGGTTGTATAACAGTAATTTCTACTTGATATCTTTGACAGGCCATGGGTTGTGTCACAGTGCTTTCTCTTTGATAAGCCATGGGTTGTATCACAGTAATTTCTACTTTATATCCTTGATAGGCCATGGGTTGTGTCACAGTGCTTTCTGATTGATGTCTTTGATAAGCCATGAGTTGTATCACAGTAATTTCTACTTCATATCCTTGATAGGTCATGGGATGTGTCATAGTGCTTTCTGATTGATATCTTTGATACGCCATGGGTTGTATCACAGTAATTTCTACTTGATATCCTTGATAGGTCATGGGATGTGTCACAGTGTTTTCTGATTGATATCTTTGATACGCCATGGGTTGTATTACAGTAATTTCTACTTGATATCCTTGATAGGTCATGGGTTGTGTCACAGTGCTTTGTGATTGATATCTTTGATACACCATGAGTTTTATCACAATAAGTTCTACTTGATATCCTTGCTAGGCCATGGATTGTGTCACAGTGATTTGTTTTATATCTTAGATTTACCATATTTTGAGATGTGGAATGTATGTTGTACATTTTAAAGAAAAGGAATATTTAAAAAATGCATTCATGGTGATTACGGAAAGCAAACAAATATGGTTGTTGCTTATTTTCCAGGAAGATGAATACATTCCTGCTAATATTCCTTGTGATACTGTTTATAGAGGCCTCGATATCCACTGGACTCAAGTACTGGTATGTCTTTCAGCCTGAAATCGGTCAGCCGTGGTATGTTCCAAACATCCACATAGATGCTCAAATATCTGTAAGTACCTTGTAGTCACCAGACCACTATTCAAAATTGATGCCTGCTGGAAGCCTGAAACAAACAATTTTAAAGAGCAGAACAATAACTTTTTAAGAAATATTGCTATTTGTTTGAATTGTTGCAGGCCCAGAGTCAGCAGGTTCAAAAACTTTACTTCAGTCACTGCATCAGATCTGCCTTTCGGCTTGTAAAACCTTTTTAAGCACATTCACATATTTGCACCTGTTTTGGGGTGATAACTTTTTTATTTGTATTTTGATGGAACAGTGTTAGTGTCAAAGTTTGTTTAGGATGACCTCTGCCAATTTCTCAGAAATTTCCCAACTTAATAGAACATAAACTTGTGTCATTAATCAGATATAAATTTTGTGTATTTTGGCATTTTCACAGAAAAAATCCATAACCATGCCCAACACCTACATCATGTGAAATAAATTAATATAAATTGTCGTTTTGTATTGATTGACATTACTTGTGTTAAAATTTATTAAAATGTGTAAAGGAGAAATACACCAGATAGTAGGATAATTTGTAGAAGCAGAGAGGTGCAGACATTGTTCATGTAAATATATGTAATGCAGAATATTATATTTTGGGCAGAACATTAATGATTAATAACTAACTTTTTTTGTTAAGCTCAATCAAAATAACTCATTTTCTTGGGCTTATTCATTACTTACATTATCTTAGGTGCTTAAGAATTATTAAACAAAAGTGCTATGTATATATGTATGTGGATGAAAGAGGGCTTCGAGCTTTCAATGCAGCTAATTACCAATTAACAAATATAGAGATAACTTCTATATTTGCGATGATGTCACAAGAGATGCATGTAGAAGGCAATATTTTTAAGTTTAAACTTTGAGAAGTAAATATATCTCACAATCTATTATTTGTATTTCTGAAATAAAAGAATGTATGTTTTAGAATATTATCAATAATTCTGTTATGAAATAATGTATATAATTTAATTTTGTATTTGCTATTTTTCTAGAGCTTTAAGTATTTTTTAATTAAAACTTTGTACCCTTTAATGAATCTGAATAGTCAGAATTTTACTCCCAATTAATCAAACACCAGTTGATTCATTGCTCAGTTGAAGAATTGATAGATCAGACTAGTAAACCGAAACAAGTAAGTCTCGCCAATTGTAAGAATTCATGTTATTTTTTTGTTTCAGGTCAAACGAGTCATAGAAGATTTCCTGTCTTTCATCGTGCTGTATAACTATGTCATTCCTATTTCATTGTATGTTACTGTCGGTAAGTAATAGACATCAAATTTTTTTAATTCATTTATACAATATATACTCATAAGTTGAGTCCAACTGCAAACAACATAGACCTTGATCTGCTGTCGCATAATTCACCTGCAGATCAGAGTCTGTGTTGTTTGTTCTAATGATTACCCGTAACAAACTGCATATACCCAGATCTGCCAACACATTATGTGATGGCAGATCTGGGTCTGTGCAGTTTGCAGTTGGGCTCCACTTATGCGTGAGCATGTATAGTATTCGTGGGTATCAATTATCATGGTTTTGTGAAAAACAACATTTCGTCAGTACTGTATATACTCGCTTATAACTACAAGCTGCACAGACCCAGATCTACCATCTAAATTTTAGTGCACAGAACTTTTTTCTTATTAAAAACTTGGAAATTGTAGGTACATAAAGAGGTTCTAATTAATTTGTTTCTTATTAAAAACTTGGAAATTGTAGGTACATAGGCGGGAGAAGTTCTAATTAATTTTTTTCTTATTAAAAACTTGGAAATTGTAGGTATGGAAAGATGTTCTATTTAATATTTCTTCTTATTTGTACACACAAAAAAATAAATAATAAAAATTTTACACAAAAATTACAAGCATTACTGTGTTTTTTTCTCATAATTCAGAGATGCAGAAGTTTGTGGGCTCCATGTATTTTGACTGGGACATAGAAATGTATGATGAAGGGGGCAATCAAGCAGCAAAAGCCAATACTTCAGACATCAATGAGGAGCTGGGACAGGTAATGGTTGCAGTGTGATTAGTGATTGTAGGAAATTGGGGGGGGGGGGGCAGTGACTGGGAGCCAGAAATACTATTGGGGTTAATAAAGTTCAAGTTTTCCATCTGGAATTTTGAGATATATGATGAAAGGAGCTATTATGTTGCTGAAGATAATACCTTTGATCTCTGTAACATAGATCAGTTTGTTGCTGAGTTGCTGTTCATGAGATGGAAGTTAAAGTAGATCAGTTTGTTGCTGAGTTGCTGTTCATGAGATGGAAGTTAAAGTAGATCAAAGTGAGCAACTTTGTAATTTCATCATTTTTATCTTTTGAACACAATCTCACTCAGAGACTGTTGTCATGTCATGTTGCAAGAGAAAATGGTTTCTGCCCAGTTCAGTTCCTTTTTTAATGCCCCAGTTACATTTTGTTGAGGGGGAATTTTGTGTTACCCATTTCCTCCTTCACATATGTCACAAATCCTATTTTATTTAATAACTTTTGAAGGAGTTGATGGATTGAAAGTGAATTTGGTACAAGCTGTACTATCAAGATGACATAGGTTAGGTTTGATTTTCAAAGGGAGAATGGCTAAGAAATGTAATATCTCTGGCTTTAATTTTCATCTATATTCTGTTGAGTTATGGTCCCTGTATGACTTATATCTTGCACATTGAACCAAAGTGTTTATGATTGTGCCATGATTTGATAAGTATCATAATTCTGAAAAGTGGGTAATTCTACTTTGCTGTTGTTCATCCATAAGGCCATACATCTCCGTATACATCACAAATCAGTTTTTGTGCAGTTACACAGAAATTAAGATAAGATAAGAATTCTTTTTATTTCAGACTGCATGGTCCACGTATCTAAATTAAAATATAAAATATAGAAGAATTTTAAAACATAAAAATTCATAGGTGTCTTATGTACAAATATACAGACCCATCTGTAACTACAGAATGTGTCTGTCATTGTTAAGAACAAAATTATGTAAGACATTTAAAGACTAATTTGTTCCATCTATCTATAATCTGAGAATTTAAACGAATATCATAGTTCCACAAAGATTTCAAGATACAATTCTTACTATTCGTGTCATCATTGAAAACACATACTTTCTCATTACTGCTTCAAAACTAAATACATTATAGTTTACAAACATGGTAGAGGCACTATTCCATCTTGGAAGGCTTAAGAGTAAGCAAAGACTATTATTATAGTCAACAACCACTTTTCTTTTCATACATTCACAAAGTTTGTCTCTATGCATATTTACATGACCTGATTTGATTTTCAGGTCATTTAGCAAATATTTTATTTATTAGTGTTTTAATTTTGTTTAAACTTGATTTTTCAGTTAGAATCATTTTTGCATAATTACACAGTAACTGCTTAGGTAAACAAATGAAATTTGGTAAACATGCTCATAAGCACAAGTTTATTACCTACTTTGTTTTCAGACCATATCATTTTTGGGGGTATTCTTTGCACCTTTTGAACTTAAAATATTTCAGTTAAAACCTTGTTAGCATGGTTAGGCAAAATCCACTTGACTTTGCCAATTAAATTTAGTATGCCAGTTTCTTTGCATATGTAGATAATCTGATTTGATTTTCATGCCCCTTTAAGAGATTTTAGCTTTTAAGGGGTTTTTTTTGTGCTGTTTTTTTTACTTCAGGTTTAAAGCAATTCTTGTAAGACCACATATTTAGAAACTTCTTGATCTAAGCAAATGAAATTTGGTTGGTGTGTTTATATGCACATCTAAATGAGCAGTTTTATCAATCTTTTGCATTTTTTGACAGTTTTATCAATCTTTTGCATTTTTTTTTTTGACAGTTGAAAGCATTTTAGCACAAGTACTCACAAACTGCTCGGTTCCATGCCAAAAGAAAAATAATGGATATGCCAGTTTTTGTGCATATGTAGCTGACCTGATTGGCTTTTTTTATCATTGAAATATGTTTTTGCCTTTTTTTTTCTTCCCATTGTTGGCTTAGATGATTTTGGGTTCCAGAGGTGGGCATAGTGCTTTACAACCACACATCTAGTTTGACACTAAACTTAATGTTTTGTGCTCAGAAAGTGTTGGGAATACAAGGCCGGAATTCAAGCTTAATATTTGTTCATGGCAGATATGTTAAAGTTTTTCTTGTCATTCTATTCATGTTATTAATTCTGAGAGAATATGCCCATGATAACGAGCAGAAGCATAACAGATTCCAGAGTAAAGGATGAACATTTTTTAGAGGTTTTAATTCATGAGACAAATCAAATCTTTCTGCTAAAACTGAAGTTAGTTTTAAAGAAGAGAAAAGTTGCATAATTTATATAAGACTCAAGTTTAAAATAAACTGTTTTGCTCTATCTGGTATGAATTGGTTTGTAATGTGATATTTTAAGTTTGTGTTTTTACTCCATTGATGGGTTGTCCTTTGCATATTTGTTCAGCAAAAAAAGTCAAAATAGTGTAACATGTGTGTATTGTAGGTGGAATACTTGTTTACAGACAAGACAGGGACTTTGACAGAGAATGACATGCAGTTCCGACAGTGTTTTGTGAATGGAGTGTGTTATGAAGAGGTGGGAGGCATGTTGTGTGAGATAAATGAGGGTCAATCACAGCCTGTTGCAAGATTCTCGGTAAGTCATGCTGAGAGCTGTTTTAGAAAAACTAATTAATATGATAGTTTGTTTCATGTGTGCTAAGTTCAAACATTTGCCATAATACATGGAGAAACTTAAGATTCTTACCCCAATGGCCATGGCAGAATATAACCTCTGTTGTGTTGATGTGCTGGTAAACATCAATTCATACATACCATCTGGAACCAGCTTTATCCATACCTGCCAACCTTCCAGTGTTTGGTTGATTTTGAGACTCAAAAATTGTGTTTTGTGGTCTCAAGGGGGAACAGTGTGCATGACCCAAATAAGCAGCATTGTACAATTGAGAATAAGTTATCTACTTATGTAAACCTATAGAAGATGACTAGAAATTCAAATTTGAATAAAAGAAAAAATGCATATTTCTTTGAAGCTGGTAGACTTAGCATTGCCATATATCATCAGAACACACATGCACTGACATAAAGACATTAAATAAAAAAAATACACAAAGTTTCTATCTTTAAAATCCATTGGACTGTGCAATACAGTATTAACTTGTAGTTGCTGACATTGTTGCTCTCAATAGTTTGGGTTTGAAGGTGATGCAGGTGTCATTGCTGTTCCTATTTGCATACATTTACAGATTGGATGGTACTGTTGTTCCGACTTCCCTGAAGATCTTGTTGAATTTTTCTGAGCATTGAAAATACTTTTTCTGCATCTGCCCTGATGCAGGGCAGTGTTGCTATGTTGATGGATGTTGTATACATTACTTCAGAATGTCTAATGGTAAAATGGTGTTTGTAGTATGTGAAAAGTATAAAATGCTCCCCCTTGCTGCTGAGCTTCGCAAACTCTAACTCTGTGAACCAGAAGTTCTGAAATTTAGTTTTCTTGTGCTTTGCTCACTGCACAGGTGGCTCATTCTTTCCTGAGTTTTGACATTTGCATTCAAAAACAAATCACACTTCCACACTAGCTTTTCCATTCCAACTTCTGAAATAATCACATTTTGCATTTTATGAATGGAGTAAAATCAGACTTCAAAGATTATGAACCAACCAATAATCTTTAATAAAGATGGCTTAAACATTTTCATTAAAGGCAACAGAGTGTAATAACTTTTGTTTCTTCAATACGCATCCCCGACTTATTGAACTTAAAATGCATTGGGTTGTTCCATTTCATGTACTTACTTTGCCTATGCAAATTAGTCAAATGGACTCTACCACACGAAAGGAATACCCAACACAAAATCACCTTAGCTATTGTCAGTCAGTTAAGTAATCTGTGGAATGATGGTTGTTTATCTCTGACGGCCTTTACCTTATAATCACCTCAATGACAGTTAACTGTATAAACTTCCCAGGAGTGATAGCATTAAGCATGAAGCTACGCGAATCATGAATGTTTACTGTTTATATAGACTACAGGTTATGGGCATATGTTGTGGTATCTGAAAAGGTCTCTTCTTTTTATAAGATTTACTGGAAATTGTCTTTTTAGAAATACAACTGTGTTGGCGTTTTTGGGAGTAAAAAAATTGTGGTTTTGCATGACAAGTCTTGATCTGGCAGGTATGCTGATCATCCAAAATATACCATATATACTTGCACATAAGTCAGATCCAACTGCAAACTGCATAGACCCAGATATGCCATCACATAATGCGCCAGCAGATCAAGGTCTATGCACTTTTCTAGTACTAATTAGTAGAACAAACAACATAGACCCTGATTTGTGAGTGCATTATGCGATGAGAGATCAGGGTCTATGTTATTTTTTAGTTGGGTCTGATTTATACATGAGTATATATACACTAATCTTGATGCTATGCTTGTTATAGGTAATATAACTTTTATCCCATATGAAGCAGTGAATTTAAAGAGGGAAGAGTTTTCAATAGAGATCACAAGGTATATGTACAAAATGCATGAAACTTTATTCTTTTTTTCTGATTGCCTCAAATTAGTGTCCCACATTGAGCCCAATAGTAATCACCTTTTCCGTCTGTATGTTCATCCATTCACAGTTCATGTAATTAAAATAGCTTTGCAACTCTTATATGAAAGTGAAGTGCATATTACATGTATATTACATGCCTTTTAAAGGTTTCATCTTTTCAGGTCCATATTTTAAAAAATTTATTGTCGTTTTTTAATCAGTGTTAGATCTCCACTACAGCTTGTAATCAGCTTAGCTCAGGAACCTTTCAGCATATTCTAATGCAATTCGGTGTGTACATTATCTCATGTACTTAGATGGGCCTTTTATGGGTTTTGTCTCACCGACTTCATTTTTGGACAGAGTTATGGCCCTTGTTGATCAGCTTCATATCATGGAATGTTGCTTGTAATCACCATAGCTCAAGAACCATTCAATATATTCTGATGCAATTTGATGTGAACATTGTTTTATGTACTTGGATGTGCTTTGTATTGGTTTTTTCTTAACTACTCCTTAATGGACACAGTTATGGCCTGTGTTGATCAGCTTCATTTTTTTACATGGGATGTTGCTTGTATTGATGAGACCTTGAAGGAGTTCTATTTCAAGCATTCCATGGTCCCTGAATGCCAATCCAATCTTCTAGCTTTGGTTTCCCATCATAAGTTTCTCTGTTTAAATGCCAGTGGAGCAAATTATAGTGAGGGGGTCCCTTTGCCATGTACCCATTGTGAATAGCTCTGGTATTGTGAAGAGTTGTTGCATTTGCCCCAGATTGAATTCATCATCAAGATATAGAAATCATAAAACCTGTGAGATGGAGTTTAATCTTGAGATTGTACACCAGCTAATTACAAGGTATTTTACTGTTGAAAATTAATTTTTTATTGGGTGAGAGAGGAAACCTAATTTTAAACTCAAGCTCGGAATTGACTAATCTCCAGTTTGGAGTCTTATCCCTTCGTTCAAGTGTAGATCTTTTAAGTTTTGTCATTTGGGAAAGCATTATGTCTGATTCCATTAAGAGGTTGAGGGGTTTTGCCTTTGGTGCCTACCTGAAGTTTATTTATATGCCATTCTTTTCTGATAAATATCAGTGATTTCAATGAAAACCATATGCAAACATACAACTACATAAGAGAAAAATTTGCAATTGATTTACTCCTGTGTTTTGCTTTTAGAGGCAGATCACTAAGGTAAACTACCATGGATTGTATTTGTAGTAAACCCTTAGAGACTAGTGAAATTTGTTTATTACAACACAATTAAGTTAGAAACAGCAAAATTGACATATATTATTTAATACCATATTCAACATATAACTTGTACATTGATCTTAAAAAATCATTATTTGGGTAAATTGTATAAACTTGAAACCCATGAGAATAAGGGCACACCAATGATATTAGGTTCACACAGATCAGGAAAAAGTAAGGGAATTTTACATTTTTGGAAAAGTCAGGGAAACTTAAAATTTTAGTCAAAAGTCAGGGAAATGAAGGAGGATTTTGTACCCTCAGGAAACTTTTAACATCAAAGAGTGTACAGCAAAATGTTTGGAGTAATGTTGATGGCAAGGGCGGTTTTCTTATCCATGGTTTCAAATGAGCTTAAGCGCAAAGTGTTTTCTTCAGGATGTGTGATTGAGTGAATCCCCTCAAAATGTAATTAATTTCACCTTAAAAATGCGCCAGTGCTTGACATTTGGGCACAGTCAGTTTGTTTTAAGCATAACGAAACCTGTAATATTAACAAAGCTCAGTCTGATCATGTAGGTGCTTGACTTTTACATCAACTGCCATAATCAAGTTCTTACTTAGTGACTTTTTGCAGTTGAGCAAAGAGACACCATTCTTACTTAGTGACTTTTTGCAATTGAGTAAAGAGACACTACCATTGCTTATATAGTTACTTTCAGCATTGTACCAACGGCACTTGCTGAGTTTTTACAATGGCAGATATGCAGCTTTTGGCATTTGGAGGTAATGTCTCTGCTGTTACATGCAGTTTTAATACATACACATAGTACCATTGTCATAACACTTAATCACTGGTGCTGTGCTGGTAATGAAGATAAACAACTGTAGGTTGTACCTTTATTCATTAAAAGTTATTTGGCACACACTCGTTGTCTTGAAACACTATAAAGCAGTCTGTTAATTTGCTAATGTTCTCATATAACAAGTGCTTCCCTGGAAAATTTAAAATGCCCATTATGAAAATGCCAAAAGGGGAAATCCTAGAGAAATAAATTTTTGGAGCATCCTCTGAATTTATTAAATGGTATTGACGCTGTTGTTTCCTATTTCTGTAGACTTATGGTTACCGTGCATCATATCAGGGGTTCTCAAACTTTTTGCACCTGCAACCCACTTCTAGGTATTCTGTGTATGGCTAATATATCACCTGCAGCAAGCCCTCGGCCCACAAATGGGCCACAACCCATAGTTTGAGAACCTCTGCATTATATAATTGGAGAAATATGGTCATTTCCTTTGTTTTCTTTCTTTAGCAGTGGAAAGTGTATGTGTCTGTGTTTGACATGAAACATATGGTCAGGTAAAATTTGCCTTTGGTCAGGTAATAATCATGGAACTTTGATTCCAGTAGATTGTGGGATTCCTGATCATAAATAATGTCCTCATCATGTGTATATACATACTAAAAAAGTTAGTTCCCTTTGTCTATGTTGGGAGCTCTCCACTTTGGAGATTCATTGTCTCCCATTTTGGTTGCACAGATTAAAGCAAATGTTAGATTTGCTTCTGAGACCAATTTAATTCATAAAGTTTATTGGTAATGGGACATCAGACATGGATAGCAGTAATTTCGAAGAAAATCTGAATGTTTTAGGCAGGTTTTAGCAGCTGCTTGCCTCATACGAGGCAATGCCATGATCAAGAAATATGTGCTTTGTGAGCAAATTTTTGTTGTTGTAAGTATTGACCAAAAAGAGCATGTGTGGCAATTATGACAAATATGGTAATAAGCATTTAGATTGGTACTGCATTGAAAAAAAAGCTGCATATTATGAATTTTTATACTAGCACTGCAATAGCAGTAGGGGGCATATTGCTTTGCTGGTGTGTGTCACATTCTTATGTCTGTATATCCATCCTGAATCCACATTAGCTCAATAGCACAAACACTGTTGGACTTAGAGTCATGAAATTTTACTCACATTATCATGGTCACATGTAGATTATCTGTTTAGATTTTCAGATCTTTAGAGCAATTTTTCAATATTTTTACACATTTTAAAAACTTTTTGGATTTGTTTTAAAAAAGCCTTGTTAACACAAGCTAAAACCACTTTAGATAGACAAATGAAATTTGTTAGACCAATTGTATTCACATGTAGATGACCTGATTAGATTTTCAGATCATTACAACAGTTTTTCAATTTTGTATTGGCCTGCCATAGGGCATTATATTATGATACTGTCCATCTGTCTGTTACCAATTTTGTTTCTGCACAATAACTCAAGTTGTCCACCATCTACAGTTACCAGATGTTGCAGATGGCTTGAACATGGGGTAAGGAAGAACCCTATTGTTTTCAAAGTCAAAGGTCAAGGTCACTCTGATTGAAAGAAGAAAAATGGATTCCACACAATAACTTGAGTTCTCCACCATCTACACAATAACTCGGGTTCTCCACCATCTATAGATGCCAAACTTTGTGGATGGCTTGCACTTTGGGTATGGAAGAAATGTATTGATTTGGGGGATCAAAAAGTCACAGGCCAAGATCACTGTGGCTGAATGAAGGAAAACATTTTCAACACAATAACTTGAGTTTTCCACCATCCACAGTTACCAAACTTTGTGGATGGCTTCCACATGTGATATAGAAGAAGCCTATTGATCTTGGGGTGAAAAGGTCAAATGTCATGGTCACTGTGACTTAAGAAGAAAAATGGTTTCCGCACAATAACATTAGTTCTACATCACAGACCTGGCCTGGACCTAACTTTGTGGATGGCTTGCATTTTAGGTAAGGAAGAAGTCTGTTGGTTTTGGGGTCAAAAAGTCAGAGGTCAAGGCCACTGTGACTGAAACAAGAAATATGGTTTTGCACAAAATTTTAAGTTATCAGTGAAGTACCTTCACCAGAGTTTGTGGTTGATGTTGGGTAACAAAGAAACCTATTGATTTTGATTCAAAAGGTCAAAGATCAGGGTCACTGACTGAAAGAAGAAATATGGTTTTCAGATAATAGTTCTGGACCACATAAATTAGCCAAAGTTTATGGAGGGTTTGTACTTAAGGTTTGGAAGAGGTTTTTTTATTTTTGTGTTAACGGTCAAGGTTATTGTGGCTCAAAGAAAAACAGGTTTTGCAGAATAAATTTTGCTATAAAGTTCCTTGACCCAAGTTTATGGATGGCTTGCACTTAGGGTAATCAAGAAATCTATAGATTCTGGGACCTAAAAGGTCAGAGATCACAGTCATTGTAAGTCGAATAAAAAAATAATTTTTTTTGAGCATTAAATTTAGTTCAAGACCACATACCTTGACAAAGTCAAGGTTATTAAGACATATTGGTCAATAAGTTCCCAAATCAACCTTACCTACTAGTGTCTGCATAGAGGATTATTAAACACTGGGCAGAAATATATTGTGCCATCCACAGTACTATTGTTTATACATATTTGAACTTCTGGAACTTTGTTTTTAACAAAAACCTTGTAAGCACAAATAAACAAAACACAACTTGAGATCGACAAATAAAATTTGGTAGGATTTTTTTTTATTCACATGTGGATGACCTGATTAGATTTTCAAGTCATTACAGCAGTTTCTCAATTTTTTTGTTTACACATTTCGTAACTTTTTTGTAATTTGGAATTTTTGACAACAACCTTGTTAGCACAATTAACAAAAACCACTTAAGTAGACAAACAAAATTTGGTAGGCTTATTTGTATTTAGATGACCCTATTTGTATTTGTATTTAGATGACCTGATTAGATTTTCAGATCATAAGGGCAAGTTCTCATTTTTTTTTTACACTGTTTGGAACTTACTGGGCTTTGAAATGTTTGACAGAAACCTCGTTATCATAATTAAACAAAAGCCACTTGAGGTAGACTAATGAAATTTGGTTGGCATATTTTTATTCATAAAAGGTATGTAGACCTGATTATATTTTCAGACTGTTACTAACAACAATTTTTAAAATATTTTTTGTTGCACATTTCTGAGCTTTTTTTTTTACAAAACTTTGTTAGCAGAATTTAGCAAAAAATATGTGAATGGTAGATATACCAAATTTTTTGTGCATGTTTGTATGCATCAGTAGATTATCGAATTAGACTTCCATGCCATTATAGCCATGTTTCAAATATTTCTACAGTTTTCAACCTTGGAGTGTTAATAGCAGTAATACATAACCTGCTACTATTCCATTGCTTTCCTTTTCTGGGATGCTAAGTCCCCAGTCCAAACTAAATATTGCCTTTTCCAATTAGTAATTGGAGGCCCAGAATTGAAAAGAACATGATCCCAGTCTGATTGGAAATTTGGATGACATGGAAATAGTTTATGCTGGCATGAGCTGCTTACCTCTGTGAGGACAGTTTTGAAATAGGATATTTCGGAAAGACTTGTGCTATTAATATTTTTGAAAGCATGAAGTGTGAATTTAAAGTAAATGTCTTTTTTATAGTTGAGTATGTAACTTTTATTGCATTTTTTAGATCAAAGAATTTCAAGCTGTTAGGTTTCTTGTTCAACTGTACCTTGTTTACCTGAATGTATTAATGTAAACTGCAAACAGTATAGAACCAAAGCTGCCATCACATAATGCTCTAGCCTGTGTCACCCAGGCCACTATGTCTGTCATTGCTATGTAATGGAAAGCCAAACTAGGGCCTGGATAAAAAAAAATGAAGTGAAACATAAACATGGCACCCCACATTTGGGGATCTATACAGCGCTGTAAGCAATAACTAAGGTAAATTAAATTAATGGAGAAAACAAAGCATGCAAAATCACATCATTAAGGTCAACAAATTTAGATATTATGTCAGTCAGAAAGAATGTTTCAAGATCACAACAAACACCCTAATCTGCCAGCACATTATGTGGGTCTGTGTTGTATACAGGTGGGTACATGTTTTAAATGAGAAATTGCAGGACATATTTTGCTCATTTCAGAAGGAACTGGAAGATTTATTTGTGGTATTATGTCTGTGTCACACACTACGGGTTGACTATCCAGAGGCAACAAGATTGGGAGTCACAGATATGTTTTCCTCCGATGGGTTTGACTACGACTACCAGGCTTCATCTCCAGATGAAAAGGCTTTTGTAGAGGCAAGCAGGAGGTGAGTAGATTGGTCCCTCACTTTAAAGTCCCTCAGTATACAACATCATTTCTTTTAACACATATATAGTTTTATATCTATTTAAAAACGTCAAAATTTGTTTTATAATTACTGGTTAATTTATTTCACTTTATTTTAGTTCTTGGATCATGAAAACCAATTATAAATTATATCACATCATTAAATACTGTATTTTTAGCTCTGCTAATCATAGACCAGAGAAGTTAATGCGATGGGCTGTTGTCTGTCATCCTTCTGTCATCTGTCCATTAGCACATGTTTGTTATCACTACCCTGAAGAAACTACTGGGAGGATTGCCATTAAAGTTTTACACACACCTTTGTCTCAAGGTCTAGTTGGCCCTAAATGAAAATGGTGCCCCTCAAACATTCATTATGACCACCATGATGGCCATCTTGAAATTCTTGTTATTGCTACTTCTCATGAATGGATGGTCATATCAACATGGGGTTTTCACTAAAAGTCTTATATGTCTAGTTGGCCATATGTGAAAATGGTGCTGATCTAATATCCAATATGGCCGTCATCGTGGCCCTCTTGAAAATCTTATTACTACTTTAGAATGGATGGTCCTGTTGACATGGCATTTTTACTGATAGACTTCTTACGATGTCTGGTTGGTCCTAAATGAAAATAGTGCCCCCCAGGCATTCATTATAGCCACCAGGATGGCCATCTTGAAAAAAAAATTTGGAACTTCTTCTAAATGAATCATCATATTGACATGGGGTTTTCACTAAAAGGTGTGATGTCTAGTTTGTCGATGCCAATCTGACATCCAGCCAGCTTTCAATCTAGTTATAACTACTCCTGGTGAACAGATGGTTGTATCAACATGGTTATTTTTACTAAAGACTTATTATGATGTCTAGTTAGTCCTAAATGTAAAAGTTGCCCCTTGGACATCCAATATGGCCACCATCTTGAAAATCTTGTTTCACTACTGCTCCTGAATGGATGGTCATATTGACCTGGACTTTTCACAAAAAAACTTCGTATGAGATCTAATTGATCTTAAATCAGAATGGTGCTGACATCCAATATGGCCACTATGATTGTCAGCTTGAAAATTTTGTTATTTTGTCACCTTCTGAGCGAATGATCATATTGATATGGGGTTTTCAATAAAAAAAACTTCTTATGATGTCTAGTTGGTCTTAAATGAAAATGGTGCTAGTCAGACCTCCAATTTCATTCTTTTGAATTGATAGTCTTAGCGACATGAGGTTTTCACTTAAAGACTTCTTGTGATATGCAGTTGGTCCTAAATGAAAATGCTTCCAATCAGACTTCGAATATGGCTGCCATGGAAGCCATCTTGAAAATCTTGTTATAGTTACTTCTCCTGAACATGGAGTTTTCACTTAAAGACTTGTTATGATAATTTGTTGGTCCTAAATAAAAATGGCGCTTGAAAATCTTGTTACCCGTCTTGAAAGGAAGATCGTATCAATATGGGATTTTCACCAAAACACTTTTTGCTATATGTAGTTGCTTCTAAAAAAAAATGATGCCAATGTGACGTCCCAAAATTTTAAAAATCTTCTAACAGTTACTTTTCCTAAACAAATGTCTGTACCAACATTAAAAAAAAACAACAGAAAAAGCTTCTTTCTGGCAGTATATAGTTGTTTCTGTATTAAATTGATGCTGATTTAAGTTCCAAATGGTTGCTTTGATGACCATTCTGAAAATCTTTATACGGCTACTTGTTTCAAATATAATGGTCATATTGACATGGTGTTTTCACTTGAAACACTAGAGCAATATGTAGCTGGTTCTAAATAAAAATAGTGCTCATCTGACCTTACTTTAATGGCCATCTCGAAAATCTTGTTATCACTACTTCTTGTGAATGAATGATGGCTTTGACACAGATTTTTCACTCAACATCTTGCAATATTTATTTGGTTCTGAATGAAAATGGTGCAGATCTGACCACCAACATATCCACACTTTTGTGAAGGAGTTTTAAAAACCATGCATTTTTGTACTTCATTGAGGTTATGAACACAGTGACATGTACATATACATATAACTTTGACTAGACCTTTGTATTTGGTTTAATTCCAAGAAACAAGTTGATAGTCAGCAATGTGACATTAATTTTATGGTCAGATGTCTTGACTCAGTTTGTTACGTGTACTGGCCTGCGAGCTTGATAACACAAGCCAGTACGAATGGATATTCATGAAACCCAGTTTGTTGATACCTTGAATGATGCCACTTAAATAAGTGTTTTTTCCTAAAAAAATATTAATTATAGGTTTAAACAAACTTGGCATGTGGGTGTATCTTGATATTGAGACAAGTTCAAGTTCAGTGATTTTCAGTGATATCAGGTTCAAGGTCAAAGGCCATAACAAAAAACATTGTATTGCACTTACAGATATCTTGTGAACATGTTCACTTTGACATGTAAAAAAAAAATGTTGGTACCAAAGTTGGTGTGTTGGAGTTTCACAAATATATTAGAGATGGTTTCAGTGCTCAGCAGTTAAAAAAGATAAAAGAACAGAAAAAAAGACTTGTCCTGAATATTTGGAGATTCTTTTCAGCCAGAAGAGCATCAGTTCCATTGAGTGACTTGTGTTGTGTTCTAATACACTATCATGACAGTCTTTTGGAACATCCTACAGTAAGGCTTCTCCCACTTACCATATATACTTGCTTATAAGTCGGGTCCAACTGCAAACTACACCGACCCAGATCTGTCATTGCATAATGTGCCAGCAGATCAGGGTCTATGTTGTTTTTTCTACTGATTACTACTAACAAACTGTGTCTGTGCAGTTTGCAGTTTGACTTGACCTCTGAGTACAGACGGTACATGAAAAAACTTTGTTTATGATAACCTATGCAAACAGGCAGATCTGATATTTATGCATTGTGTCAATTATTGAGTATCTGCCTATGTTTAATTAACAGACAGGTTATCAGTTTTTAATTTGAATTTAATCTTTGTTTTAAAATATGGATAGGGCAGGAAAGTATATTGGGATGAGAGATTGTAAAATTCAAACGCTATTCAGAGAAACAATTTGCTGGGAATTCATTTATTTGTGTGTGTTTTAATTTTCATGATTTTACCAAAAATGACCAGTTTCATTGGTACTTAAATTACTGGATTGGGGAAAGCATCCTTTTCTCTCCATCGAAAGATCATTGTTCTTTGGGTCTTGACATCCTTGGTTTGTTGCAGCCACAAAATCCACAAAAATTCTGTACCCTATGACAAATATTGAATTCACAGTATTTTACTTAATTATCATTGGAAGCTTCACTTTAAAAAAAAAAAAATGTCTTTGAGTAAAAGATAACATTATTTAGTTCATTGATGTAACATACATGCATTTAAAATTTATAAATTATGGATAGCATAAGTATCTCATAAGAGCTGCAATATCAGGCAGAGATTCATGCATTTCCATAAAGATAACAATTTGATGTATAATTTTTTTCCTTCAGATATGGCATTGTATACCATGGTAAACATGATGATAGACTACATGTCACTATCAAGGGAGAGATGAGGAGATACAAGTTGTTACATGTGTTAGAGTTTGACCCCACAAGAAAGCGTATGAGCGTCATCATACAGAATGAACAAGGTTGGTCTTCAGATATCATATGGAGAAAGACAATATGCACTGCATAATGTACAGTGTAACTTGCATTCATGTCATATCACCTTATATCTTCCTCGCATTTCCTGAAAAATCTGTAAGACTCATGGTATTCTGGCCAGGAGACAAATCTCCTGTTTTATGACACTGTAATGTTGTGAAATTTCATGATATTTTTATGTATTACCCCAAAAATGCCTTAAAATAGCTGGCAAAAACCTTTTCTTTCAGTTAAATTGATGATGTGCCATATATATACTTGTGTATAAGCCGAATAAAATTTAGGAATAAATAAAAGCCTGGAACGGGGGGGGGGGGGGGACAGCTTACCCACGGGACAAGGTCTAAACTTGAAAAGTTTTAAGTTTTCGTTGTTGACTACCGGTATATATTGCTGTTAGCCGGGAAACTTTGGTACAGGAGGTCCTTGGGGTTCAGGTTAGACAGAAGCCATAAGCCAGGAAACCTTGGTACAGGAGGACCATGGGGTTTTGGTTTATAAAAAAATGGTTATGTTTTATTGGTCCATTTATCGGCATGTCATGCACTTTTAAAGTTTTTACGTATTCAGTTTGAGGGGTCGGCTTATACGCGAACTGGCTTATACGTGAGTATATATGGTAATAAAAATTCTGAATACATAAGGACTTTAGGAATGTTTTTTTTCTTCACCAGTGATAATCATATTATCAAGTTCCAGGCTAGACTCACAATTTTGGGTGAAATGACTTATTTCTTCAGCCAGAATGCGGTGAAGTTCAGGAAGAAGGGAGAATTGAGCATATAGTGGTCAAAATTTAGAATGGTTTAAACTAAACTATTGCTTGAAACAACCACTTTGTTAAACCTTTGAGTCATATAGTATAAAAAAAAAGAAATTAAACCTCATTAATCTTTTCCATAGTTTGATACATCAACTTTGTTGTATAATTTTGTTGTTTGCTAAAGACAGTAACCTTGAAAGTAGTTCACTATCAAAAATAGATGACATATATCAAGGGATGTCATTTCTTCCTACTTTTACAGGATGACATCTGAAATAAACCAGTTTACCTTTAATAGCAATCAGCATATAAACCTCCATGGAGTTATAATTTACTCTTGATTAGGATACAAAAGCATGGAATTTTACTCCAAGTTTAATGTGTAGCTGGAATCTCATTGATCAAAATGTAATTGCAGACATAAATAATTATTAAATTGGTACAAAATTTGATCAGAAGCATAAAAATACCATGTTGTAACTGTTTTACATTGCTCTTTGAACAGATAGAAAAGACGAGTTAATATCATACTCCACATACTAAAGCACTCCAAATAAATGGTGGGTGAAGACTTCAATTTGAGGAAAGGTGAAGTTAGTTTTGCTTTCTCTGCATATTTGATTATTTGTGGACACTTCCAGACCCCATGTGTGAGGAAGCTAGCAGGTTTATGAGGTGAACCCCTCCTGTGGTTCGAAAATCAAAGATTTTTATAGCAATGTGTGGTCCCTCAGTTTGTGTAATTGGTATGGGTATTTTTTTAAAATGTATACCGTATGTACTCGCGTATTAGCCGCTACCAACTGCAAACTGCATAGACCCTGATCTGCCAGCGCATTATGCGACGGCAGATCAGGGTCTATGTGTTGTTTGCATTTGGACCCGGATTATACTCGAGAATATATGGTAAGTTCTATTTACATGGCAAAATATGCAGAATGAAAACTCCGTTAGCAAGCTTCTAAATATCTATTGGAGGGTGGCATCATTCATATAGTTCACATCTCAGGGATGAGATGGTATTGTGTCGCTCTTGTGTGGAACACTCATACCTGACCCTTGCATACCTTCTCAAGGATGAATCTTGACTGGAATGCATTCAGTGCCAGTGTCCACTGCAGTGGAGTACATTCTTGTTGAGTGTATATTGACTTCCAAACTGGAAGACAGAAATTTTATGCTGTCAACTTGATAAAAGTTCTTTTTGATAATGTTTGCCAGAAAAAGTCTTTGACTTTCTAAAATAATGCATGTAATAAAATAATTTTTTATATATTTTAAGATCTTTGCCCATTTAACCTTTTTGTTTTATTTTATATACTTATTAAAGAACTTTGGCATCTTTACCTTTTATCTTGCAAGAAATAATATTTACATTTATTTAGAAGGGTTTATCTTCCCTCAGATTGTCAAGTTTTTGACCTTTATATTTTGACCTTTTGTATGTTTATCATGAAGGACTACATATTTATGTTTATTTGGAAGGGTTTTTGTTCCTAAAGTTTTTTTTTGCAATTTTTACCTTTATATTTTTAAAACTGAACTTTTAATCAGTACTGTATAGCCAGGATTAACTAGCAGTTACACCCTATACATACATATATACCTTTCAGAAATAAAGAATTTTAAATAAGGTTGATCTTTTTAATTTGAAAGGAACATACCGGTTTAGATTCCCATTTCCCAGTATTTTTCTTTCTGCCGATGGGGCCTCAAATGTATTTAGGGTTTGTACTCCCCTCCTATCAGCCATTTCAACCCTTAGGCTGGTTTACCTCACCTTTATACATTTTTTAGTGATCCTTGCCATAGATCTTTGTAATTCGTCCCTTTCATGTGTGTATTTTGTTATGCTTTTGGTTGCATGTTTTATATCCCTTATTTATATGATTGCTAGAGACTGGCATTGCTTTTGATTCAGTTATTTATGAGTTGTTCATTGGAAGGTAGAATAGGTTAAAAGATGTTAATACTTGGGGGGAAGAATTGATTTTATTTGTACTTTGTGTCTGCATGATGTGTGTTTTTTAGAATCCCAATTTGTTGGTATATACACGTCTCCTTGTTTTATTCTCTTTTTGGTGCATTGTGTTATGTAGAGTTCATATAATTATGTCCCAGTTTTCCGGATTTTAGTTAGATTCAGTCTACCTTGCATGGCACCTTGTAAGAATTGCTCCCCCTAGAATCTATACTCCTACTTAAAGACATGATCTCCTTCTACTTTTATATTTACATCTAAATATGTTACCTACTTAATTTGTAGTTAGTCAGTGCTGGTATTTGTGACATCAAAAATCTTGTTATCACTGCTCCACTTGAATGGATGACAATATCAACATGGGGTTTTCACTGGACTTCTCCTAATGTCTAGTTGGTCCTAAATTAATATAATGCCGATATGACATCCAATATGACCACCACAGCAACCATCTTGAAACTTGTTATTGCTTCTCCTCCTGAACTGAAAGTCATATAAGCATGGGGTTTTCACCGGAATACTTTTTATAGTATCTTGTTGGTCTTAATAAAAATTGTGCCAATCAGATATCCAATATGGTGCCCATAGTGGCCAACTTGAAAATGTTGTCGCTGTTCCTCCAAGATGGAAAGTCATATCAAAATTTGGGTTTTCACCAGAAGACTTCCAATATTGTCTAGTTGGTACAAAATGAAAATGATGCTGATCTGACATTCCGTATGGCAACCATGCCAGCCAACTTGAAAATTTTATTATTACTACTCCTTCTAAATGGAAAGTCATATGGACATGAGGTTTTCAGCAGAAGATTTTCTGTGATATCTAGTTGGTTTTAAATGAAATGGTGCCTCTGATCTCAAATATGGCCACGATGGCAGCCATCTTGAAACTCTTCTTGTCAGTACTCCTTCTAAATAGAAAGTCATATCGACATGGGGTTTTCACCAGTCTTCTAATGGTGTCTAGTTTGTCCTAAATGGAAATGGTGCCAATCTTACATCCAATATGGCTGCAACAGTGGCTAATTTGAAAATCTTTTTGCTCAAGAATATCAGAAGGTTTCAATGCTTAGCAGTTAAAAAGAAGAAGCGGTGTTATATTGAATTCCTGGGAAATCCTTTTTGGACAGTAGAGCGTCAGTCCCTTCGATGGACTCTTGTTATCCATTTAGTATATGTATCATTAGATTCAAGATTCAGGATTCAAATACTTTATGAGTAATTAAGGTCACTGGCCCAAAATTAAGGCTGCAACATACACAGAAATGTGTACACGGTATACAATAACCAAAATGATGCTGTTTAATTGAGCCAATTCAAAACTAAATCTTTCCCATGATGAGCATGTTGACAGCTAACATCTGTTTATATGTAAGCTGTTGACAATATGCATATCATGCCATGATCAGCTTGCATTTGTTTCATATGCAGTATGATTTTTGCCTCTTATTATGACATGATTCAGTTTGTAAGACATGTCTTTGTTGAATATATCTGACAATGTTTTTAAAACATCCTTAGGATTGTTGTGATATTGTTTTGTACTGTTAATTATATGTATATGATCAATAAGGCACCTGTACATACTGCCTGGACATGTGCATTGGCTAGCACCAGATGCATGTGCACGTTCATTTACACAGTTACCGATTTAGTAAATGTTTACAGGCAGTAAAATAAACTAAGCCATTTAAACATGTAAATAATGCAGCCTTACCCAAAATACACATCAAAAGTCATGAGATATTGAGCAGGCTCATTGTTTACAATGAAAACTCCTGATTGGTTTGAAATGTGAACAAGATGACAGTGTTAGAGACCCGCTGGTGAAATCATATTAGAAATTATAAATTAATGAATGAAATAACTGAGTTTTGTGCATTTTTTATATCCTTGATGCTTTTCAGTTTTAAAATTGCCTGATAAAAATGGTGATATCACCAATTTCTTGAAAAATCCAAACATAACCAATGTCATATTTAAACAGTTATTGTTTATGCCTGCCAAGGTGGAATATATTATGTTAATGATGTTGTCCAACCATCCATTTGTTCATCTGTCAGTTACCAATTTCATTTCCATACAGTCATTCAAGATATCCTCCATCTATAGTTACCAAAGGTAAGGAAGAACCCCATCAACTTTATAGTCAAAATGTCAAAGTTCAAGGTCACTAACTGAAAGTTTGATTTGTGTGGGTTTTAATGGCAGTTTTAATACAGTATTGGCTATATAATGCAGAGGAAATGGGAACTAAGTGCCTTTTCCAAGCACACACCAAGGCAGTCAATCTGGGCTGGCCTAGGCAGGTAGAAGAAAAATTGTTTCTGCACAATAGTGTAAGTTCTTCATCATCCACAGTTACCAAACTCTGTGGATTGCTTGCACTTACGGTAAGGAAGAAGCCTTTCAGTTTTGGGATCAAAAGGTCAAAGATCAAAGTCACTGTGAATGAAAGAAGAGAAATGGTTTCTACACGATAACATTAGTTCCATATACCCAGACCAGACTTTGTGGATGGCTTGCACATGGGGTAAGGAAGAAGCCTCTCTATTTTGGGCACAAAAGTTAAAGGTCAAGGTCAATGTAACTAGAAAAAAAAAAGAAATATGACTTTTGCATAACTTTTGTTCTAAACCATGTACCTTGACCAAAGTTTGTGGACGACTAACAATTTTGGGGTCAAAAGTCAAGATTATTGTGGCTAAAATAGATGGGTTTTGTAGAATAACTCTTGTTTTAGAGCAAGTACCTGATCAAACTTTGTGGATCGTTTGCATTTATGGTAATTAAGAAACCTATAGATTCTGGTTTGAAAAGGTGAGAGGTCTTGGTCATGGTAAGTCTAATGAGAAAATAATGGGTTTTGCAAGTTAAATTTAATTAAGTAGCTACATATTGGACTATTAAACACATGATGGGCATATAATATGCTGTTTACGGTACTCTTATGTAACTTGTGATGCCCATGTTCTTTGTCCACATTCATCACGTGATAAAAGCATTAAATAGCATTGTTTTGTATAATAATTAGCGCAAAGTGGCAGCCTTCCACACTCTGCTGATGCTACACTATTGAGGACTTATCTATTGACACCCAGGAAATATTTACAAAAGACCACCTGTCATGAGAGACCATACTTCTTTTGGCAGAAGAGGTGGTTTTTCAAGACAGGTTCTACTCTATTATTGCAAAATTTCTTTGTAAAATTTACTTAATTTTTAAATTTTATTACAGTTTTGGCACAGTTTGCAACAATATCAGCAAATAATATACATAATATGTCAGGTATTTGGTAATAAAGATACATGGCCCACAATGTTCTCTCAACAAATTACATAAATCATGTCCCCTTGTTGTTCCAATGTTACAAAAAAAAATACATTGTTATCACTCGCCTGTTCATACATGTGAGTTCAATTTATCACTCCTTGCCTCAGAAAAATACTAAAAATTTGCCATGTATACCTTTGTCTATCTCTGTTTATAGGATGTCTTCCATGATTTTCTAATTCCATAATGTATAATTGTAATTCAGTTCTGGTTCTGTAATGTTCTCTGAGACTTAAATATATTTTCTCTTATTCCTCTTTTTCTTGTACTCCTTTTAGGCTAAGAATACAAAGGATGGGTGGGTAGAGGGAACCCATTTATTTGATACTGTAAAGAAATGGGAGGGTTGGGAAATGGTTTCCTGTTCTTTTTCATATAGATTTCGTATAGCATGAATGGATAGACAAAGCTAATATTTCAAAAGACCCTTTTACATAAAATTGCCCTAAAATCTTTCCCATTATTTTTCTTATATTATAGATACTTGGGAATATTTACGAAGTATTGTCCTTTTTTAATGATACATATTCAGGCATAATGATACATATTCAGGCATCCTGATACATGTTCCACCATAATGATACATGTTCCAGCATACTGATACATGTTCAGGCATACTGATACATGTTCAGGCATAATGATACATGTTCTGGCATACTGATACATGTTCAGGCATACTGATACATGTTCAGGCATAATGATACATGTTCAGGCATAATGACACATGTTCAGTCATAATGATACATATTCAGGCATAATGATACTTATTCAGGCACAATGATACATATCCAGGTGTAATGATACCATTATGATACATACTCAGGCATAATGATACATATTCAGGCGTAATTATATATATTCAGGCATAATGATACATATTCAGCACAGCACCTTTTTAGGTGCTCTACAAGTCATTATGATGGGCATACAGGATTTGTTTTTAGTATGCAGGTGCATAATAGTTATATTCATATATATTGTAATTATTATTGTTATAGTAATAGCAAAAATAATATTATTATTGTTTGTATATTTTGAAAATTTTTAAACTTTACAAAAGCAGCAGTGTTATTAAACATTTTATGCAGTCATTACATAGCTCCCATTCTTACAAGCAAAAGGTAAAAGCATTTGTTTGGGAGCTCCTGAAATGCCCTAAAGAAAAAAAAGTTAAGCTTTCCTCTCCCCTTTGTGTGTGTGTGGGTGACCTACATTTTCAGTATGCTGTGGTAGGGCATGGTTCAAGTCATCTTGAAATGAACCCTGTTCAAGCTACATCCATGCATGCCTTTTAGATTCAGCCAAACAAAGAGATGTAATATTTATATATGCTAGCGCCCTCTTTATGGTTTGGACTTAAAACTTCAGTATTTGTAATTTTAGATCATAATTGGTACTGTTATTCTTACACCTGAATACTGATTTATAACTCATATCAACAAATGAAAAGGAAAAGATAAAAGGATGGAAAAAGAAAAGGTGGAAAGTTAGCTATCATTGTATCAAGGTTTTTAGAAACTTTTTAAAATATTCATATAAAATTTGTGTCTACATGTATCTTGATTATTTTTTTTTTGAGGATGGAATCAATTTGTTATTTTTTGTAAGAGGGGAAAGTATGAAGCTAAAAGTCAAAAGGTGCATATAGATGACTTTAATCTTTTCCTACATTGCTCATGGAACAAAAAAAGAGATACAAGACATGATACTTTACTCAGAATACAAAAGCATTCAGTGGCTTCAAAGGGGAATGCGGGTGAAGATGTTAACTCCAGATAAGGCAAAGTCAGCTTTGCTTTCTTTGCGTATTTCAGTTAAATAAAATGCACTGGGGTGACTATTTCACTCAAATTGTCCCCTAGCATGGACTATGCTAGGTAATGCTAGGAAACAAAATAGACTGTCTGTCATTGTTTACCCATTAAACAAACATGGTTATGCAGGGCATTCAGTTTGGTATATAAATAATAGCAAAACAAAGACCATTTCTAAACTTACATTGAAATTTTGTATTATAATAAAGTGCCAGAGCTAATTATATTATATCTCAGATTTTAAAATCTTCTCCAAACAGCTTTGGGCAAATATGCAGGCTTGTCAGTGACACCCACAGCTGCCTCA
Source organism: Margaritifera margaritifera (assembly GCA_029931535.1). NCBI lineage: Eukaryota > Metazoa > Mollusca > Bivalvia > Unionida > Margaritiferidae > Margaritifera > Margaritifera margaritifera. The sequence continues at coordinate 726,069 of JAQPZY010001494.1, forward strand.
GAGAACCCCAAGCTAAGTAATTGAGAAGTATTATGTCTTTTAATTACACGAAAGCTAGTTAAACAGGTCACTTGTCATAAACACCAACATAAAAGTGTTTTTTTCTTCAAATGTGTTTAATCAGTAAAATTGTGAATGGTATTTTAGCTAAATAATATGGAAATATAAGATTCAGCAGAATTATACCTCTTCTTAGGAACACTTTAAAAAAAAAATTCATATGCCTGTCATAAGGCAGAGCATGTTATGTTATGATGTCCATCCATCTGTCTGTCTCTCTATTCCCTATTTCATTTTTGCTTAATAATTAGAGTGCTCTTACATGTACGATAACCTATGTTGATGGCTTGCTATTGGGTAAGGAAAAAGGCTATAGATGTTGGGGTTGAAAGGTCAAAGGTCAGTATCATTGTAACTGAAACAAGAGAGATGGTTACCACACAATAACATCATGTCTACATCACAGACCTGGACTAAACTTTGTGGGTGGCTTGCACTTGGTGTAAGGTCGAAGACTATTGATTTGGGGTCAAAAGGTCAAAGGTCAAGGTCACTGACTGAAATATGAAAAATAGTTTATACAGAAAGTTCTTGATCATGTACATGTACCTTCATGAAGGTTTGTTGAATGACTTTCTTTGGGTAAGAAAGAAACTGATTGATTTTAGGGTCAATAGGTCAGTAGTCAAGGTCACTTTTACTGAAAGAAGAAAAATGGTTTTTGCATAATAACTTTAGTTTTTGACTTTCTACCTTCACCAAAATGTATGGAGGGCTTGCACTTAATGTAAGGAAGATGCCTATTGATTTTGGGGTCCAAATGTAAAAGGTTATGGTCATTGTGTCTCAAAGAAAAATGGGTTTTGCACAATAACTTTTGTTCTAGAGTGGATTCCTTGGCTAAACTTTGTGGATGGTTTGCACTTAGGGTAATAAGAAACCTATAGATTTTGGGTCGAAATGTCAAAGGCCATGGTCAAATGATAAGTATAATAAGCAAATAACGGTTTCTGCACAGTAAATTTAGTTCAAGACCACATACCTTGACTAAAGTTCCAGGTCAGTGAGACCCATTGGTCAATAATCTCCATAGTCAACCTTGCCCTACTATTGCATATATATAGAGGACTGTTGTTGTGCTTTCATGGTGCTCTTCTTGTGTAAGGTTCTTATAATAGATAAAATGTTGCTCTGTTATGGGGAATGCAGATTCAGTATTCTGATTAGTGTACAATTAAATTTTACTTATATTTGCTTGTAGTGAATGATATCTGACCAGATTAGAAAAATGGATGAAGGGTGTTTTATTGATTTAACAATCTACTACTTAATCATTCATCATTTTCCCTAAGAAGCTGAAAGACATCTTATAAAAAGAACTCTTTAATTTTTGTCTTTTCCTTTTTCTTTTTTTTTCTTCTGAATACTTAAAAGAAATCTGAATTGATACAAAATATTCTTGTGCATTTGAAACCTAATCTCCTGCAGTTGCATTGTGGACATGTCACATGTATGAACTTGCATAATTTCATCCATATTGGACAGTGAGCAAGAATACTGAATTTCTAATTCCTTACAAGAAGGCCAAAATAAATAAAATTGTATAGCTGACACTATATATATTCACTTTTTAAGTCAGTTCCAACTGCAAACAACATAAACCCTGATCTGCTGTCACATTATGTGCCGGCAGATCAGGGTTTATGTTGTTCTACTGGTTACTCCTAACAAACTGCATAGATCCAGATCTGCTGGCGTATTATGCGATGGCACATCTGGGTCTGTGCAGTTTGCAGTTGGACTCAACTTGTAAATGAGTATCAATGGTAATTCACGAAGTTCAAAATATAGGTTCCACTTCACATGGTTAATTTTAATTTTGTTGTGCCCATGCTTAATCTTCCATCTCTAGGGCATTGTTTCTTGTAAGCTGTCAGAAACCAAGACAAAATTAGTTATAGGTAGTGTGAAATTTAACAGGTTTATGATATGTCCCAAATGTGATAATCACAAGTTAGTGGTTTTCTTTATTCAAAAAGGAAAGAGTTTTTGGATTGCTCAGTTTGTGATTATTTCCCATAAGTTTACATTTTAAGTCAGTACTGACAAACAGAACATAAATTTCCCCATAAAGACCTACTGTCTATACTTGCCTGTAAGTCCAACTGCAAATAACATAGACCCTGATCTGCCATCACATAATGAACTGGATTATCAGGGTCTGTGTTGTTTGTTCTGCTTATTAATCCTAACAAACTGCATAGTTCCATATATGCCGGCATATTATGCGACAGCAGATCTGGATCTGTACAGTTATATCGAACTTATACATGAGTATATACAGTAAATGAAATTTAAGTGATCTTCCTCCTATTTATAATATTCTTATCCCCACCATGAGAATATTAGTGGCATATAGGGTTACCATAATCCATCCATCCATCCATCTGTCACACCTTGGTTAGGTTTTGTGTTTAAGTCAGTTTTCAGGCACTGTGATGTGGCATCCGTTTTCTAGTTATTTGATGCTCTTCCTAGCACATTTGAGTTGACCTATCGTATGTACTTGCTTAAAAGTTGGGTCCAACTACAAACAATATAGACCCTGATCTGTCATCGCATAATGCACCAGCAGATCAGGGTCTGTGTTTTTTCTAATGATTACTCCTAACAAACTGCATAGACTCAGATCTGCCAGCACATTATGCAATGGCTGATCTGGGTCTATGAAGTTTGCAGTTGGATCTGACTTATATGCAAGTATATACAGTATGTTACATTAATATATACAAATTTCCTAAAGGAATACTTTAAAATAGGAAGAAGGGTTAATTTCAAAATTTTCATTTCAGATGAAATTCGTCTACTATGTAAAGGTGCAGAGTCAGCTATTTTAGACCGTGTGATATCAGGAGACAAGCAGATTACTCTTCAGCATGTAAATGAATACGCAGTGGTGAGTATTTTGTTGTTCCTGTTGTTGCTGTTGTACCCCCGCAAATGAAATTGGGGTGTATACTGGAAACAGCTTGTCTGTCTGTCCCACACACTCCTCTGTACCTAATTTCTCCTGAACCCTTTGAGATATCATAATGAAACTTGGTGTGCTTTTATATCATGACTAGACATTGTGTACTGTAAAAATGGAATCTGTCTGGTCAATATTTTAAGAGTTATCCCCATTTGGTTTGGTTTGGTGCTTTACGGCACAGCAACATAAGTATTATTTAGTGCCAAGCCAATAGGAGTAAAGTGCCTTGCCCAAGGACACATAAAAGTAGCTGACCCAGGCTGGTCCAATGGTAGGATTTTAACCCGCACCCTTTCGGTCGTGAGTCCGGCTTGCTAACCACTGATCCACTATGGCTGCCTGTTATCCCCATTTGTATTACAAATTGTATCTGTCTGTCCATTTGTCCATCACATTCGTTTCTGGTTAATATCTCAAGAACTGTTCAAAATATTTTCATGAAACTTGGTATCCATTTATGTCATGATGAGTTTGTATCCCATATAAGATTGGCTTTATCAGATTAGTTCTTTTAGAGTTATCTCTACCTTTTTTTAATATGTATTGACACTTCATATCATGCAGTGGGTATTCCAAAAGACTCGCTTACTGACAGATCTAGTTGTTTTTTGTTATTTATGAAGAATTTGCAGGAAATTCTCTAACTTACATGTAGTTTCTACACATTATTTAAATCATTTCAGATGTATTTTAGTATACAAGACAGATGTAATCAAAACAATGTCAAATTAGTGGATAATGACAGTATCAAATCAGTAGTTGCAATACTAAATATTTGAACGTGCCATATCATATTCCCTCTCATTATTGACATTAAATCAAATAAATGTAAGTTTTATTTGGGGGAGACTCATTGAAATGGCAGAGTATATGTTACATGGATCCAATCTTCTTGCAGATTTAACATTTGGTAGAAAAAGAATTGTACAGGATTGAAGATAGGGAAAGGGAAGAAATATTATATTGATTTTTGTGTCTGTAGTTGTGATGCCATGAACTTTGATAACACGCTGACCATAGAAGCTCAGCATGTTGTCACAAAAACTAACGTTTCATAATCTTGAAGTTCTAAACCTAAAGATAAGCAAAAAATACCCAAGGAAAAACCTTATCTGCAAATTTCTTTTTGCCTTATTCTTTGCTCTGTAAATTGGATTTCAAACATACCTTTCATCTGATAATACTTTCACTTCATCAGACTTGAAACTTTACCTCTTTGTGTTACAGCTTGGTCTCAGAACGCTTGTGATAGCTGAAAGAAAATTATCCCCAAATGAATTCTGTGTCTTTGATGAGCAGCTAAAAGAGGCAAGAAATTCTCTGCAGGACAGAGAGAAAAAGGTGAGTAGACACCGTATATAATAGAGATGCCAACCATTTCGGGTTTTGCAGAATTATTAAAAAATATTTGTGTAAATTCTACATTCCAAATTGACATAATTAAAAAAAATCAAAATTTGGGGGGATGAGCTTTATCCATTCTCCTCAATTTAATCTTCAATTAAATTATGATTTTGTTTTTTAACATGAAGCAGAGATTTTTAGGGGAAATTTAATTTTACCTTTGTTTCAGCAACAGAAGAATAATATTTATTTTAAAAAATGACATAGAGTATTCATTATTGTGGTTAGAGCACCTATATGGATATACACTGAAGCCTTATTTCAATATTATCCAAATGTCTTTCATTCCTAAATCAGGGTGACTCCTGGACTGAAATTTCCAAGAGTCAATATATGAAGACTAAGAGTCAAAATCTTAAACCAGAGAGTTATGAGAACAACATGAAGAAAGAAAAACACTTTTTAAAACTCATTTACATTTATTGTCAAAGACAGAAAGCATCAAAGAGTCTTGTTTAATAAACAAACAACACAATTATAACATAAAATATCCAGAGGAGACCAAAATGAAATTTGAACATCACATATTACATTGAAATGCAGTATGTATAAACCACCATATAAAAATATTTGGCATTACTAATAATGAGTTAGCACAAGTTTTGCTTGATACAGCATAATCTATATATCACTATTGACAAGGCAATACACTCAGATCACTCATCAATTTTGTTCCACTCATCACTGAATTTTCGTGTACATTTTGAAGAAGTATCTTCTTTCTGTTTCTTTATGCCATGTTCATTTTCACATTCTGAGTCAATATAATGCTGATGTTTCCCTTAGAAATAAGTCTAAATATTCACTTGAGCTATTGTATTTACATGTAACACTTAAATTTGACAGTCAAACTTGATATAACATGATGTCGCACAATCAACAATAGAATGATGTACACAGTGTAACAGTAACATTAGAAATGATAAAAATAGGAAATAATTTCTTTTATACCAGAAGCATGACCAATTAACAGAGAATGAATTGAAATCATTAATTACACACAAATATTTGAGGATAGTATAACATCATCAAAACAAAACCGTGGTACTTACTCCAATCAATTCACTTTGATTTTCATCAACCATTTGTAATTTTTCTAGTCCTCACAGCCGATTCGCCATCTTACTTTATAAAAAGGTGCTAAATTCCAATTATCTCAATTAGTGTCACTCAAACAATCCATTTATCTTCTCAAAACAAAAGATCAAACTTGACATCTCTGTCAATTATCAAACAATCACACATGGCTTAACAACTTCTCTTGAGAACAATGCTAATTGTTTAGCAGGTCAGGCAGGTGCATAGCTATGGTCATTCAAACAGCAAGAATGTCAAAGGTTATTATAAAGTACTGATTAAAAGTGTTTGACGCTTGAGGCAAAATTTCCAAGAGTCAAACTGATGCATAGAGTAGAATGCACATGTGTCAGTTTTGGTCAAAAATGAAATTTACATATCTAAACCCAGGAGTACGGGTCAAGGATAAACCCCACTATATATGTGTGAAAGCTAAGTGGGATATACTTTTCCCACACGAATGCATTTTATGACACTACAGATGACATCATTATGCTTTTGATGTCATGAACATCTGCGATGTTTCTTGTAGTTTTACTTTGGAAAAGATTTTGTGGGCTTATACACAGTAATTCTTGTTTATAATAAATTCTTTGCTGTAAACTATATTTTTTATGGTTGATTTGAGGAACCAAAACCTTTTTGGAAAATACTATGTGTTCCTATTGCTGGTTTCATATCAATGAGACACCGTCTTGTTCTTTAGACCATTTTTTTCCATTTAGAAATGATAGAAAAATAATTCAATATGGTGTGGGATATGCAAATGAGTATTAAAAAATTAATCAAATTTCCACAGGTTGAAGACCTTAGAATCTTATAAAATACTCAAAGAAAAGTGTATGCTGGTGAGAGAATTTTTTTTCTGTGGGACACAATTGAAATCTCATCTGTTTTACTCAACAGAAAGCCTGTGTATCTGATTTATGAAAGGTCATAAATCACTAACAATTTCACAAAGTCTCCTTTACTCTTTGTTGACTTTATCATTTTTTTTCACTGGACTGTTACTCTGTTACTGTGATTATTAAAACTGTACAGTCATTTTTCTTTTTCACTGCTTAATAGGAGACAGAAGTCGTAACCAAGTTACTTTATGTTCATTCTCTCCCAGAGTTTGTAGCACTTAGTTAACAAGTGACATTATATCAAAGATGCCATAATGTAATGATGATATAATTTTGAGCTTCACAATAAGAATGGATTTTTACATTAGCAGACTTCCTTAATGAGGAAGGCATTAATGAGAAAAGAATTAATATGATTCATCAAAGTTTGAATTCATTCATGTGCAGTGGAACTTGTCTATAAAGGACACTCCAGGGACCACACAAGTTTGTCCATTATGGACTGGTGTCCTTTATATAGAAGTTTAATTTATTAAAATGAAGACTAGGGTTCAGAAATGTCTGAATAGATATCTATCATTTGGAGGGGTCTGCTAAGGCAGGTTTTACTGTATGTAGTAATATGTATCTGTATTTACAGTTAGATCAGGTATTTGACTGTATAGAGAGAAACCTGAGGTTGCTAGGTGCCACAGCAGTGGAAGACAAGTTGCAAGATGATGTGCCAAAGACAATATCCTCTCTTAGGGCAGCTGGGATCAAGGTGTGTACACAGTTGTCTCCCTTTGGTTACAAGAAGCCATTTCACATGCATAGAAAGAATTTGTATGTGTAGAGTGCCTGAAAATTTAAAAGAGAGAGAAATGCACTAGGCAGAGATATAGAAACAGGCAACTAGATAATCTTTCTCTGACAGTTCAAAAACATAGCTGCTAAATATTGTAATTTATTTTTACCTAGATGTTATTGAAATGAAAATGTGTACTAAATGTGATTCCACTATTTCATAAGTTATTTAGCAGAAATAAGATATCAGTTTCTCAGAACTAATGTCAGTATTTCCCCAGTTAAATGAATATTATTTTATAAATATTTTTGGTTATTTCTTAAGGTCTGGGTGTTGACAGGGGATAAGGAGGAGACTGCAGTCAACATCAGTTTTTCTGCAGGACATTTCCAGAGCGGCATGGAGGAAATGCGGCTTACCAAGATAGAAACCTCCATCCAGTGTGCTGAAGCAATCAGCAGCTTTATGAACAGGTAATTAAATATTCGTGTAATGCTGAAGGAAATGTTAAAATATAATACTGAAAGGAATGCCAGGAAAAGTTTGATTGGATGGCTCTCATAACATTAGTCACATAGCGTAACAATAGTGCTATGACATTAGTCACTTAGTGTAACAATAGTGCTATGCCAGTAGTTGCATAGTGTAACAATAGTGCTATGCCAGTAGTTGCATAGTGTAACAATAGTGCTATGACATTAGTCACATAGTGTAACAATAGTGCTATGCCAGCAGTTGCATAGTGTAACAATAGTGCTATGACATTAGTCACATAGTGTAACAATAGTGCTATGACAGTAGTTGCATAGTGTAACAATAGTGCTATGCCAGTAGTTGCATAGTGTAATGATAGTGCTATGCCAATAGTTGCATAGTGTAACAATAGTGCTATGCCAGTAGTTGCATAGTGTAACAATAGTGCTATGCCAGTTGCTGTCAAAACATGGGAGCTCCCAACACATACCATAAAATGCTATGTATAATACATGGACATATATAATGCATGGGTATAGTTTGAGAGTAAAAGTGGTAAAAATCCATCTTGCTATGTATAGTGCACACCATAACATTAGACAACTAAAACCTTGTTTGCTTGTCTGCAGCTCTCTACAGCCAGAATAGGCATTACTCATTGTGGTGTGAGACCAACTAACCATGATAGTGTATTGTATAAGTACATTGTTGTTCAGACTGCATGCTGACATAGGCACTTGTAACAACATAGTGTTATTTTGTACACTACTACACAAGTGCCTGTGGACGATGTATATTTTTCCCCTGAGGCACCTTTTCCCAGCCTATGTTATGTGACAGTATTTCATCAAATCAAATGAAATGTATTTAGTTTCCAACATGTTTGGTTATTTAAAAGTGTTTGTTTCCTTTTGTTCAATATAGTAATTACTTGGTATTTGTCCAATACATTGATATGATTCCCTCCAAGGAACCTCACCTGTAGCCATACCTAGATAACATGATGATTAGAATACTATATACCTAAAGTATTTTCATTGCCTGTAAACATAAACAGATTGAATTTTACTGGAACTTACAATACAAAGATGACTGTAAAAAATGTTTTTAACAAGGAAGCCTTTAAATTTGTTTGGTTTGTTGGTTTAAATGGCACTTTTAAAACATTAATCTCTATTTCACGCTGAGGAATCAGGAGCTAAGTGCCTTTACCAAGGACACACCGAGGCAGCCAACTCGGGCTGGACTGGGTGGATATTGAACTTATGACCCTTGGATTATGAGTCTGATACTCTACTAACTGAGATACCATGGCTCCCTTAGCAGCTTTGAAGGAGATAGTCAAATTGAAAACAGTGTACATGCACATAGAATATGGTTCAAGTTGACAACAATGTACATGTGAACTGTCGATGTAGTTGTCAACAATGTACATGTGAACTGTCAATGTAGTTGTCAACAATGTACATGTGAACTGTCGATGTAGTTGTCAACAATGTACATGTGAACTGTTGATATAGTTTGCGTATTTGGACTTTTTATCACCTACACGCTAGGAATAGGGAAAGTCTTCTTTGTTAATTTGTCTTTTTTTGTAGCTCATCATTACATTTTTCTGTCTTCAGGTCATTTGTTTATACAAATTACATGTATTGTTGTTTGATTGTAACTTTATGTTGCTGTCTCCAGTCAGAATTTATTTTGACAGCTGTTTCATTAAATATACTAATTTACAAAATATTTTTTGAAACTTGTGACCTATAAACATTTAAGAAAGCCAGTTTGTGATAGCTTTGTATTCATATAGCAGAAAAGTATTTATGTCTTATTTGCAAGCATTTTAACCAGTGGTCAGAACATTTTGTTAATATCTGTTCCAGATTATAATGCATTTGTCTACATTTTTTGTGAACTTTTTTAAAATAGATATGTGCATCATATTTTGATTTTTGTTGTAAAATCGGTGTATATTTCATGTACATTGAAGAGTATGCTTTTATGTTGAGTGCCAAATGCTCTTTGCATATCAGTTGGAATATCTTGAAAAGTTTCCATTGCACCCATGTTATGAATTTTGAGTTACGTATTATTTTTTGTCAAATCTGCCCTTGATTCCTTGTATGCAGTATATTATAAAGAATTAAAGGTTTAAGCCATACATTCTTTCTTGTACATTCACACTGACATAGCCTTCATCAATTAAAACTATTTTACATTTTGTGAAATGTTTGAAAGTATCATGATGCAGACTTTATTGAATTTGTTTGCATAATATCATAATTAGAATGAATAGCATGGACTCAGATCTGTTGGCACATCATGTGACATCTGATCTGCTAGCATGTGACATCAGATCTGCTGGCATGTGACATCAGACCTGGGTACTGTTTGCAGATAAATATGATCTGTAATGTGAATGGTTCACATGAGACTGTGACTGAACAAAAATGAATTTGGTAAATGTGCATGTGCCATGTAAACAAATTCTCTAAATTTTATAAGTTTTTAAAGACTTTTTGGACTGAGGACTTTTTGGGTACAGTTGGGGTGTATACGTTTTAGGAATGCAAATCTAGTTCAATTAGGGGACTCTGATGAGATCATTTGGTTGCATGTATATTTATCAATTGTCACATTTTGTTTTTTAGAATCGAGCAGGGCAGTACAACTCGTGTTCCATTTGCCCTGGTGGTGGATGGCAGCAGTTTGACCTTTGCTCTTTCAGAACATGCCTCTATCTTTCGAGACCTCTGCAGGAAATGTGTTGCTGTCCTCTGTTGTAGAATGTCACCATTACAAAAGGCTGAGGTGGGTAACAACATCATGAAAAATCTTTGTGAACAATGTGTTTTGTAACTGAACTTTATTTCTTGTACTTATTCATATTAAATACTCTAACTTCATCCCACGGGTGTAATGTAGAAGGTAACCGAACAATATTTTCCTGTATATGTCATTGTTAAGTGTATATGTCGTCAATAAGGAATCATGACATTATGGCATCATTCAACTTTTTAGCTCTACTTTTTATAGACCAGAAGAGCTAATGGGATGTTTTTTCATCCTTTTTCCATTAGCACAAGTTTGTTATTGTTACTCCTCCTAAACTACATGGAGGATTGCCATGAAACTTTGCACACACATTCATCCCAGTGGTCATCTTGAAAATTTTGTTATTACTACTCCTCCTGAATGGAAAGTTATATCAGTATGGGGTTTTCACAGAAAGACTTCTTATGATGTCTAGTTGGTTGTAAATGAAAATGGTGCTGATCTGATCGCCAATATGGCCACCAGAGCAGCCATCTTGAAAATCTTGTCGCTACTTATCCTGAACAGAAAGTCATATTGACATGGGATTTTTCATCAGAAGACTTCTTATGATGTCTAGTTGGTCCTAAATGAAAATGGTGCCACTCACACATGCAATATGTCTGCACTGCTGTCATCTTGAGAATCTTGTTATCACTACTTCTCCTGAATGGATGGTTGTATCAACATGGGTTTTTTATTAAAAGACTTTTTATGAAAATGGTGCCACTCAGACATCCAATATGGTCACCACAGACAGCCAGCATGGGGTTTTTTCCAGAAGACTTCATAAAATGTCTTGTTGGTCCTAAATTAAAATGGCACTGATATTAATGTCCAATGTGGCCACCATGGTGGCCATCTTGAAAATCTTGTTATAGATACTCTTAAATGGAGAGCATTTTGACATGGGGTTTTTATCTTTTGGTGTCTAGTTGGTCCCAAATGAAAGCAATGCAAATTGACCCTCAATATGGCCACTATGGTGGATATCTTGAAAATATTGTTATCTCTACTCCTCACAAATGGATGATTATATCAACATGGGGTTTTCATCAGTAGGTGTCTTATGATACCTAGTTGGTTCTAAATGAAAATGGTGCCAACTGTACATCCAATATGGCTGTCATGATGGCTTTCTTGAAAATCTTCTTGTTGCTACTCCCCTTGAATGGATGGCTATATTGACATGGGGTTTTCACCAAAAGACTTCTAATGATGGTCCTAGATGAAAATGGTGCCAATCTGACATCCAATATGCCCTCCACAGCAGCTGGTTTGAAAATCTTGTTATCGCTGAAGAATATTAGAGACGTTTTCAACACAAAGCAATTAAAAGGAAGAAATGGTCTTATCTTAGATTCCTGGAAATTCTTTTTTGCCCAGTAGAGCATTGGTCCCTTCAGGGGACTCTTCTTACATTATGGCATCCTCCTCCTTTTTACATTATGACACCATCCAGCTTGCCAGAAAAATTACAGATATTTTTTAAAATGTATACTTTTTGTTCCTTGCTTAACTTTATTCAAACTTTAATTACTGATGCGCATGGATATCATAATTTCATTCCTGACACATGTGAATATATATCATATATACTCGCTTATAAGTCGAGTCCAGCTGCAAACTTATCAGACACTGATGTGCCACTGCATAATGCAGCAGCAGATCAGTGTCTATGAAGTTTGTTAGGAGTAAGAAGTCTTTCAGTGAAAACCCCATATTGATATGACTTTCCATTCAGGAGGACTAATCAGTAGAACAAACAACATAGACCCTGATCTGCTGGTGCATTATCTGATGGCAGATCAGGGTCTATGTTGTTTGCATTTGGGCCCGACTTATAAGTGAGTATATGCAGTACTCATGCATCAGGAATCAAATTATGAATAAAGTTGAGGAAAGAATAAAAAGAATATATTTTTTATTATATTTGCAAGTTTTTTGTTTACGGTAATGTTCGGAGATTTGGTAACTGATGCTAATTATAACGTAGAGCACATTATAAACAAGGTATTGTATTTGAACTGTCTGATTATCTCAGGCAGTTTTATTGTTTTGGCACAGCTCACTCGAAAACTTGTAGGTCACATCTCAGAACAACTCAGCCACACATGATATCAACCAGCACACATACAATAACCTATAATTATAAAATGCTGACCAAAGTGTGAACAGCATAGACCCTGGTCTGTCAATGCGAAGAGTTCCAGCAGAACAGGGTCAAGGCTGTTAGCCAGAAGTTGTAGAACTAACAATGTAGACCATGATCTGAGTCTGCTCTGTTCACAGTTGGGTGTTCATAATGGAGAAGCAAACACAGTATATCATTTTAACTGGGATTGATTTATAATTTTATGCTATCAAAGGTTTAGATGATGGCATTATTTCTTCCACCTTTGAGATAGAAGCAAGCAGAGTAATGAGAGAAATTACTGTTTTATGCTCAAAGTGTTTGGTAGGCTTTGACATTTTGGTTCTTATTTATCTGTCTTATAAATCAAGTCCAGATGTAAAGATTTGGGGTCTAGGTGTGATAATATAGACTCCATGAGTGGGTTGTATTATAACACATTTGGGACAATCAGACTTTAAAGATAATTGTATTTTTTCAAGTTTTACCAATTAATATGAAGCAGAAAAATTCTGCTATCCACCTATGTGTCCATTGCCACCTCCCATAATAGTCACCTCTCTTAAAGAAACGACTTCTTATAACTACTCAGTGTCTGATTTTTCCTGTATATTGAATCTGTTCTCAGCATCAACCTCTCTTAACGAGTGAGAGTTTATCCATGCCATCACTGGCTGCTTAAGAGAGATTGCAGTGTATTTCAAGTTGAATTGCAGTGAAATTATAATTTAACCTATTTCTAGTAACACAACTTGCCACGTCATAACTTCCAGTTTAGATGTGCAAAAGTTAATAGCAGTAGAAATTTCATCATTTACTAGAATGAAATTTTTTTCTCACCTGTCAATGAGAAGACCTATACATCACTTTTCCAATGATAAGGACAATGTCAATAATGTTATTTTTTCAATGGCAATGGCAGCAACAATGGCAATAATGTAATAATGTTACTTTTCCAGTGGCAATGGCAATAATTTTTAGGTGCTGTTTTAAAGTTTTGAAAGTCACATATCTTTCTACACAAGTTGTTTTGTCATCTGATGCTTGGGTAAAATATTACTTTGTATCTGAAGTTTTTACCTGGGCATGCTAGGAATTTCTGTCCCACCTGTGGGAGCAGAAAACTATGTCATAATAACATTGTTCACAAGAGAGACACCATGTTCTTTGGAATACATTTTTGTGATTTCAGGTTGTGAAGCTTATCAAGACATCTAAAGACAGATCTGTGACAGCTATACTTTTGTGCAATTTCAGGTTGTGTACCTTATCAAGATGTCTAAAGAGATACCTGTGACAGCTATACTTTTTTGCGATTTCAGGTTGTAAAGCTTATCAAGACGTCTATAGACAGACCTGTGACTGCGATACTTTTGTGTGATTTCAGGTTGTAAAGCTTATCAAGACATCTAAAGACAGACCTGTGACAGCTATACTTTTTTGTGATTTCAGGTTGTGAAGCTTATCAAGATGTCTAAAGACAGACCTGTGACAGCTGCAATTGGAGATGGTGCCAATGATGTCAGCATGATACAAGAGGCTGATGTGGGATTAGGTCAGTTTTTGGCCTGCCTTAATCTTACCTTGATTGATTGTTCTGTCTTCATAGGCTTATATGATAACAATAATGAAACGTTTATTGGCATTGCATCACAAACTGTTGGCCAATTTCATGCTTGCATTTTAATTGAGATGTCAGCTGATAATTCAGTCTTGTAATGTAGTAGATATAAAGGATTTCATCAATTAAAAGAAATTCTGCTTTTGTAATGCTTTTAATCAGTAGGTACTTATAAAATCATGTCCACCCCAAAAAATAAGTGACCAGGCTACTGGAAAAAGAGCGTATAACCAGGCAATAATTGGCACAGTCATGGATAGACTTTTGTCACCTTGCCTGTGTCAGCTTTCTTTGCTATATAATAGAAACCCAAAACTAGACCACATTTAGAAAGGAGAAGTGAAACAGAAATGATGTACTCCATATATTTTGACCCTTTATAATACTTGGTAGTGGAATACAGAATGTTTTCAAACATAATTTAGCATATCTTAGATATTATTAAATATTATCTGTTTTATCCAGCTCCAAAAAGTAAAAATATGGAGGCTTGAATCTGTACAACCTTTTAAGTCATAATATGATTCAGAATTCTATTTCTGGTAATCACATTTCTGCTAAAGCTAAACATTTGTAAGTGAAGGGTCCTTTTTTATCAAGCAAAATGGGTAGTGCTGGAGATTTTATGGAATTATCTTAAAAAGCAACGAAAGTATTTCCTTTAAAAATGTTCACCCATTTTACAGTCTTAGACTTAGTTCAAATTTTTTTAGGCCAGGTATCATTCCCAAGAGTTGAATGCTCAGTAGCTGATATATTTTCTACTTCATAGGAATGATGGGGAAGGAAGGCAGACAAGCTGTACGCAACAGTGATTATGCATTTGCTCGTTTCAAGTTCCTGCGCAGAGCTTTGCTGATGCATGGTCATTTCTACTACATCAGACTTAGCAATCTGGTCCTGTATTTCTTCTACAAGGTATTAATCATAAATATGAAGTTGTCAGATTTTTCTGGGGGTATTTTTTGTTTAATAATCTGCATCGTTCATTGACCTTGGGGTTTGTTATATCTGCACTTTTTTGGGATATTGTGACTGGTCATATCAGTCTGTGCATCAATATGTTTGTCCTTTACTGTTTTACTTATGACCTAAACTTCATCTATACCAATTTTATATTTGTTTTGATTCTATAGGAGGTTGAATAGATGACAGTGAAGGTTTTAAATCCTAAATGCAGCTATGGGAGGAGGTCAAAACAAAAAAAGTGCAGATATTTGTGATGGCTTCCATCTCAAGTTGAGTGCCCATAATTTTAGAACTCACAAAACCCACATTTCAGGTGCTTTGTAGGTTGCAATTCTGCCTTTCATTTTTAAGCATGTTTTGCTGTCATAGAAATTTGATCTTTTTATTGATGTATGTTGATAGACTGCTTGTAAAAAATTTTGATCGAGCTTTTGAAAAATGCTTTTCAGATATTTTGATAGCTAGATATGGATTCAACTGATTCAGCAATGGTATATTTTGCAAGAGGTCGACATTCAGGTTAGTTCAAGGCTAGCAAAATGCATCCAGAACAATACAAAATAATTTATTTGCTTTTAAAAATAATTGGACAAAATTATCTGCAGGTAAGTTTGTTTTAGATGAGTACATTAAAATGTATCTTATTGCAGATTTTGTTTCAATATTGGAACAAATTTAATCTCGTGATGCTGGACTGTTGGGCTGGAATTTAGTCCAAGCAATAAGGAACACTCTTATCTATTATCAGTTTACACTGACAGCTTAGATTGAGGAATAGCTACTACAGCAGCAGAGATATTTATTAAAAAGTTTAGAGAAAATCCTGCATTTTGAATAATATTTATGAAATTCTGGAAAATAAATTTTGTATGGAATA
Source organism: Margaritifera margaritifera (assembly GCA_029931535.1). Classification (NCBI taxonomy): domain Eukaryota; kingdom Metazoa; phylum Mollusca; class Bivalvia; order Unionida; family Margaritiferidae; genus Margaritifera; species Margaritifera margaritifera. Next base: position 742,102 of record JAQPZY010001494.1, read on the forward strand.
ACAATTTGGAAAGGGTTTTTCATGTGGACACAGGTGAAGAGAAAAGTACCTCAACACCAATATCTTAGATCAGTACAAAGAATATAATTTCTCAGTTTAAAAATACAGAATGTAAATAAGAAAAGAACCGGTCAGTTAGACTGTAAACAGGTGATAAATGGTGTCAGAGATTAAGAGAAAGAAAGTGCAGATTATTTGTGAGGAAAACTAATGTTCATGGTTATTGTTTTGCCAAAATGTTGAAGGAATTCAAAGCACTGGAATTGAAGGAGTGGATACACCATATTCTAATTGGACCTTAATTGTTACTGTGTACGGTATATGGTTCATAGGAAAATGCAATATGCTAGTATAGAAGTTTGTTACTTTTAAGGAATTTATTATCCATTCGGGGCAGACTGCTTACATTCTGAAAAATTGATGCTAGAATTCCTGATAAGCATGATCATGGGTTGGCATGTCTGCAGCTGATAAACTTGGATCCAATGTTGAGAAGAGTCAGTTTTTGTTCTGCAAAACTTTGATAATCGATTTTCAGGATCATTGTATACTTGTATAAAAAGTTTAGTCATTTGCTTGAGGGATCATTGTGCTGAATAGATACAAACATGGACTCGAAAGTCCCACTAATTTAAAAGTATTTTACCAGTTTTATAAATCTTTGCGGATGAGAAGTAAAAAACCCCACCCCACCAGTTAAACCATTAAGCAGGATTTTATCCAGTTGATCATCATAAAAGATTTATGCAGTGAACTTCACAACCCCTGATATCATTGACCTTTAAGTTTCTTTGTAGTTGTTTTGTAAGAATATTCCTCTAAATATTTTAGTCCATGATGATGGCATTCAAATAGCGTGTTAAGGTTGATGTTTCATTTATGCATTGTTAAGCTTTTTGTTCTGTTTATTTGAGGATTTTTATAGATTTGTGTTTGTGTGTGTGTGTGTATGTCAATAAGTCAGGTTTTTGCTCATTTATAATTGTTTTCATTTATTTTTTCTTACAGAATGTTGCTTTCATCACATCACAGTTGTTTTATCAGTTCTTTGTTTCTTTTTCACAACAAGTAAGTGAATAAGTATCTATTATTTTAGTATTTACATGCAAAATCAATAAGATACTTTTTTTTACCACAAAATTATGTGGCTTTTATGTATTTTACATCAGAATGGTACAGCTTGATTTAAATTGTAACTTAATAATTACAAGATATTTTTTAAATGAAGAAAGTTGGTGATAAGATGTCAACATTTGCATGTGATACGAGTCAGCAGATTGCCATAGAAAAGAATTAAAAGTTTCGATACAGTTAGATTTCAAAAGATATAAAAATATTACCTTTTATGTTGAAGCTTCCAAAAATAGAATATTCTAAGGTCCAGAAAGGATAAGGTCCTTATAAATCCTGTATCAAGTCTTTTGTTGCTTGCAGAATAAAAAAAAGCTCTTTAACATAGATTGCAATATCTGCCATGTATATCAGTATCAGAATTCCTTGACACATGAAATATTTAAGATTACCTGAATTTTGTTGATGCTATATACTAGCTTAGGAATTTTGTAGTATAAAGGTCAGACATTGGACCAAAAGACTAGCCTGACATTTTTGTCACATTACAAAGCATTCATGGTTTCTAGTATCCTAATGGCACACCATAAATAATGTACATCACATTGCATTCACATCTACTGGTGTCCAAATGGCACCCTATAAAATATTTCACATAGCATTTACATCTACGAGTGTCCTAATGGCACACCATAAATGATGTATGTCACATGGCATTCAGTTTGACTAGTGTCCTAATGGCACACCATAAATAATGTATGTCACATGGCATTCAGTTCAACTAGTGTCCTAATGGCACACCATAAATAATGTATGTCACATGGCATTCAGTTTGACTAGTGTCCTAATGGCACACCATAAATAATGTATGTCACATGGCATTCAGTTCGACTAGTGTCCTAATGGCACACCATAAATAATGTATGTCACATGGCATTCAGTTCGACTAGTGTCCTAAAGACACACCATAAATAATGTATGTCACATGGCATTCAGTTCGACTAGTGTCCTAATGGCACACCATAAATAATGTATGTCACCTGGCATTCAGTTCGACTAGTGTCCAATGGCACGCCATAAATAATGTATGTCACATAGCATTTACATTCACTAGACTTAATGTTCTAATTGCACACCATAAATAGTGTATGTCACATAGCATTCACATCCACTAGACTTATTGTTCTAATTAAATAATGTATGTCACATAGCATTCACATCCACAAGACTTAATGTTCTAATTAAATAATGTATGTCACATAGCATTCACATCCACTACACTTAATGTTCTAATTAAATAATGTATGTCACACAGCATTCAGACCTGCTAGTATCCTAATGGCAACATAACTATTTTATTTCACACTGTGACGTAAGATTTAAGCAGCATCACTTTTAAACATCTTTGAGTAATGCAAAGTCTTTGCAGCTATGTGATAAATAGAATCTCAGACTTGTGTACATTAGATATAAATATATGAATCACATTGAATAATACAATATGCAATTTGCTTCATGCAGCTTGTGTCATTATTCATTTTTGTTGAACCCACCTCGACATAGTGTTCACTTTAGTGACTGTGTGCATGTTCATCAGTATGTCTGTATGTCCACACCCTAGATTAAGGTAAAAGTTACAGTCTGTCTTTTTATTAAGCGTGATGTTAAAGTTTCTTCTTCAGATGAGTTACCTGATCATAATACATTTATTTTTAGGAGTTCATCCACCACCTTGCAAAAAACAGCCCTTCCAAGCTAGAAAATATGTTTGCCATGTCTTTTGGGTTGCTGTATCAACAGAAACACTTAACAGTTGTCTGTCAAGGTGTAAATAGACAAGAGTGGTCTCCCCATGGATAGAGGGATTGACGTAAATCCTGACAATTTTTCAGTTACTACTTACGCTCACACTTCCACTTCAGGCCTCACAACAACCAAATTCACTTGTGCCTTTTCATAAGTTTAGCAATTCTTCTGAGTTTTCTCACACCAGGGAATTGTATACTCATTCTATATTTATGTGTATTTGTCACTCTATCTTCATCATAGATTGAATATTTCACTCTTCATTTATCTCTGTAATACGATAAGCATGTCAGCATCATTATTATTGCCCATCCTAAGGAGGACTATAGCACTTTCCATTCAACTCAGTACTTGACCATCGTTTAGAATTCTGTCAAGTACTTGCTCTGTCATTACATGTTGTAAGGTCAGGCATGTAATTTTCATAGGCATTTTTCATTATTTTTAGCATCCACTTTGCAGTAAGTTTAGTGTGATGCTTTACTGATTTCAGCTGTGTATGTCATTGCTTTGCTTTCTATTTACAGGTGTCAACACAAAGGGCGGGAGTAAGGGTGTGGGGTGCCAACACTTCCAGCTGGAGGAAAACATTCATTATATCTGAGTGTATAAATTGAATGGGATGCAATTCAGAGTATACTTGCAACATGTGCTCGTGCTGGTTAGAGGATGTATGGGTGGCTGTCTTTGCCAAACAAATAACTCGGGTGAATGAGAGAGCTAAGAAGCGAACAATTAGGCATGCAGATACCAAAAGTATTGCCACTGAAGCTGCCTTAATCCACAACTTCTTCTTAGCTGAATCCCTGAAGGCTGGAAGTTCGCCTGTTCAAAAGAAGATTCAGCAATCTAAGCCATCATGAACTCTCGCACAGCCCCAGCCTCACTGTTGCCATCATCACTGCAAACTGAATTGATTTGCTCTGCTTTACTTTTTTGGCCATTACTGACTTGATTCAGTGAACCAGTGGCAGATATACCAGCCACCCATGTACACACTAGTACTTGCTATGGTGATCTTTCCCGAGATAGCCAGTACTGGACTTTGGCACCAGATTTTAACTGACTACAGACCACACCATCTTCGACATAGCCTCATCTTACACCATTGATTTATGGTACTGGGTATGGTGATCTTTTTTTCCCAGTATACCCAGCTTCACGACACAGTTGGTGCTGACATCTGGATGTACCCATTCTAGTACTATTGCAGCCTTGTACCGGACAGATCCATCACTGGTCCTGGTCCATTGTGACCCGGTACCAACTATGGTGACCCACCATTCATGGTCAAACAGTACCAGTCCTGGACCATCAATGATATTAACATGGAACACCTAGAGATAACCATGTCACAACATGGCCAGACTCCAATCGTTGTTCACCTTCCATCTCAACCTCTTTTGGCAGCTTAGTTGTCACATGCATTGCATGAGGCATCTCTATTGTCCCACTCTTCCATGTCTGAAGATTCATTCTCACAAGTGTCGTTTTCTTTTCTTGACTTGATGATGTCAAGAGATAACTCAGCCTTCCGCGCATCAGTTGAAGAGGTGTTCCAGCTTTTGCCACCAGAGTTTTGTCCACCTCCACCTGCTCCGCTTATAAACTTCCCACATCTGTGTATCTATTAGTCAAAAAAGACCAGCCATCGTTCATGTAACTACCCCAGTTTGGTCAAGTTGCTGGTATTCTGTATTGTTTTGAGAGGCAGCTATAGGACCAAAGTGTCGGCAGGCCTTTCTTTTTATATCAATTACTTCCATAAAATTTCAACCTGTCTTTCTAGAAGACACTTGCCCGTTTTTCACTCTGAAGTCCAAGCTGTTATCAGAGATGCTGCAAGCCTTTGAATATCAACATCTTCTTCTGTATGTATGGACTTGAAGTCCTTCCATGACACCCAACAACTGTTTCAAAATGTTGTAGTGATAGGATCCATGGTCATTTCAATGGCTATTCATCAACAGTCTGAACACAGCAAAGGCCTTTCTGTCAAGAACCCTGCTGGTCACACTTGGAAGTCAATCTCTCATATAACATATGTGTGCTTAATGGAGCAGCTCAACATACATTGTCCTAAGTTGCTCTCCATTTCTAAAATATCACCACAGAGCCGTTCTCAGGTTGAAGCCGCTTTCTTCCAACCACCTCTTTCATGGCCAGATAGAAGAGGTTACTAAGCAGGCCACTAAAGAGGCAAACCTTGCACCTTGCACCTTGCACAGGACCAGCATCCTAGAGGCTAGCCCTTGTTTCCAAAGAGATATCAGAACAACAGGAAAGCTCTGAACACACCCTCAAGACACAACAAGACATGGAGAGACAAGGATCACTTTTGATCCAGTTTCTTTACATGACAGCCATCATCTTGCAGGAAATGATGTCATGCGCAATTATGCACTTTTCAGACATCTCAGCAAGGGGAATACTCTGACACATTGCAACAGAATTGGAGAGATTCTGCCCTGATGACCTGTGGGTCTTGGAAATCAGCTCAGAGGGCCTTTAGATGATGTTCAGCACCCATTCCCCATTGTCAAGGACTATCTTTGCTACAGACATCCCAAGAGACCAATTCAAAGCAAGAAATGAACAATCTTCTCACAGAAAGGGTGGTATTTACTACGTAAATTCACCAGGATTTTTACTCCCAACTGTTCTTAGTTCCCAAGGCCAGTGGCAAGCTTTGTCCAGTCATAGCTCTCTCAACCAGTTAATAGAGTTCCAATGTTTCAGAATGGAGACACTGACACTGGTTCTCAGCACCATTGAGGAGGGAGACTTCACAGTCAGCCTAGATCTGCAAGATGCATACCTTCATATTCCCATCCACAAATCTTTTCGGAAATTCCTGAGGTTCATCCCATCCCTACATTTCACCTGCACTTGGCAGTTCAAACCCCATTTCAGCCAAGTCTGTCTCCGTCAGGAATGTGCCTTGAAAATCATCTTGGTAAATATCTTCCATTTGCTCAGAGAAATAAATTTCAGCCTGGGAATGTCCTTGTCTCTTGGGTCTCCTCAGTGCCGCAGTAGATGTTTTTGTCCTCGGTCTCCTGATCATGAAACCGCTGCCGATGATTATTTTATCCTAGTGGCAGCCAAAACTTTGTCCACTCAAACAAGTGATCACAGTTTCAGGATACAAGAGGTCCCATCTCGGCAAACGTGAGAACCTCACTTGGCTTACAGTGGGCATCCCATTGCAGAATCATCAGCCAGATCAGCACAGAAAGCTGGTGTGCCCACCTCCTGCCATCCTTTCAATACATCAGTGTGGTTTGGCCCCTTCAGGTGCACTCATTATATATCAGTCTTCTGGAGAAGAAATCCTTAGTGAATGCACAGAAAGCTGGGGTGCCCACCTCCTGCCATCCTTTCAATAAGTCAGTGTGGTTTGGCCCCTTCATGTGCACTTATTACATATCAGTCTTCTCGAGATGAAATCCATAGTGAATGCCTTTCAGTCATGGCAGGAGATGTTGTCAGTTGAATCAGAAAGCAGAGGGGAAACGAGTCCAGGCCTCTACCTTCTGGTTTTGGAATTTTATCAGATGGTCTCATCATCGACAGATCCACATCCTATCCTGGGCAGGTCCAATGCCCTAGTGGATTCACTATCCTGATGGAATCAGCCAATTCATACCAAATAGTCCATTCACACCTTGTTCTTCAGTCTAGTCTGCCCCTGTTGGGGATGATCCCTTGTGGACCTGTTTGTGATGAGGTGGAATGCAAAGCTCCAATCCTTTGTCTTGCCAGTCCCGGATCTGAAAGCCAGGGCAGTCTACACTCTTTCCCTGAAATGGAATGGGCTCGATGCATATGCTTTTCCCCCAACCCTTCTGATTCACAAAATCTCACAAAAAGTGAGGGAATCGGAGTGCCGTCTAATCCTGATTGCTTCTTTCAAGTGGAAAAAATCATGGATCAGTTATATATTGAACTCCTGCTAATGGGGAATCAGTCCTTTGTCTTGAAACCCCTGTGTTTCTTGGACCCTTCGCTATCCAAACTCAGAGGTGCTGAACATGCATGTCTGACTCACATCAAACAAACCCTCAGAAGGAAACAGTTGTCAGAACAAGTGGTGGATAGACATGCTTGGGCAAGAAGGCTTGCCATTTTCAAATTGTATCAGTGGAAAAGTTCTTCCAGAGCCGCATGCACAGACACATTTCTCCTTTAAAATCCTCAGCACCACAGTTAGCTAGCTTCCTCCTTTGGCTCTCCAAGAAGATAGCTCCCATCACAGTCAAGGGCTTCAATTAAACAATTTCAGACATGTTTCGACATCATGGAAGGGAGACTATAGGCCAGAACAATGACCTCTCCAACCTTCTTGTGAACTTTGATTTGTCTTGACTGAAGTTTTTGGCCCTGTGTCTTAAATAGAATCTTCCATGGGTTCTGACATGGTTGAATAAGGCACCTTTTGATTCACTCTCTGGAGCCTCCTTGACTTACACTCATACAAAACCTGCTTCCTAGTTGTTCTAGTTATAGCAGGCAGGAGATACATGCTTTGTCGGTCGATCTTAACTTTCTGCAGTTCCGCCATGATGGTTTGGTTTCACTCATGATGGCCCCAGCTTTCATTGCCAAGAACATTCTTCTACTTATGGGAGATCAAACCTTTGTCTTGAAAGCCCTGTTTTCTTTGTACCCTTCACCCCAAGGGTGTTTACATGACAGCATAATGGCTCTGAAGTGGTATCTAAGATGAACTAAGCTGATCAGAAGAGGGAGACCTCGCTAGTTCACCACTCAAAGAAGGAAAGGACAATATTTCAGCTCAAGGTCTGTTATCCTGGATACATTGGGTTATCCTCTCAGCTTATAAGGAACTAACCCAATACCAGATGAGGTTAAGATGGTTGCCACTAGCATTGCATTTGAGTTCAACTGCTCGCTGACATCCTCCAAGCCATGGGATGGAGGTCAGAGATGATATTCTCTATTTTTTACCTCAGAGACCTTTGGAGGTCCGAGATGATATTCTCTATTTTTTACCTCATAGACTTTTGGAGGTCAGAGATGATATTCTCTAGTTTTTACCTCAGAGACCTTTGATCTCAAAGGGTTCAGTTTGACCTGGTGGGACCTATATCAGCAGCACAACAGGCTACCTTTGGTAGTTGTTAAGCAGCTTCATAATGTCATTTAGTTACTCTGCTTAAGTTGGATTTGCAGGAGTGAAAAGTATTTCTCCAAACTGCATCCATGCACAAGACCCATGTGCTAACCATAGCTCATATCTCACACAAATTAATGCTGCTTCACATGTATTAGGATACTAGAGAGAGGGCCAAGTCTTGGGTGAAGGGATACAACTCCTCCTCATACCTGCTCTCCTCATGTATCATGGTCAGGTAACATAATTGAAGTAGAAACCATCCCTGGAAGACTCTGCACATCTGCTTCAGTAGTAACTGACAAATTGATGGAACTTAGCAACAGATTTCCACCTTGACAAGCAGACGACCTTTTAGCACTTCTGTTGCTAATACGAGTTGAAAGATGTGTCAAACTTCATATTTTGCTTAGGAGGGCTGGATTTCCAAGGTAGTGGATGTACTCCTAATTTATTATGACTGGGTCAGTATTATTGAAGAAACATATTTTACTCTAAAAATTGTTTTCTTACTTTTTACCTAAATAAAAGATGGCTTCCACAAAAAGAGAGCCAGTTGTGTAAAGTTCATAACTTATGAATACTCGTGTAAGATCCTCTGTTTCAGTTTGTGGTACTGAGTATGAGGTCAAGCTTTTTGTGCAAGTCTTTAACACCGAGCTTGATAAAATTGATGTGTTAGATTCTATGTACACATAATTTATTCTTGTAAAATCCTAGCTCTGTTCTAAACTTTTGCTTTATGTGTCCATCCATCCACTAAATACAAAATTAAAAACTTTTAAGTTCAATAACTTTATAAGGACTCAATGTATTGAAACCAAATTTGTCTTGAACCAAGGTCTCTTCAATTATACCATGATATTCTGGGGGCATGAAAGACCTCTGAGTAGATGTCTAGTTTTTAAAAAAAGTCATTGCAGTGTTACTATGTATCATGCAGTGTTACTATGTATCATGCAGTGTTACTATGTATCATGCAGTGTTACTATGTATCATGGAGACCATCCTTCACCTTCCTTAATGTTTCCTTTCAGTCTGTGTATGACGGGTTTTACTTGATGTTCTACAATATTACCATGACCTCATTGCCAATTCTTATCTATGGCTTGTTTGAGCAGCATGCACAAAAGGAGCACCTGCTAGATAAACCTTATCTGTACAGGTATGTTTTGATCATCTTAGTGTCTTAGTCATATTTAATGAATATAAATAAAAATATCACTGAAAACACATAACACGAAATCTACATTTCATCCTTGTTCTTATTAGCAACTCTTTCATCATTATCTGCAGCATTAATGATTTGTCATCATAATTGTTATCTGTTATAATCATTGTTGTCATTATCACTACCATCATCATCATCTCTGCCACAACAACATCTTTATTAAATAGTTGTGTAAATATATTCAAGGCTATGTATTATTACACTAAAAATTTTGTTATCTATTATGTATTATTACACCAATTTTTTTATCTATTATATTATTACACCAAAAAAAAACTCTATTTTTCCTCTTTGCCCTTTATTTGGAAAATAAAATTGGTCATTCAGAGTTTTAAATAATGTCAGCAGTGAAAAATACAAACTGTAGAATAAGATAATGTTGGAAGGATATCATAGAAGGTAAAATGACCAGATATAAACTTAGAAATGTTAATAATTGTTACTCATTGATGTAATTTACAGGTTGTATCTGATTTTAAGTCTATGTAACCAGTATATAATGTGTTTTATACATTTCAGTCTATGTAACCAGTATATAATGTGTTTTTTACATTTCAATCTATGTAACCAGTATATAATGTGTTTTTTACATTTCAGTCTATGTAACTAATATACAATGTGTTTTTTACATTTCAGGAGAATAAGTAGAAACAATAACTTATCCATCACAAATTTTGTGATATGGTGCTGTATAGGTAATATTTTTTTTTTCTGCCCAAATATTTGACAAGGACCACCTTATTTTGTATTAGATGAACTAAGACCTTTTCTGTTTCTAATTATGCTTAACATTTCATAGTTTAATTTCATTTATCTGACATTGTTTATCTATTTCTTTTAGTATGACATCACGAATGGGAGCAGTACTTTGAATCCATTACTTGTTGGTTACAAATTTTCATGGTTTTCCTGTGTCAGCTAGATTACAAATAAAAAGTCCCCCCACCTAAAATAAATGCTGAATAACTTGGTTAACCATCTTACAAAAGTAGAATGAAGCATGACATTAAATGACATCTTATCTTTTTGGTTAAGAAATCTGTATTGATACCTTATGTTTTCTTTCTTTTAGTATGAAATTGCAAATTTACAAAATTACATATCCATGAAAATGTTTTACTCAGTCACACTAGGAACTTAGATACCCCAGGAAATTAAAGGGATTCATTTTGCAGCAAACTCGTTAAGAACTTAACCCATTTATCTCAGTTATGTTTATTTGATGTTTTCGATCGGAACATTTTTCTATGGATAAACAAGATGACTTAATTTTCATTATATATTATGTTCACTTCATTAGTCCTGAAAATTAATTGAAGGTGCTATTGTTTTTTACGACTCCAGCATGCGCATATCATTTTCTCATAATGCTCTAATGTATTTTTCTAGAGTTATACCCTTTTTATTGTTAAATATATGTTCTATATGTTAATTCTTGTGTGTGCAACTAGTCTCAAAGCTTCTGATACATTGCCCAGAAACTGCAGACATTTTTGACATCAAGTGAACATGTTTTGTCATCATTCATATTCTGATTTGTTTTTAGAGTTATGTCCCTTTCTTTTTTTATCCCTTTTAACAATTGAAGCATTCTCAGTCTTTTTCATGAAATAAAAAACCCTAAGATGTTGCGTGAGGCAGCCGTTTTAAATTTCATTAATAAAACAAATATATCACACGATGGGATCATGTGGTACAATATTACATCACTGTGCATCTAAAATTTACGCATTGATTTGTTAAAAAAAAGAATTCAAAAGGTCTTTTCAAGTAACAATATATTTCTTAGTTTGGATATGTTTAATTGACCTGCTATTTAGTTTATATAACTTCAGGAGACAAATTGTAGGCTATGTACTACTTGGCTGCGCAAGAATTTGTGCTGTTTGTTTTTTGTTTTCCCCAAAATGGGGGAAATCAATCTGCCTTATATATATGAGATATTTTCTGGCTTGACAGAAAAGGCAGAGGTTGCTCTGATTGCCATTTTTAATGTTCTTTTGCATGTTCATAAGTACATGTATAGATTCTGTCAGAGTTATTTTCTCTTTTTTCCCTTGCACCATTCAGGATGCATGTTTATTTTTCCTTTACTTTTCCATAGGTGTCTGTCTTTGTCATAAGAAAACTTTAATTTTAAGTTTTATTTGTCTTTTCTTTGACATTTTTTCAACAGGACATATAATAGGTTTTCCACATTACCAGGAAATTGGGGAAAAAGTTGGGAAAAAGAATAGCTTTGTTCCCAACCAGGAAAAGTCCTTAAATTTTGCAAATATGTATCTTAGTTGGAGAAAATCGGGGAATTTTCAGCCGCCACTTGATTGCAAAAAAAATGTAATTGAGTTGTAACTGAACTGATCGGGATTTAAATTTATTGAGTTCTTACTGGAAATTTTGGAAGATGCAGAACTCTTCAGTCAGTTGAGATATAATTGCTGTATGGATCTTTTTGGTGCTAAACATATTTATATGGTCAATCCAAGTGCTCAGGTGATTGGATTGGTTAAGTAGACTAGTTACCTCTTAGTCCATGCCATATCGGTATCATTTTGTTTTTTGTGGTTTTTTTTATTGTTGTTTTGTTTTGTGTTTTGTTAATGCAGAAGTTATGAAGACCAGTTTAGCGTCGCAATATGTCAACATGATTGCTATGTGTGATCATAGTGAGTGTAAGAGAAAAATAATAAAGCTTTTCTACCCCAATTCCCATTTTTATATTTACAATTAAAAAAATGTTTTGTGACAAATCTTTGCTGATTACTTGGTAGTTTGCACTGGGAACATGGTGTTGAGCATTATTGTAAATAGTAACCTTTGCCTCCCCCCCCCCCCCCCAACTTGTCTTTGTGGACCTTGCTAAATACTTCAGGAATGATTCCAACAATGAAATTTTATGGACCCCAGCCCTAGAATTGGGAATTTTTATCCTGAAACGAGTATTTGTGGGAATTTTTAGAGTATTTTGGAAACTTTTTTAACACATAAGACTTATGGTTTCTAACCTCCAATCCCTCATCACTCATAACTGTTGTTGCAATTTATTTTCAGATGTCCCTTTATAGTGGATTCAAAAATTAATATTATAAGGGTTTATATATTGTGTAAACCAAAATTAGTTCTATAATTTTGTTCTTGTTTTGTAGAGAAGTTGCCTTTTTAAATAGCAGTGGTTGTAGAAGTTGTTGTGTTCTTGGCATAAACATAGCTTTTTTTTAAAATAACAAGTCTTTAATATGAAACAGATTTATCTGTTATTCATCTAACATAATGTACGTTTAGGCTGCATTGTAATAATTTTGTTGGTTACTTACAGGTGTTAATGAAACAAAGGTGCCCTATGCTCATATGACACCATTAGTTTCACAGCAAATTAAAGTTAAGTTCTGTTTCAAAGGATATGAATCTTTGCAGCATATTTACCAAGCAGGCACAAGTCAACAAACTGGAATACTGAACACTGTTAAAAGCAATATTCCCTTTACAATGCAAAATGCGTGAAATACAATGTCATAAAAAAACCTGATTTGGTTCAAAAGTGTAATTTAGTGTTTCATGTTAGATATGTGACTCCAAGTATATCTTGACACACAAATCTCAGGCTATGTGTTGAATTTAAGTAAATCAAAACACAAAATGTGTGTATCAATCATTACCAGTATGTATTGTAAACTATCAAAACACAAAATGTGTGTATCGATCATTACCAGTATGTATTGTAAACTATCAAAACACAAAATGTGTGTATCGATCATTACCAGTATGTATTGTAAACTATCAAAACACAAAATGTGTGTATCAATCATTACCAGTATGTATTGTCAACTATCAAAACACAAAATGCGTGTATCAATCATATACAAGTATGTATTGTCAACTATCAAAACAGCTAATCAAAATTGTTGTTTTTAATTAAGGTAGGAACACATATTTGTCGCTATGAAAATGGACGAGCTGTCTGCTTGCTTGTTTGCTTTTCGACAATGCACATATGTTGGAAAAGCTGAATACTTACAGGGTCTACACTAGGGGGTGATTCGGGTGAAATAGTCACCTTAGAGTTCTGTATTTCACCTAAACAGGCCCAAAAAGTGAAGTTCACTTTGCCTTGTATTGATTTCAGGACATTCCCCCCACCCTGCTTTTCTACAGTGAATTATTAATCAGAGTAAAACGTAGACTTTTTGTCAATTTTCCCTTCAAAGAGGAAGATGGAAATATATAAAAAGAAGTTTTATGTTCTGTAGTAAACTTTGGTACTAATTTTATGATCGTAAATACCAGAAATTACATTACTTTCTGTGGAATTCTGGCCAAAAATTCACATGATCCATGAAAAAATAAGTGACAAATTGAATTTGTGTCACCCAATCTGAAGCAAAATATGACTCATTGGACATATCCAAGCCCATTACTAATATAATTAATCATTTTATCCAATATTTCATCATACACACGTATGAAAAGTGACCTTCTGGTATGGAAACAGTTGCTGATTTTGAACGTAACCTATATTTGAGGTTGCCGTTTTAGGTTTTGACAAGCAAGATTTACTAATGTTCAATTGGGATATTTCAAAATAAAAATTCTGGGACTGCCAGGCATCCCCAATTAATACAGCAGAATCATCCCTGTACTTAGAAATCTACCAACTACTGGGGCAATTTTCAATGCAGAATCCAATGCTCTGTGTGCCATTGACAATGCCTGCATTAAATATACAATCCATAGTCAGATTACATTGAAAGTAGATGTTAGGGCACCAAGTAGACATAAGTGGAATTTTTTTTAAAAATCAGTCCTTTTTTTATCCCAAGGTATATAATTTTTAAGGGCTTTTTGTCCAAATTTAAAACAACCCTTGCCTAAAAGGCTTTATTTATACCAACATATGCAGTTAGGCAGAGTAAAGTTAACATTTTTATCCTGTAAATTAAAATGAGTTGCATGCAAATTTATATGAATTTCAATAGTTATACTTGTTTCTAGTGATACAGCTTGTGTTTTTTTGTTACATGATCATACATGTAAATCAGATGTCATGGGAGAGTCTCAAAATAGAAACAGCTTTTGATTTTAAAAATGCAGGTTTTCTAAACCAAAATGTTTTTTATTCTGTTCAGTAAGGGTCGTAAGTGATCCTTGAAAAGATCAATTTCACCCAGGTAAAAACATGGAAAAGACCTGCACAGTTTTGTTTCTAAAAGCATGGGAACCCTGTTATAGAGGATACTGGTACTGCAATGTAGAAATTCTTTTATCGTTGGTGCTTAATCAAAGTGACAGACACTGCAAAGTGCATTTAATTATCTTTTAATTATTTGCTGTGCAGTACATGTAAAGCACTAATCTTTAGAACACTGGTAGGAAAGTTTTATAAGACACAGTACTATTGGAAAAAGATGTCACTGTTAAAATCATTGAAAAGAACTATATATGGTAGAATCTGTTTGTTTTTATAAAATAAAAAAGTAGATGTTTAATTAAAAGAAACCACATTGTACATAGTTCTTCCAGTCCAAATTATGCCTGAACTACTCTTTGCTTATAACTAAATTCTGTCCAGAACAAAGCAATTTCATTATTGTTTGGGTGTTTTTTATCCACTGGTTATATAAGATGTACTTTATACTTGTAGGTTTATGGCAAAACACAGTCTTTTTCTTTGGTGTCTTTTTTCTTCATGGTGAAGAGGTGTCATTGTTTTCCAGTGGTCAGGTGAGTAATCTTTATTTGTATATAACTCTTTTAGTTGGAAACTGTTGTTAAGTCGACCGAGTAACAAAAAGTATTAAAAGTAGCTGTTTGTGGTTTATATCTGCTGATAGTCCAGGTTTGATTTATCATGTTTCAGGGCAGTTCTTCTTATGCCCATAACATACCACCAAACTATCTAAATCAAACATTGTTGTTTTGATAATGCTTATACCCATAACATAGTAGCCAGCAGTGTTAATTGCAACATGTTTGTAATTATTATTATATAATATATGCATTGTTATGAGCAGAGTAGTTTGTGACCATAAAAGTTGTGCTTTTACAAATTCCTAGAGATATCAATCAACTATTGGGGCTTCATGTATAGATATTGAACACTAAATTGTATTTATGCAGAGAAAGGCAAGCTATTTTACTGTCAGTCTGATTAGTAATAATTTACCATTGACTCTAGGAGCTATGCTATTTGTACCGACACTGCTGAAATTTACCATTGACTCTTGGAGCTATGCTATTTGTACTGAGTATGCTGAAATTTACCATGGAGCTATGCTATTTGTACGGACTATGCTGAAATTTACCATTGACTCTTGGAGATATGCTATTTGTACTGAGTATGCTGAAATTTACCATTGACTCTGAGAGCTATGCTATTTGTACTGACTATGCTGAAATTTACCATTGACTCTGGAAGCTATGCTATTTGTACTGGGTATGCTGAAATTTACCATTGACTCTGGAAGCTATGCTATTTGTACTGACTATGCTGAAATTTACCATTGACTCTGGAAGCTATGCTATTTGTACTGACTGTACTGAAATTTACCATTGACTCTGGAAGCTATGCTATTTGTACTGAGTATGCTGAAATTTACCATTGACTCTGGAAGCTATGCTATTTGTACTGAGTATGCTGAAATTTACCATTGACTCTGGAAGCTATGCTATTTGTACTGACTGTACTGAAATTTACCATTGACCCAGGAAGTTATGCTATTTGTACTGACTGCTTCAATAATTTTCCATTTACTCTGGGAGCTGTGCTATTTGTATTGAGTGTATGCTGTAATAATTTACCATTGACTCTGGGAGCTGTGCTATTTATGCTGTAATAATTTTTTGTTGATTCTGAAAGCTATGCTATCTACACTGACTGTATGCCATAATAATTTACCATTGACTCTGGAAGCAATGTTATTTGTACTGACTGCTGTAATAATTTACTGTAAACTCTAGGACCTATGCTGTTTGTACTGACTGTATGCTCTAATAATTTTCCTTTGACTAGGGGGAGCTGTGCTATTTGTACTGTATGCAGTAATAATTTGCCATTGACCCTAGGAGCTGTAATAATTTTTCATTGCCTCTAGAAGCTGTGCTATTTGTATTGAGTGTATGCTGTAATAATTTGCCATTGACTCTGGGAGCTGTGCTATTTGTATTGAGTATCTGCTGTAATAATTTGCCATTGACTCTGGGAGCTGTGCTATTTGTATTGAGTGTATGCTGTAATAATTTACCATTGACTCTGGGAGCTGTGCTATTTGTACTGACTATGCTGTAATAATTTTTTGTTGATTCTGAAAGCTATGCTATCTACACTGACTGTATGCCATAATAATTTACCATTGACTCTGGAAGCAATGTTATTTGTACTGACTGTACTGAAATTTACCATTGACCCAGGAAGTTATGCTATTTGTACTGACTGCTGCAATAATTTTCCATTGACTCTTAGGAGCTGTGCTATTTGTATTGATTGTATGCTGTAATAATTTACCATTGACTCTGGGAGCTGTGCTATTTGTATTGAGTGTATGCTGTAATAATTTACCATTGACTCTGGGAGCTGTGCTATTTGTACTGACTATGCTGTAATAATTTACCATTGACTCTGGGAGCTGTGCTATTTGTATTGAGTGTATGCTGTAATAATTTACCATTGACTCTGGGAGCTGTGCTATTTGTATTGAGTGTATGCTGTAATAATTTACCATTGACTCTGGGAGCTGTGCTATTTGTATTGAGTGTATGCTGTAATAATTTACCATTGACTCTGGGAGCTGTGCTGTTTGTACTGACTATGCTGTAATAATTTACCATTGACTCTGGGAGCTGTGCTGTTTGTATTGACTGTGTGCTGTAATAATTTGCCATTGACTCTGAGAGCTATGCTCTTTGCACTGACTCTATGCTGTTTCTAGTAATTAAAGCTCTCTCTGCCATACAGCCATCGTTGGATATTATGAATGGATCCACTCAACCTTTTCAGGAGAATCACGACTAAAACATTTACATTATCCTATTTGCTTGTGCACCCAACTTCATAGACCCAGATCTGCCATCACATAATCTGCAGACAGATCAAGGTTTATGATGTTCATTCTGCTGATGATTTAAAGTAAACAGCGTAGACCCACATCTGCCAGTGTATTATCCATCAGCAGATATGAGTATACACTCTTCACAGTAGGGTTTGCATCATACATAGGAAATGACAGTCTGCTTGACTTTATCAGACATCAGTTTAACCGACAATCACATTTATGCAGCCACATTATCTGACTCCAACATCTTCATTTGGATACAAAATGCTTTTTATATATATATATATATATATATATATATATATATATATATATATGATCAATATATTTATCCAAGATTTATTATCCTTGGGCTAATTGTCACAACAATCTGATGTCGGGCGAGTTGCTTTGATGTTCTTTGAGGTCATACTAATGAATAGCTGATGCATGCATCCAGTGCAGTCATCAAAGAGTGTTCTGTTTACCTATGATGTAGTTAAGCCTGATTAGCAATAGATAAACAAACCAGTGTCAAACAATGAATGTCTTTTGGTAATTTTTTTTATCTAACAGTCACATTTATCTTTCCAAAACTGATTTTGAGATCTACTGGTTATAGACCAGAAGAACTTATGGGATGGCCTGTTGTCAGTCAATATGCGACAGCAGATCAGGGTCTGTGTTGTTTCCAGTTGGACTCTACTTATAAGATAGCTCATATCTTTAGATATTTGCTTCTTTTTCTCTCACATATGATATGTGTTAAAGAAGACGGTGTCGTACAAAGAATTTATTATGGATCAAAAATGAAATGGTTTATTGTTGCACAATAACTATGGTGTTTTTTTTTTTGTTTTTTTTACACAGATGTCTGGTGTCTTTCTGTTTGGTTCCGTCTTGATCATCACCTGCATAATTACTGTCAATATAAGGGTAAGCCTGTTGTCAAAGACAATGTGAATCTTTATAAATAAAGCTTCAAAAACTCGTATGTGCTGAAGACCTAAAATATTTCTTCAAGTTTTTAAGGTTTTACACAAAAGGAGACTTCAAGTCAGGACTAAGGGAGTCATTATGCTCCACTGGGATAGCAGATGGGGGCATATTGTTTTACTGCTGTCCATTCATCCATCCATCTATCCATCCCAAAACTGTTTTTGCATGATAGCACAAAAATAAATTAACACAGAGCCATGAAATTGTATGCATTTTATTATGTCACAAGAAGAGGACCTCGTTAGATTTTAGAACATTACAGGATTTTTTTTTTTTTAACACATTGTGGGACTTTTTTGAGTCAAACTTTTTTGAAAAAATCTTGTTACCACAGTTAAACAAAAACCTGATTCAATTTTTGTGACACTATTGCAATTTTGCACATTTTTCTACATTTTGGTATTTGTACAACTTGGACTCTTTTGGTCTGCAGTAGGAGTACACATGTTTTACAAACAAAAATCTAATTTGAGTGATGTTTAACTTATCAGAGTTTTACTGTACTTTATATTACACCGCAGTTTTGAAAACAGGTCTATAGGATTTACTTTGTCCATACATCCATCTGTGCTTCCTGTTAGTGCTCCAATCAGACTAAGGAGGTGTGGTGGCTCAGTGGTTAGCATGCTGGACTAATGACCAAAAGTGTGTGGGTTCGAATCCTACTATCGGATCAGCCTGGGTCATCTACTATGGCGTGTCCTTGGACAAGGCACTTTACTCCAATTGCCTTGGCATTAAATAACCTACTTGTGTTGCTGTGCTGTGAAAAACACCAAATCAACAACAACATCCTATCAGACTAGCATTGTGGATGCATCTTGGATGAAGGTGTGTGATTTATCAAAACTAGAACACTGTGACCTACTTTCCAGGATTTATTAAAATTTATTAAACATTGTGCCTGGACTGGGCTGTAAGTCCTGCGTTATTGAACCCATTGACATAAAATTTTCACCCAGAGTGCATCACACCAAAACTGGATTGCCATTACCTACTTTTTAGGATTTATTAAAAATTACTTACAAATTGTGTCTGGGCTGTAACTCCCATATTACTATACCTATTAATATCAGACTTGGGCTGTGATACGTTTAGTCAGTTTAATGACCTATGATTATATGATTAAAACAATACTGGGGGTGGTAAATATTCTAATCAATTAAGAGTTAGTATAAACAGGTACATGTATATGTGTGTTCATAAAATTAAAATCCTAAACCATAATTTTAGAACATATTTATACCATGAATACTACATGTATGAAAATTGTAAACTTCATCACATTCAAATCACAGTCATATTGGTCTAAAGAAATACCATTGTAGTTAACAAGATCCTTATATACTCGCGTATAAGTTGGGTCTAACAGCAAGCAGCATAGACCCTGATCTGCAGTCCCATAATGTGTCAACAAATCAGGGTATATATTTGTTCTACTGATTAAGCCTAATAAACTGCATCGAACCAGGTCTGCTGGTGCATCATACAATGGCAGATCTGGGTCTATGCAGTTTGCAGTTGTATCTTACTTATATGCAAGTATATACAGTAAGGATGTGTTAGATATTTCATCATACTGTCATGCATTTTTCCATTCCTAGATACTACTTGATATTTATTTCTTATTTTACAGCTAGGACTACTTATACGCTACTGGTCCTGGCCAATATTCTTTGCCTATGGTTTTGCCCTATTGGGAAACCTGTTATTGACTGGAGTGTACAACGCTTTTATATGGCCGTAAGTAGTAATACTCTTTGCATAAATTAAGAAGCGAGTTATTGCTTTGTTTAAAGTACATGTATGTGTAGTATGTACAGCAGTATTTATCGCATGATATAACTGATTATAACTGATACACATGAACTTGAGATACCTGGGCCCTGACACGACTATTCTCCTGTATATACCAGTCTTCATTTTTATGCCTAATGCCCCAACTGCTTGCAGAGGGGGCATCTTGATTTGGTCCTGTCTTGTCGTATTTCTGTCTGTCCATCTGTCCATTCCAAGAAGCTTGTTAGTTGGAATATAAAAACTACTTGATATAGACAAACGAAATTGGGTAGGCATGTTTTAAAGCATATAACATAACTAGATTTTCAGGATATCAAAAGCAATTTTTAGATTTTTTTTTAATATACAATTTTGAACTTTTTGGACTGAGATTTGAATCGTGAAAAACTTGTGAACATGATTGTGTAAAAACCACATAGCATAGACAAATGAAATATGATAGACATGTTTGTATGATATATATATATATATATATATATATATATATATATATATATATATATATATATATATATATATATATATGTATGATCTGTTTAGATTTTCAGGCCAATAAAGCAGTTTTTTAAAATGTTTTTTCTTCTTTCATTTTTTGGAACTTAGACTCTTTTAGTGAAAACTTTGTTAACAGGATTGTGTGAAAACCACTTGACATAAACAAATTAGATTTGACAGGCATGTTTGTATGCATATGTAGATGGTGCGGTGATATTTTCATTTAACTTTGGCAATTTTTCCAATATTTTTAATTAATCTTTAAACTCATTCAACTTTTATATTTCTTGACTGGTTTTGTTTTTAACTGGTGAATAATACTAAAATCATTATACAATTGAGTTTGGTTTTCTGATGACTGTCTGTATTATAGCAGTGTAATTCTAGGTTTTCATTTCACGCATGGTAAAGCAGTGATGTCAGAGTTGTCCAGGTCACTACATTTCCATTACACACAAGGTAAAGCAGTAATGTCGGAGTTGTCCAGGTCACTAGTTTTCATTACACACAAGGTAAAACAGTAATGCCAGAGTTGTCCAGGTCACTAGTTTTCATTACACACAAGGTAAAACAGTAATGCCGGAGTTGTCCAGGTCACTAGTTTTCATTACACACAAGGTAAAACAGTAATGTCAGAGTTGTCCAGGTCATTATGTTTCCATTACACACAAGGTAAAACAGTAATGCCAGAGTTGTCCAGGTCACTAGGTTTCCATTACACACATGGTAGAGCAGTAATGTCAGAGTTGTCCAGGTCACTAGGTTTCCATTTCACACAAGGTAAAGCAGTAATGTCAGTGTTGTCCAGGTCACTAGGTTTCCATTTCACACAAGGTAAAGCAGTAATGTCGGAGTTCTCCAGGTCACTAGGTTTCCATTTCACACAAGGTAAAGTAGTAATGTCGGAGTTCTCCAGGTCACTAGGTTTCCATTTCACACAGGGTAAAGCAGTAATGTCGGAGTTGTCCAGGTCACTAGGTTTCAATTCACACAGGGTAAAGCAGTAATGTCAGAGTTGTCCAGGTCACTAGGTTTCAATTTCACACAGGGTAAAGCAGTAATGTCGGAGTTGTCCAGGTCATTAGGTTTCAATTTCACACAGGGTAAAGCAGTAATGTCAGAGTTGTCCAGGTCACTAGGTTTCAATTTCACACAGGGTAAAGCAGTAATGTCAGAGTTGTCCAGGTCACTAGGTTTCAATTTCACACAGGGTAAAGCAGTATTGTCAGAGTTGTCCAGGTCATTAGGTTTCAATTTCACACAGGGTAAAGCAGTAATGTCGGAGTTGTCCAGGTCACTAGGTTTCCATTTCACACAGGGTAAAGCAGTATTGTCAGAGTTGTCCAGGTCATTAGGTTTCAATTTCACACAGGGTAAAGCAGTAATGTCGGAGTTCTCCAGGTCACAAGGTTTCCATTTCACACAGGGTAAAGCAGTAATGTCGGAGTTCTCCAGGTCACTAGGTTTCCATTTCACACAGGGTAAAGCAGTAATGCCGGAGTTGTCCAGGTCACTAGGTTTCCATTTCACACAGGGTAAAGCAGTATTGTCAGAGTTGTCCAGGTCATTAGGTTTCAATTTCACACAGGGTAAAGCAGTAATGTCGGAGTTGTCCAGGTCACTAGGTTTCCATTTCACACAGGGTAAAGCAGTATTGTCAGAGTTGTCCAGGTCACTAGGTTTCAATTTCACACAGGGTAAAGCAGTATTGTCAGAGTTGTCCAGGTCACTAGGTTTCAATTTCACACAGGGTAAAGCAGTAATGTCAGAGTTGTCCAGGTCACTAGGTTTCAATTTCACACAGGGTAAAGCAGTATTGTCAGAGTTGTCCAGGTCATTAGGTTTCAATTTCACACAGGGTAAAGCAGTAATGTCGGAGTTGTCCAGGTCACTAGGTTTCCATTTCACACAGGGTAAAGCAGTAATGTCAGAGTTGTCCAGGTCACTAGGTTTCAATTTCACACAGGGTAAAGCAGTATTGTCAGAGTTGTCCAGGTCATTAGGTTTCAATTTCACACAGGGTAAAGCAGTATTGTCAGAGTTGTCCAGGTCATTAGGTTTCAATTTCACACAGGGTAAAGCAGTAATGTCAGAGTTGTCCAGGTCATTAGGTTTCAATTTCACACAGGGTAAAGCAGTAATGTCGGAGTTGTCCTTGTCAGACTTTTCCTTTTAAGAGTATTTGTTTTGTCAAACCTGCATTAGCATATGGCAACACATATGTATCACTTTTATGGCAGCAGATGGTGTCATCAGTATTAAGATTTTGTATCAAAGTTTGTGTTAAAGTATATGCAAGTCAGGGGTACATCATAGAACAATGTTCAGGTCTGACACTGCATTGCAAGTCAGAGATGGTGGGGTTACCTCATACAATGGTGTTCAGACCTGACTCTGCATTGCAAGTCAGAGATGTTGGTAGTACATCATAGAACAGTGTTCAGGCCTGACACTGCATTGTAAGTCAGAGATGGTGGGAGTACATCATAGAACAGTGTTCAGGCCTGACACTGCATTGTAAGTCAGAGATGGTGGGAGTACATCATAGAACAGTGTTCAGGCCTGACACTGCATTGTAAGTCAGAGATGGTGGGGCTACATCATAGAACAGTGTTCAGGCCTGACACTGCATTGTTCAGAATCCTTGTGAACAAAACAAGTTTTAAAAACGAAAAACAAACAACATTTTCATTCTTTTTGAATGTATAAACTTGGTTATTATATTATTCATTATTTGACTCATATTAATTTGTCAGTGTGGTTAAGACATAATCCTCAGCATCATCAATTTTAGTGCAGTTTGGCAAATGTATGATAAAAAAGCAAAAAAATTGTAAATCAGTGCATTGAAACAAGAAATGGTTGATAACATGCTATACTCGTCTTAAATGTTTACCATGAAAACTTATTTTCAATTTTTTTTTGGCTGGAGCATTGAAATCTACCAGATATACGAGTAAATGTACCCTTAATGTAAGACAAAAAAGGATTATATTTATTAATCAATCCATCAGTGCATCTTGATCCCCTTAGTTGTCATTATTCCGAAGGTTTAACTGAAGGTAAAAGTTATTTTTCTATATACAGGTATAAATATCAAATGTGAATCTTGATTTTGGTTAATACAATAACAGCACATGTACTTTGTTCCTCTGCAGTCGTTGCTTCCTCGTCCTCAAAATTTCCACTCATCTGCTCATATTTACAACTTGCAGGTTAGGAAGTATATATGTATTAGTGTTTACGGCACCTCAGGTTATATGGAGCCAACGATGGGTAGACTTCGAAAAATATAAAAATGAAGAATTGCGCAAAAACTTCAGGAAAATAAACCCTTCCAAATAAATGTAAACATGAATTACAACAAGATAAAATATGCAACATACAGATGTTAAAATTCTGTAAAGTGTAGAAGGGCAAGTGACTTTTTGGCTGTGAGGAGTTTCAAACCCTCCATACCTATGGCATAGTGTCTATTCTCTTTAAATAAATATTGTTTGTATGTGTCAAGAAGTCCCATACTTCCACTACTTCCATGAATATAGCTGACACCAAAAATACAGTGGAAAATTGTTGAGGTTTAGAGGCAAATATTAATAACATAAGTCTTCTGCTTAGAAATCATGACCCACTATCTATCTTCCTTCAGGAGAATTTTTAAAATGAAAACGATAGTAAATCTTTCGTTTCATAACCCGTAACAACTTTTTAAGAAATACTGAAATGGATGCTGGAGGAATGACCATCATTATAAATAACTAAACCCTCACAGCCAACTTAATCTCAATACTACATTACAGCGTGTGACCATACACAAAACTTCTAGACTTTTGCTTAATATATCTTTCTCCAAGCACCCTAATTAAGCAGTCTGACAGTGACCACCTTAATAGTTACCAACACCTTTTGTTCTACTTGGCAACTTTAACAGCCACCATACGCTTTGGGGCTGCAAAGATATTATAGAAGCCTTTGTTTCAAAACACAATCTTTGCCTTTTTAATAAGTTGTATACCTACCAACATCCTGCCACAGGATCCTACTCATTATTAGAACTGACTGTCTCTTTTACTTGACTTTTCTTGGGAAGTTGGTGTCAACCTCTGTGGTAGTGACCTCTTTCCAAGAAGTAGCACACCCAAACCTCAAGGAATAGGCTAGAGATTTAAATTGAATAAGGGAGATTGGGAAATGTTTTCAGTCCTTCTGTGAATCAAATATGACAGCTAATTGTTTCAGAATGTAGCGAATCTGATACTCTTATTTACTAACATACTCCAAGATGTTTCTGTGGACACAATACCAAAAACATCAGTGGTTCCTAAATGTGTCAGCATGCCATGGTTTGATAATGTTTGCAGGGACACCATCAGGAAACAGAAAAAGGTCTTTCAGCTTCAGAAAGCCTCTATGTTGAGGCATTGAACCATTACTGTATCTCAGACATATGAAATTGGCTGTTCAGTATGCTACCAAACTAACCTCTAATCCAGGCATCGGCAACCTTTTAGAACTGCTGTGCCAGGTCCGCTCAATTGTATAGTGCTGTGTAGAGTGCTGTGTGCCATGAGACAAGTCATATTCCAAAGACTTGGCACTTTCCAAAGAATCTGGCTTGCTATAGGTTGCCAACCCCTGCTCTAATCCATCTAATCCTGCATATGATGTCTTTAGACCCAAATGCCAAACCAAATTTCACCTTTGAGCATATGAATTTATTCTCAACTAGAAGCAGCAAAATTAAATCTTGCCAATATTGTAAAATTCTCCAGTCCCAAATCACCACCTTGGTTATTAAAACCCACCAAAATAATACTTTGTCTTTTCAAATTTCAGGAAGTCCTCTGTCAATCTCCTTGCTGTTCAGAGTAAATTTAATGTAATCACAGCCATTTATCATGGCAATATATCCCTGTATATAGATGGTTTAAAAGATGGAGACAACTTTGCTGCTGCCATTGCAGCATCCCACCATCTTGAATGGGTTACCAGATAAAGCCTCCATTTTATGGCAGAAATTACAGCCATTCTTAGATCTTTGAACTACATCGAAATCTTGCAAAAAACAAATTTAATCATCTTTTCATATTCCTTGCCACAATGAAAGCCTTGCAAAATTTTAAACTGGACAACATTAATATTCCCGATCTTAAAGAAGCATGATATGCTGATACAGTGTGTAAAAGTATTCTGTACTGTTGGATGCCTAGTCACATTGGTATAATAGTAATGAAAGGGCAGACATAGCGACTAAAGCTGCCCTGCAATAATATGTTTCTAAATGGAAGATTAGTGACTTTGAATATTATATAAATCGGCATGTTGTATATACTTGGCAAAATATGTGGAATGAAAACATCACAAAGAAGCTCCAGAATGTCTGACTTATTATTAGAGTGTGGCATCCCTCATAAAACAAAAATTGCAGAGATGAAGTTGCATCTCAGGTATATAGGATACACCCATGCATACCTCCTGAAGAGAGGATCTCAACCTGAGTGCATACTTTCCCAGGTCCACTAAGAATGGAACACATTCTGGTCGAGTGTATCGACTTCAGTCCAGTGAGGCAGGAGTTTTTTTTATATATAAAAATGGAAACTTAATTGAGAAGCTTTTTGATGATGTACCACCAGAGAAAATCATGGACTGTTTAAAAGAATGCAGTTTATATAAAAAAAATTGTGGCCCCATATTTTAAGAGGTTTATATTTTTATACCTTTATCTTTTATTTTATCTTACATACCTTTCAATCAGCACTTTATAGCCAGAATTGTGTTGATGTACCATTAAACCCAATGCATACATGCATAACATGTTGTCCTTTTGATCTGAAATTTGTTGAACCTTTTGTATGCTATAGGAATTCCATGAAAATTTATGAATACAGTATATACTTGCTTTTAAGTCTGGTCAAATGCAAACAACATAGACCCTAATCTGCCATTGCATAATGCATCAGCATATCAGGGTTTATGTTGTTTGTTGTACTGATTACTCCAAACAAACTGCATAGACCCAGATTTGCCAGTGCATCATGTGATGGCAGATTTGGGTCTATAAAGTTTTCTGTTGGACCCAATTTTTAAGTGAGTACATATTAAGTTAGAGTATAATGCCATATTGTTTCTAAACCTAATTTTTTTTAGGTCTTGGATGGTAAGTCACAGTGATGCCTACTATGTATTCAACAAGATGTGGACCAGTGTGTCAGTCTGGCTGGGGATGATAGTGTTAATAGTCCTTGCTCTCATCCCGGACCTGGTCCTCAAGGTCTATAGGGACTCCAGACTACAGCAGGACCTACTGGATCCATACAGGGTATGCAATCTCTCCAAAACTGTCCTTTTGGAAGGCATTCTTTGATTGAATATGGTTCAACTCAGGCCATAGGAGTTGTTTTGAAAAATATAATAACCTGACTGGAACCTTGTATCCAGACTAGGTAATAGAGACCAGTCACCTTAAGAAAATCCAGGCAGCAAACAGAGTTGAGCAAAATTTTGGCCAATCAGTATGGAGAGTTTCATTTACAGGAACTTTCTTAAGGTTTTTACTTGACCTTGTTTTACATGGAGTTTATGCAGGTTTTACATTTGTAAGAGGTTAATGATATTTTTATACAAGTTTATATCTCACTTGGTACATGATGAATTTTCTCAGAAAATTTAAGAAATCAATGTGGATGTTTTGTCCATACTTTGCTAGCTTCTTGATAGATTCATTTTCATTTTTTGGGGGTTAGTATTACAGTTATCACAATGTTTGATATAAATTTATGGTATGCACGTTCACGCATGACAAAAACAAGTTCACGAGTTACAAGTACATGGTCAGTTTTGTGTTCAATTAGGTCATTAAAAAGGTAAGGATAACTGTTGTTATATATATTCAGTTAGGTCATTAAAAAAGTAAGGATAACTTGTTATATATAGAGAGGATCTTGCACAAGTGTTCATTTTTAATATATGAAAGTTATGAAATGAGTTGAATAAAATGGTTTGGAGAATTTTGATTAGAATTAGAATGGCCTAATTGGGACCAGAATATTTGGACAGTCTACAGCGGGGTCTGTTTAGAGAAGTTTGATTAGTATTAGAATGGCCTAATTGGGACCAAGATATTTGGACAGTCTACAAAGATGCTGGTTTAGAGAAGTTTCATTAGTGTCAGAATGGCATAATTGGAAACATGATATTTGGATGGTCTACAGATGGGCCGGTTTATAGAAGCCAGATTAGACAAATTTGAGTAGTATTAGAATGGCGTATTTGGGACCTGGATATGTGCCCAGTCTACAAAGAGATCTGTTTAGAGACCTTTGATTAAAGTATTCACTTACCCTCTCATTTGTTTCTACCCTGTACCAATTTTAAGAATGCAAAGCATCCAGGATATAAAAAATGCACAAAACTTAGTCGTTTCATTCATCAATTTATAATTTCTAACTTGATTGTCACACGGTGGCCCCTAACATTGTCATCTTGTTCGCATTTTAAACCAAGCAAACACTGTCATTGTAAACAACCAGAGAGACTATCCTTTTCCGGTTTTCAGAACAGTCCATTTTCAGGAAAAACTGTCATCTGCATCCAATATTTGCAGTATCTAGTTTTACTATTTCAAAAAAGAATTTAACAAAATAAAAAAAACGTGTAGCTCTTACATACATGTGTTCTAAGTAATGTAACTCCCAAAGTTACGGAAATTTAAGGAAATATTCAGAGCGTATCAAAGACAGCAAACTACATCACATCTGTTGTCTGAAAAAAATAGACTGGCCCACGAAAATATGGTGCCATGGTAGTAAAGAAACTCTCGTTTGGTTTGAAACGCACAGAAGATGAGTGTTGGGGACCCCCTGGTGACAATCAGGTTAGAAATTATAAATTGATGAATGAAATGACTACGTTTTGTGCATTTTTTATATCCATGATGCTTTTCATTTTTAAAATCGGCAGGGAGGTACAAACAAATGGGAGGGTAAACGAATACTATAATTTCAGAATGGCCTAATTGGGACCAGGATATTTGGATTGTCTACAAAGGGGTCAATTTATAGAAACCTGTTTAGCGAAGTTTGATTAGTATTACAACAGCCTAATTGGAACCCTTATATTTAGACAGTCCTACAGATTGGCTGATTTAGAGAAGTTTGATTAGTATTACAACAGCCTAATTGGAAACATTATATTTAGACAGTCTACAGATTGGCTGATTTAGAGAAGTTTGATTAGTATTACAACAGCCTA
Organism: Margaritifera margaritifera; assembly: GCA_029931535.1. Classification (NCBI taxonomy): domain Eukaryota; kingdom Metazoa; phylum Mollusca; class Bivalvia; order Unionida; family Margaritiferidae; genus Margaritifera; species Margaritifera margaritifera. Next base: position 770,918 of record JAQPZY010001494.1, read on the forward strand.
ATTGGAAACATTATATTTAGACAGTCTATAGTTTGGCTGATTTAGAGAAGTTTGATTAGTATTACAACAGCCTAATTGGAAACATTATATTTAGACAGTCTACAGATTGGCTGATTTAGAGAAGTTTGATTAGTATTACAACAGCCTAATTGGAAACATTATATTTAGACAGTCTACAGATTGGCTGATTTAGAGAAGTTTGATTAGTATCACAACAGCCTAATTGGAACCCTTGTATTTAGACAGTCTACAAATTGGCTGATTTAGAGAAGTTTGATTAGTATCAGAATGGTGTAATTTAAAACAGGATATTTAACTAGTCTACAGAGGGATGTTGCTGTATAAAATACTTGGGACCAGGGAAGGCACTTTCTATTTGGAGTATTCATCTGTAGATGCAGTTTAGTATTTTGTGTTGTTTTCATATGAACTCTTTCAGTAATCAGAGTAGACTATCATTTTTATATATAAAAAAACTGGGTACCATCTATATTTAAATTGAACAGCCCTTACCTGATATTACAGAGAGCTTGTGCTTGAAATGTTCAGTTTTTGTTTTATGTTGTCAGGTTGATTTATCGGTTTAGACAGTAGTACAAACCCATTATTAGAATTGTGTTACTTATTGTTGTGACTCTGGTTGCTACTATAGAGGAAAGGTAATTTTGTTTTACATTAAAAGTAACATGTATCACCCTTCTCTCTAGTTTGCATGTTACTCTAATCAGTGCTCAGCTAAAGTATAAATATACTTGCTTGTGGACAGAGGTTTCAGTGTTCACCAAGTACCATGTTGTACAATAACCTTACAAATGTTCATAATTACTTAACATTTTCTCAGTACTCAGGTTAGTTTTAATAACTTATTGGCAAATAAAGTAATAAATTAAAGACTTTTCTTGAACTGTTTTCTATTATATTTTGAAAAACAAGGTTGCAGTACTTGGTTTTATGCTGAAATGTTTTGTAGCTTTGGTTTTAGTTATGTTAAGGACTCTATCATTATGTTACTTTATTAAATTTTTCCCAAGAATCTTTGAATATATTTGTCTCATAGCTTAATATAACCCCATATATGTATATTGTTCATTTTTACATATGTGATTTGATTTTTTTGGTATATATAGATTCCACTTCATTTCTCCCAGGGGTGGGGAGAAGGACCGCCTCTCCCATTGCTCTGTAATGGGACATGGTGTTTTTTTGGACTTAAGTAGTGACAACTGTGAGTTCAGCATGTGTTGTCTCATTTCCTATTTCTCCACCACTTCACTTTCTCACACACCAGCTCTTACTTAAATAACTTTGTCAACAATGTTATTCAATGTATATGAGCTACTCCATACCAGTTTACCTCCCATTAGCATAGTACCTCCCATTAATATAGTACTGTCTTTTCTAGCAGCCTTCTGCAAAAAAGGACAGAAGTTACATACATTTTATGGCTTCGTATAATACTTTGCTGCATAATACAAGAGAGATGAGATTGTGTAGTGTTTTCTAATGACCTCAGTTTAATGTGAATTCAAGTCTCAAAACACATTGTATATGTTGTGGATTTATTATCTCACTTGTGAATAACAACACAAAGGTATCATTTTTCTGGTGGCAGTGACAGCATTACCAATTTTAAGGTTTTGTTTTAATGTTTTTGAAAGTGATATATATTCCACGTCAGTTGCTGTATGCAACTATTACATGCTTAGAGTTTGTAATATATGCCACGATATCATGTCTCACATGTGTGAGCAGAAAACTATGTTGTTAATATGCTATTTAGAGGCAATATATGGTGTTATGTGGAACATTTATTAAATTATATAATGGGATGATTTATTACACTGGGGCCATCTTGAAAATTTTGTTATTGCTTCAGAATATCAGACATGGTTTCAACACTCAGCAGTTAAAAAGAAGAAATGATCTTATCTTAGATTCCTGGAAATTCTTTTTGAGTAGTAAAGCATCAGTCCCTTTGAGGGACTCTTGTATTTAGCTCTACTGGTCATAGACCAGAAGAGTTTATGGGATGGCTTGTTGTCCATCATCTGTTGGCTGTCAAAAGTCAGATGATATCTGACAGACGGTCTCCATCCATTAGCACAAATTCTCCATGAAACTTTACAGACACATTCATCCCAAGGTCTAGTTGGTCCTAAAGGAAAGTGGTGCTGCTCAGACATCCAGTATGGCTGTCACAGCAGCCATCTTGAACATTTTGTTATTGCTACTCATTCTGAATGGTCATATCAACATGGGGTTTTCACTAAAAAACTTCTTATGGTGTGAAGTTTGACTTAAATAAAACTTCTGCTGATCTGATATCCAAAATGGCCACCACAATGGCCATCTTGAAAATCTTATTGCTGCTGCTTCTAGATTGAAAGTCTTGTCAGCATTGGGTTTTCACCAGAAGACTTCATTTGATGTAAAGTTGGTACTAAATGAAAATGGTGCTGACCTGACATCCAATATGGCCACCATGGCAGCCATCTTGAAAATCTTGTTATTGCTACTGTAATATAGACATTGGGTTTTCAACAGAAGAATAATTACGATACCTAGTTCATCCTGAATGAAAATGGTGCCGATCTGACCTTATATATGGCAGCCATCTGGAAAATCTTTTTGTTGCTACTCCTCCTTAATGATAAGTCATATCGACATGGGGTGTTTACCAGAACACTTCTTATGGTGTTTTATTGGTCCTGAATGAAAATTATGCCAATCTTACATCCACTATGGCTGCCTGAAGCAGTTAATTTGAAAATTAGCACTTCAACACTCAGCAGTTAATGGAAGAAATGGTCTTATCATGAATTCCTGGAAATTCTTTAGCATAGTGTCAGCCCCTTTGATCGATTCTTGTTTTTTACCACCATGACCATGCATTGTATCTTCATGGATTAAGGCAAGCCTGACATATTTGATAATAAGTTTGAGTGATGCATGAATTTTGATGAACAATTTGTATTATTATAAATCACAAACCATTTGAAGGATAGCTATTATACTTGGATTGCAGAACTATTAAGCACTGCCTTTTCACCTTCATGCACTCTTACCCTTTCTCAAACCCTCAGACAAGGTCAAGGTTATTTAAAAGTGACATCATATATGTATCTCTATGAGGTAGGGAAGCCGATGAGATGTATAATTCCTTAAAATTTCTTGTCCATCTTTCTGCATTTTAATGTACATTTATATTTTATAGTATGAACATTGTCGTGTACTCCTTTACTTTGTTTACATGCTAGTGTAATATCAAACCACAGTAAACACATTGCAGGCTAAAATTTAAATTTATTTGTTTCATATTAATTTTATTGTGAGAGTTGTACAACAAGTTTTGAATGTGAACTTGTGTAAAGTCTTCTCAACTGCATTTGTGTGAACATGAGCTTGTCTTTGAGATGGAAAAAGCCAGACATCTGAGGGTAGAATGTTGACCTTGGATAGGTGACCACACACCACTGTGTGCTGGATGTGGGGATTCAACCAAGGTCATCACAGATGCAGTGTATGCATATTTCCAGGATCCAGTAAATTGCAGTGTGTTGTTAGTCCACAGAATGATTTGTTGATATGAGAGTGTCTTGTCTCATAGTACATCTACTTTCAGTTTATAAGACTGGCCTGCACAAAATTATTCAGCATTGGCAAAATAATGGCTTAACATATAACTTGTACCTCTTTATTTATGTCAGTCTGCTATAAAATAAGTTATCCAGTTGTTGCAGAATATTGCAAAACAATGACCTTCAACAGCCACAAATGTATATTTTTTCACAGCACTTTAAAATGTTAATCATTTACAGAGTGTGTCAGACATTTTGAGTCTCTATGTCAATCACACAATCTATACTTGCTTATAAACTGGGTCCAACTGCATACAACAAAGACACTAATCTGCCGTTGCATAAATGAAGGTTGGCTATAGGTATTAAGGTACCAATTGTGCAAGCCCGGGATTGGGGTCAGTGTTGTTTGTCCTACTGATTATTCCTAACAAACTGCATCAGCACTGATCTGCCAGCACTTTATGTGATGGCAGATCTGAGTCTGTGCAGTTTGCAGTTGGATCCGATTTAAAAGCTAGTATGTACGGTATATTATACATATTTAGATGCCTTTTTTTTTATTTCTTGAATACTCCACAAATTATACTTGGTGAACACTGGAATTCAGTGTCATCAAAAGTTATTAATCTTTAGTATGCCTGAAGGGTTCTCATTGTTTACTTGAAAAAGAAGTCATTTCACATACTTTAAAAAAAAAAAGAAATAGAGAAAAAAAGTTTTTAAAATGCATTTGAATCAGTGTGGACTAGTGGTAGGCAATATGGAGTAAGGCAGTGTTTTCTCCAGCTTTACACGAAAAGGATTACTGTCGATTTTATTGTGCCTTTCTCACATTTGGGGGCCCTGCTTATTATTTCATCATTTAATTATTTTATTGTTTTTTACATCACCACAACTGTGAACATTTACATTAAGTTCTTTAAATTACTGCTGTAAATTTATACTTGTAGTTTTTGTTAATATTAAAATTAATCTTTAATCATTATCATGTGTTCCTAGTCAATATAATAATTTTTACAGATAGATTATTAGAATTTAAATAATAGTGCTTACTCATAACTCAATAATTGGTGCTTTCTTTTAAATTGCTGCACAGTTGCAAACAGAATTAATTTTTATTATACCCATCATTCCTTTCTGTCCATCCATCCATCCGGCACACAATCTCTTTAACGCAACACGTCCCAGTGTTTGATAGATTGCTATGAAGCTTGGCACATACAGATAAATCACTTTGCTCCCACAAGTTTTGTTAGAGTTATTGCCCTTTTTGTCTTGGAGCTTAATGCAGTGTTAGATACAGTCTCGTTAGTGGAACTAGCCATGCAGTTTTTGATGGATTGCAATGAAATTTGGTAAATATTATAGTCATCACCTGAAGATGTGCATATCATCAAATCACCATATCCCTGTAATTTTTATCAAAGTTATTGCCCTTTTCGACTTGCAGCTGATTGTGGTGTATGTCAGAATCTTCTGAACACAACTAGTCTCTCAGATTTCAGTGGATTGCTTTGAAACTCAGGAAGTGTTATGATCATCATCTGAAGATGTACATATTGACTAATCACTGTGCTCCTGCAATTTTGTTGCAGTTATTGCCCTTTTTATTACTAGGAGCCTGATGTAGTATATGACAGAATCTTGTAAACACAACTAGTCACATGGTTTTCATCATACAAATGGTTTTCACTGGTTCTTAATAAAACTTAATACCTGTTATTTTCCTTCTTTGATGATGCACATATTGATAAAGTCAGTTTGCTATCACATTTTTTGTTAGACTGCAGCTGAATGCAGTGTAAAAGAGAATCTTGTGAATGCAGTTTTTATGAATCTTTGTAAAACTTGCTACATATCATGGTCATCATGTTAAGATACACATGTTGACAAATCTTTATATTCCTTGATTTTTTGTAAGATTTACTTACAACTGACAATCATTGTACTTGCACTATTGTCTCCTTCATGGGGTAGCGGTGGGATGCAGGGAAGGTGGGGGTATATTTACATGAGCAAATTGCCCACCATTTCTCTTATTTATCATTTTGGTCTTTTGCAGCCAGACTTTTTATTAGGTATTTAAGCATAAGAGCTGAAACAAATAACTGAACATTCAAATTAGCATACTCTATTGCAAATATTCCAGTGGAAGATTGGTATTTGAATATTCGTTTTGTTTATCTAACGAGTTTGACAACATTTTCTAAAAGAACCACACAATGTACAAATATACAAATCTGCAGAATCACCTGAAATTCAAACTCTCACTCACAAGTTAATCATAATGTCAAAATTCTGAATAGTCACATTGCTTACAACATTGCCATTTCTGTTCATTGTCATTCAGGCATTATTGAAAAGATAACGTATACTAGGGCAAGTTGATGAAGAAAATGGCATAGGATAGGGATCATATCAAAGTCAACAAAGACTTTATGTATTAATCAACCAGAGCTCTGAACATTTTTGAACTGTTGTGGGCCATTTGTTTCGTAAGAAGCAGTTGTAGTCAATCCTGCATACCATTACCACCTGCCACTCCACCTGAATCATCTTCCCTCAGAAAGTTGACTCCAACATTTGGTCTCGTATTCAAGTTTTGAAGTCATTACACAGCTATAGAATTACCAGTATGCTTATAATCTGACATTATAATTTTCTTTATTTTCTTAAAAGTCAGTAATGCAGATGTCAACTTCATATCACTAAAATGTACATGGGCCAGTTGACATGACATTCAAACAGAACCATTAAGTTGTACGAGTTGAGGAGTTTGCTGTTGCAGTAAAGTTTGCTACTCACTGTTTTTTTCTGTTCATTAGTACAAAGTATATAGTTATCAACATATATTTTTGATATGCACAGGGATAATTTCAATTTTTCTTTCCTTTTGCTTTTTTCAAAATGTCCCATTTGTTGGGAATCCCTTTTTACCCTTGAAACTGAACTTTCTATTCCCAAACCTTTTGATTGAGACAGAGAACTGAGAACTAGTTCCCTGGTAACTGGTCCTGATAGAGGTTACATTATGTTGTTTATAGAAACTGCAAGACCATTTCACACCTATTGCAATGCACATATTACACATACAATGAGGTCAGTATATCTGTGTATGGGTTTCAGTTAAAACAATTATTTATTAACTCTGAATATAAGTTTCTTATTGCTTAGCTGAAAATCCCAGTGTCTGATATTGGCATTTTGTGGTCAGTCAAAAAGTCATTCCTAACATGACACAGCATATGTGACAAATTCCAGAAACCTGCAATCAACATATCTAAATTTAATTAAATTGTCCACAGATCCTTGCAATTTTGATTGTGAGCAAATAACTTCCCAGAGAAATTTTTGAGATAATCCCTGCATTTAACCAAACAGGTACTGTTTGTCTTCCGCTGTAATGTTTATGGTTGTACTGAGTTTGAAGATTAACAGGGAAAAATAACACCTACATTCATTTAATTTTTAGTCTCGATCATGAAAGCAATTACTCAGGACCTCTACAGTGTCATTTAATTAGATTTAGATGATGGAGTTTACAGTGTTTTTGATGCAGCTTGGTGGGGAGTTGTCAATAAATACCAAAGTAAAGAAATGAAAATGGATTTTGATACCTTCATTACCATTTACAAATATTTAAATGCTATTCAAATACATTTTAAAAAAATTTCAAATAAGAACATTTGGTATTTGTTTCAGCTCTAATAATCAATGTGTTGATGGCCCCTCTGTCTTAAAACTTTACTTGACTTGAATCCTGCTCAAAATATATTTTGACTAATCACAATTTCACATTTTATTTTGAGTAACATTTCTCAGTCAGAAGTAACATTTATTACTCAAACTGTTGAATAAAGTTTTATATCAGATGCGCCTGGTATCAAATGCTGTGGCAATGTCCCCATTGTCATTTATTGCAATTAAATCATTTTCTATTGTCTCTAAATGCATACAACTTGCATTTGTATTAGATTATGAATCCTTAACACTTTCTTTGACTTAATTATTCAGCATGAACAAGTTAGAGATATTCTTTCATTCTTTACCATTCATTTCCTTAGAGTTCTATAAAAGCACAAGGTAATCATAATTAATGAGAAGTTTGCTGCATTGGCCAGGTGATAAAATCAAGTGTCTTGATGACTTAGATGACTTGCTAAAGTGTTGGGACACAGAACACAAGCTTGGAAATGATATATACAGCTATTTTTATGTGTGTGAACTTTTTATGATGTGTTGCAAATGTTTATGTGTGCCCTTTCAAAATTTTGCTGTGAAAAAAATATGCAAGGGTGTAACATGGAGAAAATACTGATTAAGGGTGAGAAGGTTGTGAGTTGAAGTCGTGCCCTAGCCATTGCCTAATGAGTAAGATGTTTAACCAAGCTAGCTTCAGGTTTTGCAGCTGGAAATGGGTTCCAACATCTTGCTGCTGGGTAAAAATAAACAAATAAACTGTAGTGTATCACAAGGATCAATACTTGGACCACTTTTGTTTGTTCTTTCTACAAACAACATCCCTGTAAGATTTGAAATACAGTATCAACAACTGATCTGTATGCTGATGATACTACTCTGTCTGATGAACACAACTGTAAAAATGAACTAGAAAATAATCTTAAATGCAATTAAAAAGGCTTCATATGTGGTGTAAGGAGAATGGCATGGTTGTAATTGCAGATAAAACAGGTTTTAACACAACAAAAAAAGAGCAAAATAAAAATGGGTAACATGAGCCTTTTCTATAATAATAAAAAACTGTTGGTGGTTTCAAAAGACAAAATTCATGGCATTCTTATTAACAGGAATTTACTTTGATCTGGTCGAACAAGTTTCATTAAGAAGAAAATGAAAATAATACAATTAATTCCAAAACAATATCATGTCACTTTTTACATTTGGACTATTGTAATGCAATGTAGGGAAATATGTCTGATGTTAATATTAAGAAAATTGTTTGACTGCAGAAACAAGCGTGTAAATTAATACTGGATGGTCAAAATGGAAACATTCAAGAGGCAGTGGATACTGTAAAAATCCTACCTTTTCAGGAAAGACTTTACCTTCAAAAAGCCAAAATGATGTATAAAGTTTCTGTCATGTCTGCCCCAATTTACTTGAGTAACACTTTTCAATGCATAGAATCTAGCAACACCCCAAATCTTAGGTCAATGACATTCATGAACTTTTGAATTCTGAAACCAACGTAAGAATTATTTAAAAACAGTTTTCAATACTCCCTTATATGGATTAATATCCCAAAAGAAATCAAAGAATCATCGAGTATATTAGCCTTTGACATTAGGTGTATTAAATGAATCATCGAGTATATTAGCCTTTGACATTAGGTGACTTAAAAGAATCATCGAGTATATTAGCCTTTGACATTAGGTGTATTAAAAGAATCATTGAGTATATTAGCCTTTGACATTAGGTGTATTAAATGAATCATTGAATATATTAGCCTTTGACATTAGGTGTATTAAAAGAATCATCGAGTATATTAGCCTTTGACATTAGGTGTATTAAAAGAATCATCGAGTATATTAGCCTTTGACATTAGGTGTATTAAAAGAAACATATAGTATATTAGCCTTTGACATTAGGTGTATTAAATGAATCATCTTGTATATTAGCCTTTGACGTTAGGTGTATCAAATGAATCATTTTGTATATTAGCCTTTGACGTTAGGTGTATCAAATGAATCATCTTGTATGTTAGCCTTTGACGTTAGGTGTATTAAATGAATCATCTTGTATATTAGCCTTTGACGTTAGGTGTATTAAATGAATCATCTTGTATATTAGCCTTTGACATTAGGTGTATTAAATGAATCATCTTGTATATTAGCCTTTGACAATAGGTGTATTAAATGAATCATCTTGTATATTAGCCTTTGACATTAGTTGTATTAAATGAATCATCTAGTATATTAGCCTTTGACATTAGGTGTATTAAGTGAATCATCTTGTATATTAGCCTTTGACATTAGCTGTATGAAATGAATGAAATCTAGTCATAATTAAAAGCATAATGCCTATCCACCTCCTACGGCTACTTTTCTCTATGTAAATATCTGTTGGTACATGTTATATTATGAGCTTGAGTTTAACTTTGATGGTGGTTTAGTTTTCATTTTTTATACAATTATACATTGGTAGGTTAACCAGTCTGGGTCTGTATGTTTTATTTTATTTTTGTTGGTTTAATGGCACTGTGCAAATGGGAGCTGAGTGCCTTTTTCAAAGACACACCAAGGCAGCTGACCCAAGCTGGCCTGGGTGGGTATTGAACACGTGACCCTTCGATTATGAGTCCGATGCTCCACCAACTGAGCTACTGCAGCTCCCCTTGGTCTGTAACCTTGTGTATCAGATGGGTAGTGTACATATATCTTAGAGAGCCTTAAGGTTGATTAATTTTATTATGTAACTAATTGAGTTACCATCATGAAATTATGTCAGTTTTTTAATTATTATTTTTATTATTATGATTACTATTATTATTATTATTATTATTATTATTATTATTGTTTGGCCTCAAATCCAGGGGAAGTTATGTACTCTCAGTTCCTTTATACCATTGAAAGGGCTAGTCTTGGGCTGTATAGAGAGGGTCTGTACCAGCTGCTGCACAGATCAGGTTAATGCAGTCATTGCTTATTTTGGACTCTGTGCAATACATTTTGAACTGGTAGAGGAAACAAATAACATCTAATGTAAGGTACATTCTTGTTAAGGTACATTTTTGTCTCTGCAGCTAACAAAAATGCTACATAGAATCAAGAATAAGTTGTATGGTAACTGGTTCTGTGCAGCATCTGGTGCACACCTTCTAAAAGGTTTAGCAAGATTGTTAGCTTTTTTAAAGCACAGTAATGCATTCATATATGTAAACACTCGGCAAAACGAGATAGACTTCACAGTGGAATACACACGTAAGGTACTCTGATGCTAGCATTTATTTAGCCTGATATCTAGCATGAGAATGCTGTGTGATATTATAATAAATGGTAGGAATAAACTACTGTATATCCTTGCTTATAAGTCGAGTCCAACTGCAAACAACATAGACCCAGATCTACTGTCGCATAATGCAATGGCAGATCATGGTCTATGTTGTTTGTTCAACTGATTACTTCTAACAAATTGCATAGACCTAGATCTGCCGGCACATAAAGAGATGACAGATCTGGATCTGTACAGTTTGCAGTTCGATCCAACTTTTAGGCAGGTATAGACAGTAAATAATGAAATAAACCAATGCCAGTCTTTGTCTTCTGATTTTCTCAATATGCTTTCCTTGATGTTTCATGTTATAACCAGGGAAATTTGGGAGTTTCAATGTCCTGGTATTACCGATTTAATTTTCAGCTTTTCTTTGTAAATCAAATAATGTTGCATTAACGGTTTCTAAATCTTCATTGTTTTAAATGGTGTGGAAACACTCTTGTAAAAGAACATGAGAGCATACAGTTTCTAGAAATAGCAAGTTGTGCAAAAGCTGACATGGTTAGTAATAGATTCATTTCAGTAGTAACAAATGTATACGTTTTCAAGCACAAGGCATGAAAGATGCAGCAACAAATCAGTATCATTTCATTCTGTAATGAAAAATTGCTCATCAGTTTTAAGTTTATCTTGACATCTTTAAAATCATAATATTTTCATTTTTGAACAATTATTATCTATTCTCTCTGCAGGACAGGAACTCTTCAATTGACAAATTGAGTGTTTCCTTCATGAAACGCTCAGGAAAATTGACCATTTCTCAAATCCAACTCTTCACAGATTAGGTAAATCCATAGATCCTTTTGCAAGTCTGAGTTGCTGTGATTAAAACATCTCTCACACAAATAGTTGAAAGTTGGTTAGCATGACTGAAGATTCTTGTTTCCTTTGTACTGTTTTTGTTCATTGTATGGCCATTAATATAGCTGTTTTCAGTATTGAATGATCTACTTGTATCATGCTTTTGTGACATGTATCGCTTTGATGTAATTTTTGTTTGTTTTTATGTACCCACAATATGACAGAGTATCATGTTATGATGTTGTCCATTCATCTGTATGTTCCCTTTTTCTTTTTTATTTTGCACAATAACTCGAGTTCTCCACCATCTACCTTAACCAGACTTTGTGAATAGCTTGTATTTGAGGTAAAGAGGAAGCATATCGATTTTGGGTTAAAAAGGTCAAAGGTCAAGGTCACAGTTACTGGAAAAAAGAAAAATGGTTTTCAGACTTTTTGGCGGCTTGTACTTAGGATAAGGAAGAAGACTGTTGATATTGGGGTCAAAAGGTCAAAGGTCAAGGCCACTGACAGAAAGAACAAGAAGATCATGGCCTGCATGTCAAGCTCATAATCAAAGTACAGCTGTAAAATGTGCGACCCCAAGGGCAAAGTGGTGAGTGAGCACGTCACAGAAATGATTGTCTTACCTCCTTAATGATTCATTGCAGGTATGAACAAAATCCATCAAGGGGTTTAGGAAATATAAGCAAATGAAAAAACTTTGGCCAAAGTTAGAATGCACATTTTCTATGACTGTCACCTTGACTCCAGAGTAATTGGGGGGGGGGGGGGGAAAGCAAGCATGTCATGAATTTAAATGTCTTAGCTTCATAATAATTCATGCCAAGGATGATGAGAATTTATCAAGGGATTTAGATAAAATTGGCAAATGGAAAAAACTTTAACCCCAGAACCTTAATGCAAATTTTCTCTGAATGTTACCTTGACCGTAAGGTAAGAGGGGCGAATAAGCATGTTGTAGAATGACTTGTCTTAACATCATAATAATTAATGCCAAACATGATTAGAATCTATGATGGGATTTAGAAAATATATGCAAATGAAAAACTTGAACCAAAACCATAACAAATCTTTGATGCCGACGTTGATAGAATAGTGATTGATATGCCTCACTTTCCACTGATGTAAGCTTGACAAAAATGGTTTCCACACAATACCATTATTTCTACATCACAGACCTAGACCAAACTTCGTGGATGGCTCGCACTTTGGATAAGAAAGAAGCCTATCAATTTTGGGGTCAAAGATCAAGGTCACTTTCTGAAATATGAATAATGGTTTCTGCACAAAATTTCAGTTCTTGACTAAAAGTCAGGTCATTAAGACCATTAGTCAATAGTCTTCAGCATTAACAATACCCTACTTGTGCCTGCATAGAGGACTATTAAAGAACATGGGGTGGGTGCGTTAACAATACCTGCATAGAGGACTATTAAAGAACATGGGGTGGGTGCATTAACAATACCTGCATGGAGGACTATTAAAGAACATGGGGTGGGTGCATTAACAATACCTGCATAGAGGACTATTAAAGAACATGGGGTGGGTGCATTAACAATACCTGCATAGAGGACTATTAAAGAACATGGGGTGGGTGCATTAACAATACCCTACTTTTGCTTGCATAGAGGACTATTAAAGAACATGGGGTGGGTGCATTAACAATACCCTACTTGTGCCTGCATAGAGGACTATTAAAGAACATGGGGTGGGTGCATTAACAATACCCTACTTGTGCCTGCATAGAGGACTATTAAAGAACATGGGGTGGGTGTTTAATAGAATTGGGTAGCACCAGCCATGTTGTATCATGATACATATCATGATAATTGTCTTCTGTATGATATGGATCACAATATTATCGCAGACACAAGTAGACTGTAAAATATACAAGTGAATCCATGTTTGCAAAACCTCACTTGTATCATTAATAATAATTCTGTTTGGTAAGTTTACAATAACAAACAATGATGAGATGGAAAAAAACTATTTACCAGAATGAATCAAAACATATGGTGTTATTTTTTTTTTTAAATCCAAAACTTGCTCCAAATATTTGAAAACTGAAGCTGTCACCAATTTGTTAGATTTTGAAAATATTACCCTTCCCTCATGGAAAATAAAAATAATCCCTTTTTTCCTACCATGATGTGACTGATTATTTGATCAAAACTGTTGAAACTTTTGCCAAGATAATCTGAACTTATCATTAGCAATAGTTACTTTATATTTAAGCTCCTGCAGAATATAGGTATTAAACCAGAAGATAAGGTGAGTCCCATATAGGCAAATTCTAACAATCACACTATAACCTTTACTTACTTCATCACATGTTATTATATGCTTTCTTTCCACTTGCATGCATTGTATACTTTCATTTTGGGTTTGGAATATCAAAACATCACAATCGACTCTTGTACACTGTACAGTTCTTTCTCTGACAATAGCAGGTGATATCAAGACATCACAATTGACTCTTGTACACTGCACAGTTCTTTCTCTGACAATAGCAGGTGTAGGAGACAAATTGTCGACAAGACACTTTTTTGAGAGTCACTTTGTCAACAAATTTTAATCAGGGCATTATTTGTTGAATTGTCAAGGCTTTCACATATTATATAACTTATTGTAATTTATTTTTATCATTTTTCTATCTTTTAGAATAAAAAGGTTTTTGAGAATTCAACAGTGTTTTGATAGAGTTGATGAAGTGTCAGAACCTCCTTTAAAAGATAACAGCGGTCACTTGCTACTGATGGTAATTGATTTGTATTGCCCATATAATTATGAAAAAGATCCCAAAATTTATTGCCATGTACAGTGAGTTTTTTTCCTAATTATTTTTGTTATGATATTTTTTAAAATATTTGTCCTGTTAAACTGAGCAGTATGCGGTATGTATAAGTATAGGGTTTAATGGCACAACAGCACAATCATGGCTATATATCGCTGAGTAAGTTTAGGTGTAAAAATAAACCGGGCATACAAAACAATAATAAAGGGAAGAAAAAAAAAGAGTAAAATCTTAAAAGACAAAGTCGGATTTTTTTATATATCAATGACATTCTTTTAAAAAGTCTTAGACCTTCTTAGGTGAAATATCATCAGGAGACACCCCAGGACAAAATGTTTGCCTCCATTAATCAACTTTTATGACATATGGGAGGGCCCATCAGGCCTATTCTAAATCCCCAAGTCCGCGGGGTGTGGATGTGGTTTGTGAAAACTGCTTGCATGGTATTAAACTTTGTAAGCAAATTTGCCAGTGGATACGAGACATTCTTTTCTGTTATTGTACATAAACTGTCATTACCTGTATATAATGTACAGCCAATGACAAACAGCATAGTATCTCTGCTATAGCATAATGCATAGACAAATCAGGGTCTACCCAGTTTGTTCATAATCCTCAGTAGAACAAACAGCTTAAAGACCTTGATCTGTCAGCACATTATGTGAAACAGATATGGGTCTGTGATTTCTGCTGTAGAGTGTACATTATAAATAAGCAAGCATGGCCAATTTATGTGAGATGTAATGTATATATTCATGTATAAATCAAATCCTGCTGCAAACTGCATGGACCCAAAGCTCAGGGCACATTATGCATTGGCAGAAATGAGTCTATGCAGTTTATTAGGATTAATCAGTAGAACAAACAATATAAACCCTGATCAGCCAACCCATTATGCAACAGCAGACCAGGGTCTATTTTGTTTGCAGTTAGACTTGACATATATGGGAGTATACACATGTGGCTGTAAGACTGATTCACTCTGGGATTTTTCTAGGATTATTGATGGATTGCTGACTCTGTGTCCAGTTCATATTCAAACATTAACACATTACAGCTAACTATGGTCCACTGACCATTACTATTGCTGGCTAGGTGCAAGTGTTACACAATCACAGTCAGTCTGAACAGCTCCTATAATTTGTTCATTGTAACTGTATAACATATACAGATTTATCCAATTTTCAAGAATTTTCAGCACTTGCTAAGAATTTATTGTACTTTCAATTGAAGGTTTTTCCTTTAGAAAGATTTTGATTTTGTAAGATAATTACTATACTAAGGAGTAGGCATGGCTATGCTAATGAGTGCTAATGATTAGGCAGAACTATCTCTGTTCTGGTGACCCATCAGTTGAGACTGGGAATAGAGCTTATCATTGTTTGAAAGAGTCCGTTTTTTAAAAAAATTCAAGAGTTAAATACTGTCACATATAATTTGAAATTTAACATTATTTAAAATATTTACCATTAGAATTTGGATCCCTATAAAAGAGAGAGGAGCTACGGTACTTTAGTTGGTAGAGCATTGAACTCATAATACAAGGTCATGGGTTTGATATCTACCCAGCTCAGAATAGGTCCACTGCCTTCGTGTGTCCTTGGGAAAGGCACTTTGCTCCCATTTCCTCTGCATGATATAGCCAAATGACATGCTGAAAGTGCCATTAAAAATGAACCAGGCAATTAATAAGCCCTTTAGCAAAGTGATTTTAGTGTAGCATTGTCCACTGAAGACACCAAAAATACATGTGTTAATGAAATCAAGTTAAAGGAACAGACTTACATTTGGTAACATCTTAATGATAACCAACTTTCAATTTCCTTTCATCAGAATCAACAGCCTCTACTTACGATACTTTCTTCTACAACCAGATAGATGTAAGTTAGTCAGACTACTAATCTTCTGTTACTAATGATTTTTGTATTTATCTGTGTATTATGGATGCCCAGTTTTAAACAATGTAAAAGCAGATGTACCATTGTACATAATGGGCCAGTAGATGGGCCTGTATCTCAAAATCAAGTGATCACCATGGATCCAGATCTACTGGTGCATTATGTGATGGCAGATCAGAACCCAGTTTCACAAAATATCTCAAATTATCTTCCTCAAATTTAGATTTTCTAATTATCTTTATTATGTATCTGTTGGCAACAATAACATTTTCATTCAGCAGGTGTCATGGATGAAAAATCAGCCATAGTAGCTTATTCACCTTAGAAGAATCTTGTTTTATCTCTTGAGTCAAATGTGAGGAATATTTCTCAACTTATATTCTTAGAATAAAAAACATTTCCAGATGTAAAACTAGTTATTTTCAATGCTTTCTATAACACTACATCTGAATAAAACTTGCAATATTCTCAAATGTGTTGTAAGCAAAATAATTTAAAAATCTGTCTGAGGAAATATTTCGAGAAACTCTTAGCTGCTTGAATTAGATATGGATTAGAGACCGATCAAGAGGGGGGGGGGGGGCTGGGATTTTCTTTAGAGCTGGGATATTTTTTTGTTTCTTTTACCTCAAGAATTTTTATTTTCTTAATAAAATCCCAGGCACCCCTCACCTCGAAAATTAAATAGTTGGTTCCTTATATGCAGATAAATACAGTTCTTGAAAACCTTTAGCTAGACTCCCACCTTATTTCTGAGATTTCAAATGCATCTTCTCTTCTTGACATGATAATTCTTAGCAGGAGAATAGCTTCTAACATTCAAAGTTAGAGTGCATGTGCTTTTTTTCTATAATAATTCTAGAGCAAAGATCACACAGAGCTAGCAAAAATGTGATATACATATTTTAAGGAATATTAGGGTGTCAATCTCATTTTTCCTCATCAAATTTTAATATTTTAGAGGCCTCATAACTGTCTCAGACTATGGTCAACTGTCATGTGGATAATTATATAGACTGTATATAAATGAAGTGATCATCACCTTTTAAATGTCCTTACTCACAGGAAACATAGCATAAAAATGTTCTGTCAGAGTTACTTCCCTTTGCTGTGGACTCAGTGTCCCACTTTTGCATGACACTGACCTTACATAATAAATTAAATGTTGCTTTGTCTTAAAAATTAGTAGAATTTACATACATATTTTTCCAAGATAATATTAAGCAAATAATATCCAGTATTGCACTTGGTTGGGCTATCGAGGGGACATTTTATGTGCTTTTGTCCCCCTATAATAATCAAGATATGGGAATTTGTTAAATTTAGGGGGACACTATCAGTTTGGGTTGGGAAAATGTCCCCTGAACTTGCTCAAGGTGCAACACTGATATCTTTTCACTTGGAAAATTGTCATTCACAAAATATGCATATTTATGAAAATATAATTAGCCTGAAATAGTTCATTTCATTTACTGATTTACAATATATTTATTAAAGTTAATATTTATATTGAAGTTCCCCCACCCCACCCACCACTTATGAAGCTCTTGGCCCATCTCTTAAGAATGTTCACCACCAGAGTAAGAGATTACCTCTTTTATTACAGTAATACATTTTACGGTGGTCCCTCACTTTAAAGTACCTCATTATAATGGTGTCCTTCATATGACATGGGTATGGATCCCATTTTTAGGATGAATATAGCTTTTATATATTAGTATAAGGTAACCTCACTTATAACACTTTGATTGTGCCCCTTAACAGCATTATTGAAAGGGACCACTGTACTATGTGGGACCCATCTTAAAGGCCACAACTCTTAATGAGACCACTTAAGTAATAAACTGGGAAAATTACCTCTGTAAGGTCTGATAATCTGTCCATCTGTCACTTTAAATGTACCACTAGACATCTGTCACTGTAAATGTGTCAATAGATATGTCACTAAACATCTGTCACACTGTTGTGCATCTTTTACTGAGGTGTTCTTTCTACATTTAATGGATCGACTTTCTGACACTAGCTATTGTCAGCCTGCATGTGTAGAAGCAATATGCATGTAATAGGCATAACTTGCACATAGCTATGTAGGTGCTGTTGGCTTTATATAGCGCAGTTTGGCTCTTTTACTTACATGGGTTTGAGAACTCAAGAACGCTTCTTTTAGGAGAATGATCATAAATGTGTTACACAACATTTTACCTTTTGATGTACATTCTATGCTTACATTATGCAATGTTGCACATTTATAACAAACCTCTCTTGACATGCAGAATCACTTTGTTATAGTTGTAATTTGTTATATCCTCATAACAAATGTATATATAATTGCTTCATTTATGTATCATATAAACTCACATACAAGTCAGATCTAACTGCAAACAACATAAGCCCATATCTGCCATCACATAATATGCAGTTTGTTATGACTATTAAGTTGAACAAAAAAACATAGACCCTGATCTGACTGTGCATTATGTGATGGTAGATCAGGGTCTATGTTCTTTGTAGTTGGATCTAACTTGTACACACGTAAATACGGTATTCAAATTCACTTAGCACCGTAAATTCATTGTATCCATGCTAGCTTGTACTATACATGTTTTACTGTGACATTCTTGAATTGTCTGGTTCTCAAAGAAATAGCCAATATAATTCAGTTAAATTTTCAAATAAATTCAGTTTCAATTTTCAGTCATTGGTAAGTAGAGAAAGAGTCCAATGCACAATATTTTTCAGATTCACATAGAATATCTGGTACCGGTATATTAAAGTTTCTTTATCATTTTTGCTTGTAAAGAAATTTCCTCTTAATTAGATAGGATATTGTTTCTGTATCAAATTGACCTCTCGGCTTGGCATGGCATGTCAATCGACCATCACGTAGCCAACATTCCAATGAACCACTGCCCAATTTGATTACCAAAGTAGGTGTCAGTCTTTACCTGATTGCATATTCACAGGTACTGTTTGGTGGGTGGACAGGAGTTTGTTCAACCAAGTGGGTCACAAAACACTTAGAGCTATATCAAATGTACATGTACATCCAAGTGGATCACCTAGACACTTAGGGCTATATAACATGTACATGTACAGCCAAGTGGGTCACCTTGACACTTGGGGCTATATAACATGTACATGTACAGCCAAGTGGATCACCTAGACACTTAGGGCTATATAACATGTACATGTACAGCCAAGTGGGTCACCTAGACACTTGGGGCTATATAACATGTACATGTACAGCCAAGTGGATCACCTAGACACTTGGGGCTATATAACATGTACATGTACAGCCCAGTGGATCATCTTGACACTTGGGGCTATATAACATGTACATGTTCAGCCAAGTGGGTCACCTAGACACTTGGGGCTATATAAAATGTACATGTACAACCAAGTGGGTCACCTAGACACTTAGGGCTATATAACATGTATATGTACAGCCAAGTGGGTCACCTAGACACTTTGGGCTATATAACATGTTCAATTTTATATCCTTTTTAACTCCGATATGTTTCGTTTAATTTTCCTAAAGTTTTCAATACTTAAATGTATTTTGTCAATAACCACAAAAAATTTTCAGAAGAAAATAAGCAATTAAAAAACTAATGTCTATGCTAATTAGGGTTCAAGTATTCTCATATCTGAGAGAACAATTGTATGAAAAATAGCAGCCTTTTCATCAACATTTCAGTTTGAACTTGTGCACTTTTTTTGATAGAAAGGAACAATTTTTACAATTGTTTCCCCTTTTTTCCTCTGGAAATACTAATATTTTACCATGAATTTATTTACTGATATACTCGCTTACAAGTCAAGTCCAAATGCAAACTGTACAGACCAATATCTGCCATCGCTTAATTTGCTGACAGATCTGGATCCATGCAGTTTATTAGGAGTAATCACTAGAACAAATAACTTGATCTGCTGGCACATTATACAATGGCAGATCAGGGTCTTTGTTGTTTGCAGTTGGACTCAACCTATAAGCAAGTAGAGATGATATTTTAATGGGAATCAATTATCATGATTTTGGGAAAAATTATATATTCATTTTCATTCATGGGTTTAGAAAAAGGTTATACTGTTTTCACAGATGTATCATTTTGATCAGTTCTTTAAATTTGTGGTTTGTAGCAACCACAAAAAAATATTTGTACGCCATGAAAAATAGTGAATTCACAGTCTATCATTTTTTAATTTTAAAACTCTATTTCATCTATTTGCACACTATATCAGGCATGCTTTTGATGTTTCAGAAAATGGCATATTGTTGACCTTGAGGTGGAGGAAGTTGGAGACAATCTCACCATCCTATATCACGAGCATGCCAAATACTTAGGACTTTTTATTTGCCCACCATAAGATGGAGCATAAGATATTATGACATTGTCCATATGTCCTTCCATCTGTTCCCACACAATAAATTGAGTTCTCAACCATCTATCAAACTTTGTAAATGGCTTGTATTTGGAATAAGGAAGAAACCTATAAATTTTTGGGTCAAAAGTTTAGATTACTGTGACTGAAATAAGAAAAATGGTTTTCACACAATAACATTCATTCTACATCAAAGACTAGGACCAATCTTTGTGGAGGGCTTGCACTTGGGGTAACGAAGAAGCCTGTTGATTTTAGGATCTAAAGGTCATGGTCAAAAGTCAGTTAGACTGAAAGACAAAACATGGTTTCTGCACAGTAATTTTAGTATTGCATCACAAACCTTTGTGGCTGGTTTGCACTTGGAGTAAGGAAGAAGTCAATGGATTGGGGAGGTGGGTCAAAAGGCCAAAGTTCAAGGTCGCTATGGCTGAAGAATGAACAACAATATCTTCATGCAAATATCAGTTCTTGGCCATAGTTTGTGGATGGAATGCACTTGGGTAAGAAAGGAGTTTGTTGATTTTGGGATCAAATGGTCAAAAGTTACTGTCACTGACTGAAATGAGAAAAATGGTTTTTGCATAATAACTTTAATTCAAGACCATAATAACTTTAGTTCTAGACCACACGTCATGACCAAAGCTTGTGGAGGGCTTGCACTTAATGGTAAGGAAGAGACATTGATTTTGGAGTAAAGAGGTCAAAGATCAAGGTTATTGTGACTCCAAATGTTTTTTTTTTCATAATAACTTTTGTTCTGGAGTGAGTTCCTTGACTTAACTTAGTGGATGTTTTGCGCTTAAGGTAAGAAAGAAACCTGTATATTTTGCGGTCTAAAAGTCAAAGGTTATGATAAGTCTCATTAGAAAAATAATGGTTTCTACATGGTAAGTTTAGTTCAAGACCACATATCTTGACTAAAGGTCAAGAGCCATTGGTCAGTAATCTCCAGAATCAACCATGCCCTGCAAATACCTGCATAGAGGACTAGTAAGCTGAGAAGCAAGACACTGCAGTCACTTTTCCTGTGTCATAATTGTCAACAGCATGTTAAAGTTTTAGGTAAAGTTTTTCATTTGCATGTGGACATGAGATGCAGGCCCTGGCATTCTTGTACCAGAATTGTGAATCATTTACCTCTAATTTCCCTATTAGCACTTATTTTGTTGTTTTTTTGTGCAATGCAGCACACCAAAGACCCTCTCAGCTGGTTTTCATATCCAAGTGGCTCCGATTTTTTTTGTTTCAATAGACTTGAATTTCAAGGCAATGTACGAAAGGCCCAAAGTGACCCAAATGCTGGTGATGTAGGATGATGAGATTGAAAGAACCTAGAGGAAATCATTGAACTTTAATGGGTGAACACACACCCTTGCACCAGCTCATCTCTTTCTGAGTCGAACAATTTTGACTCTCTGAAAGAGACTCTGAGCTAATCATAGTGATACTTTTCAGAGTCGTAAGTTTTTGCCAGACAGATATCTGGTTTGATATGCAAAGAATAGATCCTTCTAATGAAAGGTTAGCATTGAAAATAACATTCAGAAACATTTCAGCAATTGCTGTGATACTGATTTTAATTTTTTTTTTTTTACTGTTATTCCTGCAGCCATTGATTGAAAAAATTTGGTTTCAGTAGACTCAAGCTATTGCTTATATTCTTATTTTGGATGACAAGTTAAATCAGTGTTACGTCAGTAAAGTTATTATGATGTAATAACAACCATGGTCACAAAAAGTAATCACTATTTAGATTTGACGTCTTTTTCTGGCATGTGATGGAAAAGCCAACGATGTATCGATTGACCTGTCTGAACCACGATTGAACCTAGGACAGAAGTGAGAAATAAGTGTGTTATTGCTGCGATATTGAGACCCCATTAACATCTATCATATATTAATACTAGTACTAAGTAAATACAAATTTTTTTTCAGCCCCATTCGGATTCACAAATTCCTCTGAGGCCTGTTTCGTCATGGGAGACAAAGAAATTTGTACCATGGAACCGCCACTCATCAGTTGAAGGCATTCAGGACTCACCCTCTGTTATACTGAAAAAGTATGAGACTAATCAGTCATCATCACTATAAAACAGAAGCTTTAATAGTTTTTGACATGGCCCAAGAAATTTGCACGTATCTATGTATTTATGTGTCGTTTATTTATTGTCCGAATTTTGATGGTACCGGTAATATTTTATATTCAACCTGAATTTATTTTTGCTTTGTGTAATTTATAAAAAATGTTGTCTTAGTATTTGATTAGAATATTTTGATTTAAAATTTGTACATAAGAATTGTTATAATTTTCTCACTGTATAATTGCTAATTACTGTATGAAAGAGAAACAAAATTCAGTTTTAGATATTTGTTGTTTTCAGCTGTATAAGACTACAACATTCAGTTGATTCATATGTGCAAATTTATTTTTATGCAACCTGTCAACTGCATGTATAACTGCTATTATGCCCCGACTGCGATAACAGAAGGCAGCATATTGATTTGCAGCTGTCTGTCTGTACTTCTGTATGTGTGTCCCAAAACCATTTAAGCACGATAGCAGAAAAACTGTTGGACCTAAGAGTCGTGAAATTTTACACACCTGATC
Organism: Margaritifera margaritifera; assembly: GCA_029931535.1. Taxonomy (NCBI): domain Eukaryota; kingdom Metazoa; phylum Mollusca; class Bivalvia; order Unionida; family Margaritiferidae; genus Margaritifera; species Margaritifera margaritifera. Next base: position 794,003 of record JAQPZY010001494.1, read on the forward strand.
ATGGCTATGAGTAGATGACCTGATTAGATATTTAGGCCATGACATTAATTTTGAAACATTGTACACATTTTTAAACTTAGACCTTTTTTTTTTTTTAAACCAAAACATTGTTAGCCCAATTAACCAATGGCTACTTTAGGTAGACAAATTAAATTTGATTAGCATATTTGTAATTCACATGTTGATGACCTGATTTGAGTTTTAGATCATTACAGCAATTTTTCGTTTTCTTTAAATACATTTTTGAACTTTTGTTTAAAACAAAAACTTTGTTAGCACAATTCAGCAAAAGTCACATGATTTGAACAAATTCAGTGTGGTATGCATGCATAAATAGATGACCTGATTAGATTTTCATGCCATCATGATAGTAGTTTTTCAAATTTTTCTGCAGTTTTTTAATATTTTGGACTTGAGAGTTTTTTTTGGTCTGCAATGGTGGGATATATGTTTTACAAACACAAATCTAATTATTTTGTATCATTAGTATTATGTTTAAGCAAAAAATAACTGGTATTGTATTTTGTTTCACATTCCACCCTTTTGTACAACCGGAGAGATCTGGCAGCTGCTTGTACATATCACATTGTTAAATATTAGTAGGACCATGATATACCCTAAAAATATGTCATTAAAAAGGTGGTTCAAGTTTTTGCTAAAATTCTCAAAAAATTCCCGTAAATTGGGATTTTGCATTATCTAATATTTTTGACAATTTGTGGATTTTTGTGGGAGGTACTTACAATACAAAGGATTAAAAATATCTCATTTTAAAATTGTACACCCGGGACCCGTTTTATTCTTGAAAATGAGTTGAGAAACTCTTCAAATTTGAGAAAATCTTCGGTTATTCCTCAGAGCTAAAACAAGACTAATTTCAGGAAAATACAGGATATTATAGCTGTATTTTAATCTATAATGCCTGCTTAATTTTCAGGGAAAATACATAAATCTAAACCAGATAATAAGAAAGATATTTAAAAATCTCAGTTTGGGGAACAAATATTTTAGATGTTTAGTGAAACCAGGCTTTGGTCTTGACAATAAGCCAACCCTGCATTGAAAATCAATATAACTCTTACCCTACATTAAAAAAACAATAAAACTCTGACAGTGATTTGCTTTTGATAGAAAGCCAGCCATGAATATATATATATATCACCCATTCAGGCAACAGATTTTATTAAGGTCTTGTATTACTATTGCTTACATCTGGAGAGAAAAATTTGCATTTATAGAAAAGAGACAGATATTCTTACTGTTATATAAAAATCTGTACATAAAATTGTGTAAACAAATTAAACAAACATTATTCACCAGTGCTAACAAGAAAAGACATTTTCTCATTGAAGATCTACCAATATTTTTGCTCATAAATATACCTACCTCAAAAGCAAACCTTCCTCAAAATTAAGCCAGATATAATTTAATATTGATAAACAGTACTTTATTTTTTGAATATTTAGGGTATATCGATTCCTAAAACTAAATACTTGTTCATTGTGTAAATTTATTATTATTAAAGTTATTATCAATTTCCAGGAAAATGTTTGAATATTTTATATAGAGAAAATTGCATGCTTTATTTAATTCTGTGTTTTATGTATAACATGCACATACCCCTCTCTTTGGTCAGAACTTGCATACAAATATCCATTATTAAGCACATATGTCTAAATCCTAGCATGCCAAACTGCATAGACCCAGATCTGCTGTCACATAATGTGCCAGCAGATCAGGGTCTATGTTATTTGCAGTTGAACCCAACTTATAAGCAAGTATATATGGTACCTTTGTGCGTTAAATCAGTCTAAAAACAGATCTTAAGTGTGTTTTACTCAATTCTAAAATATTGGGAGATAGAATGCATCTCCAAAGTGGAGAGCTCCAACATACACAAAGGGAGCTAACTCTTCTAGTATGTACATGTGATTAGGACATTGTTTACGACGTATTGTTAGTGTACACTGATTATGATGAGTTTTAGCCTCATTTACTAACATAATACATTTTTAAGCAAAAAGTGCTTGTATTATGTTGAATATGGTTAATTGTTCTGTCATAAATGCAAAAGATGTGTTCATGTTGTTACTGAATGTATCCAGAGTTTGCTGGAATTGGTTTATGAGAAAATGGATATTTTAGTAGGGAGATACATGTAAATTTTGTTAAATATTATGAAGGCATTAGTGATAATTAGGGTGTAATTTTCGCTATTGCTTGGTTACACCAACCAATTAAATTATGCCTCAAATATGAATGACTTCCAGCGACAGTAACAGTCAAAGATTGATAGAAGTTGGTTTACAACAAATAAAAAAAATTGAGTATGATAAAGAAAGTGTAGCAAATTTCATGAAACAATAAAATGAAACAAATCTTTTGTGTGTACTTTCAAGCAATATCAAAATAAACACAAAATTGATATCACAATGCAGTGTTGTGCCAAGCCTGTTTTAGGAGTGTGTTCCAGCTTGTCCTCCCAGAGTGTTACCCTGTCCTCAATGGGGTACACCCTGCCACCTTGGATGCTACCCAGTCTTCAATCTCCAGAGATTTAATTCATTACATATGGTAAGATTCTACGTAATGCATTTTAAGCATCAACTTGGTATTATTAGCCTTTATTTTTAACATACATTGAAAATTATTACCTTAAATGTACCAGTGGGGTGCATAAAACAATGTGGTCTCATAGGATGCCCTTAGAAGAGCTTAAAATGCCCTGAATGGAAATCAGCACCCATCTGAAAGGGTCTGGGGACAGCACTGAAATGCCTTTGTTAGATATTGTAACTTACATACTCCTTCTTTAAAAGTTTAAAGGGTATTAATTTTACCTCCATTATAAAACAACTTCTCATCACTGCACATGGTTTTGGTTTGATTTAAAAAGCTCACAAGATTTTCCTTTAGTGTTGGAGAGTATCTGTTTTAGTAGATTTTAAGTCCCAACAAATTATCCAGTCTTTTAAGACCACATAAATCAGTTCCAATTAATTTTCTTTGTATGGGTTTAAATCAAGTTCCCATACCTCATCTTTACTTTACATGTGATATAATGACCAAAGAAAATATTGTACAAAAAATTGTGTAATTAAAAAAGCAAAATTTTTAAATCTAAATAGCTATTTAATTCAGACAAGTTTTGGGGATCACCAGAAACTCATGCTTCATTTTTTGTCTCGCCTACAGAGCATATGCAAGACATAGGTTATCACTTTTCATATTGTGTTGATATTGTTGGCATATTGTGTCGATATTGTTGGCATAGGCATCCGCATAATGTTTTTGCATTTTTTTGTGTTCAGTTTCTATAACACTATTCCATGTACAGTGGTAAATGATGTATTCATTGGGGAGGGTACTTATCATCAAAGGCAAAAATTGGTCATAGTGACCTACATTTCACACACAAGTGACATAGATTGGTATTTGGAATATGCCTTGGCAGAGCAGGTGAGACAGTATTCTGCAGGATTTTAGTTTATAAACTATACGACATTATTGCTTAACAATGCAATATAACTACAGTAGAACCTTGATTATCAAACTTGTCTGGAGACTTACAATAGAGAATTTGGATAAATAAGCCATTATTGGACACATTAGAGATGGGGGGGGGGGGCATGATATTGATGATATTGGTGTGGTTAAATGGAATATTGGGATAACAGAACACCTCGGTAATAAAACTTTATTAAAAATTTGAGTAATAAATGTTACTCCAAACTTTGAAATCTTACTGGAAATCAACAAATGCAGCTTTTTGATTGGTTGGGTATTTTTTTGTAAGATTTGAAGTTATGTTTTAAGATGGAAGTATTTGAGTTCGGACAATCAGGTTATACTGTAATTGTGTGAGTCCCATAACATTGTCTCTTAACTTCTAAATATTTGCTGTACAAAATTACAATGCAATTATCTCTTTGTTTCTCTACATATCATGTTGTGTACAGAGTAGAACTGACCTAATATTCTCAAAAGTTTTTGTGCACAAAACTCAAACAGAAGCTCAAAGTCCCAAAACTGTCACACTCAAAAACATTTAGAATAAAGTCAGAATAATGGAACGTTCTCACCAAATATACTTGCATACAAGCTGGATCCAACTGCAAACTGCATAGATCCAGATCTGCCGTTGCATAATGTGCCAGCAGATCTGGGTCTATGCAGTTTGTTAGGAGTAATCAGTAGAACAAACAACATAGATCCTGATCTGCTGGTGCAAAATGCGATGGCAGATCAGGGTCTATTTTGTTTGCTGTTGGACCCGACTTGTAAGCGAGTATATACAGCATGTCGAGTCCATCTGTTACACTGCTACATTTCAGAAACCTAGATTTACTTCAAGAATTAATAATGAATATAGGTTCTGAGCCTGAGCTTGAGTTTAATGCTCAAAAGTTTTGATAATACAGGGACTTGGTATGATGCATGTGTCAGGATTTTCATAGCATGTGTGATCAAATGTGATAAACTCATTGGATAAGATGTAGCTATAGCATTTCATATGAATACCTTATATACCCATGTATAACAGTATATGTGCCAGCTGATATGGGTCTATACCAGTGTAATGTAATGTGCCAGCAGATATGGGTGTATACCAATGTAATGTAATGTGCCAGCTGATATGGGTGTATACCTGTGTAATGTAATGTGCCAGCAGATATGGGTCTATACCAATGTAATGTAATGTGCCAGCAGATATGGGTGTATACCAATGTAATGTGCCAGCTGATATGGGTGTATACCTGTGTAATTTAATGTGCCAGCAGATATGGGTCTATACCAGTGTAATGTAATGTGCCAGCAGATATGGGTGTATACCAGTGTAATGTAATGTGCCAGCAGATATGGGTGTATACCAATGAAATGTAATGTGCCAGCAGATATGGGTGTATACCAATATAATGTAATGTGCCAGCAGATATGGGTCTATACCAATGTAATGTAATGTGCCAGCAGATATGGGTCTATACCAGTGTAATGTAATGTGCCAGCAGATATGGGTGTATACCAATGAAATGTAATGTGCCAGCAGATATGGGTGTATACCAATATAATGTAATGTGCCAGCAGATATGGGTGTATACCAATATAATGTAATATACCAGCTGATATGGGTGCACACCAGAGATCCCAAAATGACTATTTGCCAGACAGGACTGACAAATGAGCTCGGATGACCATGTGCTAACTTGACATGTCGGATAATGAACATAAGGTGTTCATAATTACCCCAAGCAATTGTTTGGTCAGTATATTTACCCGATTGTTTAAACACTCTGTAGTCACAAAGCAGAAGACAATAGGTGTGTGAAAGCTTCTCTCCTGGATTTATCAAAATCCTATAACTGAACAATTGTCCCAGGGTCAGTACTTTAGACATTACATCAGTCCCTCCCCATGTCCTTTTTAACTATATTGTGTGGTGGTTTGTCAGCACATATCCAACCTCTAGAACAAAATATGTGTTACCTAGGCCCTAATAAAAAAGAAGATATTAGCAAAACAAACTAACTTTTATTATCATCCTTCAAGACTTGTTTGAGGATCTGATCAAATAAAACTTTACTGTCAAACTCGACCAGAAATGCCCGTCAATTAACTGTTATGTATTTTCAAGGTAGCAAGTCTACTTGTTGGAAATTAATAATTCTTTTTACAAGCAGTAGAGTGGAATCAAATACTGTTGTTAGGTGAAATTGTTTTGTTTAGTATTTTTAAATTAATTTTTTTTATTTTTTATAAATACATTGAGAGAAAACTAGTGAATCATGGAAGGATAATACTTAAAACTTAAGCATCGTTTTTTGTTCCTCTTGATGTTTCTATATTAAATTATGCAAATATTTAGCCAATATGTTTTTTTTTTGGGGGGGGAGGGGGTAATGTCAGGCAAGTCGTTTGATTTTCAGGATCCCTAGAACCAATAGCAGAGACCCTAATCTGGCAGCACATTATGGGATATATAATGTCGAGTGTACTTCATGGACAAATACAATAATACGAGGCAATTACTATGCACACACTAAACTTTGTTACATATTGTACAGAGAATTACATATTGTAGTGTTATATATTGTACAGTTACATATTGTACACATTTTAGTTTTCCTAATATACCGTATTTTGGTGTGTATAACGCGCACCAATGTATAACGCACACCCCGATTTTCGACCCAAAATGAGTGGAAAAAACGTAGTTCTACCATATAACGCGCATGTGATACATATTAAAATCGTGACTACCGGTATTTCGCTCCATTTTCATAGTGCAACAACAGTCGGTCATTTTGGATAGTGAATGAAAATGTGGCAATATTGAAATTGTATCTTTCTGATTTTATGGTTGGCCCTTAAAAGGGCCCTTTAAAGGTTCGTCTAGTTGATAAAGTTCAATCTATTGCATCAAATCCCTTTTTTTATAGTTCTTGTATATAACGCGCACCCCCGACTTAAGATAATAAAATTAGGTGAAAAAACTGCGCGTTATACTCACCAAAATACGGTACGTGGGATATATTTATACATGTACTGAATAAGTACTATATTATAGCTTCCAAAGATATTTTTCTACTTCATTTTCAATGGCTGCATGATTATTTTAGTAAAAGAAATTCCTTTTTATCAACTATTTTTTTGTTACATTAAGCTTAATGATTAAATAACCATTTCTTCATAGTGTGCTATGGTCACATTCCATTTAATAACTAAAGTTGCTCATTGCTATCTGTTTTGTCTCATCCATGTACACATGGATATCACTTTTCCAGCAAAGTATATGTTTGTGTTTACCTGATACAGGCAAGATACATCAACACATGGGACAGTGGTGAGACTGTATCACGTATAACACTTGAAGCTAATCTTCAAAATACCATGAAATTTGTTTTTTTTGTTGTTGTTGATATGATAGGTATCATCATCAGTGGATCATTTGAGCCAATTCATCTATTGTTTTTCTCTTGTGGCTTTATCTCTGGTTTCATAAATTTTTGTTTTAATTAGTAAATTTATTCATTTTAGTAACTTCATCTTCCCCATAAAAATGGCACTTAGCCATGGTCACAATTCATAAATTATGAATAATTACTCTTTGTAACATAATATTTCCTTTTTTTCTTCCCCATTATACTATTTTTTTTTTTCCTTAGTGAGCCCTATAAGGTTAAAGGTCAAGGTCCTAATGTCAAATACAAGAAAAATTTATACCTTCTTAAATATATTCTGAAAGCTTGTAATTCAACATTATGAGGTATTATAAGAAAATATGTGCCTTGAATACGTTTCTTTTTAGATACTATAATTAGCCATGAAAAGTTATCTTCCTTAGCATTACTAGCAGGTGTCACTTGCACAAGTTAGGACAATGAAAAAATCTACTGTGTTGACATGTGCCTGCATTTTTTTTTTTTTCAAGGATTGTCATTTTTGTATTAATTACTATGATATCCTTGCGTGGTTGGTGTTTGGGTCGAGATATTTTTACATTATGAGATGGCAGATCTGGGACTGTGCAGCTAAACTTAACTTGTAAGTGTGCATATACAGTACCTCATGCTTTCCAAACAATAATTGATGCAGCCTTGAAATAATTTATTGTGCAATATTTGTTATTTGTTTCCTTCCTGCATCTTTGGTCTTTTCCAAAATTACCGGTGTTATTTCTTATTGTGCAGATAGCGTGTGACAGACAAATGACTATATACAAGTATTAATAAAGTCAGTAAAAGAGAGAGAAAAGGAGTGAATGATAACATTGTGTTAATTTCATGACATATGTATGCCCTGCTCGGAGCATGAAAGAAAATCCATGTCTGTTCATCAAGCCAGCATTCAAAATTGCTGCCTGCCCAGTGGCCTGAAACTGGCAGTTTTCAGGACTGACAAGTAACTTTGTGCAGAATTTTACTATTTGTTAAATAGTTGCCAACCCAAAGACCAGCAGCTCCTTAAAGTTAATTTTGAACACTGCTTTAAACCTTGTTTAAGTTTCATTTTTTAGGTCAGTTTCTTGGGCCATGTTGGTTACAGAGCCATGGACACAGAGAACCAATTCAATTCCAATTGATCATAATGTTAATATTTTGCACAATTATTATACTTTGTTGGTAGGACAGTCAAAACATGCTTACATTCTATGCATGATCTATCAAAGAGCAGAGTTTTCAAACAATGAAAATCATATGTGCAGCTCATTTTTGAGAAAATTCTCTGGTAGATGCCCACTATCAAAATCTGACCTGGTGAGATCTCCCCATTTACATCCAATACCTTATATAATCGCATATAAGCCGGGTCCAAATGCAAACAACATAGACCCTGATCTGTCATCACATAATGCACCAGCAGATCAGGGTCTATCTTGTTTGTTCTACTGATTAGTCCTTACAAACTGCATAGACCCCGATCTGCTGGCACATTATGCGATGGCAGATCTGGGTCTATGCAGTTTGCAGTTGGTATCAGCTTATACACGAGTAATGAAATGAAAGTGCTTTTGGATTAAAGCCTACTATTGACTACAATTTACCCACACATTTTTTTCTGGTCATTACTTTCAGCCAGTTAACAGCCTTGATTCTGTTAAGTGCAGTATTTAATATTCCACCACATATAGGCTTGTTCCTTAGTTTGTAAAATAATTAGTTGTACAATACCTAAAATCAAATTTTACTTTTATAATAATTGATCAAAGTCGACAGAATTTTTCCTCGAAACGTGCACAAGCATAGTTGTCTGTCAATGACAGTTCTGATGATATCGAGAATTGGTTTCAAATAGGGAGCCTGTTGTAATGACAAAAATTTCCCCCTAAAACTTATCGATATATACAAAATGATATATTTTGGTTCCTATGTGTGTATCTTAAGAAAATAAATTATGATGCACATTGCAGTGGGACTCGAACAAAGGGAAGTAATCTGGGATTGTTACATAGACTCTTAGTTGATATATTTGAAATTTGTGCATTAAAAAAAATAGTCCTTGAACATGCTCAAAATATTTAGTTGTATGTGGCCTAAATTATGCAACTTTGTAGATGCATCATAGTGATTGCAACATGTACCTAAATTAGGTCACTGTGATATGTACTTCATGACTTTTGTTATATTTTGTATTTTTAGCAGTTTCCAGGATCTTGCTGGAAATGCATCATTCTACTTCTACCCTTTACCAAATCCATGAATTTAATCACACAACAGTGAACTTTTTGTCAAAATATGATTCTTTATCCAAACCTTGAATTTAAACACACAAGTGATTTTTCTGACAAAAAAACGGGACCCCTTATCCAATCTACACATTTTAGTACCGATACCCACAATAATGTCTATTTTTTGGCAAATGCATGAAAATTGCAGTGAATTTGGTTCAGTTTTCATTTATGCCATTTTCTGGGGCACTTTTGCCTGCAGAAGCATACAACTTTTTATTATATGGATACATTTTAGTGAGTACAACACTATCCCATCAAAAGCAGAGCACAGTGGTTGGGCATTTGTGTTCTTTGAACACATTTCTGGTATAGTCTATAACCTCTGTATATGTTGCTCTGATTGGATGTATGCAAGAGAAGTTTTCATTGGTTGACATAATAGTTGTCATCAGACGATACATCTATAGGTATTGGAAACCTTGCAACAGACAACACGGTAGATGTGAAATATGTTTTCAAAGGAAATAAATGAAATTGTTATTTACAAAGTTCAATATAAGAAATAAAATTTCCCTTTCATAACAATGCAACAAAAATGCCGTCTCATTGCAGAAGAAGAGTTTCTACAAGAGGTCAAGACTATGTCCAAGTTTGAATAATACATTTTTTTGCTTGTTATTACCATGCTTGTATGCTCAATATATGTATCTGAATTTTAAAAGGTGGGTATATATATATATATACACATGTATATATATGTATGTACATATATACTTCTAATCATTCTACAATAATTTGGCAGCACTGTATCTATAGATTTGTATTTTCATGTTGAAATACGTGTATTTAATAAAATAAATATACCATAGGAGAAAAGAATAAAAGCTTGCTTTTTAATCCTCAAGAAGGTAACAGCAACATTGTATTTAAAATTGCAGTTTAGGTGAACCATCACCAGATGATGTTGAGGGATTAAAAATATCAAGACTGCAAAATGTTTCTAATTTATGCTGACATGACTGCAATAAATCTAACCCACATTTTTTAAGTTTCATATTTTTTTGATTGCCTGATTTTGACATTGTAAATTGTGTAGTTAAAAGTTTTATTAATTTAATTAAGATATAATTTTATATGATTTATGAATAAATCTTAGTTTTGTTTAAATTGGCTTTTCCTTCTTTATCACCCGCCTAATGTTTTTCTGAAGCAGATTAACATCTTTCACTTTCCACAAGAAGCATAAATGATTCCTGGATGGTGGCCTTAACATTCTGTGCTGAAACTGATGTATTGACTTTGTTACTTGTGCTCAATGGCAGATCAGAATCTTTAAAATAATTTTTTTTTAATGAAAACTTGTGTGTATATATATATAGATATATAATAATAATCATGAGGACTGAGTACAGTGCTTAATCTTTAAAAGCTCGAAGTGCTTTACAATATTATTTACCACATAAGGAGATATATATATAGACAAGATTACAAAAACACCATGAAATTACAAACAAAAAGCATGCTGAAAATAATTAAGGGCAAGGAAATATTGTCAAGTGATAAGTCTGTTCTTGCCATCTAAATATGAGTTTTTAGGGCACTCATGAATGAGATCAGTGCTATTGTGTTAAAGTTCACAAAGCAATTCGTTACGGGTAGCACTGGAATGCATAAGAACGTTGTCCATGGGACTTTGTTTTGATAGTTGGAATAATGAGAATATGAGTGTCGGAAGAGGAGCACAAGTATCTAGAAGGGGTGTACACATGGGTGAGGTCAGATAGATATTTTGGACTGCAGGCAGTCAACAAAACCTAACAGAGAGAACAGATTTTGTTTTCTTTTATTCTGGTGTGAATGGGTTGCCATTGGAGGGTACATAGCAGGGGGAAGGAGTGCGCATATATATCACCTATCCACATAGAATTTGGGCAGTAAAAAAGTGCTGCCGTCAACATTGGGTTTTTTGTGGGGTATAACACCTTTTTTCAGCACATGTTACTCTATACATGGTGGTCAATATATTTGGTGGAGGAAGAACCTGGGAAGAACCAACCTACCTACAGGAAGCTACTGCCAAGCTTTCTCACATACCCACATTGATTGCACCGAGACTCGAACTCACGGGAACAGAGGTGAGATGTGTGAGTGATCTGTAAAGGCGACTGCCTTAGACCACTCAACAACCAGGGGCCCTGCCATCAACATGTACAATGTAGTATGTTCCGAGTTAATTCAAGCCACAGGCAAAAATCCACTTCGTGCTCCATTCACCCATGTCTGCCTGCAATAAGATTTTCTAATTTCTCCCATTCATTGCAAGCCCAAGTAAACTTTCTCGCATGGTGGACCCAGCATGATCTTTCATGCTGATTTAATGAGCCAATCAGATTTTTTGTTCCAAAACATAGTCACTTATCAATTGATAAGAGGTCACTTTTGCTGATGTATAAGTGCTTTTTTATTGGCTTGTTGATGACATTTTTATTGATGCATATTCATCAGAAACTAGGAAATTTTATTGCAGGCAACCACGGATGAAAAGAGAGGTACCAGCTTTTTGCCTGTAGCTTGCAATGATGTATGTACTGTAGTACTTAACTTTGGAAATGATGGAAAGGTTCTTGTTAAGCTAATGGTAACAGTGACCTACTTCAAAGGTAATAATGTGGTGTTTGTTGAAATACTCCATGTACCATATTGTACAATTACTACACAAGAATCCTTGAAAAAAAGTCTATTTTACCTAGAATTCAGACCAGATCTTTACTTTAAAACTACAGGTCACAATAAACTTGTTTTAGTTCATATTACTCCCAGGTGAAATTTAAGGGCTCATAATTCAAGGTAGAACCAAATACACAAGAGAGCATTCTTTCAGATATATCTATACACAATGCAAAGCCTTAAAAAAGTGTATCATGCCTTCAAAATGGTTACAACTTGAAAAAATGTTTAATAATTCTTTTCTTTTCTTGTAAAAAGGACTTAAAAAAAACAATGGTCTAGCACTCTCAATATATATACTACTTGTACTACACTTCTTTCAATGGTATAAAATAAACAAGAGTCCCTCGAAAGGGACTGATGCTCTACAGTCACAGAAGAATTTTCAGTAATTCAAAATAAGACCATTTCTTCCTTTTAACTGCTGTGTTGAAACCATTTCTGAAATTCTTGAGCTACAAGATTTTCAAATTGGCCACTGTGGCAGCCATACTGGATGTAAGATCAACACCATTTTCATTTAGGACAAACTAGACACCATTTGAAGACTTTGGTGAAAACCCCATGTTGATATGACCATCCATTCAGGAGAATTGGTGATGATTTCAATATGTTCATTGTGGCAGCCATATTTGAGATCATATTGGCACAATTTTCATCCAGGACCAACTAGATATAATAAACCCCACATCATTATAACTTTATATTTAGAAGGAGTAGCAATAACAAGATTGTCAAGATGGCTGCCATGGCGACTATACAAGATGTCAGATCGGCACCATTTTCATTTAGTACCAACTAGATATAATAAGTCATTTGGTGAAAACCCCACATCATTATAACTTTATATTTAGAAGGAGTAGCAATAACAAGATTGTCAAGATGGCTGCCATGGCAACTATACAAGATGTCAGATCGGCACCATTTTCATTTAGTACCAACTAGATATAATAAGTCATTTGGTGAAAACCCCACATCATTATAACTTTATATTTAGAAGGAGTAGCAATAACAAGATTGTCAAGATGGCTGCCATGGCGACTATACAAGATGTCAGATCGGCACCATTTTCATTTAGTACCAACTAGACATCATAAGAAGTCTTCCACTGACACAAAAAATGTTAAGACTTTCCATCTTGGAGGAGTAGCTATAAGATTTTCAAGATGGCTGCTATTGTGGCCATGTTGGATATTGGATCGGTACAATTTTTATTTAAGACTAACTATACACCACAAGAAGACTTTACGGTGAAAACCCCAAGCTTATATGACTTTCATTTCAGGAGGAGTAGCAATAACAAGATTTTCAAGATGTCTGCTGTAGTGGCCATATCAGGTGTCAGATCAGCACCATTTTCATTTAGGACCAACCAGACATCATAAGAAGTCTTTTAGTGAAAACTCCATGTTGATATGACCATCCATTCAGGTGAAGTATCAATAACAAGATTTTCAAGATGGATTTCTTGTCTGAGCAGCACCAAGTCTTCAGGTGAAAACCCCATCCCAATGTTTTTTCCAGTTCAGGAGGAGTAGCAATAACAAAATTTTCAAGATGGTTGCCATGGCGGCAAAATTGGATGTCACATCAGCACCATTTTCATTTAGGATTGACTGGAAATCACAACTTTTTCAGTGAAAACTCCAAGTTAATATGACCATTCAGGAGTAGTGATAACAAGATTTTCAAGATTGCCACTATGATGACCATACGGTATGTTCAAGCAAAATAATTTTACTTTGGACCAACCAGACATCACAATAAGTCTTCTGTTGAAAACCCTATGTTGATATGACTTTGTGTTCAGGAGAAGTGGCAACAAGATTTTCAAGATTGGACACCATAAGATCAGCACCATTTTCATTGAGTACCAAACAGATATCATAAGAAGTCTTTCAGTGAAACCCCCATGTTGATATGACCATCCATTTATTAGGAGTAGCGATAAGATTTTTAAGATGGCCACTGTGTCATACTGGATGTCCAAGCAAAACTATTTTCATTTAGTACAGGGTTCCTACACTTAATATTTTTTCCACCAAGACTTTTCCATTACTTCTCCCCGATAAATTTCTGATTTTCCATGACTCAATTCTTTAATGTTTACAACAAGAAGGCTGGACAGTTGCATCCATTACTTTCTGTAACAAACTTCTTTTTTTTGAGGATTTTCCATGATAGTGGAACACCTCTTAGGATCAACTTGACATCATAAGAAGTCTTCTGGTGAAAACTCCATGTTGATGGACTTTCTGTTCAGGAGGAGTAGCGCTAACAAGATTTTCAAGATGGCCACCATGGTGGCCATATTGGATGTATGGGAAGCACCACTTTCATTTAGGACCAACTAGATCTTGAAACGAAAGTGTAAAGTTTCATGGCAATTCTCCAAGTAATTTAGGAGGAGTAACAATAACAAATTTGTGCTACTGGACGGAAGGATGTTGGATGATGGACAACTGGCCATCCGATAAGCTCTTCTGGTCTATGACCAGTAGAGCAAAAAGTACATCTGGACGACTAGTCCAATATGTTGCAAGTTTCAGAGATACCCTGAATGATTTGAGAGTTATGCTCCAGAAATAAAAGTGTGGAACATAAACTAGTCGAATAGTGAGCAATTTGCACATGTAATATACCAGTCTCTCCCGCATCCCACCCCTACCCCACGATGGAAATGAGTATATAGTACAAAAAAGGGGCATAACCCTTCTGAAGACACTGCAAATACAAAGACTGGTCAACATGTATATCTTCTGATGATGACCATAATATATACAAAGTTTCACAACAATCCACTCACAGGTGTGCATTGAACAGCACATTATACATCCACCCCATGTTTAATATTGTTCTATGCAGCCACAAGTAGGGTATTGCTGATTGGAGATTATTGACCAATGTTAGTCAAGGTATGCAGTCTTGAACTATACTAAATGTACAGAAATCATTATTTTTTTTATTAAACTTACCATGACCTCTGACCTTTAGACCCCAGAATCAATAGGTTTCTTTATTACCCCAAGTGCAAACCTTCCACAAAGTTTGACTTTGGTCAAGGTAAGTGATCTAGAATGAAAGTTATTATGCACTTTATTTTTCTTCTTTCAGTCTTCTTTTTACACTTTGACCCTAACCCAAATCAATACATTTCTTTCTTACCAAACCTGTAAGTCATTTGCCAACTTTGTTGAAAGTACATGGTTGCTAACTAATATTTGTTTGCAGACACCATTCATCTTCTTTCAATCACAATGACCTTGACCTTTGGCCTTACAATTGATAAACTTCCTACACCAAGTGCAAGCCATCCACTGATGTTATTGTGCAGAAACCATTTTTAATCTTTCAGTCACAATGACCCCCGATTGTTGACCACCAAAATCATTTGGCTTGTTCCTTATCGCAGATAAAAGCCATCCAGAAAGTTTGCTAACTGTAGATGATGGCGACCTTGTGTTATTGTGTGGAAACTGTTTTTCTTCTTTCAGTGATCTTGACCTTTTGACCCTAAAATCAATGGGATTTTTACTTACCCCAAGTGCAAGCCATCCACAAAGTTTGGTAACTGAAGATGGTCGAGAACTTGTTTTTGTTGGGAAACCATTTTTCTTCGTTCAGTCACAGTGACTTTGGCCTTTGACATTTTGACCATGAAATGGATAGGGTTCTTTCTTAACCCAAGTGTAAGTCATCCACAAAGTTTGGTCAAGGTATGTGATGCAGAACTAATGTTATTATGTGGAAACCATTTTTCTTCTTTCAGTGACAGCGACCTTGACCTTCTGACTAAGAAATTGATGGAGTTTTTCAAGATATCCACAGAGTTTGGTGGAGGCACACATGGTATAAATGAAGTTACTGTGTGGAATACGAAAAGTTAATGGCCAGATGTAAAGACGTAGATGGACAGGGTCACAGCATAATATGCTCTATCAAAATGGTGGACATAAAAAAAACTGCAAGAGTAGTTGCATTCACAAGATTCTGTAATATACTGCATCCAGCTGTAAGTAAAAAAAAGGGCAATAACTTCGAAGAATCATAGGCCCACAAAGACTAGACAATATATGCATCTTTAGATGATGACCATAATATGTACCGAATTTCACAGCATTTCATAAAACTGCAAAATATGTTGCATTCACAAGATTTTGTCCTACACAGCATTCAACTGCAGTACAAAAAGGGCAATAACTCTAACAACAATTGTGACAGCATAGTGATTTGTCTATTTGCACACCTTCCGATGATGGCCATAACATGTACGATGCTTCATGGTGATTCGAATACAAACTGAGACAAGATGAGTTCACAATATTCTGTCACACACTACTTCCAGCTACTTGTTAAAAAGAGCAATAAATCTAACAAAAATCACTGGAGCATTGTGTATGTTGATATGCGCATCTTCAGATGATGACCATAATTAGTTCAAGTTTCAGAGTGATCCATCAACAACTGTAGGACTAGTTGCTAACACAAGATTCTGTCATACACAGCATTCAGCTGAAAAACATAAAGGGCAATAACTGTAACAAAATTGAGGGAGGAGAGCAATTTGTTGATATGCGCATCTTTGAATGATGATCATAACATACACAAAGTTTCATGGTGAAACTCTGAGACTAGATGCATTCACAAGAATCTGTCATACACTTCATCAGGCTCCAAGTCAATAAAGGCATAAACTAACAAAAATAGCAGAAACACAGTGATTTGTTGAAATGTGCATCTTCAGATGATGATCGTAAAATTTGCACAAATTCCAAAAATGCAATAGCTCTTACTTGTAAAAATTGCAAGAACACAGTTATTTGTCTATATGCACATTTTCCAGCAATAACATAATATTTGCCAAGTTTCATGGCAATCCATCAAAACTGCTTTACTAATGAGATTTTGTCATACACTGAATTGAACTCCAAGACAAAAAGAGCAACAACTTGAACACAAATTGCAGAAGTAAAGAGATTTGTCAATATACACATCTTCAGATGATGACCATAAAATTTACCAAGTTTCATAGCAATCCAATGAAAATGTTAGACTAGTTGTCTTCACTAGATTTTTTTATATACTGCATTCAACAAGCTGAAAAGGGCAATAACTCTTACAGCAAGAGTCCCTTGAAGGGTCTGATGCTCTACTTGCAAATTTTTTTTTAGGACCAAGTAGATATCATAAGAAGTCTTTCAGTGAAAACCTCATGCTGATATGATCATCCATTCAGGGGAAGTAGCAATAATAAAAATTTTCAAGATGACCATTGTGGCAGCCATACTGGATGTCCGAGTGGCACCATTATGACTTAGGACCAACTAGACCATAGGATGAATGTGTCTACAGTTTCATGGCAATCCTCCAAGTAGTTTAGGAGAAGCAGCAATAACAAACTTGAGCCAACAGACAGAAGGACAATGGACAACAAACCATCCCATAAGCTCTTCTGGTCTATGACCATTAGAGCTAAAAATTGCA
The DNA here is from genome assembly GCA_029931535.1 of Margaritifera margaritifera. NCBI lineage: Eukaryota > Metazoa > Mollusca > Bivalvia > Unionida > Margaritiferidae > Margaritifera > Margaritifera margaritifera. The sequence continues at coordinate 811,383 of JAQPZY010001494.1, forward strand.
CAAGTCAAGTGATTTGTTGATATGCACATCTTCAGGTGATAACCATAATATTTACCAGATTTTATGGCAATCCATCAAAAACTGCAGGACTAGTTATGCTAACAGAATTGGACTGAAGGATAGATGAGAGGATTCCTATTATGTACCTGCCTCTAGAGGAGGATGTATAAAAAAAATACTGAAACTGAAGAATTGCAAAAATGGTAAAAGGCACATCAGGACCAATTATCCAATAAGTGTACCAAGTTTCATTGAGTGTACCAATTATCCAATAAGTGTACCAAGTTTCATTGTGTACCAATTATCCAATAAGTGTACCAAGTTTCATTGAGTGTACCAATTATCCAATAAGTGTATCAAGTTTCATTGAGTGTACCAATTATCCAATAAGTGTACCACGTTTCATTGAGTGCACCAATTATCCAATAAGTGTACCAAGTTTCACTGTGTACCAATTATCCAATAAGTGTACCAAGTTTCATTGAGTGTACCAATTATCCAATAAGTGTACCAAGTTTCATTGAGTGTACCAATTATCCAATAAGTGTACCAAGTTTCATTGAGTGCACCAAGTTTCATTGAGTGTACCAAGTTTCATTGAGATACCTTATACAGTTTGAGAGTTATGCTCTGGAAATGAAAATATTTACAGACAGATGGATATAGTGATATATTATATATAGGGGGATAAATAACAAGAAGATTCATTCATTTCCTCAAATAATATGATTATAAATTAAAATCACTCACATTGCACATGATACATTTTTACTGATGAAAAAGCAACATCCAGGAAGAATAATTCCTCAAAATGCAGCAATGTCTGTACAGTAAGTACTGAATTAGCCAAGAACAACATGCAACATTCATTTGTTCAATTTGCATCAAATTTTATTTTCAGAGATTTCAATTTTACTTTTTAAAAAGTAGTTATTTCCCTGATTAAGAACCTTACAAGCAAATTCCAAGAATTGATGTCTCCCACTTTTTTTGACCTCATCTTTATCAAGCTGCCTGAAACATCTGGGTGAAATCCAAAATTAATTAAGGGAGATATTGCATAGAAACATAAGTGTGTGGGTCTGACAATCGGATCATAACTCTGCTAAATAATGACACAGAATGCTGATAATTAAATTCAGCGAAGGTCTCATCAATATCAAGCAGCATACCAAATTTGGTTGAATCCAATAATAATCAAAGGATGTACCGTCTAGAAAGAAAGGGGATGAGTGTGACAATCAGGAGCAATAACTCTGCTACAAGATTATATTGAAGGCTGACAACTGAACCCAGCCAAGGTCTCATAAATATCAAACTGCATACCAAATTTGCTCCAAATCTAATAATAATTAATGGTGTTATTGTGCAGAAACAAAAGTGGGTGGATCCAACAATCAGGGGCTATAACTCTTGTAAATGACAACATAGAATGCTGATAATCAAATTCAGCCAAGGTCTCATCAATATCTAGCTACATACCAAATCTAGTTGAAATCCTGGAATCATTAAAGGAGTTATTCAACTGAAATGAAAGTGGGATGGATGAATGGAAGAAAAGCACCAATTCAATGTCCCTGCTATGAAAAGTTGGGGAGGGACTATAATGACTAGATTAAATCAATTCAATATTTTGAACCAAAATTATATATACTTTTCTCCTGCTTTTTTAATTGTACTTTTACAAATTAAAAAAAAAAAACATTTTCACAGGTTCCTGGAGTTTTCATTATGTTTTGCACTTTTTTCCTCATATAATTACTTCCTTGCATACTTCAACAACTGCAGGGTAAAACCTTTTTAATATATTCAACTATTACAACATCAGATGATGAAAACTATATTTGAGGACAAGTTTATGATGTAAGCTTGGCTGACTGGTTAGTTGGTTTTTAACAGCACTTTCTGCACTATATTTGGTTAAATCAAGCCAAGGAAATGGGAGCCAAGCACCTTCCCAAAGACACACTGAGGCAGCTGACCTGAGCTAGACTGGGCAGGTATGAAACCCATGACCCTGGATTACAAGTCAGATGCTCTACCAACTGAGATACTGCAGCTCTCTCTTTGGGCAAAAAGTCTATCATCATCAATGACAATAATAATTTCTATTACATACACTGCTTCCATAGTTTCACAGGAGGAAAATAAATGGATAATTCTAAACTATTTAACAAAATTCATAACAAGGTATAATGGAGAAGTAAAATTAGTTTTCATTGGTTTATTTTTTGAGAATTGATAATAATAGCACAATATATCTCCAGAGACAATATACACCTATTATAACTCTGGAAATGACTACATTATTAATTAAATTAACATTACAATTAATGCTAGCAGTTTTTACAATTGAACATTAGAAAAAAATATGACAAAGGTATTCTCCTTTTCAGTTTCATCTTAACTCTTTAACTACTAGTGCTATGTAGTGGCTCACAACTCTGATTAGCTGTTGAGGTCACTACTGCCTGAAGCTGCTGTAGCCAAATGATAACTTTTTAGCTGATGTTTTGGGGATGTGGGCTAATTGTTTTAGTTATTTGCTGTATAACCGACTGATTTATAGACTAACTGTTTGATTCTTTTTTCCTGCTGACATCAGCAAGATTGGTATAAAATCCATGAATAGAACACAAAACAATTTTTAAACACTAAAATTAAGCTCTCAGTCATTTATACAAAGCTATTGGTCAAATATGTACATGTAATTACTAAAAAAACGTTTAACTACTGGTAGTCACTATGTTCAACTATTTCTTAAGTTGTTCTTCATGGTATTTATAGAAGCAGTTATGGTTTATAAACAGAGAGACATAGCACTGTTTGTCCCTTTCTTTCTTCCCCTCATCTAAAACGAAAGTTGACTTTCGAAGCACATGGCTCTCTTGTCCACACTTTGCTGTCTTTATCATTGGATTCTGTCTCAATTTCAGAGACTTGACAATAAAGATAGCTCAATGTCACTACCAACACTTCTTAATTCAATATTGTCAAGTTTGTCCTCAGAAAAACCTGAAAATTCGGTATCTGCATCGCTATCGTAAGCAAATGCCATTGTTTCCACTGTCAGCTACAAACACATGTATTAACAAACACATGGTACAAAATTGCAAAAAAATCCCCCAATTTAGTAAGAACAATCATTTGTTAACTCTATTTTGATTGGTTAAATCTCCTTTTACTTCCAATTATTGACCAATAAGACCGATTGTAACATGAACATAGATAGCGGATCTATCCGTCATGAGGGTATAGGAAGCATAACCAGCAAGCAGATATATCAGTCACTGGGGGTAGTAGTGCTCTGCTTACAAGCAGATTTATCAGTCACTGGTAAGTCGAGGCACATTTATGCAGCGCATATACTCGTCAGTCGTAGTGAAAGAGTTAAACTCCCCCCAAAAGCAAATCATTGGACTGAAACCTAACATAAAATTATGCCAACAATAAATCTCTTGCATGCTGAACATTACTACATAATTTGATGACAAATGTTACAAAGCCTCATTCAATAAGCATTATTTGAAAATACAATAAACCACTTACACCATAACGGGTAAATATTGTCCCTACAATAATTATGTCATTATTTTCATAAAAAATAATGCCCTTTATACTAGATATGGTTCACAGACAATGTGATAAAATCTACATATGGAGCAAAGCAGATGATTAATAATATATCTATGCCACGACATCATCCCTCATGGTAAAAAATCTTGTAATACTGTCTATACTTGCTTATAAGTCAGGTCCAACTGCAAACATCATAGATCCAGATCTGATGTCGCATAATGCACCAGAAGAGAAGGGTCTATGTTGTTTGTTCTACCAATTAGTCCTAACAAACTGCATATACCCCGATCTGTCAGCGTATTATGCAATGACAGATCTGGGTCTATGCAGTTTGCAATTGGATCAGACTTACAAGTGAGTATATATGTTACATTTTTTTAACCATTATCATTTTAGATTATGAGAACTATATTTGATTACAAGCTCATGATGTATGGTACACTAGACTTGTGTATGGTACACTAGACTTGTGATTACAAGCTCATGATGTATGGTACACTAGACTTGTGATTACAAGCTCATGATGTATGGTACACTAGACTTGTGATTACAAGCTCATGATGTATGGTACATTAGACTTGTGTATGGTACACTAGGCTTGTGATTACAAGGTCATGATGTATGGTACACTAGGCTTGTGATTACAAGGTCATGATGTATGGTACACTAGGCTTGTGATTACAAGGTCATGATGTATGGTACACTAGGCTTGTGATTACAAGGTCATGATGTAAGGTACACTAGACTTGTGATTACAAGCAGATGATGTATGATACACTAGACTGGTGATTACAAGCTCATGATGTATGGTACACTAGACTTGTCAGTTTGTGAATTTTGAAGGTGACTGACTCTGCATTAAGCTTGCTTATATCATCATTCATTTTAATCCTTAAACAGTGCTGAAATTTGTTTTAATGAAATATTTTTCACCAAAAGCACATTTTCCCTGATTAAAAAATTTATTTTAAATAAATCCAATGGCACTCTATAATGAAGAAAAAAAAACACATTTTAAAGGTTAAGGAAAGCTTTAATTCGTATGCAAAAGATATCATTTCAGCACTTGCTTAGAAAAGACAAGATAATTCATGAGCTTGTCAATCTTGAAATTAATACTCATGACTGGTCATCAAGTCTATGATTTTGGAGAAAAGAAACTCGAGATGCTTTTCATGCCAGATTTATCCACTTGGCTCAATTTCTTCTGTGCAGCAGAGAGCTTGGACTGAAATAAGAAACAGGCATATGAAAACAAGAGACCATAGAAGTGACCGAAGCTCTAATGGCCAACAAAAAAATGTCCAGGAATTCAAGATAAGACCATTTCTTCTCTGTAACTGCTTCATGTTGAAACTTTTCTATTTTTGAGCAATAACAAGATTTTCAAATTAGCTACTGTGGCAACCATATTGGAAGCAAGATCAGCACCCTTTTCATTTAGGACCAACTAGACATCATTAGAAATCATTTGGTGAAAACACCTTGTAAATATGACCATCCATTCAGAAGGAGTAGCAATAACAAGACTTTCGAGATGGCTGCCATGGTGGCGATATAGGATCTCAGATCAGCACCATTTTCATTTAGGAGCAATTACACATCATAATAAGTCTTTTGCTAAACTCCCCATGTCCATATGCCATCCATTCAGAAGAAGTTGCAATAAAAAAAATGTAATTCAGGACGAACTTGACATCATAAGAAGTCTTCTGGTGAAAATCCCATGTTGGCATGACTTTCTGTTTAAAAGGAGTAGTGACAACAAAATTTTAAAGATGGCTGTCATGGTGATAATATTGGACATCAAAGCAGCACCATTTTCTTTTAGGACCAACTAGGCATCATAAGTTTTTTTAGTGAAAACCCCATATTGATATGACCACCCTTTCAGGAGGACTAGCAATAACAATATTAATACAGAATGTCCAAACAGCACCATTTTCATTTAGGAAGAACTGGACCATGGGATGAATGTGTGTGTAAAGTTTCATGGCAATCCTCCAAGTAGTTTAGGAGGAATAGCAATAATAAACATGTCCTAACAGACTGATGGACAGAGGATAACAAGCCATCCATTAAGCTCTTGTGGTCTATGACCAGTAAAGCTAATAAAAACTTGTCTCAGAAATTACAAAGCATCACAGGGCCTGCATGTCGAACCCATGATCAATGCACTGCCTGAACAACTTTAACTAAACCCATAAAAAACTGTTGACACCGATGATGAAAACGGAAAAAGGACTCTGTCTCACTTCCCACTAAAGTGGGTTTGACAAAAATCTGTAAAATTTCAGTGTTAAAAATATTAACAAAAGAAAAAACTTTGCTACAGATCCAACTCAATTCAAATTAAAGAAGGCTTACATAGAACAATAAGTCTTGCCTGCAAACTCGGCCACGATATCTGGTATCTGACTGCCCTAAGGCTTTAACAAGGAATCTTATGTTGATAACAATGACAATATTGCCTTCATCACTGTTGATAACATTGACAATATTGCCTTCAGCACTGTTGATAACAATGACAATATTGCCTTCATCATTGCTGGAATGTTATACAATTTCCCACTATTTACTAAAGCAGAAAAGAAAAAAATGTCATAAGTTAACAGTCTATGAATTTACACCCATACTAAATGTGAAATGTGCTAAAGGAACCAGAATACCTGAAACCAAAATGTCTGAACAATGACCTGATGTAACAGTTAACTGAATAGACAGATGGACCTTCAAACTGACCTGATGTAACACTTATCTGGATGGACAAATGGACCTTCAAACTGATGTGATGTTACACTTCACTGGATGGATAGATGGACCTTAATACTGACCTGACTTGCACTTCACTGGATGGACAGATGGACCTTAATACTGACCTGACTTGCACTCAACTGGATGGACAGATGTACCTTCAAACTGACCTGATGTTACACTTAACTCAATGGACAGATGGACAAGTGTAGCACAATATGCCTCAACCACATTTGTGGTGGGCCATACAAATTTGGATTCTGCATTTTCACAAAACTATGAAACATATGCAGGCAAGACAATTCCAGGAATTTATGTCCCCTGCTTGTTTGTAAGTATGGGAGTATAGTTTTGTAGTGGAAGAGGTTGGGTGATGATGGTCATATAGTAGACGAGTTAAGGCACATTTGCAGAGAAAGGGGCTGGGTGATGATGGTCATGGAGTTAAGGCACATTTTGTAAAGGAAGACACTACAAGTACGACTCATGGAGGAACTAGAGCCATGTCCCCCCCTCCCCCATATCCCATTTTTATTACATATTTCCGTCACTCCCTAACCCTGATCCAGGCATTCTAACCCCAAATCCATTACATATGTGTCCTTTTGCTTTGACTCCATGTTTAAAAGTTTGGTAAAAAATTTTTAAATTAAAATATGTCACTGTGACTGCAATTTTTGAATGTTTGTCCTCTGAATAATAATGTAGAATGCAGATAATCAAACACAGCTCAAGTCCCATCAATATCAAGCAGTCCAACAAATTTGGGTGAATCCAATCATGAATAAAGGAATTACTGTGCTGATATGAAAGTGGGTGGGTCTGACAATCAGAGGCTATAACTCGGCTCAATATGATGTAGGACACTGATCAACTCAGCAGAGGTCTCATCAATATCAAGCTTCCCATAAAACTTGGATGAAATCCATAATTAGTTAAGGGAATTATTGTATACAATATAAAGTGGGGAAGTCTGACAATCAAGGGTTATAATTCTGCTAATGCTGACAATGCTTTGAATCAAACTCCTTCAAGGTTTCATTGTTATCAACCTGCATAACAGATTTGGTTCAATTGCAGTAATAAACAAAGGAGTTACTGTGTGGAAATGAAGCAAAAAAAAGTCAAATATCTATGTTCACATCACATCCTATACCATGAACTGATATATGTTGACATATGCTGATTCTTGAAACAGAGACTAAATATTGTCAATTTGTTATCAAACATTCTGTTCCAGTTTTTCCTGTCTATACTTGCTTATGAGTCAGGTCCAACTGCAAACTGCTTAGACCCAGGTCTGCCGTTGCATAGTGTGCCGGCTGATCTGGGTCTCTGCAGTTTGTTAGGAGTAATCAGTAAAACAAACAGAGACCCTGATCTGCTGGCACATTATGCAATGGCAGGTCAGGGTGTATGTTGTTTGCAGTTGGACATGACCTATAAGCAAGTACATACAGTAATACCAATTAAAATTTTAAAACATGTCATTATCTGGCTGTACAATGCTCTGACTTCACTGGAGATAAGAGGTCAATTACCTAGCTGTACAATGCTCTGACTTCACTGAAGATAAGATTCATTACCTGGCTATTCAATGCTCTGACTTCACTAGAGATAAGATGTCATTACCTGTATGTACAATGCTCTGACTTCACTAGAGAGAAGACATCATTACCTGGCTGTACAATGCATTGACTTCACTAGAGATAAGATGTCATTACCTGGCTGTACAATGCATTGACTTCACTAGAGATAAGACGTCATTACCTGGCTGTACAATGCATTGACTTCACTAGAGAGAAGACATCATTACCTGACTGTACAATGCATTGACTTCACTAGAGATAAGACATCATTACCTGGCTGTACAATGCATTGACTTCACTAGAGATAAGACGTCATTACCTGGCTGTACAATGCATTGACTTCACTAGAGATAAGACGTCATTACCTGGCTGTACAATGCTCTGACTTCACTAGAGAGAAGACATCATTATCTGGCTGAACAATGCATTGACTTCACTAGAGATAAGACATCATTACCTGGCTGTACAATGCATTGACTTCACTAGAGATAAGATGTCATTACCAGACTGTACAATGCATTGACTTCACTAGAGAGAAGACATCATTACCTGGCTGTACAATGCATTGACTTCACTAGAGATAAGACGTCATTACCAGACTGTACAATGCATTGACTTCACTAGAGATAAGATGTCATTACCAGACTGTACAATGCATTGACTTCACTAGAGATAAGACATCATTACCTGGCTGTACAATGCATTGACTTCACTAGAGATAAGATGTCATTACCAGACTGTACAATGCATTGACTTCACTAGAGAGAAGACATCATTACCTGGCTGTACAATGCTCTGACTTCACTAGAGATAAGATGTCATTACCTGGCTGTACGATGCTCTGACTTTACTAGAGAGAAGACATCATTACCTGGCTGTACAATGCTCTGACTTCACTAGAGAGAAGACATCATTACCTGGCTGTACGATGCTCTGACTTTACTAGAGAGAAGACATCATTACCTGGCTGTACAATGCTCTGACTTCACTAGAGATAAGATGTAAGAATTTAAGAAGTATTCTGTACAAGTGCATTATCCAAACAAGAATGATATCCAGGTGACATTGATGCCTCTGCCAATATGGTATACGTACATTATTATTTGATTCTAGAACAATCAATAAATATAAAAATTAAACTATTTTGTTTTGTGTATCTCTGTACTGATACTAACAGGGTTAGTCTTGAACAATTGGCTTATTTTATCAGGTTAGACACATTGCTTGTACTATGGCAAAGAGTGATTAGGGTTGGCCATGCACACATGATCAATCCTGTAGAAAAGGTTTAAAGACACGCAAAACATATTTGGCTGTTTGTTCAAGAATCATAAAGTAACCTGTTTCAAGGGATATTGGTTCGATATGCATTCAAATTTTTCAGAAATAAGTGACAATAAAACTTTAAATAGGTCTTCCTGATATTTAGACCCATACCAACCTTTTGTATAGTTTCATGCTGTCCTTCAAAAGTTATTAAGAAGAAGTAAAATTCATCAATGCAAGGAAGTTGAACGGGGGCCATAACTCAGTACGATATTGATTGAAAATAATGTGACCAAGGCCTTCTTCATTTTGATTTCAATTTATTATAAAATCACATAATTTTAGCACCATTAAATTTTCACCAATATAATTGATTTAAAATGTTATAGTTGATTCAAAATGTTATAGTTGATTCAAAATGTTATAGTTGGTTTAAAATGTTATAGTTGATTCAAAATGTTATAGTTGGTTTAAAATGTTATAGTTGGTTTAAAGTTGGTTTAAAATGTTATAGTTTGTTTAAAATGTTATAGTTGATTTAAAATGTTATAGTTGATTCAAAATGTTATAGTTGATTCAAAATGTTAGTTGGTTTAAAATGTTATAGTTGGTTTAAAGTTGGTTTAAAATGTTATAGTTGGTTTAAAATGGCATCATGAATGGTATCCAGTGCTGCATCTAAAAATGTATGAATGCAAATATGGATAAGTTTCTCTAACAAGAGTGTTACAAATTCCATACTATGCTTTCCTCCATTAACACCAGCAGTATGCATTCAACTCATCCTCTTATGGTCAAGGCACTTGTAATGTTAAAACTGCCATCATGTTGTCCCATGGTTTGTCCTTGCAGGGGAATGCAGGTTCCAACTTTCCAGCTATTTGCGGTCATTCACTATTTTAGCAATTTGTTTCTATGAAAAGTTCTCCTTTTTCCAAAAAATATTTTAACAATTATTTTATGAAAAAATGATGACTGCCAATAATGATGCAGATGACAGTATCACTTAACTGTTCATAGGTGACCACCCCTCCTGGGTCATACCAACTTTTCGGCAGTCTTTTCGGGTGCCAAAAATCTGCATTACAAGAGCCCTGCACTTTCAAGGGTGAACTGTATGCATACTATTCGTGTTAACAAAGTAAACGAAAGGTATGACATAATTCAAACCCATGTGAAAGAACTCTCGTTATCTATTTTTCAGGCTGTCTGCATTAAAACATTTTCTGTTGCAGCTCGGGGTAATAGCTGCAATGCCATTTTAAACCAACTATAGCTACATAAAAGTTTTGCAAATAATAAATGCTAAGTACTTCACTTAATCATATTGGCATAATTATTTTCTATGTTTGCTAAAATGTTGTAATTTACAGTAAGTGCTCAATACAATACGCTTTTATCAAGTACAGTAAAACTTCAATAATTCAAACCCCAATCACCTGAAGACACAGCATAACTTGAATTACTCTCTCCATTCTAACATAAAGCATTTTCTTGTCTGTAGCCTCAGACAACTTGAAACAACTGAAAACTTGAACTCAAATTTAGGTTCTGGTCACTCTGAGTTTTCAAAGTCCTACTGTATTTATGACTGTGTAAACTACAGAGTCAGCGATATTGAAATTAATGCAAAAACTTAATATAATCACTGAAACTTAATGTAGGTCACTGTAGCTGTGTTTTTTAAACAGTGGATAATTATTCTTAAAGTGAATCCACCTATATAGTTTCATGACTGCAAATGTAACCTTTGCAAAGAAATGATGTGATATGCAGAAAATTTACTTTGATGCTAAAGCTAATATAATGATGGTAACAACAGCCACCACAATCACAAAATTTATGAAGAAGTTATAAATGCCTTACGTATACTCCATAGTCGAGACAACAAAGCTAACGTAAGCTTAGGGATGGGTCTAAGAAATGTTTTATAGATCATATTTACCTTTGACTTGGCTTTGTACTCCTGGACTCCTCCTATTTTACTATAATCCTCTGTGGGAGTTATATCTTCCAACTTTACTTTCTGTCAAAAGAACCAATTATATGATAAGGCTGCAATGTTTACATATTTAAATGACCTAGTTAAGTTTACTGCCTGTAAACATTTACAGAATCAGTAACCATGTAAATGAACATGTACATGGCTGTCAGTGATGCAGAGACTACCTGTTCCAATTAAGAGATATATTTTCACATTTCTGCTGAAGAGGTATGTTTAGTAGGATTTTTCTGTTAATTCTTTTCTTAAAGTATATATGATTTTCACATAAAATGTGGCATCACAAAGAAAAAGAAGAGGTTGATGAGAACTGGTTGTACCGCACATTGCACAAAATTACAAATCAGGCTTATTTATTGATGACATTATCATTACTAATGCTAACAACAATTTCTTGAAACTATATTATTTACTTTCGAAAAAACACGTTCATTACCAAACATTTTTAAGTAACATTTTATTTATTTTTAAAAAACAGTTTCAAGTATGTAAGCCACTGCACAGTTCCTTAGTCATCGTAGATCCTACAAAAGCATCCTATTGCTAGATAGTACGTCTGGTTGCATTATTGTTATTTTCATCATGTACAGATATACTGTATGTAGCAGTATGAACAATATCACAATAATCCTAATGAAGTTTTACCTAAATTATCATATTTCTGTTACCTTGCAAGAATGTTCCATCAGAAATGACTTTACTTCATGAGAACTAGCAATGCCAAATCTTCATATTTAGAAAATCGCTCAGAGATAACAAAATACAAAGTAATTCACAGGTCTAATTATATTCTTTGATTTTTTAATATGTAAAAGGAAAAATGTCTATCTTAATTAAACAACGCAACGTATTTTGTTGTGTTGTTCTGCATTTTTCACTCTTCTCACACCTAACCTGAAAGGGCTCTCTCAGTTTTACTGACATAACATTGTGCTATGCATGAGACTGTGGCTGCAAAACTGTTGCTAGCCAAACCATATATATAAATGCATTAAATTTCTTCTTTGCTAACAAATAGGTTTAGAAGACATCGTCATATGGTTCTCAATGCTTAATATAGTACTGGAGAGTTTAATGGACTTCCAGGAACATTTTGATTTGACATTCTGTGAGATTATATCCTTGTTCTGACCACTTTTCCTTTTCTTCATGCTTTCCATTTTTCTATACTACACACATAATTATTATCATAAATCTTTTAAATGTCATTTGTTTTCTCTGCCATAAAGTGAAATGATCTAACATGCAACTTGTTACTACTATTATAATCTGAAATTAGTTAAACTTACTTTAGATGGTGGATTATCCGCTTCACTGGGTCTTTTTTCTGGAGCAGTTGGTATTCTGCAACATGTTATCTTATATGATCAAACACAAAAAAGGTAATGACCTATTTTAGATTATGAACTTTATGAACTTTAATAATGATAAGAATAAAAAAAAGAAAATCACAAATGTAAATAATGCTGTTTTGTCTACCATGACTTGTGCGACAAATAAACACTGTAATGAATGCAAGTTTTGGGACAGTATGCAAGTTTGGACATTGCTTATTATTTCCAAAAATAAATTTTTCAACATCTATAAAAGCTGGGACATGAAATCATAGTAATTTTTCAAAGTGCTTTACACCTTGAGAACTGTTTTTTTTCCTACTTGCCGATCAGCATATTCTATCGATCGTAACATTTATAAAAAGAAAAAAAAAAAAAAAAAAGTGACTTCGAAGCTGTTAAGGAACTACTCCAATTAATGAATAGATCAGATTGTTATAAATTAGATTGATATAAATTGTTTGAAAAATCAATAAATACATTTAATTTTTATGTTTACTTCATATTTCTATTGTATAACTTACTTGGACAATAAAAAAACATTTCAGCAATACCAAGATTTGTACTTATTTTAGCAATAACTTCTCTCTTTATTGCACTAGTTCCATATTGAAACCTTATGCAGTATTGCATTCAAATTGTTGATAGTCACCAGTAATTACATTTTTTGCCTTTAAAATTTAAGTACTAAATGTATTCAAATGTGGTATTAAAAGAGCAAATATAGCATCGGGGTATGGTTCATCACTGAGTAACCTTGTTTACATCATGCCATCATTACATGTATACTGAAATTTTTTCACTGAATGAAGTATACCTCTTGGTTTTGGCACCACTGCTGCACTAAACTTAATTAATGCCAATCAAAAGTGATAAAGAAGTCACAGAACTAAAGCTTGGAAAATATTTGCAAAAATAAGTGACAGTTTGTTTTGATTTAAGCGACCTTAAGTATGTACATGTTTACCTGGCTACGGTAATCATGCTAATATTACATCTCTCAAAGTACCAAGTGGCCTGTGAACAATGAAGTGTTTAATTACTTTTATTTTACTTTCATTTTAGGCAAATCAGAAATTATGCACATAAAAATTATAACATAAAAACAATCATAGTTGTGTATAACAGTTCATTGACAGGGTAACTGAACAAGAGCATTCAGTGGTGTGTAATGTATGGCGATCTTGCCAATTACGTTGCAAATTTTTTGTATCTGTAGGATTTGGGACTCTGAAAAAGTTGTAGTATTTACATGAATACAAATCTTCAGAGGAAATAGAAATAATTATTTTTTACTCTCCCAAGACTTACATTCATTACAGTACCGAAAAACCTGAACTGAGAGAGCATTGTTTTGATAGACAACCTGTAATTTATGACAGATTTATGGTGTGTGGCTAATTTTGTTATGCTATGAAAATACCTCTATTAATAAACCACCTGTTTTGAGAAACCAAATTTTGTTGACAGAATTGGTGGTCTTTCTAGATACGTTTTACTTTATAGTATGGTCCTATTTATCCAAACTGTCTTCTGTAATTTTAAACCATACAACTCTGATCATATGAACCACCCAATTATCCACAGCATTTTTTAGTACCGTATATACTTGCATATAAGCCAATACAAACTGCATAGACCCATATCTGCCGTTGCATAATGCGCTGGCAGATCTGGGTCTATGCAGTTTGTAAGGACTAATCAGTAGAACAAACAACAGAGACCCCGAGCTGCTGGCACATTATGCGATGGCAGATCAGGGTCTATGTTGTTTGCATTTGGACCCACATTATACGCAAGTATATATGGTATCTCGGTATTAGTCTTGCTTTTTTATTCTGGAAAAACCTTTAACCAAAAAGTTTTTCTTCCAAAATTTTTATTCAATTCATTGTCCATGATACACAACAAGAACACATCAAATATTTTTTATTATTATGCACAACATTATTATCATCAGCAGTTATTTCCTCATGCATAAAATCTTTAACATCAACTTTGAAACATCATGATTGAAATTATCCAATTCTTCCATGAGGGTTGGTTGGTTGGTTTTAATGGCACTTTCAACATATATTATGCCAAAGAAAAGGGAGTTAAGTGCCTGGATTTTTTGTCATAGGCTTGATTAAGATTAAGTGTAACAGCTTTTGAAATATGGCTATTTTCTGATGTGCATATTTCATTATATATGTAAAACTTATTGTTACATTTGATCAGCTTACCCAAGGTATTCTCTTAGGTCTGAACTCAACTCCTGTGGCAAATAGTCCGATATCATCCCATGGGCATAACGAAGGTACTCTTCTGCAATAGAGTACAGATGCATTTGTCACCTTAACATGTTAAATCTACCTGACTCACTTCCATTAACCTGTGCTTTTGATTTTTACTCAAAAAGTGACTGACTTCTATTAATCTCTGATATTAATTCCTACTCAAAAATTTACTCACTTCTATTAACCCCTGCTACTGATTCCTACTCAAAATGGACTCGCTTCTATTAATCCCTACTAATTCCTACTCAAATGATTCATCTCTATCAACCCCTGATATTGATTCCTACTCGAAATTGACTCAATTTTATTTATAAATTAGCCAGCTATTGATTCCTACTCGAAATTGACTCAATTTTATTTATAAATTAGCCAGCTATTGATTCCTACTCGAAATTGACTCAATTTTATTTATAAATTAGCCAGCTATTGATTCCTACTCGAAATTGACTCAATTTTATTTATAAATTAGCCAGCTATTGATTCCTACTCGAAATTGACTCCATTTTATTTATAAATTAGCCAGCTATTGATTCCTACTCGAAATTGACTCAATTTTATTTATAAATTAGCCAGCTATTGATTCCTACTCATACTATATTAAACCTGCCTTGAAGGATACAGCTCCATAATGAAACCTTAACATAAGGGACACATTCAAGAATAACTGATGAAAATCTGTATGCAATTGTCCTTCCTGTGATAATACCTGCCTAATGTGGACACTTATTTATGTCCCAGAGATACCTGTCTATTGTGCAAAATTGTTTTATTTTAACTACATTTTACATTATGACAAAGTGATAACATGCAAAATTCTTCACACATGATTTTTATTATACGGCTGTTCACTTGCTGGAGGATGTGAGGAACCATTTTGAATTCCATACTCTTAATCAATCTGTCTTGACTTAAAAGATAAACTGTCTTTGTTAGGGAAAATATCAATAAGCATGTAATTGTTTAAACGCAGACAGCACTGCAATGGGGCTGAGATTAATAAGAATGAAATTGATTGTCACTGAATGACAGTAGGTGGATTCAGAACAATGACCACCATTCATGTCCTGCATAAGTAGCCAGTCTTGGCAATGATAGTTACTGGTTATAAAAGCCAGTCACAGGCTTGTATCAACCCAACCCCACCAACTCCCAGTCTGGGGCAATCCATCCAATAGTGGACAGACGTTTGTAAAGAAAAGAAAAGATTCTGATCCTTCACTGTCACCTATAGACAGGTTACCTTAAATCCCCTTGGAGCTAGTGCTTCATGCCAATTACTATATCGCTTCAGAAGGAATGGGAGAGTTGATGATGTAGCATAAATTCTCAACCACTGTGAACAGAAATTGGAGGGACTATTGTAAACAGAAATCTCTTTTTTTTTCTCTCACCAGTTATTGACAGCATGATTGCAGATATGGCCGTGAATATGCGAGACACTGTTAAGTCAAGCTATATCACAAGCTAAAGTTTCATTAAAATAGTTTCAGTTATTCAAAAGTTTTGCCAGTCAATGGATGAAGATTAGTGATTTATATTTTCCCTTGCTGTGACCATGACCTTGAGGAAGGGGTTTGGCTATGGTACGTGACTCACTGTCAAGTCATGATAGAAAACTGGTTAAAGTTTCGTGAAAGTATCTTCAATGGTTCAAAAGTTATATGTCAGTGTTACATCTTCTGTTGCTATGACTGTGACCTTGAGCCAGAGACATGGCTATGGTATGAGACACAACATTTGTAAATGATATATAACTGGCCAAGTTCATTAAAAATCATCAGTTGTTCAGAAGTTATATTCTATACAAGAAGTCACAGAATTATATTTTTCCTTGCCATGCCCTTGCCCTTGAGGAAGAAGGCCTGTTTATGGTACATGACGCACTGTCTAGTCAAGATATATGATTGGGCAAAGTTTCATTAAAACATCAACAGTGATCCAAAATTTACACTCCAAGAAAGGATACAGGATTACATTTTTCCATGCTGTGACCTTGACCTTGAGGCAGGGCATGTGGTTATGGTATGCAGCACAGTCTTTAAATGAGGATACCAGACACAGAATGACATTTGCTGTTGCCATGACTTTGACCTTGAGGCAGGAAGTGTGGCAATGGTATGTGACACACCCTCTAGTCATGATATGTAATTGGGTAAAGTTTCATAGAAATATCTTCAGTGGTTCAAAAGTTATACTCCAGACAAGGATACAAGACACAGAATTACATTTTCTTTTGCCATGACCTTGACCTTGAAGCTGGAGGCAATACTGTGATATGCAATACACCATTGGGTCTTTCTATAAACTTGGACAAAGTTTCATAAAAAAATCTCCAACTTGTAAAAAGTTATGTGCCAGAGAAGCAAATAATATTGGATGTACAACGTCATAACATAAGTCCAAAAAAAAAAAAAAAAAGAAAACTTTAAAAAGCATAAAAAGAATATAATGATAACCTATTAAGTTGACTTTGTTACCAAAGTTTTGGCAATTACTGAACTGACATTTTGGTGTGCCTGTACCTTTGGATCCTGTTGCAAACTTTTTACTCCTAACAAAGGTAGCACTGTGAGCACCAGAGACAGAAATGTTCTTCTCTTCCAACACTGCAGCCACTCGCTCTGTCTGAATCACATGAATGAACAACTGAATAAATAGATTAATTAACTAGCAAAGCATGTTTTTGTTAACATATGTTACTGCAATAAAATGACCAGTACACTTATGCAAATGATGCAATACAATACAGGTCACTGTGACCTCTTCTTTCTAGCATGATTAACACTCATCAAGATCAATTAACCCATTGCACTTCACACATGTGATTGTACTTCACACATGTGATAATGCTAAATACATAGATCTTGATGCATAAAGTTGACAAGTCAGTGGCCACATTTTCGAGGTCCTTGGTACATATCAGTGCTTAGGATGAATCCAGTCATCAAGCTGAAAGGTTGTGCATACCAAAATAGTTTGGAAACTGGAGTTAAAGGCAAAAAATTTAGTTCAAAATTTATGATAATTAAGTCACCAGGATATACTTTTTGTGTCATCAAGTAGTTCTAAAAATAAATCAACCCCTCAGTTCATATATGCATGCAAAAGAGTCCAAGAAAAAGAACTGCAAAAATTCAACTTAAGACACCATGAAAAGTAGGGATGAAAATAACCTGTGAGATATTGATAATCATGTTACTTTTTTTATGATCAAAACCAAATACTAATATCCCTCAAACAGATGCAGTCTTTATCATAAATGTTTTACCTTTCATGAGCTTTTTCTATTGAAATGATTTTGTATTGTTTGAAGCGCTACATAGAAGTCGTTAAACTACATCAAGGGAGGTAACTGCTCTGACTACTCTTCAAGATTTAAATTTATGTTCTATACATATCTTAACTGGCCTATCTAGGTCAAAAGGAGCTAAATATAGAAAAATACCTTATTAGATTTGGTTTGGGTTTTGATTTCTATAGCACAGCAATGCAAGTAGGTTATTTAGTGCTGAGGCAATTGAAGTAAATTGGTTTCCCAAGGTCAGACTACGATAGCTGACCTAACAGTAGGATTTAAACCTGCACCCTTTCGGTCAAGAGTCAGGCACATTAACCACTAAGCCAATGGTTCCTGCCTCCATATTAGTTGCCTCTTATGACATGCAAGAGGGTGCATCAGGCATCTTTTACATCCCAAAATGACCGAAATCATAGGTGCAAATTTAGCAAAACCTTGACCCAAGGCCATAGGGTGGCTGAGGATGTTGCCTTGTGACAACTCAGTCTTCATGTGAAGAAATCCCATCAAGGTGTTTAAAAGCTAAAAGAACGTGGCACTATAGTTTGTTGCAGGTCCATTATAAATCGTACCCTACCTCCTGTCTTTGAAAGTGTACAGAAAGGAGTGGGGTTTGGGACTGCGAGTTGGGACTAGAGTCAGAAACCAATCCTGATCTAGGCACCAACTCGGGTGGTGAAAAAAATAGGATCTCAGTGGAATCCAAGCCAATAGCAGGTCCTTGTGCAGTTTCCAGTTTGCCAAAAACAGGAACAGGAGAGGGCACAAGTGAAGTCTCCCTTGAGGAACTGGATCCATAGCCACGTTCAGAGTTCCTAGGACAGAAAGATAAAGGAAAGCCAACAATGAAGCCTTGGCCACAAGACCCACTATAAGGGACAAATCTAAGCAGTCCTATCTGGTTGAATGCGAACCTTCCCTTGATTGGTGAGGAAATTCATTCCCACAAACATGAAGTCCTGAGAAGGCATGAGATGCAACTTGTCTAGATTGGGGATTACATGCTGATGAGTCACCATTGACCAACAGAAGGATAGGTCCTTCAGAAGAGTATCTCTGAGGATGTTGTGCATCAACCAGTCATCAAAGTAGTGGAGGATGGGGCTCCTTAAAGACCTAAAGTAAATCACTATTACCCCTACCACCATGGTAAAGGCTCTGGGGACAAGACTGAACAGAGGAGCCCAAAATTGAAATACCTCCTGGCTGAGACAAAACTGGAGGTATCTCCTATGAGGCGTGAAGATGGGGATGTGAAGGTACGTATCCTGCAGATCAATGGAGCCACCCAGTTGAAGAGCCTTATGGTGTTCCTGACTAAGGTGGTAGTCTCCATCTTGAAGTGTTCTTCCTGAATAAATGTTTAAGACCTCTGTGCCTTTTCTCAGCACCAATAATATCTTGGAACAGAAACACAGAGTTTGGTAATTTTCTACCCTCTCAACTGCTCCCTTCCACAGAAGGGTGTGTACCTCTTCCCTTAGATGAACCAGTTTGGACTGGTGAAAGAAAATGGGGGGTACATGATGGAAGAGGATGTTCCCAGAAACGAGACTGGTATCCGTCCTTTAAAGTGGAACAGACCCACACATCATCCGTGATGTCCAGCCAAACCTCTGAAAAGAGGGCTAGTTGAACACCTACTGGGGTGCTAGGAATAGGAAGACACTGCAGGAGAGGGTGAAATTCCTTAGGGCTGACTACATCCCTCCTTAGTAAAGGGGGAGTAGTCCAAAGACTTCCTCCCTTGGCCTCTTTGACCACACTTTGTAGTGAAACACGGGCAGGAATGAATTTTTAACTGGAGATGCTTGTGTGTCTCTTGAGGTGGACCCAGTTTGAAAAACTTACGAGAAGGTCCCAGTGGTTGGTCAGGGTGTGTGCGCTTCTTAGCCGGTTTCAACAGGCCTGGAGTTGCTGCCAGGAACCAGTGTTGCTACTCCCTGAAATCCTGTGATGCTACAGTGAAGATGAGACCTCCTAAGAGTGTCTCTGCCTCAAGTGGTGCAGCCCTCAAAAGGTTCTTGCTGTAGTCCGCAAGACCTTAGACGTCTCCAGGGCGGCATCCATATGGAGGTTGAGAAACTCCACAGACAACATCACTGATATGGTGAGCACATGCCTTGATGTTTTTGCCGCAGACTCCAGCAAGTACTTAAGTGCAGCTGGAGACAATACCTCCTTCAAGAAAGTGAAGGAGGAAGCTGAAAAGAGATTGGCATGAAAGGTGATTGCCACAAAGACTCGAGCTTTAAGCTCCAAGGCCTCAAAGGCTTTGAATGGGAGATGAGCTCAGGTTCCAGCCCATATCCCCACTAGGGATGCAACAGAGTCTAAAGGTCGGGAGGGGGGGGGGGCTGGGCTGGGCTGTGCTGTGCTTAAGGGGCAAAGCAGAAGAATGAACCCAATAGCTGGAGGCAGAGACCAGCAGCCGGAGTGTAGAGGGGGACAGACCACCCTTTCTGTTGTCTGGCTCACTTTAATAGCAGCAATATATTACCTGCTACTATTGCATTGCTTTCCATGTCCAGAATGCCAAGTCCCCAGTCCAAGGTAAATATTCCCTCCTCCAACTAGCAAATGGAGAACAGAATTGAAAAGGACATGATCCCAGTCTGATTCCTTAGTTGTAGCCAACATACGGAATATCTTCTTCTTTATCATTGGACTTTTGACAGAGTACATATGTCCAAAGTCGCTAATCGAAAATCACCTTCGTGGTCATTTTCATACCTTTTCGCATCGACTGAGTGCTTTTCTCCCCAGTCCTTGTATTATTTAGTGAGTTTTTTGTGTGTTCCTTTTGCTATGGTGACGTGCAACCAAGCCTTAAGTTCCAACACCTCCAGCGTCTTAACTGGAAGGCAAGCCCAGATCCCAGAGGAAATTCCCATCATCCATGGGGGAGGGCGGTAGTGAAATTAACATATCATGTAACAAACTGACATATGCTGATTTGGAATGTTTCAAAGTGGTAAGCCTTGCTGAATTAACTGTATTTTGCTTCTTTCTGCATGAGAAAACTTTAAAAGCATGCAAAAGTAGTAGGTTTAAGGAGGGATAAATCAAGACCCTTAAAGATTTTCTGGCAGATCTTGGCCATGGACAAAGTAGGTCATTTTAGTATACAAAAGTATTTATAAACGTTTTAATGATATATAAAGTGCATGGTTTTAGGTGAAGAAACACAATAAAAGAGTGTTCTTATTGTATTGAGGACATACAGTGAGGGATTAGTGTAGTATTAGGACATACAGTGAGGGATTAGTGTAGTACTTAGGACACAGAAGTGAGGGATTAGTGTAGTATTTAGGACATACAGTGAGGGATTAGTGTAGTATTTAGGACATACAGTGAGGGATTAGTGTAGTATTTAGGACATACAGTGAGGGATTAGTGTAGTATTTAGGACACAGAAGAGAGGGATTAGTGTAGTATTTAGGACATACAGTGAGGGATTAGTGTAGTATTTAGGACATACAGTGAGGGATTAGTGTAGTATTTAGGACATAGAAGTGAGGGATTAGTGTAGTATTTAGGACATACAGTGAGGGATTAGTGTAGTATTTAGGACATAGAAGTGAGGGATTAGTGTAGTATTTAGGACATACAGTGAGGGATTAGTGTAGTATTTAGGACATACAGTGAGGGATTAGTGTAGTATTTAGGACATACAGTGAGGGATTAGTGTAGTATTTAGGACATACAGTGAGGGATTAGTGTAGTATTAAGGACATACAGTGAGGGATTAGTGTAGTATTTAGGACATAGAAGTGAGGGATTAGTGTAGTATTTAGGACATAGAAGTGAGGGATTAGTGTAGTATTTAGGACATAGAAGTGAGGGATTAGTGTAGTATTTAGGACATAGAAGTGGATGTTTTAATGCTAATTAGCAAGCAAAAGAAAAACTAGATGTAAAGAAAGAAGAAAAGAAACAAAGCAGAATGCTGACTTAAAGAGTTTTTTGCAACAATCCCCTTTGCATGTCATGTTTTTGTAATATGACATGTCTACAACTTGGCAGCACTTGACTTTTATAATGGCCAGCAATCACTCAAAATGTGTCTGTTCTTTACTCTGAACCAGAAATACGCTCCACTGTACAATCCACAAAGCTTAATGTTGCCATTGATATTCACAGTAGTAAAGACAGGAGCAAGTTTTACCAGATGCAAAGACTTATTCTCATATTCAATGAAATTTCCTATTAACATGTTGGCCAGAAATAGTCACTCAATCTGCCAGAAATAGTCACTGAATCTGGTGGCCAGGTGTAGATATGTATTTCATTTTGGAACACTGGCATGTGAAGAGCGCATAAATAAGACAATACTGACCAGTTGATTAACTGGCTATTGAGTGCAAGGGCAACTGACGTAAAGTCCCCTGGCCTACGACACTATGGCTATCATAATCATGATGACCAAACTGCAGTCAGTCACTAGAACATGTCATATGAAAATACACACTGGATTTATAACTCAAATCTTAAATCAAAGAAAAAATAAGTGTAATTGTAAAACTTATGAGATTACACAATTGACAGATCGACAGAAAGAAGGCAGACTGCCAAATTGATGCCAAATTAAAAACTTACCATATACACTCGCTTATAAGCCGAGTCCAACTGCAAACTGCACAGACCCAGATATGCCATCACACAATGCACAGGTAGATATGGGTCTATGCAGTTTGTTAGGAGTAATCAGTAGAACAAACAACACAGACCCTGATCTACCAGTGCATTATGAAATGGCAGATCAGTGTCTATGTTGTTGCAGTTTGACTCCACTTATAAGAGAGCATATATGGTACAAAGCCATTATGTAGAACTCACCTTAATTTTCAACCAGGAAAGTGTTTTTTCTTTGTCGAATTTGTAAGCATACAGAGAATCACTCCCTACAAAAGGAAAACAATACAGCATTATCTGAATTAATACATTAGTAATTAACTTGCTCTAAATTATAATTATCCTACCATGCATTCGTATGCATTATGTCTGTATCTATATGAACTTTTTGCATGGCTTAGCTTTTTTCGGAAAAAGAGTGAGATGATTATCAGATTGAGCTTAAACATACCATTAGGATAAAAGAAGCATTTTGTACAAAAAATTACCCATGCCAATCAGCTCTATTTTGCTGAAAAAATATTGAATTGCAAGCAGAACATGGCATGCAAGACGTTTGAAGTAAATCTTGACAACAATATATACTTTACACAACAAAAATAAGTACAGAAGAGATGGGAAGACGGGACTGCAGGGATGGGTGACCCTCTTTTCCCGTCTATCTGAAGTCCTGCTCGTATTGTGGTTCCATTAGAATAATGAAAGACTTGTGAAATGTGATTTAGATACTGTGCCTTCCCCGTACAATGACTCACCTCAATGTTATATACAATATTTTTATTTTTTATCTGACATAAACAGCAGTTTTCACACATTAGCCACCAATGCAGTCAGAGATGAAAAGATGCAAATTAAACAGGAGTCTATCTCATATAGCTCAGACTCATACACATGTAAGGATGTTTCATAATCATTATTCATGTTAAGAGATTGAAAAGAAATTACAGTATAAAACTTTGATTTATTGTTCACTCTTTAATATCATTCTGCACTTTCTACATATTTTCCCATTATTATAAACTTGTTCTGAGAGACCACCCCATCTGTAAACAAAACGTGGTCACTCAAGACAGGTGAGCTCTAAATACCCATAATTACTGTACATATATTTTGTTCTTAGTTTATAGTTCTTGCTAAAATATTACAAGCATTCATATAAAAAAGTTATATAATACTAAAAATCCATCCAGGGATGATTCCAACAATACAATTGGGGCTCCATCCCTAGAAATGGGAATTTGTATTTGCAAAATGAGTATTTTTGGAAATTTTTAACATATGGGCTTATGGTTTCTAACCTCCTAAACCTCATCACTAATAATTTTGTTGTAATTTATTTTCAGATGTCCCTTTATAGCAGATAAAAAAATTAATATTATAAACTAAAATTACCAGTAGTAATATAATTTTGTTCTTGTTTTGTAGAGAAGTTGGCTTTTTAAATAGTAGTGGTAGCAGAAGTTGATGTTGTTGTCCTCTTGTTATAAAAAGTTTTTAAAAAAAACAACAACAAAAACAAGTCCTTAATATGAAACAAATGTATCTGTTTATTCATGCAGTATAAGATAAATTAAGACCGTTTTACAATAATTCTGTTTGTTACTTACAGATGTTATTGGAATAAAAGTGCCCTATGATCATATGGCACCATTAGTTAGTTTCACACTGAATTAAAGTTCTGTGTTTTAAAAGATAAGAACCTTTGCAGAATATTTACCACGCAGACTCAAGTCAGCAAACTAGAATACTGAATACTATTTAAAACTATATTCCATTTCAATTTCAATAAAAAAAGATTGAAACAGAATGTAATGAAAAACATGATTTGGTTCATTAGAAGTAAAATAGTCAAAAAGTCATTTAGCGTTTCACACTAGACCAAGCATATCTTGGCAGGCCATGTGTTGAATATGAGCAATTCAAAGCATACAAAATGTGAGTATTGACCATTACCAATATGTACTGTCAACTATCCAAACAGCTAGTCAATGAAAAGTTTCAAATTATGGAAGGAATACAGATCTGTCTTTATGGAAATGGGGAACTGTCTACTCACTTGTCAGCTTTTCAACAATGCACATATGTTGGAGAATACCAATACTTACAGGGTCCATGCTAGAGGGAGATTCAGGTGAAATAGTCACCTTAGAGCAGTGGTTCCAAAACTTTTTTGATCGCGACCCTAAATACCATTTTTTGCAACCCAAAATGCAGTACCAGTATAGGGACTCTCATTTGGGTCGTGACCCGGGGTTTGGGAACCACAGCCTTAGAGGGTGTCATTGAGGTTGCCGTTCTATGCTATACAACAACTGTGGTCAAGTGAAATAAGAAACATTAAAATATTTTTATAAACTTTCAATAATATTCCATCATCATTTTAATAATCTGACATGAATGCAAGCAAAAACATCAGTCTAAAGTGACTATTTTGAACTTCCTACACCCAATCCACCCTATTTTTGCCAACTTCGATTATTCTGGCTGGAGAGGTAATTTCATCCAGAGATTAGGGTCCAGCTTGGACCCTGACTTATTATGATTAAATGCACTTACAAGCAATGCCAAGCTTTGTATGATTAAAATGACTTCTGGTAAAGAAAAAAGTAAAATTATGGTTCTGATCTAGTAGCACATGTAATGGATATGAATAGAATGAGGGAAAAGTTCTAGCAAGCAAGATATTTAAAAATAAAAATTCTGGGGCCGCCAACAGAAATTGGGGCCGCCAGGCAGCTCTAATTGATATAGCAGAATCATCCCTGCCATCAACTATAAACATTATAATTGTTATTTGAAGTTTATGTTCTACTGCCATTATGGTATATGAATTGCAAAGTTAACTATAAGGTAACACTTACTCAGTTACTCAATGTTACTTCTAGAATTTTTCAAAAAGGTGCCAACTCCCCCACTGAAACTTTGAAAGAGGGCCCAACCCACAAATAAGTGGGCCAAATAGTTTAACAACTTAGGGTAAAAAAAAGTAAAATAAAATTCACCAATATTCAGTGCCCGCCTCTGTGATATTAAACTATGTCACTCACTTACTTACTAACATGACATTATCTAAGTTGTTACTTACTCATCTTTCAACAGTACTAGTTCGGTCATTTGTACATTCTGTCATTAATGTATTATTCTCATTATCCTTGAAACATACATTACACATCATTCCTTTATCAGTGTGTGATAGGAATAGCCATTTCTCTATCCATTTTGCTTGAAACACATGATCATATTTCCAAATGGCATCCAATTATTTAAGGGTTGCAGGGCTATGATAGTTACAAGTGTGAGCAGATGGAAAGATGGACTGACAAGGTGATTACTCTAGGGCAACAGCATCGCAATATGTGACCATAACAATGATACTTCTATGGAAACAATAGGATCCCTTCTCCAAACCACAAATTTAAGCACCAATGAAAATAGCATTTTTTTGCAAAACCACAAATATTTATACCCACCAAAAATAAATTCATTCACAGTAAATCATTTATGAGCATCAAAACTAGATGCTGAGATAAAAACAACCAGAAACAATGCCACAAAGAATGAGAATGAAAACAGAAAAATGGCAAGGTAAATGAAGAAGAAGACAAACAAAACAGGCACTAAATTACAAACAGATATAGATACACAGACAGATATTTCTAACCTTTAATCTGACTAACTTGATGGAGCTCTGACACATGAGACGTATTACACAGTCTGCTGGTCTCTGAAAACTCCTCATCATGGATGATCTGATCAGCTGTCATGTACTTGTTTGTCTTCAAGAAATTAAAACACTAAATTATTATTAATGTATTTATGGAACACAAATGCCTCAGACACTGAAATGTCTCAGACACTGACCGATACATACAGATGCACGGTTACAATTAAATGTCTCAGACACTTACCTATACATACAGATGAACGGTTACAATTAGATGTCTCAGACACTGATCTATACATACAGATGCACGGTTACAATTAAATGTCTCAGACACTGATCTATACATACAGATGAATGGTTACAATTAAATGTCTCAGACATTGACCTATACATACAGATGCACGGTTACAATTAAATGTCTCAGACAATGACTGATATATACAGATGCATGGTTACAATTAAATGTCTCAGACACTGACCTATACATACAGATGCACAGTTACAATTAAATGACCAAGACACTGACCAATACATACAGATGCACAGTTACAATTAAATGTCTCAGACACTGACCGATACATACAGATGCATGGTTACAATTAAAGTCTCAGACATTGACTTATACATACAGATGCACAGTTACAATTAAATGACCAAGACACTGACCAATACATACAGATGCACAGTTACAATTAAATGCCTGAGACACTGACCGATACATACAGATGCATGGTTACAATTAAACATAAAGTAACAGGTAGCAAAATTTTTACAACCTTTTATGCTTACGAAGTTAGGTAAATAAATTTGCCACTTTCTAAGTCATTTTTGGAGGGTATAAAAAGAAATCTTATAAATACTTATAAACGAAAATTAACCATAGAAGTGTATTTATTATATACCCAGCTTGTGACTTCTGATGCATATGCATTGTGTGGGATGATCCAGTAAATATTCCATGTATTGGAAGTTGTCAGCACTTATTAGGTACTGTCAAAGACACACAGGACCCAAAAAATTTGTTGCTATGTAATCTAAGGCATTTGACATAGTTAAGGAACTACTTTTGAAGGTGCTTTGAAAATAGTGGTCACATAAAATGCAGATGCCAAGAAATAACTTGTGGACCACACAGAGGATATGATTGGATGGCTATGGATCAGACCTTTTTAGACATTGAAAAAAAAACCAAGGTATACACCCGAATCAGCCTCATCCTGGCCTTAAGAATCGGGTCAGCTGTCAATAATGTTACAAATCAGACCTCAAGCAGGGATGTTCCTGAGAGAAAAATTTATATCAACGAGTTCAATGAAAGACAGAAAAAAGAAAAATACTAAGGTAGCAATGGCAAGAGACATGAAAATGCCCAAAGGTGGCTTTGGGAAATTACAGGAGAACCAAAATCAATAGAAAATATTATCCACCAGCAATTAAATGAACTGCTTGCAGAAACGTTTGTCTATATTAGAAAAACTGATAGTTCTGAGTAAGAACCAACAACTCTTGATTCTATAAGTAGAACATTTTCTCAAAGACATGGGCTATGAAATACCTCTTAGGGGCTATGAAATACCTCTTAGGGGCTATGAAATACCTCTTAGGGGCAGAAAGTTCCATAAAATGAACCAGGCACTTGCTTTGAAGGGACTGATGCTCTACTGGCTCAAAAGAATTTTCAGGAGTTCAAAATAAGACCATTTCTTCCTTTTAACTGTGGAGTGTTGAAACCATCTGATATTCTTCAGCGATAAGATTTTCAAATTAGTTGCTGTGGTGGACATATTGGATGTCAGCTTGGCACCATTTTCATTTATAACCAACAAGGCATCATAAGAAGTCTTCTGGTGGAAACTTCATGGAGTAGTGATAACAAGATTTTCAAGACGGCCACTGTGGTGGCCATATTGGTCATCAGATCGACACCATTTTCACTTAGGACCAACTAGACATTATAAGTCTTTTAGTAAAAATCCCATTTTGATATGACCATCCATTCAGGAGAAGTTGGGATAACAAGATTTTCAAGATGGCTATTGTGGTAGCCATATTAAAGTCGGATTGGTACCATTTTCATTTATGACCATCTAGACATCATAAGAAGTCTCACAGTGAAAACCCCATGCTGATATGACTATCCATTCAGGAGAAATAGTGGTAACAAGATTTTCAAGATGGCCACTGTGGCAGGCATACTGAATGGCACCATTTTCATTTGGGACAAACTAGATATCATGAGAAGTTTCTTAGTAAAGATCCTATATTGATACAACCATCCATTCAGGAGGAGTAGTGTTAACAATATTTTCAAGATTGAACATCAGATTGGTACCATTTTCATTTAAGACCAACTTTACATCATATGAAGTCTTCTGGTGAAAACTCCATGGTAATATGAATTTTCATTCAGCTGGAGTGGTGACAAGAAGATTTTCAAGATGGCCACTGTGGCAGCCATACTGATCATCAGATGGACACCATTTTCATTTAGGACCAGCTAGACATAAGAGGTGTTTTAGTGGAAACCTCATTTTGATTTGACCATCCATTCAGGAGAAGTAGTGACAACAAGCTTTTCAAGATTGCCGTTGTGGCGGCCATATTGGACATCAGATCGGCACAATTTTCATTTAGGGCCAATTAGACATCATAGGTGGTCTTCTAGTGAAATATGACTTTCCATTTAGGAGGAGTAGCTATAAGATTTTCAAGATGACCACTGTGGTGGCCATATTGGCCATCAGATCAGCACCATTTTCATCTAGGACCAACTACACATCATAAGAAGTATTTCGTGAAAACTCCACGTTGATATGACCATCCATTCAGGAGTAGCGACATGATTTTAAAGATGGCCATTGTGGTGGCCATACTGGATGTCTGAGCAGCACCAATTTCATTTAGGACAAACCAGACCATGTGATGAATGTGTGTGTAAAGTTTCATGGCAATCTTCCAAGTAGTTTAGGAGTAGTGATAAGAAACTTGTGCTAATGGATGGACAGCAGACAATGGACCATCCTGTAAGCTCTTCTGGTCTGTGACAAGTAGTGCTAAAAATGGACCTAAAAAATGGTCTAGAAAGCAAAAATTGTGCATCAAAACCTCTTTCACCTAAATTAAATTGTTCACGTTCACCCCACAAGCCATGCAGTTTACACTGTGTACCCTAACCAAAACTGGGGTGCATACCCATAAAATTCATTAAGTAACTCGCCATAAAAAAATGCACCAATCATCCACTATGATACAAGTTTGGACCAGAATGAACCAAGAAACAGCATTCATACACCATGTTCCTCCAGCAAGACAAATCTCTGCATGTCTGTTTTAAATGAGAGTGCCATCTCCATCAAAAACAACTTACATTCTCTTGGTGACAAAGCCAACTCAAGTAAGACAACCTGGAATGTGACCCACACCCACAACAGAGATTTCAGTGACTTTTTGACATCAGTTCAATGGGATTGCTATCAATAATCACAATTTCAATTTAAATATAATTCAGAAATAAGTAAAACTACTTACCGTATATACTCGCATATAAGCAGAGTCCAAATGCAAACAACATAGACCCTGATCTGCTGTCACATAATGCACTGGCAGATCAGGGTCTATGTTGTTTGTTCTACTGATTAGTCCTTACAAACTGCATAGATGTTAGATATATCCATTTACACTGAGGACTGAACCACATTTATTTCTTTATTAGTAACTACTTTTACTAAAAAAGTTTTTAATAACATCGGGTTTCCATCATTCAATATTAGATTGTTTGCAATACTTATATCACATTAAAAATGAATTTTATATGCACAAACTTGTACAAGAACTGTTACACTGTACTTAGTGTTAAGAGTTGATTCAATGTTGATAAATTTCATTCATAAATTTATAAAATCTCATTCATAAATTTCTCACTCGTATGATATAACAGTGTGCAAAGGCTAGAAACATCATTCCAGGTATTCATATGTATTACACTCGAAGATTTGTACGATATTCTTCATTAAAACATAATTTCTTTCAATACATTTCCTTTTTAATTCTGAAATAGAAATTAATTTTTTTTTAAGGGAGGGGAATTATATAATAAATAAATTATAGTGCTCGTAGTTTTGGAAAAAAAATGATTGCAAACCTGCCCTGTTGTACTTTGCTCACCACAATATTCTACGGTACAAACACTATAATTTATCATTATTATATTGTAGATTTTGTAGCATTTGGATTAGTAATAGTATACCATGAAATCTGCTCCAGTTGTTTGAAATATAAAACAGATGGGAAAAATAAAAGTTGTGTACAATGTACCTTCTCCATTTTGATGAGGTATGGAAGTGACAGCAATACTGAATCAACAGGAGTGGTGATGAACAGACTGCCATCTGAAGTGAAGAATTAATGTATCAAGTCTGCATGTATTACACAGTGTGTATTGTTTTTAAAAAAAATTGCATTTTATTTCCTTTTTTATTGTTTATATCTCCAATACTTACAGCTTATATCACCAGTACTTACAGTTTATATTAAATATACATACTCTTGATGACAAAGATGTTAATGCAGGGTTGACTTTTGGGTGGCCAAAGAATACTGAGAAAACTAGGCAACTACTGGCATTTCAAAATACTTGGTCAGCCTTTTTCATGCTAAATTTGACACTGAATAGGCAACTGCTGGTATGTCAAAATAGTTGGTCAGCCTTTTTCATGCTAAATTTGCTGGCTGTTAACATCTTCTAAACTTCTGTGCTTTAATTTCATGAAGGAAATTACCGCATATATGCGCCTTTAAGTCAGGTCAAATGCACATTATGCGATGGTAGATCAGGGTCTATGTTGTTTGTTCTATTGATTACTCATAAAACACTGCATAAACCCTGATCTGCCAGTGCATTATGCAATGGCAGATCGGGGTCTGTGCAGTTTGTGGTTGGATTCAACTTATGAGTATATACGGTAGTACAAGAGCATCTGTGACGTTTATTATAATATTCTGAATCAGGAATATAACACAAGAGTTCCACAGAATACTGTTTCACATGTGAATAGTTATATTATGACTAAAAAGACCCCCACCACCAATACAAATCTTAATACATCTCCCCTTGATAACTTGCTAGTGATGGAGTCCAACAACAAAGACTGCAGCATAGGCAAGGGTGTGAGATAGTGAGGTAGGCTGAAATGTTGGTGAACAGCTGGGTGGAAAGTGGGAGGGGGGTGGGGTGGAACTCTGCTGACATGTAAAAATTATATTCTCTACTGTCTAAAACAAGTATTGATCAAATGGATTTGATGGTGAAGGATATCGTACGAAATCAAAGTCAATTGATGAAAATTGGGGGGTGGGGGGGGGGGGGAGGTGGAGTAGGTACAGATGCCGTTTCATGGCAAGGCAAAGTAAATTTGCTTTCCTGGCATGCTGAAGTTAAATTTCACGGATGCAGGTGACAATTTGTGTCCTCTGACATACAGACTGACAAACAAAATAGAGTAACCTTGTTGCACGCTGTTTCCAATGAACCAGGATCTGTTTTCCTCTCTAAACTGAGTGATTTCATAAATTTCTCTGTCTCCTTTGGCAAACAGAAACAAAGCTCCCTGACCTGTGAAATGTAATTAAAAGCAAATATTGTAATATCAAATTATTTCAGGTCATTTAATTTTTGTGAACATAGTAAATGCAACATATTCAACACAAAATTTTTAACAACTAGAAATGCATGGGACACAAATGCTGTTATCAACTCTATGTGAATATTGATATGGATATCACTAAATCTAAGGTTTCAGTCATTATTTTTGGCATATATAAGCCCATAAAAATTAAGTCTACTTCCAGCCAGGCTATCTACTGCCACTAGCACTCAGAACAATCACTGCCAGCTTCTTGCTAAAAAGAACAGGTGTACTCGAACTCTGAGGTCAACATGGCAGAATGGCTGACATAATAAATCAATGGTTTCACAGTAAAAATATTTCTCATGTCATGACAGAAAATCATAAGTCTATTTACATGTACTTTATATGCAAAATGTTTGTTTTTGTTTCTGTGAGTTTTAATGGCAAATTTAACACATTATTGGCTACATCATGCTAAGGAAATGGGAGCTAAGTGCCTTTTCCAAGGACACAATGAAGCAGCCATGCCGGGCTGGTCTGGATGGTCACTGAACCTGCAACCCTCTACCAAATGAGCTGCCATGGCTCCCATATAAAACGTAATAGCAAAGATATATTTTTTATTAATAAGTCCTCACTTATAAAAAGTAATAGCAAAGATATATTTTTGATTAACAAGTCCTCACTTATAAAAAGTAATAGCAAAGATATATTTTTGATTAATAGGTCCTCACATAAAAAGTAAATGCAAAGATATATTTTTTATTAACAAGTCCTCACATATAAAATGTAATAGCAAAGATATATTTTTGATTAATAAGTCCTCATATATATATATATATATATATATCCCAAGTACATTAAAAATGACATGACTTTGGAAGTGTTGGTATATCAAATTGTGATTAGCCCACGGTGTATGAATACGTAAATAATTATGGTCTCCACAGTAGACATTGCTTCTGTACTCTTTAGATCAGTGATGAATTTCCACTTAATAATCATTAATAAAATATGAAAATAACGGTATAAAATATTCATAATCGCCATTTTCTAAATGAATTAAACATGTTCACAATTTCATTGAAGTCCACTCTCCATTCCTTGTTCTCTTTCTCTTTATCTTATGCCATGATGATCCAAAATACGTGGAAATCTGTGGAGTCAGAGAGAAAATAGACTTTGAGCTGGACGTAAACCTTGAACTTGAACTTACGCCATGTAACTTAAAAAAATCTGTGTCATTATAATAATGGTATGTGTACACTTTCCATGGGATTTTTCCAGACCTGCCAACCCTAGCAAGACCCTCTTAGTAAGGCAGTCAAAATTTTTCTGTTAAGTTAGACCACTTTTCAGTAAGGTGTAACAAAATATCATGTACTACTATTGTCAACATGGAGACAAGCTTTACAAAAAGTTCAAAAGTGTGATCTAAAACTAATACAGCAAAGACAAACATTATGTTCAACTAAAGCAGTTTGTAAAGTACACTTAGATCTTAATTACCTCCAGTGCAGTTTCAGAAACTGCAGTTCAAACCCCATGGAGCTCAAAGACTTCTTGCTAGATCTCTCAACTTCACGTTATCTTTAGTTTTTTTGGGGGGGGGGGGTGTTGTTTTTTTTAAATTTCAAGTGGCGATGGCAATCATCTTTCCTGCCATGAGACATACTAGTACTCAAATCAACACATGATGTCCAATATACTTAATGGTTGCCTTTCCTGCTTTTTTCCCCAAGAATCTGAATATACTGAAATATTTAACGGACTGAAGACCTCTCACTCTCTCTGAGATTGTTTGGTCACTCAGGCTGTCAGTTTTACTGCAATGGATGCAGGTGTCTCTCTCTCTCTCTCAACCTATGATGGCAAAACTGACAGTCAAACTGACTAATAGAGACAGAGAGATAGAGAGAGATATGAAGGATAAAAATGAATCATATGATCAGTAGCAATGATAAGTCATGCATAATAATGAATTGGAGCAACTGCAACGTTTTCATTACCTCCTGTTTGTTTGTTTTTTCAGTTGTTCTAGTCCCACTTGTTGCATTCGCCAGTGATAGAATGTCCACACTTTCAATGTTCGGGACACTAGCCATGCACTATTTGTAGAGCTATACTTTCTTTATTTAAAACAACTTTTCAAGTCTAAATCTTAAGCATATCTTTTATTTTGCTAATCAATATGAATGAAAATAGCGAGAAAAAGAAGCAACATAACGGTTTCCAACAATATTGTACTGCAATAACTGTAGAACTACATTTTGTAGTGCACACTCTTGGCAGCGATGGAAGAGTTAACTTCCTGTCAATACACAGTTTCTTGTAGTCAATCTTAACTCCAATGGAAATGTATTTATGTGTATTTGTATGTGGTATAAATAACATATATGTATAGTATGTATGCTGTATCATTGAGATACCACAAGTTGTATACATTTTTAATTACTAGCAAACTCGGCAAGCCTCATTTCCTTTTAATGAAAAATGGATACATCTTGTGAACCACAAATGTATGCCCTATCCACAATCACGGAGGCATAAAAAAATGAATACAGTAAATCCTATAAAACTTCAAACACTGATTTTTTTTTACTAATAACTTTAATTTTCTCTGTATTAATCTGAATGTTTGTTTTTTTTTGTAAAAGAAGAATTTTAAAAAATCTGATCACATGATAAATAAGAATATTTCTTTCTGATTGAAACTAATTTTAATGGCATTTTATCTGCTTTTCACATGTTCAGTAATGTATTCATTTTTAGATTAAAACAATAAAACATGGCTTATTAATGTTTTGTGTCCTTTTATTTCCCATCTAGTTTTTGAATTGTGACCTTCTTGGCAAACACAAACATCACACAAAAATAAAAATATACAAGATCACCCAATCAGAGCTTTTCCATGATAAACTCGTTTACTTTTTTTGCTTTCTTGCTCTTCCATGATTAACTCATGTACATTTTTTGCTTTCTAGACACAGATGAACCTTTAACTTTTTTTTGCACTAATAAATATTTTTTCGAGTAACAATCTTATGCGTCTTTAATCACACAATTACCATCAAAAGTGTGATCTAGATGGACACAATATTTTAAAAATATGGGGACAACTCTTAAAATGTAGATTCAGACAGAGCCCATTCTCTTACAAGACACACTGTCTAGTCATGACATAAAAGCATGCCAAATTTCCTGAAGATACATTATCAAGTCATGCTACAAGAGCACATCAAATTTCATGAAGATACATTAAGTCATGATACAAGAGCACATCAAATTTCATGAAGATACATTGTCAAGTCATGATACAAGAGCACACCAAATTTCATGAAGATACATTGTTAAGTCATGATACAAGAGCACATCAAATTTCATGAAAATACATTATCAAGTCATGATACAAAAGCATACCAAGTTTCATGAAGATACATTGTCAAGTCATGATACAAGAGCATACCAAGTTTCATGAAGATACATTGTCAAGTCATAATACAAGAGCATACCAAGTTTTGTGAAGATAATTAAAATGGTTAAGGAGATATGAAGTATTAATAAAATTTTCAAATATGTGGAGATAACTCTAAATAAAAAATCTAACAATGCTGAATCTTATATGGAACACAAACTCTTGTCATGATACTAATGCACACCAATGGTTCAGGAGACATTAACTGTCAAGAGCGTGACTGATGGACACAATAAAAACGTGGACAACTCTGAAAATGCTGGTCAGACAGATTTCATTTGTTTTACAGGACACAATGTCTAGTCTCTATTCAAATGCTCACCATGTTTCATGAATATATCTCAAATGGTTCTGGAAACATAAAAAAAAAAAAGTGTGTCCAATGAACATACAAGCTGAATCCAGTATTCTTACCCAAACTTTGGTTGTGCAGGCAAGGGGGTAATAAAGTTTTTAAAAATGTCAGTCCAACTGACCCTCATTTTTTTGGGACACAAAAGCAGAAACACATATTTTTAGGCCTTTTATTAACACAACCGAATATACATACATAAACACTGAATATAGATACATAAACACTGAATATACATACATAAACAGCGAATATACATACATAAACAGCGAATATACATACATAAACACTGAATATACATAAACACTGAATATACATACATAAACACTGAATATACATACATAAACAGCGAATATACATACATAAACACCGAATATACATACATAAACACTGAATATACATACATAAACACTGAATATACATACATAAACATATTTTATCTTGTTCTGTTAGGTTTACAAATATTTGCATTTTTATCAAGAAAGGTTACGTGTGATTCTGCAGCTATGCCAAACTTAAAATATACCTTATGGTGGGGAAAAATCTCAAAGAATTTTTAATTATTTCAATCACATTCTTGGAGTTTAGTCATATAGGATATTAATTTTCTCACGCTAAGATTTTTCTATGTGATCCTTTTATATTGACTGACATCTGATGTGAAAATCTAATTCATAACCCAAAGATTTGTGACTTGTTCATTGGTAATGCCCTTTTGTTGCTATTCAGGGTCTATTCTAGAATCAAAAATTTTAGGGGGGGGGATGTCCCCTTTACATTTTAAAGAAAAGGGAGAATTTTCTGAATATAGGAGGGATTTAATTAAGAAATAAAGGTAGGGCTTTAAAATATTATGCACGATTTTCTTGCATTGTTTTTTCAGCACAATGTTTTTAAGAAATTTACATGAATTCCACAACTGCGTGTCCAAGAACAGACTCCGGCTATTGACCAGAATACAATTTTTGCCACTTTACTTAACACTTTTACTTGCCATTTTTTCAAAAGTAAAAACTAATTATTGAAAGAAAGGACATTCATTTTTCTTCTTAAACTGAACAGCTCAAACATTTCTTTCTAGACAACACAGGGTTAGAAGTGAAATTAACTTTTTAAATTTGAAGGTTGTTTTAGTTTTTTTCAAGGTTTTAAAAAAAAAATTAAGGTTCAAGAGACAAAGAAGTTACAGGAATATCTCCATGGTGAGCATAACATTTATTCAAAATTTTAAAATGAATGATAGAATAAAATAACCGGATGTCTTTAATTTGCATAATTCGCACACTTTCTCGACAACTAGGCTAGCGCAACGAAAAACCATGTGGAAAAAAGCATTTTTTTGTGAGCTCAGGGTAGAGCCATTCATCATTTATTCAAATTTTAGTTTTCTTTTTTTTTATTTATTGAGGTTTCCTTCAGTTTTTCTTTTTTGGCTTTGTTTAGGTTTCTAAGGTCAAAATAAAATTTTAGGGTTTTTGATGTCCGCTTATAACTCTGAACACAATTTCTCTTTCTCACGTGAAAATTAACAGTTAATTCAAATTTTGGAGAATAATACTTTTTTTTCTTTGCAATCCATTGTTTGAGTAATGCAAATAATATCTACCTGTCCTTGGATGTCTCAAGCGACAAAGTACTGGTTTATTTTCTTCATCAGGACTTTCTTCTAGAATGGAATCTGCAAAGAAACAAAAGAAATTTAATTATGTCCTACTACATATGCAAGTCATACAGCCCCTGAGAGTTGATTTCAAGAAGTTTTAAGGACTTCCAAAAGATGTCCAGGAAAGCCGTATACAAATAAAAAATGAAGAGATTACAAATTAATGCCATACTATTTATACCATACATAACGACATTAATGTCACAATTCATTCTCAAGTTTTTTCAATAAGAACAATGTTACATCACACATTAAAATAATAAGATCCATCAGCTATACTAGAAAATGTTCTTCATTAGATTTATCCATAAAATTAGAAAATAAGATTGTTTTTTCGAGAGTACAAGTTTTTTAAATGCATGGAATTCTGTACACTCTATTGACAGCTGCACTTCTCAATGGCCATTCATGTCAATAACGAGGTGATTTCATGAAAAAAGATTATTTTGTCACTTTTATCATCTAGCAAAAAGCTAACTTTGAAGTCAGCCGCTACATGTGTTAGCTTCCTACCATTTTAGTCAATAATGGTCAGTCAGGAAGTACATGTACTCACAGCTCCTAACAGCCATTGAAAGGTGCCGAGCTTCGATGCTATTTCTAGAACCAATATTTCAAAATAAACATTACTGCTGAATGAAAATTTTTCTTGTTTGCCACAAAACCAAAATTTTAAAAGTAAGAAGATTTTAGTTTGTGAAAAATGAATTTGGACTTGTAATATAAACTGAGAAACACAATGAGGTTAAGTTGCAACATTTTCGAATAAAATTGATTTCTAGTCGTACATAAAGCAAACCATAATCCCCATTAATCTATGTGCATGAAAATAGATGCATTGAGGATATATATATGTATTAGAGGTGTGCAGTATTACCGGTATACTGTTTACTGCTGTATTTTTTTCAGATGGTATGTACCACGGTACTTGTTCACTGCACCGGTACTTCAGTAGTTTCTGTCATTATGGAATGTACGGAAATTCCCAGAGTAATCTTGTTACGAATTTTAATTATATTAAAAGCATGTCGTATTTTTTTCAAGACAAAATAATTCAAAATTTTTAATTTTTTTTAAATACAAAATAGTTGTTTTTCTCACAAATTAATTTTGAATATTACAATTACAATTACACTTATGACATGTTTGGCAAGTGTCATGTATGCCAGCATGGCAGCCGAATTGGATGCTGTGAAAGATATTTGGGCCAAATCCAACTTTTGGAAAAATTTTGGATTGAAAAAAATAAGAAGAAAAAAATTCATTTTTTAAAATAGTTAATTACTAGCATATGTTAATGTGTTAGTACATGTATTTCTTTGTAAGACTGAGAATCATCCTAAGATTTTCTGGACATAACTTGTTTTCTGTTTGAATTTTACCTTATTTCTTGAGTCCACTAAATATTTTCTCATTTGTTGAGTCAGTGTTTTATGTTTACTGGCCCTCTCTGATAAATATCTTGCCCAGGTGTTGGCATCCCACTCAAAGATTTCCTGCCTATTATATCAAAAGTGTAGGTAGTAAATTTTAGGCTTCAGTGTCAACACTTCCTATTTTTATGAACAAGTTCTCTAATGTCAGCATAATGTCTTTTACATGGTGTCAGCTATAGTGAAAGCTGAATCAACCAACTTTAGTGGAGCTGAATCTTTGGGAACCTTGCTAAGTTTAAAGTCACTTGAAGAAACTATGGACTCTGAGGTAAAATTAAAAGCAATAATAATACAAGGTTAAATGCCTACAGATATACATATACTAAAATAATGGTCATGTACTTTTTCATTTTCCTTTCTATCCTTTTGAAACTGAGGGACTCACCAGTTTATGGCAGGGACTCTCAGAAATAGGCTAAGGACTCCTGAATTCTATGAGTGAGGAGTCCAGGACTCCTCATCATGAAACTCTGTTGAGAGCCATGTAACATATCATTTTTACTTTATGGCAACCAGATGTCATGCTGA
Organism: Margaritifera margaritifera; assembly: GCA_029931535.1. Taxonomy (NCBI): domain Eukaryota; kingdom Metazoa; phylum Mollusca; class Bivalvia; order Unionida; family Margaritiferidae; genus Margaritifera; species Margaritifera margaritifera. The sequence continues at coordinate 850,864 of JAQPZY010001494.1, forward strand.
CTTGAGCTGAATAATACTGTGCTTCGCAGTGGTTAGCTTTTGTCATCTTGATAACTATTGGTGGTAATAACAGCCAGTAATTATCAAAGTAACAAAACCTAACATCTAAGGAACACACAGCAGTAAGGATAATCAGATTACTTACCTCTTTGTATGGATTAAAGTTAGGTACTTTATCAGTGTGCTGGAACAAATGTCAATGCATTATAGTTAGAAATCAACAAATATTCTATTCAATGATTTCTATCTGTAAACCCCATTATTTGGCCGCTGTTGAGGGGTAAATTTGACAGTTTTTTGCACTAGTATGCCAGCCGCTGGTCACATTAGAGGGCTGGCTGTCCTAGTGATGTAAAACTCATCGGTACCAAGGGATTTTGGCCATATAAAGTTGGTGGCTGCTAGTCAAGGGGACCGTTCAAGAGGGGGACCATTGCAGCGGTTATTTTCTCCAGAACATGCATCGTATCATCAACTTTTAAAATTGAACGGAAATGCCTACTATTATGCAAGCTTAGTTGTGAAATGAGAATTTGCAATAGATACAATTGGATTTACTGTACAATAAATAGTCTCCAGTTTTGTATGTTGGTTTAATTTTAGTTTCATAAAAGCAGAATATCTTTTCATTCAAAGTTTCTTTTTGTTTAATTTGTACTGTACTTTGCATAAACTGAACATATCATATCTATCAATAATGCCTTGTATACCGGTCGAAATTACTAAGCTACGTGTTTACTGAGCTCTGATTGCATCAATTTCTATTAATATGTCATTTCATATTTTTAACTGTTTTGAACAGGTAACCCTAGTACTCTGAAAACTGGAGGTAGAAGAGGTTTTGGCTTCAAAGGTTGTAAATTGCAATTATTTCCTGTTTATTGTGAACCTTTTGTTTTAATTCGAGAGTTTTCACAAATATTGCCAGTGTGTTCATTTTGATTACTGCAACAATACTGGTTCATTCAACTTTCAATCTATTAAATTTTTGAAGTTTTAGTTCATTTATGTTAATCATGTCCAAGTTGGATTATATAACCAAACTAGAAATAAAAGGAAAATAAGAAAAGCACAATAATAGCAGGATAACAAACCACTTAATTACAGGGTTCATACAGCTATTAGTAAAACAAATTCCAGACATTTTCCAGACTGGTTTGTAATTTTTTCCAGACCCCTTTAGTACATGTATTCCAAGTCTGTGTCACTATAAATGAGCACGAGGTATCCACATAATACAAAATAGTATTTACCAATCACAAGTGGGTGATAGGTCACGTCTCGCCAACTGCACTGAACCAGCAGGGCTGTCCCTAGACCAAAAGGACGCCACAGGTGACGAGCGTCTTCAGCAAAATAAAACACAGCAACCCAAAATTCCATACTTTTTCCAGACCTTTAGGGCAAAATCTTTATTTCCATACTTTCTGCAGGTCTGGAAAAAGCACTCTCTTTTTCCCCCATACTTTCCAGACTTTGTATGAACTGTAATAACATAAAAGCATTGCTAAACAGCAATTTACTTGTCTACTTCTGAATATAGATTGGTATATAAATTTCTAAATTTTGTCAGTAGATGAATTCTGCCATGAAGATAATTGCAGTACATTTAAAATATGCATACTCTCCAATAATAAATGTCATTTTTCAAGTCTACAGATAAAGCAACATGTTACGTTGGTCAAAAGTTACAAAGCATAATCTCTCACTTTTGAATATAATAAACTCTTTTTATTACAAAGATACTGGAACTGCAGTTTTAAAAAAAGGTTGCCTGTACTGTAGTAGAACTTTTGTTAAACATGTCATAGCTATGTCCTGCTGCAACAGACTTCTATTCTATGTGCTAATTCTAAAGATTAATGACAAAAATAAAAGTTTTATATGGTTTGCTTTACATACTACTAGAAACAATTTATTTTGCAAAAACATCACAATGTAACCTTGTAGTAGTAAAAGGCCGGTTTGGCCCCACCTTGCATCACATTATACTAAGTCACAGAGCAGCAACGTTTTGCTTAGACCCTAGGCATCATTGAAGGGTGGGTTTAGGCAGGTCTTTGGCGGTCATGGTAGCATAGCATCAGGTGGGCAACACACCAATTAGAGACGCCTGGATCTATGGGATACCATCATGGACAACCTGAAGCAGAAGTGGGAGGACAGCATGGGAGAGGAGTCCTCTAGCGATGAAGGTATTACCTTTGAGTGTAACGAGGTTGAGGACTACACAGAACCACTTGACACCTTCAAGATGATGTTTCCAGTGGCTGTCAACATTTACCTGTGTCTTGGAATCACTGACCTCACCCAATATGACTGGACTGAAGGCCCCCACCTTGTACGTTGGGGATATTACATCTCACCACCTTCCATAGTTAAGCTGTGCGACCGTTTCTTTAGCTCCTCGGAAGAATTTATGGAACATGTACAATGGCTAGAGGAAACGGGCCAGCTCAAGGCTCATAGGCTGGCAAAGTGCTTGGCTCTGGCAAGTCCAAGTTAAGGCTAACAGAAGAATAGATGACACAGGTTAGGCTGTACCCTCAACTAACTTTTTGATGAGATCAGCTCAGCCCTCGGACCAACCTTGAGCTAAACGCGCCTTTTTTTCTGCATCGCTGATGGCAACTGTAACATGAGCCATTCTAGCAGCTGCCCACATGTCATTCTTGAGGGTTGTATAATTATTTACCGTGTCCAAAATGAGCGTGAACCCATCCTCAGACAGGGAAGCATCGAGGAAGGCCAGTGAGACAAAATCTGCGATGGAGTTGAACTTACCCTCTGCAAGGACCCGAATTTGCTCGTATTTTTGGACCTTGACTCGGAGGCGCTGGACAGTGAGTTCTATTGCTAGAGAAAAGAGCCAGCACACGAGTGATATACTTTCCAAGAGGACAACAAGAGGGGCAGCCACCAGGGTGGCAAGAACCCCTACACCAGTGATTCCCATGCATATGGCTACGGTGGTAGATGCCACCACCATACCATCAACAACATTAACAGCCCACACATACTTTATGCAGAGGGGGGGCTCTTGCTCGATTACAGCCTTAAGCTGGGCCTTGATATCGCCAATCTTTTTAAGGCGATAGTTATGTAGATTATTATCCTCACCTGTTACACTAGGAAGAGAGGGAAACATTGTAATATGAATTTATCGGACATGTTTAAATTATTCAGGCTATTTCTTTGATAAGCAGCTTAATCAAAACATAATAGACTTGTTATGACAACACAGTTTGCATCATTCTGATGTAAAACTCGTTATAAGACTTTGGTTCATCAATAACTGTAATATAATAGGTTGCACTGCTTGTGACCTTGTAAAATCCAAGAGTTGCCATCGTTCTGCAGGTAACATCCTGATCATCACTTTTAATATGTCGCATTAAGGAAACATAAAACTCAATACGAACACCCTTTCCAGTAACAAACCCACCCATGACTTGTAAAACGATATAGGGCAGGTTCTGACCCCCTGCTTTCTTCGCTTAAGGTAATGAAAGGACCCTCCACCGTTGCCAAATTGGGGTTACCTCTGGAGTAATTAAGATGGGGCCTAACCCCTTAAGATGACAATGAAAAACTGGGCACTGATGTTAAATAGATAGCGAAGCTGGTAGGTCGTACCGCTGTGTCAACATGGGGGAAGTCAACTAAACGCCTAAATCCAAGTTTTAAAACATTATCCACATACCGTTTGTGAGCTGCATCTTTGTCATCTTTACCCAATCCTAAATTTGTAATGATATGACACCCCATGTCTAAAGGACCCGTCATTTTAGTACCAGTTTTTGGAACCATATTATCGTTGGCATACTTTTTAACAACCTCTTTAACAACCTCTTTTTTTTCATTAGCATACTTTTTAACGGCCTCATCTTGAGCGTCTACATAGTCCTTTCCAACCTTTAAGGACGTTCTTCTAAGGTCGCATGTACATAGGCTTTGGTTGTTACACTGACGTTGACTTTGGTGGTCGCATTTTTAATTTCTACAGGGTTACCCATGTCCAAACTGAGCCTCTAGCTGTTGTCATTCCTCTTCATTTTGCATGTGATCACTCTTTTGCTCAAGCAAGGTCTTCTCAGACTCAAGTTCAGAAATTTTTGCTTGTGTTTTTGCCCTTTCGCCTCAAAGTTTTTGAAGCCTACCATTCAAACATATAATGTCACACAGCAGGAGACCCCACTGCTGGGCATCTATTTCTATGTCTCTTCATTTAACAACATAGCACTCAGTCTTTCCATATCATCAGCTTCTGGGGGGAAAGTATCTATTATTTCCTGCAAAGTATTTTCTGCCGTTAGGGGGACTCTAATCAATTACTTAGAGGATTCAAATCATAAAAAGTGGCTCAGATAGGTGACATCGATCTTGATAGAGTGCTGCGTTTAATCCCCCACCCAGCCCCATCCCAGCAATAGTGTGATGACGTAGCTAGGCAGTGGGATCAACTGACAAAAATGGTGGCAGCCAGAATGGCTAAGGAATATCTTAGCCAAGCCTGCACTCCCGGAGACATAGCGGTTATGGACAACAACAAGGTGGCAAAAACCTACATGATCTATCAGGTGAGGCTCAGAGCCACGATGACCACCTCTTAAGGCATCACTATTGTGAACCTCTATTCAGCTGCAGTAGGGCCCTTTCAGCCCATTGACGACAGAGAACAGTTAGCTAAAGACCTGAGAGAAGATCCACTCGTTCAAGGCTCTCTATCACAGCTTGCCAGTCATCGACATTTTAAATATGGTGCCGCATTGGCCCCACTCACCGCTGGCATCATCACCTACCGTCACATCAAATTTGAGAATAAGATTGGCATAGTTAAAGATGGCAGCAATCAACGAGGCACCAACTTCGGAACCAAATCCAGTAGCAGTAATGGTACTGTCTCCAGTACCAACCACGTAACCATCTCAAGTACCAACGACAGAACTGAAGAAGGTTGAGAGAGTGACCAAGTGACACCCGGTCAGAGTTACAGCTGGGAAAAAGCTCACCGCTGAAATGTGAAGACTCCCAAACCGGATAAGCCAGATTATTCTAAAATATATCTTTTTATCACCATAGTCTTGGTAGGCAGTCTGCTATATGTATCTGCCCCAAATCCTAAACCCACAGCAGTCAAATCCACTCCTGCTGCAACACCTCCTCCTATCATGCAGAATCACCCTGACCCCTTTCGTATGGAGTAGTCATTCCTCTTAGATTTGTCAGAATCGAATAAATTAATCATGGCAACCAAGGATTTGGGCAACCTCCTTTATCATGGGACAGTGCTGGCAGGCCTCGAGATTGGGTTTTCAATGCTGGGTAAAACATTGTTCAGGATGAAGCCTTCAGATCTGGGTCACATGGATTTTGAGGATGCAGCCAAGGCTGTCGTTGTTACTGTGCTGAGCTTGTGGACTCGAGACATGCTAATTAAACAGGGCATCCTGCCAGCTAATATCATTACAGCAGCATAATAGCCACAGCGGTAGGTATGATGGTTGGGGTGCAATCGTAAAAGCCCTTGCCTTCTCTATGCCTTTTCCCAGGTAGATAAAAAAGTAGCCGATGAAAAGCGCATCTGCCGCAATAAAGCCCTGGAGGCGCTACAAAAAATGCAGGCAGACTACCAATGCTGATGAGCCGAACAATATGAATACATGTCTGAGTGAAAACAGGAGGCTCAACTGGCTAAACAGACTTACCAGAGCATGAGCAAGTCAGCAAAGGAGTATGCACAGGCTGTGGAAAGAGGCTACTGCAGAAATGGATGAGGAAACATTAACTCATCTGAGGCAAGAGGTTGGACCAGAGCCAAAGCTTTCAGATTTTTATAAGCCATCTCCTATGCAGCAAAGATATGAGTATGTTTATCCCTGGCAACTTGACTGTTGTTGGTATCATCGCCTATAGGTATTTAGAAATTGGAACCTAACCACGAGTTTAAAAATAATGGAAAAAAGATTATCACCGATCTACTACGGACCCTGTGGCCACTGGAGGAGTGAGGCAGCCATTAAAAAGCTAGCAGGTGTGGCTTTAGTGTCGCAGGATAAAGCAAGGGCTTGGATACAAAAGCAATCATTGTGGCAAATTTTTCTTCCGGCTCTTAAAAATATTGCCAGGTCTCAGTTTGGTGTATCCACCCCCAATGAGGTACATCAGGCTGACATCCTCTATCTGCCTCACAATATGGTTGGAAGAAAGACGTATTAATAACCCTGACCATTGTAAATTTTGGAAGTCTCAAAAAGCAGGCAATCCCCCAGCACAGCAACAAATCATCCGAAGTCACAAATGTGTTAAAGGCAATCTATAAGAGTGGCCCACTACAGTGGCCTCATTCATTGCAGGTTGACCCCAGTATGGAGTTTATGGCAGTGGTCTCTTACCCTGGCATCACCCAGCCGCTTTTGACAGATGTGACAGACCTTTTCCTCTGTATATGACTGGATTTGTTTTACCATCACATTGCTTAATGACGTAGCAGAAGCCAGAGAGAGGCTGGCTGGAGGTTTTATAGGTATCGATGTAGGTAGAATCAACCCTTTCCCTATTCACCAGCATGTTAAGGGCCTCAAGGTCAGCATAGATAATGTAAGGTACAGCCATCTGATAAAAGAGGTGCTTAAAGTAAAGTTTGTTCTTTCCAGACTCTGGTAGAAAGGTCCTTTGCGGCTTTCAGCCTATGCCCCGACAGTCCTTAATGTGGCTCTTGAGAAGGTCAGGTTTGGAGAAGACATAGAGGCATTGGCAGCAGACATGCTTTTGATGTTAATTTTTGTTACTGCTATACACCATCCAGGAAAGATCTTTAATCCATATGTAGTGTTGCTTGTCATCTTCCACCAGCAGCAGCAGGTTTTATCCAGAGCTTTATCAGATATGCATATGGGGTAAAGAGCATGGTCCCAGCCAAAGATGTTGACGCCGATGGCTGGGTTAAAGTTCTCAAACTTGGTAATATCAGAGATCTTCATCAGACACTTAAGCATAGCGTTCCCAAATACTTATTACTATTTGCTGGTACGTTCTGGGTGATGGTCACCAGGAGGATAGAGAGCAGAAAGGATAACCAAATCAAAACATCAGGTGTCATTATTTACTACTTTAATGACTGCCCTTTTGGGAATCCACTTCAGTATCGGTATATGCCCTTTGTCTCGAAATGGGCGGTATTGTGAAACGTAGACCTTTACCTCCTTGCATCTGACAAGCTGCCAGCCTGATCCTTTGTTCATAAACTTTTCCAATTGCTCCTTGATCTTAGCTATGGCCTTAAGGATCAGCTCATCAGCATCATCGAGGTCATTAGCTAACAGTGCCACTTCTGCTCGGGTGGCTGATAAGTAGGCCGGCATGGAGATCGCTTCCCCTTGTGCCATAACCTTTTCCAGCTGTGCCTTAATCTTAAGGTTAAACTTGACCCCCTTCTTTCCAATCTCCTGTGTAAGGATATTGATCAATCTGGGGGTCATCGCCATAAGTAGTTTGGAGAGGTCCACTTCTGGAAGGTGGCCTCGTGATATCACAGCTTGATAGTCTACAACAATTTTATCCTTTCCACAATGACCCTCATTTTGTATGAGAGTTGGCAAAGGGTACTGTCTAGCGGGGACCATGGGAGGAGCCTTTGCTTCCTTGGAGGCCTTCCTCCTAGCACATCACTCATCCACTCTGGATAGCCTTGGGGCTGGTGTCGGTGGCTGCTTAGGAGCAGGCATCAGTGGCTGCCTTGGAGCCAGTGTGGGCTTTTGCTGCCTAGGGGCCAATGTAGACTTTTGCTGCCTAAGGGCTGGCGTTTTCCGCAGCCTGGTGGCTGGGGTTGGCTGCCGAGCTTGGGCGGCCAGTACTGCCTCCAACATATTATCATATTCACTCTCAGGGATCTGACCCACCCTGAGTAGGGCGTTCATGAACTCTATGCTAGGCATGTCTAGTGTACCCAGGTGTCTCTAATTGGTGTGTTGCCCACCTGATGCTATGCTACCATGACCATCAATGGCCTGCCTAGACCCACCCTCCCACAATGCCCAGCGTCTAACAAAAACGTTGCTCAGTGACTTAGCATAATGTGATACAAGGTGGGCCCAAACCAGCCTATTACTTCTACTTAACCTCATTGTTTCTCAGTCCACTATGGCTATAATAAATCCATGACAGAGTTCCACTAGACTAAGTGAATATCCACCAGACTTATTGGATATCCACTATTTGTAATGGACACTTAATCCCATCCCCCACATCCATGATATTGAGTGATCAATCCGAAAACTACAATGCTTGTACTGTATGCTTTGATTCAGTTGTTAAGTCAGACTACAGCAGTTTTCTACTATTTCCTTGTCCACTAAAATAACTGTATCCTACATTCAGGACATGATTATTTTAGTTGACAATCAAACTGTAGTCTGCCTCAACAATGAACAAATCAAAGTATTTTATGTTGGTCTACTACCCGAGAGCCTGTGATCATTATCGGTCACCTCTATCATGAGCTTTCCATACTAGGATTTGAATTCCACCGCTCAAGTAATCAGTCCCCTCTTTAATATATTTTTGCCACTTAAATCAACATTTTTTCCTCCCAGTATACTACTTTTGAATAAATGCAAGTGTTTCTGCTCAAAATTGTATCTTCTCTTGCTTACATTTTCTATTAATCATCAACCACATGCTCTCGATTGGTACCCAAACTAATCAAAATCAGCAAGACATGTGTCAGTCAAAGAAACTGATTGTCTTGTGCTTCTTTGGCAAGAAGTACACTCTATCCAGTATGCTTGGGATGCGCTCAACTCTCTAAATTTAAAGTCAATCGTAATGATCTTTTATATTTATTTTCTTGGATCCACATGGCAACTACATGTGTCATATCACTGATCCTTTCTTTTATCCCCTTTTTTTTTTTTTTTAAATAAACAATTTCTAAATTTAAAGTGATAGTTTTAATGTTTTGTATTTCTTCAAATAATTAAAGGAACTTGAGGTAAAATTCAACAAATTCAAGGACTTTTCAAGGACAAAATCAACTTCTTCAAAATTCAAGGCAACCCCTCCGATTTTAAATTTTAAGGGTTTGCACATACTGTATGAACCTTGTCACAATTGTAGTCGTTTCTCATATTCTCACAGGTTCCATAATCTCGCGGTAAATCATATTTCCGTAATAAATACATTGGTGCGACACCTTTCTGTTGTTTATCCCAGCAAGAGCGGGACAAGTAACTTATCGCAGAGTTTGAACACCAAATATCAAAGAAATGTTTCGTTTTGTGGTAAGTTGGGGGAAAAAAAATGAAAGGATAGAAAAACAATGAAAATTAAATCCACCTGTATACCCTCCTTCACCACTACCCCCCTATCAAACACAAAAGTAGTAAATAATTTTCCCATTTAACAGAAAATGGTCGTCTGCTTGTCAATGAATGTTACTGATGTATCAGAATCACATGACAGCTTACCGCATTGCTCGGTCAGGTGAACAAAAGTACGGTAGAAAATAAGGACCATAACTCTATTGAATCATGCACACTTCTTTAAAGCACTAAAACTATGTTACTTTCATTCTCTATTGATTTTAGTTTTAAAATAATAGTAGTAATGTTTCATTATTATGGCATAGTACATATGTTTTCATATCTCATAAAGTGAAAATATTGCATAATTATGAAATTTTTCTATAATTTAAGCATCAAATTAACAATGGTATAATTTTGTAACAGTATAATCAGAATTGACTTTTGAAACATTCAACATTCAACATGCGAAGTTGATACTGAACTGACCGCCCTCCACACACCAACCACCCTAACAAATAATATATCATTTCAATGGATACTTTTTTTACCTTCATTCGTGTTATTCCCCTTCTGAGCCACCTTAGAGACAAATACTCATTTACCGCGACATTATGGTAACCTCCCTTTAAAAATGATGGCTGTCACCTGTCGTGTTGTTGAGCGGAAAATGAACTCAAATCTTTTATGGCACTAAGAATATATTTGTGCCAAATGGAAACAGATGATAAAGAATAAAACAAAAACAGAATTATAGTCAGGTGAGCCTTTTTTAATAATTTATAACAGTTAAATTAGTTAGTACCGCGATATTGCGGAACGCCGTTATATCCATATTTTTATCTTTTATAAAAATTATCTTATGAAAAAGCAAATAATTTACAACTTAAAGAAAAAACTACACTTCATATAGTCTAGCAACAACGAATGATAAGGGGAAACTGAGAAACAATGTGCTGACTGGTAAATTCTTGTTGCCCCGTACATAACATCGAAAATAGGTTCAACCCGAAAAAAGGTGCCGCCAGCGCCTTATCAGGCCTGGATATATTACCATTGAGAAGAAAAATCCATTGGTCCGGATCTTTTTTAACATATGATATTTTCTTTTTCTTGTCAATATCATTACTATTGTTTTCTTCCTCGTCATTATTTTGGCTCTCAGAACTTGTGTTACGTCTCGTAGGTGGCATTCTTGTTTAGATTTAGCGGGAACTTAGAGGAAGACGTTGCAAACTAGGATTATTTTGAAACATAGTAGGTCAAATATTGCACACTTTTTAAAATGTGTGCTATTCTCGAAATTGCCTGATGATATTAAACGGGGGTTATTTAGATAATATCTTCACAGGGCCGGTCCTAGGAGAAATGGCGCCCTGTCCTAACACTGCATTAGCCCCCCCCCCCCCCCGTACCCCCCGTAACCGCAGCGCCCTTACCCAAACTTTAACATTCGGCGTGCCCTCTCCCTCCCCGATCGCGGCGCCCTGTGCGGTAACACATGTCGCCCAACCCTAGAGACGGCCATGTATCTCCAGTCCCTTTCTATTTTATTTATATAAAAATAATGTACCCGTCCAACAGCCCATTATAGTTTGCCTCCTTCAATCGTACGCCATGTTTCTCGCGATCAACCGCGCTTGTTTCGAGATAATGACGCCATCAGCTGTGTCACCAGCCTTCTTAAAGAGCGACAGAATTTAATTTATAGTAAAATCAAACAAAAAGAGAATCCAAAGGGTAATATCATGTAATTTTAAAAAATCATAATGAAAATCTATGTTTTCACTAATACCTTTTTGTGTCAGACATTTTGGCCTTGAATTATTTTCTTTTATATGCTAAAGATAGCGCCGAATATCACATGGTGACTTTGTTTACATATTTTGAACAGGAAAACCAACTTTGGGAACTAATACAACTAGATAGTCAATGTAATTATTTGGTTGTTATCATGTGGGGTTCTTATACAACGTAAGAAAAATTTACACTCGAATGTATATTCACCACGGAGTTTTTTGTTTCAGACTTATTTCATAATAAACATATATTCTACATCAAAAGACATTGAATCTATTATAATAAAATGTGTATCCATTCACCAGTGTCTATTTTTAAATTTCTCTCTCTCTCTCTCTCTCTCTCTCTCTCTCTCTCTCTCTCTCTCTCTCTCTCTCTCTCTCTCTCAGTCTATTGAGTCATGTAGTTATATGGTAAAGAACAAGCAAGCAGTAATGTAAGTGTACAAAACTGCAAATAGAATTAACAGAAAAAAATTATTCATTTTTAAATTTAATTTTTTTTTTTTCATTTCAAAAACATGGAGACGCTATCAGCTAGTAATATCCATACCTTGGCATAACTGGCTCGATTTTTTCACGCTGATTAAATTAAGTAGATATAGTTGAACACTTTGTATGGTTTATTTGAATAGATTATCATAATATTATAACCTAACGCGTTAAAATTCACGTTAAGTGAACGAAAAGTGGTTGCTCCAGGCTACTAGCATATTATATGACGATGACATAATTGTAAATAGAAGGTTCGTTTTTGAGTTGTACTCCCAAACACTGGCCCATATGGCAATCTGCCCGAGGGCAGATGGGATCATGATTGTTGAATTAACGTCGTGTGCGCCCATAGTAGTAGGGTGGGGGTATTGAGGGACAAAAAGGGCACTTGGGGGACGTACGAGAGTTTAACATGGAGAGGGCACTTGGGGGACGTACGAGAGTTTAACATGGAGAGGGCACTTGGGGGACGTACGGGATTTTAACATGGCGGGGACACTTGGGGGACGTACGGGAGTTTAACATGGCGGGGGGTCTCTATAAGGATAACGGGAGGGAGGGAGGGAAACAGAATTAATCTTTCTTGAAAAAGGGTGGTCCTGAGGAGGACCGTTGGAGGAATATTTTTATTTCCTCCAACATTTAGTAAAAAAGTTTAGGAAGGTGGTGGATCTTTTTTTCTTGGTTGGTAGTGTTGGTGGTAGCCAGTCAGGATGTTTCATCCGCCTGAATTTATCTTGGATTTTCATCCAATTTAAATTCAGGCGTTCAAACTCCATTTCTTTCCTGGCCTGTTCTTTCTTGGAGCGTTCAAGAGCCCACAAGATTTTAATTTGAGCTACTTCCTTTTCTAAAACTTTCTTTAACAATTCCTTCACCATGTGAAGGTTCACCTCTTCTCGCCTGGCGTTACTGGCGGGTGGATACAACCATTCATCTTGTTGAACAAGGTGAAGGAAGTTCTCCACTTCATGCAATAAATCCAGACTTCTCTTGATGAACCCCACACGGCAAGGGGTTGAGGAAGTTTTTACTCTTTCCTCCACCAAAACATCATTCACCAACCTCCTCGCTGAAATAAGAGCCGCTAGTTGGCTGGTGACAAATGGTTTGGTGGTAGGATATCTCCACCAATACTCCAACCTTTCCATCAACGACTCAACATCCACCATCCTATCCCAAGCTTCCTGCAACAATTCTACTGTATTCATTCTTCAGTGTGAAGTGTGAATGGCGCAACTGTGGAAGGCACCGCTTTATATGCGAGAAGCGCGGACGTGATGGAAAACATTCCCCTTTTTTTTCCGAAAAAAACCCACACACCACACATAACATACATGGTGAGAAGGGTTTTTTTGTATGAGAAGGGGTAGACTATAACAAAAAAAAAACATGACAAACATATAAAAAAACACACACTTATATAGGCAATATTGATAAATAATTAATCTTTTCTTGAAAAATGGCTGGTCCTAAAAAGGACCTTTTTTTGTTATTGTTGTTGTTGTTGTTGTTTTGTTTTTTTTTAACAACAGGAGCATCTCCTAGAAGGTTTTCTTTTTCTTCTTGAACTTCTTCGGACTTCGGGTCCATACAGCAAAACCCTCTTTAGACAACCTTGTCTCTCCACATAAGTTTGTCGATACCATGTAGCTGTGTCTGTAATTTTGGTTTTAGTCCATGATGCTTTTACATACATCAGGAATGCTGGATTAAACAGCATTCCTGAAACAATGTTGGAGGATTCTACACTAACCCACATGATTTGTTTTTAGGATTGGTCGTCTTGGAAGAAAAAAACCGGTGAAGCATTTATGAAACGAGCGGTTGTATATATACCTTACGATCGGATTGAAATGGATCCAAATTAACTACCAATCCAAACACGTGTTACAAGTCGGTTCGGTTTTCTTCCAATAGGAAGAAAGCGGAGGTGTGACGTCATCTCGGGTATAAAGGTATCGTAGCGTTCGTAGGAGGCTTTATTACTTTTTTCGACAGCCTTCATGGAGACTGGAAAGACAAGTACTACATCAATGTATTGGAGTGATCCTACAACGATAATGAATGCTGCGGCAATATTGAACTTTCGGCCGGAAGACTTTGATTTAGATTTACTAAATCAAGAGTTTGACAATACTACTACTGCTACTACTACTGCTACTACTGTTCCAATGGTGAATGATTTTAAAAGAAGACAAATGGAAGAGATGGAAAATTTTGTCAAAAAGCAACGGGAAGAGGAAGAAATGTTTCTTCTTCTTCAACAACAACAGAAAGAAGAAGAAGAGAGAAGAAAACAAAGTGAAGAAGAAGAAGAAATCAGACAGCAGCAACAGCAGTTACAAGAGGAGGAGAAGAAGAAGGAAACAGGAAAGGAAAGCCTCAGTCTTCAAGAAAGAACTGTAAGTCTGTTAGAAGAGGTATTATATGAGTTAAAATGGATGACTAATTTCTATAAGTATTCTTTAACTCATCAACCACCTAAACGGAAAAGACCATCACGGGCTAAACAACATTCTTCTTCTAAACCTTCCACGCCACCACCAGTGACTACCACCATAATGAAAACACCATCAGTAGCAGCAGCATTAACAGGATATGGATTGGGCCGTGGTAAAGGACTACGGCATTTGAAGTTAATTTGAAAAGTTTTGTTTTTTGAAAACCAAAAAAAACAAAAACAACCCAACGGTCCTTTTAAGGGCCCCCAGATTTCTAGAAAAGAAATCAAATTGCCAAAAAAAAAAAATCAAGTTAAAACTTTAAAAAATCCCACCACCATAGTACAAGTGTGAGTGAGTGCGTGCGTGCATTTCTACTCTAAAACAAAATAACACAAAACCACTTACTTTTTTTCTCTCCAGTCTGGTGTATTCATCCAATTTTTTTTACAAAAAATAATTCAGCAATATAACATATAACACCAAAAAAAATCACACACAAGAAAAAAACAAAGTTCACTTTCTGTAATGCTTGTGTGGTTTGAATTGAAACACTGGAGTTTCCTTCTCACTGTCTCTCTTGTGTTTCGTCTTCATAGGAATCCTGTTTTCCTTTTCTTCATCTTCATTCTCACTTTCGTCTTCCATTCTTCTTACTCTCTTCTTACTTTTCTTGATGATATGTTCTTCTTCTTCTTCTAGGTTTGTTAATTTTGAATCTACTTCCTCCCTCTCCTCTTCTTCTTGTTCTTGTTCTTCTTTCTTTTGTGGGCATTCCGAAGACCAATGTCCTGGTCCTTTACAATGATAGCAGATATCTTTCCCTTTATTACGCTTGGGACAATCTGGAGCCCAATGTCCTTTCTCTTGACAGATGTAACAAGTATCGTCACTTTTATCTCTAGTGACAGAGGAGGAGGAGTAGTCTTTACTCTTACTGTACGTAGTATACTTTCGAATCACTGTCTGTAAATCTCTCACCAAAAAAGCAATCTGTCTTTTTGACTCTTCCATCTTGACAGCTTGAAAGTTCAATCAACCAAAAGAAGACTGATTCTGAAGGTAAGAAGCTCTCTCTTTATATACTCTTCTGTCTCTATATAAAGGTACCTGGGTGGAAAAAAACTCAATCAGTTTCAAATCAGAGTTCAAGATGAAAAGATCACGCCCAAACCATGATAAATCAGAACCAGAACAAGAACAAACCAAGAGGCCACGGCGACGAAGGTATTCCGTGCCTCCTGAAACACCCTTAGAGGAATTACTGGCTCAAATCCATGCTAGTGACTTTGAAGACGAAATGAGTGAACAACAACAACCTGAAACCCAAACTTCCAAACCACCCAAAACCAAAACCATAGTTACTGCCAACACCAGAATCCCTGACCAAGAAAGTCCTACTACTAGCGCTACCGCTACCGTGGCTCCTGAAAATTACTATCGGATTCGAGAGACACAAAAAATCACTTCTCGAAAATTTAGGACCACTGCGTATACTCACACAGTACACTTCAAAGACTTTAAGTCTCAAGTACCTCCAGAGAAAGCCGCGCGGTTCATTACCAATTTGTGGGAATCTGTGTTACAGAACTTAAAACGGCAATGTGGAGCCAAAGAAGACGATCGCTTGAGACTAGCCATTCATCATGACCAATTGAAGAGTCCCGTTTGGATTGAATTTAGCACTCCGGCAGAATTAACGCCAGATAAAGTTATGTCTAAAATAGAACATGTACAACAATCCAATGACAAATTTACCCTCACCGATGGAAAGGCCACCGTTTACATGACCCATGTTTCTCCACCTCGAGGAAGTGGACGAAGTAGGAAACCGTTATTGGTAGACGATCTTCGTACTACCAAACTTAGTGTCGTCCAAATCAACAATACTGAAGATTCAATGTGCTTAGCTCGAGCTATTGTGGTGGGTCGTACCTATGCTAACAAGAACGAGAGTAAAGAATGGAAAAAAGCCTGGATGAACATTAGAAAATCTAACAGACCCAAACAACGAAAAGAAGCAGAACTCTTGTTACAACAAGCAGGGATCCCTAAAGAGACTGTATGTGGTATTTCTCAATTACAGCAACTTCAAGATGTTTTGGCTCCTCATTATACATTAAAAGTTCACCCTCAAGAAGTGCGCGGTGCTCTATTGTTTCGAGGCCCTGATTTTCCTGAAGGAAAATACATTCATCTATATCACCATCAAGAACATTTTGATACCATTACCAGTATTACTGGATTTTTGGGATGCTCTTACTTCTGTGAGAAATGTAACAAAGGGTGTAATAGTCGGGAGCAACACATTGGTTGTGGAGCAAGATGTCGAGGTTGTTTATCTGACCCACCATGCCTTCCTGAACCACAACAACATCACATGTATTGTAAAACCTGTCGACGCCGTTTTGTCAGTCCTTCTTGCTATCAACAGCATCGCAAGACCCAAGGACAACAACAAAAATGTGCTTGTGAGTTATTACAATCGTGTTCTACGTGTGGACAGCTGATTCGTTCCAACAACTCCAAGAGACACGTTTGTGCTGGCAAGAAAAAATGTTCTATTTGTCATCAGATCGTCGATTTTGATCATCGATGTTTTATTCAAAAGCATGACAAGATAGAGAAGAAAGAAATAAAGAAAAACAAGAAACAAGTAGATTTCATCTTTTTTGATTTTGAATGTATGCAAGAAACAGGTACTCACATTCCTAATTTTTGTGTAGCCCATAGGGCTTGTGATCAGTGTATTCAAGAATCGATTCATTTTCACTGTCCTCATTGTAGTAGGATTCCAGGAGGACGTGAAAAAATCTTTCGTGGAGTGAATACTTTGTCGGAGTTTGCTGAATGGGTTTTAGACCCTACCACCCACGACAGTTGGAGCGAAGAAGACATTCATCGTTACGGAGATTGTCATCGGTATGCGACCGTCATAGCTCACAATTTTTCGGGATACGATGGACAGTTTTTACTTAATTATTATTTGAACCATGGAACCGAACGTCCTGAAGTCACCATGAATGGAAAAAAGCTCATCTACATGAAAGTAGGACAAGTTCAATTCAAAGATTCGATGAGTTATTTGACCATGCCTTTGAGTCGCATGCCAAAAACGTTTGGTATGACAGAAATGGCCAAAGGTTACTTTCCTCACTTCTTTAACACGGAAGCTAATCAACAGGCCGTCCTACCTCATTTACCTGACCTTCATGATTACGACCCCGATGGAATGCGACCCGAACAGCGAGAAGCTTTTCACGCTTGGTACCGTGTTCACCAGAACGATCCCTTTGACTTTCAAGAAGAGATGCTCAAATATTGTCGATCGGATGTAGATATTTTAAGACGTTGTTGTGGAAAATTTAGAGAGTTATTTCTCGATAGTGCAGAGGT
This sequence comes from Margaritifera margaritifera, assembly GCA_029931535.1. NCBI lineage: Eukaryota > Metazoa > Mollusca > Bivalvia > Unionida > Margaritiferidae > Margaritifera > Margaritifera margaritifera. The sequence goes on from JAQPZY010001494.1 coordinate 868,300, forward strand.
CGATCCTTTGAAAGAGGCATCCACCTTACCTAAAGCCTGTTCCTTAGTCTACAGACAACATTTCATGCCCGAAAACCAACTCGCCATCATTGACTCCAACACGGGAATTTTTGCTAGTCGTCAATATTCGGTCAAAGCTTTACGTTGGCTTCATTACTTATGTCAAAAAGAAGACAAATGGATACAACATGCTAGAAACGGTGGAGGAGAAAAAAAGATTGGAGGTTATTCTGTGGATGGTTGGAATTTAGAAAACCCGCACATTGTGTATGAGTTTCAGGGATGTTTATTTCACGGATGCCCTATTTGTTATCCTGTCCGAAACATGAAAAGTCCTTATTCAGATTCTACCATGGATCAGTTATATGAACAGACTTGTCAACGACGACTTCAGTTAGAAAGTCAAGGTTACGAAGTGATAGAAATGTGGGAACACGAGTACGATCGACGTTTGAAAATCGATCCTGAATTTAAAACCATCACTCAAAGTTACGACGCAGCCGACATCGAACCTTTAGATCCACGTCACAGTTTATTTGGAGGACGAACCAATGCTACTCGATTATTGTACGACGTGAACGAATCCCAAGGAGAAGAAATCAAATACATTGACGTGTGTTCTTTGTATCCTTGGGTGTGTAAATATGCTCGTTTTCCTACCGGACACCCTGAAATTTTAACAGAGCACATCGACGTGGAACAGATTCGTCAATACGAAGGATTGATCAAATGTAAAGTTTTACCTCCCACAAACTTGTTTCATCCCATCTTACCTTGCCATTGTCAAGGAAAATTGATGTTTCCTTTATGTCGGACGTGTGCCGAAATGTGTAACCAAGATCATTCCTGTCACCACACAGAGGAAGAACGGTCGATGATAGGAACGTGGGTCAGTGCCGAATTGTTTCGGGCATTGGATCGTGGATACCGTTTATTGAACGTGTATGAAATTTGGCACTTTCCAACGACAGCCCAATACCAAAAGGACGACGCCACTCATCATCCAGGCATTTTTTCGGGGTACGTGAACCAATTTCTTAAACTGAAACAAGAAGCTAGTGGTTATCCTTCGTGGTGTCAAACTCCCGAAGACCAAGTTCGATTCAAAGAAGAATACCGTGACATCGAAGGCATCACTTTAGAAGAGGTAGAAAAAAATGAAGGAAAAAGATCGTTTGCTAAAGTGATGTTGAATTGTTTGTGGGGAAAAATGGCTCAACGTACAATCTTACCCAAAACGGAATACGTGGACGATCCTTATCGTTACTTTAAACTGGTGGACGACAAAAGTATTCTAGTCAAGCACGTTGAAATCGTCCGTGAGGATTTGATCATTGTTAATTTTGAAGATGAACCCAAGTTTGTGAAACCTGACAAGTTTAGTAACGTAGTCATTGCCGCCTACGTGACTGCTCATGCTCGTTTGAAATTGTATGACGAAGCATTAGAAGTCTTGGGAGATCGTGTTCTGTATTTCGATACTGACAGTTGCATTTACATTCATCGCCCCGGTTGCCCCCACCCTACCATTCAAGGAGATCGTTTAGGAGCCTGGACAGATGAGCACCCTCAAGATACCATCCTGAGTTTTGCTAGCGGTGGCCCTAAAAATTATGGGTACCGATACCGAGACCCTCAAGGTCAACTTCACACCTCCTGTAAAGTCAAAGGATTGACTCTGAACTATCGAACTAACCAAGTCGTGAACTTTGAGGTTTTAAAAAATGCTCTGTTGTCTGGACAAGTGAAAGATTTTCAAGTCGCTACGTTAGAACCTCACAAGATTGTTCGCCTACCAAATCATAAAATCGTGACTCGACCTGTTCAAAAAGTGTATCGTATCGTGTACCAAAAAAGAGTGAGACTTCCAGATCACACTACTTTACCTTACGGACACGCCGATTTGGAGAAGTATAAAAAAAGGAAGCCCTCCTCTTGAAAAAACAGAAAAGATGTCTTCAACAACAACAACATGGGTTTTGCCTGACTATGCTGAGTGTGACAGTCGATTGAAGACGTTCAAAAATTGGCCTAAAGGGGATCGATTACCCACAGCCATCTCTTTAGCCAGAGCAGGTTTTGTTTACTTTGGACAGGGAAGTTTAGTGAAATGTTTCAGTTGTGGTGCAAGCATTCGTATGAGTCCTAAAGATTCAGCTATTGTGGAACATACCAGATGGTCACCAAACTGTGCTTACCTTTCTTTGGCGTTTCCACCGATTACCTTACAATACTTTTCGGATGGTACAGTCGACAGGTATAAAAAAGGAACCCCTTCCAAGCCTAACCTTCATTCTGACTTTTCACGTGAACCGAGCAAGAAGAAAAAAAAAAATAGATGAGTATTTTTTCCAGTTTTGAGGAATTTGAGTGTGATGCTGAACCATGCCATGACGAGACCGATGCCGTACGTTGTGACATCGTGGATTCAGTCACTCACCGTCGATCCAACTCAAAAGATGCAGGACGCCCTTTATGTTTTACTAATCGTACACAAAACGGTACTCCCTGCAGACCTAATGGATTGATGATACCCTTGGCTGTGTCTGGCTATTCCAAGTATGAAAATCGTCTCGAGTCGTTCCAAGACAAGTGGCCAAAATATTTAAATGGCCCTAAACCCGAAGCTTTAGCCAGATCTGGATTTTTTTACGTGGGAGTTGGAGATCAAGTAAAGTGTTTCAGTTGCGGTGTGAGACTTTGCTATTGGGAGCCTTACGACTTAGCTGACATCGAACATGCTCGATGGTCTCCGCATTGTCAGTTCTTACCTTTAGTGGCTCGAGAAGAATACGGATACGATGAACCAGATACCAAGAAGTAATACAATGGAGGAGAAGAATACTTCTTCTTTAGATGAACTTATTTGTGGTTTACCTTTAGAGTTACAAGATCGTATTTTTCAGTATATTCCTCCTACTTTAGAAGATCGTATTCGTGGATTACCTTTGGAGCTACGAGAACGGATTTACCAAGAATTTGTTCACATTCAAATGAAACGTAAAAAAGAGTTACATCCTTTACGACAGACTTGTTGTAACCAATGGTATTTGAATACAATAAGACATTTGATTGCTAAGAAGATATTCAAATGGTCAGACATTGATGAAAATCTACATCACCAATTTAAGACATTGGTGGGGGCTACCTACAATGTAGCAGTGGAATATAGAATTCCATGGGAGGATGTGAAGGAAAAAAATGTGACTAACATAGACGAATACCAAAAACTGTTAGAAGAACTGTCTCCTGAAGACAAATCACCTTTTTGTGTTTTGAAATTAGATAGGATAATCACTGAAACTGGTGTTGGATCCTATAGATATCCTTTACCTACCGATTCCGTTTGGTTAGTGTGTGAGTATTTTGTCACCAAGAAACCTACTCTACAAGATCGCATTCGTGACTTGTCTTCAAAGTTACAAAAACGGATTTACGATGAGTTGGTTCAAATTCAAGTGAAACGTAAACTTCAAGTGATTCCTCGATTTCAAGGCTATGGCTACTTTCGTCGCATCAGAAAATTGATTCTGAACAACGACTATCACCAGTATCGTGAAGAATACAAAAGAGAAGTATTTATTTCCAAATCGGAAACTTTACCCAAGTACATTAGTGTCATGCCTTTGAATGTGCGCGAACAGATTTACCGTGAGTTTCTGAAATTACAAGTGAAACGTAAACTCAAAGTCATTTCTCGATTTTTACGCTATACCCTCTTTCAAGGGCATAGAAGAATGGTCATGGGAAACGTCTATCACAACTTCTATCCTGAAGGAGACTGTCTCAAAAGGTACCAACCTTGGGAGCCTGGCTATAAAAACATGCCACCCAAGATACCAACCTTAGCCATCGATCCCTATAAAGAGGAGGCGGCACGTCTCAAATCACTTTACTACTCGTGAAACGGATTCTGTGACACAGTTACTGCCTGACTATAAAAGAGTGGGTATGCCTGAACTCTACACACCAGTTGTGAAACGGATTCCGTGGAAGGAAATCATAGATAAAATTCAGACCTTAGAGGAATATAAAGAAGTGATACAAGAACTGTGTCCATTGAATTTTGGACGTTATGTGGTGTGTGTCTTAGTGACTACTTATCTTGGATTTCGTTTTCCAGGACATTCGTTGTGGACTATTTTTGAGGACAAGTGTTTGCCTTGGATTCTTTTGAAGGATCCGTGGTTGTTTTGGACTCAATTGTTGAGTACCAAAAAACAATATGACCGTGTGTTCTTCTTCGGACTTAGTAGAAGATGAAGACTATAAAAACTTGATTTTTTCAGTCCACGAAAGAAACATTGTACGTATAGCGTTGAGAGTGGTGATGAAAATTAGTGACGTACTTCCATGTGAAGAAGACATTCGTCACACTTTATCTGTGCATAAAACATTTCAAGAAGTGTGTACTGCTAGTGAGTTACACCAACAACTTTTCCATTGGAAAGATGTACGACCCTGGAGAAACCTTGGTTTCCAATATTGGTTACAAGAAGTGGCCCAGTTCAGCCAAGATTTGGCAACCACTTATTGATAACATTCTAAAAGTGAAAAAAAAAAAATGGGAACCTCCATGGGAAACTCTAAAAGAAGAAGAAGAAGTACCTGACACCACTACCACTACTGCTGTGGTTCCAATACCTCTTGAGGAGGAACACCACCCTTCTTTACCACCACTACCGTCAGTGAATTCAAAAAAGACGAGTAGAAGAAGAATGTTACCACAAACAGTGGTGTCTTTCATGACTTGGACACAAAACAATTGTTGTTCCTTTTCTTGTTTAGAGAGAACTTTAGCTGTTTTAGTGATAGTCTTAATTGTGTACGTGTTCGGTTTAATTGTATATTTTCTCACAAATTCACTTCTTCATGCAAATTTGTAAAATATGTTATTGTTTTGTGGGTTGGTTTGTTTTTACAAAAAAAAATAAACGTGTATGAAAACGTATAAAATGCCTTGGGTTTTTTGTCTTCTTCTCAAAAATCTTCTTACCTCAATCATGGCTACATCATCTTCTTCTTCTACCTCGTCTGCCTCTTCCTCCTCTTCTGTGGTGAAAGTGATTGACGAAAAGTTAGATCGTCAAAGTTGGAATGCTTTGTATCTGCGCCATCCATTTAACATGTTGATTGCTGGACCGAGTGGTTCAGGGAAAACCGAATTTGTCAAACGATTGATCGAACACAAAGCTGATTTGTTTGATCGTCCACCTCAACGTATCGTGTGGTGTTACAAAGAGTGGCAACCGTCTTACACGTTATTGAAAGAAAGTCAAGGAGAAACCATTTCGTTTGTAGAAGGCATCCCTCACGAAGACGATGGAATCGTGTCTGACGTGAGTCAAACTCATTTAGTTATTTTTGATGACATGTTAGGAGAAGACGAAGAAGAAATTAAACTTTGGTTTACACGAAAAGGTCACCATCGTAATGCTAGTATTGTCTACATTACTCAAAATTTATTTCAACAGAGTAAAGCTCATCGAACTATTAGTTTGAATGCTCATTACGTGGTCTTGTTTAAAAGCCCCAGAGACAAATCTCAAGTACAAGTGTTAGCCAAACAGTTAGGAGCTCCTTGGCTCAATTATGCGTACGACGATGCCACTCAAACCCCTCACGAGTATTTACTCATTGACTTAAAACCTACCACTCCTGACTATTTGAGATTTCGTGCCAGTATCTTTCACTCTTGGGGTCAAGAAGGTGGTCCTGTCATTTACACGTCCCCTTCAGCCCATTTTTAAAAAAAACTATAAAAACAACCTACAACGTCATTTCTGTCACACACTCTTTTTGAGATGACTTCCTTTCAATCGCATCCTTCGGCAAAATTGATTCGTGCCTTGTATGGCATTAGTCGTGAAAAAAATGCACAAGTTCGTGCTCATTTGTTAGAAGCGAGTCTGAAAGAAGTGTTACGATGGTTTACTTTGACGGCACGTCAATTACTACAAGGCATCATTCACATCCCTCATCAAACTCAACGTTTTTTTCAAAGACATAAATCGGCATTGTCACAACTGGCTGATCCTAGAATCGATTCACGGACTAAAAAACAAATCATTTTAACTCCTGGTGGAAGTGGTTCTTTAGGAGGAGTCATGATTCGTTCCCTTTTGAAATGGGATCCTAATGATGCCAAAGCCAAAAAACCCAAATCACCTAAAAAGAAGAAGAAAAAAAGTCCAAAGAAGAAGAAGAAAACCAGCCCTAAGAAAAAGAAAAGTCGTGCCCAGAAGAAGAAAACCACACCTACCACTACCACCCGACGTAAAACAGGTACTGCAGCCAGGACGCAAACGTACACCCGCAAAACACCACCACCACCCTTACTACCATCATCATCATCATCATCACAGTCCCCCATGATGATGGCAAGATCTCCTTTGGCGTCCACCTCTTCCTCTTTGTCTTCTTCACCACCCTCTTTTACCATGATGCCTGTCAAACCAGACTTAAGATCCGTGTTTCCTAATTTGATGCAAAAATGGAAACCAATTTCGAAAGTCACCCCGTCGGGACCGTCGACTTCAGCTGATTTAGCCATGGCAGCAGCCACCCACAAAGTACCATCCCCTAAAACCAAAGTCCAAGAAAGAACTGGTATCTTACAAAGTTTAGTAGATTTATCCAAACAAGAATTGAGACGATTTAGTCCCTTGAAAACACCTCAACGTCAAGTCAGACCTGTCGTGAAGTTGGTACGTCGTACAGACAATCAGTGGAGACGTGTTCCAGTATAAAATAGAAGGGTACCCTGCTAAAAGACTTCAAACTTTGTTTTCTACCGACTTAAAAAGATGGCTCCCAAACATGTTCACCACCACCACCAAAAAAAGAAGAAAACCAAAAAAGGACGACTTCCCCCTCGTCTGGCCAAACATTGGGATGTCTTGTCTGTCTTGACCAAATCCAAACCTCCCATGCGAAAACAACTCATTCAAACAGCTCCTAAAGAAATCATCGATACCGTGTGTGAATGTTGTTTGAACGTGTTAAAAGGAACGGTACCTTTGTCTAAGATACAGAAACAAAAATTAGGGAAACATCGGAATGTTCTTCGTCAAATGGTGAAAAAGAAAATACCTCTTCAACAAAAGAAAAAAATGTTGGTACAACGAGGTGGATTTCTACCTATGCTGTTAGGACCGTTGTTAAAAATAGCGGGTCCTTTGTTAGGAACAATTGCTGGACCACTTTTAGGAGGAGTCATGCGATAAAAAAAAAAAAAGAAGGATAAAAAGGACCACCCTTCTCTGAAATGACCACACCTTTTTGGTACCTTTGAATGAAATGGAAGGACGAAAACTGACTTTAGTACCTTACAAACGATGGATGGAATTTCATCGTTGGAACGAACAACGGATACCTCATTTACCAGTCAATCCTAATCTCAACGAAATGTCTCAGTTACAACAAGAAATACAATCCCTGATGGAACGTAACGATGTGTCCGAAACAGAAAAAACCCAACGGTACGGTCAACTTTTACAACGTCTACAACTCTTTCGTCAAAAAGCAGTCGACGAAACAGCTCCACCCACTCTGAGAGATTTTAAGGCTCTCATGAAAAGCGAACCTAAAGTCACCACTAAAACAGACGCCGGTACAGGGATGACCGTCCAAGAAGAAGAAGAAGAAGAAGAAGAAGAAGAAGAGTTTTTACTAACTCCACCTCTTAAAAAAATAAAAAAGTTAGCCACCCCAGATTGGATAAAAAAGAAAAGGTCTACCCCTTTATCCTCAGAAAAGAAAAAGAAAGAAGTGAAGTCAGAAGTAAAGAAAGAATTCAAAACAGAACCGATAACCCCTGATGTTCGAACTCCCTCTTTTACCCCAGTAGCACGTCGGACACGTAAACAACAACAATCCAAAAAGATACCTCACGAAGAAAAGAGTATTGGAAATTGGTTAACTTATTCTTCTTGAGGAAAAAAAATCATGGAGAAACTGTTAGCTAGCATTTATTACAATCCTGGCCATGCTGCTGGTTACGGAGGAGTTCAAAAATTATATCGAGCTGCTAAAAGTCAATTGAAAAGTGTACGTTTACCCGAAGTACGACGATGGTTACAAGAACAATCGACGTACACGTTACACAAACCCATTCGACGCAAATTTTCTAGAAGTACTACTCAAGTGGAAGGGATCGATCATCAATGGCAAGCTGATTTAGCGGACGTCTCTCATTTAGCTTCTTACAATCGTGGTTACAAATATTTGTTTTGTGTCATTGATGTGTTTTCCAAATTTGCTTGGGTCGTACCTTTGACTTCTAAAAGCAGTACCGAATTGGTACGAGCCTTAAAATTGGTCTTGAAACAAAGTGGACATCAACCTTTACGATGGCAAACGGACAAAGGTACCGAATTTCTAAACCAAGCTTTTCAAAAAGAATTGAAACAAAGACACATTCATTTTTTTACGACCGAAAATCCTGAAACCAAAGCCAGTATCGTGGAACGTTTTCAAAGAACTTTGAAAGAACGCATGTGGAAATATTTTACACATCAACATACTCTCAAGTACATCGACGTATTACCTCGTTTGGTTAAAGCGTACAATCAATCGTACCATCGTAGTATTGGATGTACCCCCGAAGAGGTCAGCCCTGAAAACGAAGTGTCTGTGTTTGATAAATTATTTGGTTCACCCCACCAGATCAAAAAAAGAAAAAAGAAAACACCTTTGTTGAAGTTATTAAAGACGGGAGATTGGGTTCGTATCGGAAAAACCAAACGTACTTTTGACAAAGGTTATTTACCTAACTGGACTACCGAATTGTTTCGTGTCACTACCCCCGTCCGTGGACGTGATCCTCCCGTCTATAAATTGGAAGACATGCACGGTGAAGTACTCAAAGGAACATTTTACTTGCCTGAGTTACAACGAGTGACTAAAAAAGAAGATACCTTGTACGACATCGAAAGCATTCTCGAACAAAGAACACGCAAAGTAGGTAAACGACGAGTAGAAGAAGTCAAAGTTCGTTGGAAAGGATATCCTCCTAGTTTTGATTCTTGGATTGCAGCTTCTCAAGTCGTCGACTATAAAAAGAAAAAGAAGTAGTAAAAAAAACTCATAACATGCCATTCAACACAGTAGCTACTCAGACAACTCCTCCTCCTCCTTCGGAAAGTTCTTCTCTTCAAGATTTACAAAAACAACCGCTTTGGGTGTGGTGTGGAGAACGTGTGCCTAAAAATCAAATCGTCTTTTTCTGCCAAATCATTGTAGTGTTTTGTGTCATCGGAGCAGCCATTGCTAATTTGAGTTTACAACAAGGAGACAAACAATTGTGGACTATTTTACTGAGCAGTTGCATCGGTTATCTTTTACCTAGTCCCTCTTTGAAATTTACGACCACGACCGACAACAGTCACCACAATAACGCCAGGCGTTCTTCTTCTTCTTCTTCGTCCAGTTACCACCACCAAAATACTACCAGTCCTCTTTTGGAACCTTTTGAACATCCTTCTTCTTCTGTCCACCACTTGAGTGATACCTCGGACACCACCAGATCCACTACTTTGGAACTATGAATGACCAATTTTATTTAACGTTACCTAGTGACAGTTCCATGGATGTGTTTCCCAACAACAGCTTATGTTGTTTTACCACCAAATTACCTCAAGCCCTCCAACTGGATCACGATGCTCATTGGGAAGTAGGTTTGGTAGAAATCATTCATCCTACGAAAATCACAAACATCAACAAAAGATCAAATCAGATCATCGTGACAGTTAGGAACAAAAAACTACAAGATTCCTTGGAAAAAGATGATCCTAAAATCTGGGCAATAGACCCAACAAATAAAAATGACATGCGGGGACATTTCAAAAAATGGGATGGAGGGGTAGGAGCCAAAGGGGCTTATGCAGTGTATGCCCTGAGAATTCCTACGGGGTATTATTTTAATGCTCGACATTTGGTGGACACTATTGAGGCTACCATTAACCGTCAATTTGGTAAAGCCCTAATGGAGAACAAAAAAATAGTAAACATCAATTACAATGATGTGGCACGCCGTTTCTACATGGAATTTTCTCTGAAAGATGAAAAATCGGGTGACATGATGTCAGACAAAGAAGCTAAAGAAAAAGGCATCCCCGATCAGGAGAGAAGATTTATGACTATTGAATTTTCTGCTGGATTGTATGAAATTTTGGGTGGTAATAACGAAGATAAAAGTTATCTATCACCTGTCAGCACCAACATCGAATCTGCAGAAGCTTTTCGCGACCCCGTGGAAATGAACATTGGATTAAATTTAATGTATGTGTACTCCGATGTGGTAGAGTACAGCGTGGTGGGACACACCTCAGCTCCCTTACTAAGAGTCATTCCTTTCAAAGTGGATACTAATGATGGTGCGTACGAAGAAGGTGGAAACACATTTCACATTCACCGTGAATTTGTACACCCTCATTATTATTCAGTGAGTAAATCGTATTTTGACACTGTCCAGATTAGTATAAAAGGAGATTTGGGACAAGATGTACCATTCATTGACCAAGGAAAAGTCACGGTGAAACTACATTTTCGAAAAAAACACGTTCTCTAATAACTTTCCTCTCAAAAAAAAAAAATAAAAAATGTATCCAGTGTACCAAGGAGTGCCTCGACAACGAGGACATGGTTTAGGAGATATGTTAAAATCAGCTTTTCGGACGGTAGCTCCTATTTTGAAACCGATGGTCACTCGAGGATTTCATGCCTTAAAAGATGCTGCTTTGACACAAGGAAAAGAATTTTTGCAAAATGTCCTCATTGACAAACAAAATCCAAAAGAAGCCTTTTTGAGAGCAGGCAAAAATGTGTTGATGACTACTGGTAAAGATCTTTTAGGTCTCCGAGAAAATCCTATAAATACGCTTCACGCTTCAGACTCTGGCATTACTTCACAGCAGCAAGGACAAGGTAGAAAGAGACGACGACGAAAAGCTCGAAATCCTTTCAAAGTTCATAAAAGAACACACGGTAGTAGTACTTCCAGAAAGAATAGAAAAAGAAGAAGAACTGGTAGAGAATTAGACGTGTTTGATTATTAAACCATTGAAAATGATGCACCGAGATTCTTGCGAATGTACCAAGTCCGAACTAGAACTGTTTTCTATGCGTCCCACCATGATGACGATGCAAGAATCCCAATGGGTAGAATTTCATCCTGTATCGTCTTTGTCGGATTCAGCTCCTATCGAATTTGAAATCAAAGGACAAACCGAAGATTACATCGATCTGAATAACACCTACTTGTACCTGAAACTTCAAGTAAAGAAAACGGCAGACAACACCTTTCCTGCGGATGATTCCAGAGTCGCTCCCGTCAATAATTTTTTTCATTCTTTGTTCAGTGGAGTAGATTTGTACTTGAATAACAAACTGATCAGCAGCAGTTTGGATACTTACCCTTACCGTGCTTACTTGGAAAATCTCTTGTCGTATGGAAAAGAAGCTAAGAACAGTCATCTGGATGCTTCAGTGATCTGGAAACCTGACACCTCGGAAAAGTTCAACGACACAGAACTGTCAGTACCGGCCAGGGTTGCTGCTGTTGCTGATGGTCAGGGTCATCTTGTTAGAGATATAACTCCAGCAGACTCCCACAATGTGGGATTTAACGACCGTCGAAAGAAAATCAGAGGGCGAAGTTTAGAATTGATGGATCGTTTACATTTGGACATGTGGTTGCAAGACAAGTATTTACTCAATGGAGTTGATGTACGCCTGAGACTGAATCGCAGTAGTGCCGCTTTCCATTTGATGGCTAATGCTAACGAGTGGAAAACCATCATCCAAGAAGCCAAACTTTACGTACGACGTGTAGAAATCTTACCCAAAGTAGCTAACGACATCAGTCAATCCTTGAGCAGAACCACTGCTAAGTATCCTCTTAGACGTGTGGAAGTGAAAACCTTTACTGCAGCCGCTGGACTCCGATCCATAGTCGAAGATCACATCTTCCAAGGACAGCTCCCTAAACGTTTATTCATTGGTATGGTTTCTAATGCAGCCTTCAATGGAGTCTACAATGAAAATCCGTTCCAGTTTCAGCACTTTAACGTCACCAAGTTAGATGTCAGTCGAGATGGCAAGACCTTGTGTACCAGACCTTTTGAACCTGACTTTGACGCCAACGCAAAAACTTACTTGCGATCTTACTTGAGCCTGTTTGAAGCCACAGGACAGTTAAGCCGCGACTGTAGCCACGGTATTACGTACGAGAATTTTGCAGGAGGGTATGCCTTGTGGGGCTTTGATTTCACTCCGGACCAAGGTAGCGATGAAGGACATTTCCACCCTATAAAATCAGGACCACTTCGTGTGGAACTTCAGTTTGGTCAACCTCTAGCCCAGACAGTGAACGTCGTCTTGTTTGCAGAGTTTGATAACACTCTAGAGATCAACAGTTTGAGAGAAGTCATTGTAGACTATTAGAAGAAGAAGAAGAAGAAACAAAGAAAAGATGCAGAACAGAGAAGAGCCTATGGAAATAGATGAGGGATTTTGTGAAGGGATTCACCAGTCACCAACTACTATCACCAAAGAGGATGATAATGATGACGAAGTCATTCGTTCAGAACCTAAAAAAGAAGAGACTAATACTGTTGTTACCGAGTTTGTTGGATTTTATCCTTCTCGATGGCCAGAACACGAAAAACAGTTAGTGGATTGTTATGCTGAGGAATTGAAATTCATCATTAACAGACTGATTAAAGAACAATGTTATGGATGTCAAACCGATCATCCCAGTCAGATACAACACGACAAATGTTTGATGTTAACAGGCGAAGAACAATTGGATGAATTTTTGGAAGATGCCTGGTCAAACATCTCAGAAACAGACGTGTTGACAAAGTGGTATAAAATCTTGCAGAAATATTCTTCTCCTCCACTCATTCCTAAGGAGATCAAACGGATCGAAGGACTCATTGAACAGAGTGAAAAACCTATCCGAGATAAATTTTCCTGGAATTACAAGACAGATCAATTCAAGTTCAAAGTCAGGTGTGCATTGCTGACTCAATATTTCTGTTGTTGAAGAAGGAGAAAAAAATGGATACCAGGGAACTTCATTACTTATTGAATCGTAGTTCCTATACTTCTTCTTGGAATCCTGTGGTATGTGCTAAAGATGAACTACCTCATCGTAAACCAAAAAACGTTCATGCTTATGTCATCAATACTGACGACAGTCATCTACCAGGAAGCCATTGGATTACCGTGTACTTTCCCAATGAACACTGTGTGGAATATTTTGATTCATATGGATTACCTCCTTTGGAAAAAGACATTATCGAGTTTATGAGAAGAAACGCCGTCTCGACTCGATTCAATAATGTGAGACTACAAGGATCCGATTCAATGGTGTGTGGACAATATTGTGTTCATTATCTTCATCAACGCAGTCTTGGATATTCTTTAGAACATTTACTCACTTATTTTGATAGTGACTATGTTAGAAATGATGCTAAAGTACAAAGATGGTTTTGTGAACGTTATGGTTATCTCTTGTCTTTAGCTCACCATCGTAATGTACATCAAAATGATGTCGATGTAGAAAGTTTCACATTTACTTTACCTTCTCAACGTTGTCAACCTTGTAAATATGTTCCTGTTTGAAAAAAATTTTCATAGTTACTTGTTAATTGTTAACATAGTTCTTGTTGAATAAATATCATTTTTTGTGAATTGTTTGAAAAAAATGGTGTTGTGTGGTTTTTTATTGAAATTTGAAAAAAAAAATAATGAATATGTTCTTTTCTCTCTCTTTCTATCGATCTAAAAAACCTCTCTATCTATCTATGATCTCCCTGTCGATCATCTGAAAAAAAATCTTACCATGTTTTCCATCGCGTCCGCGCGTTAAGCATATAAGGCGGTTCACTAGCCAGTGTAGTCATTCTCGTTGACTCGTCAAGATCTCAACAGTGTTCCAAGAAGAAAGAAAAAGAAGATGGCTGCCACCAAGATTACAAAGTTGAATGAAGCTATGGTGAACATAATGAGGGTGAAGAATCATTTGATGGAGACCAACCCAGAGAGAAAGACCATGACGTTCATTCAAATGGCTCATGATCTAGTAGAAGAAGTCATGAGAGAAGAAATACTTAGAGAAAGAACAGAATGGGAAGCAGGACAACGTCTACATCAGCAACAGCAGCAGCAACAAAGACAGCAGCAGCAGCAACAGCAGCAACAACTTCTTCAGCAGCAATCCAGCAAGCAATTTGACGGTGAAGTCTTATGTAAGATTGACTGCGATGATTTTGCTTTCACTTTCAGTAGAAAGAGACCTGCCTGTCTGAAAGCGGTAAGACCACCCACTATCGCTAAACGTGGCCGACCTGCTGGAGCTGCCACGGCTACATCTACCTAAAAGAAGTTTTTAAAAAATATAAACTTCTTTAAACCCAACGGTCCTTTTTAGGGCCACCCAATCTCTAGAAAAAGATTACTTCTCTCCAATATTGCCAAAAATATCTATAAATGTGTGTTTTATATATATATATATTTTTTTTCTGATAGTCTACCACCCCTCAAACAAAAAAACCCTTATATGATTTGTGTGGTGTGTGATTGATGATATATAAAAAAATTTCCATCCCAAACAAATTAATGTAGATAGTGTGTTTGTGTGTTTGATTTGTTTTTTAAAAAATTTCCCTTCCCAAAAAAATTAATGTAGATAGTGTGTGGTGTGTGATTGATGATATATAAAAAATTTCCATCCCAAAAAAATTAATGTAGATAGTGTGTTTGTGTGTTTGATTTGTTTTTAAAAAAATTTCCCTTCCCAAAAAAGTTGATAGTGTGTAAGTTTTTTTTAAAAAAAAAATAACAAAAATTAATATGGTGTGTAGTTTTGATTTTTATCAAAAGTAGTTTCTTTTAGGTCCGCGCTTTTTTAGAGTCAGGGTTCATAGAGTGTAAACTCCGCGAAGCCAAGAATGACGTAGAACGAATGACGTCAGACGCAGGGTAGTGGGTAATGTTTTTTTGTTTTTAAGTGTAAGGGATGTTTTCCTTCACGTTCGCGCTTCTAGTATATTAAAACCACGTATTCACTGGTTAAGCTATCTAGTTTTATTTAACCAAGATGAATACCGTCGAAATTGTAAGGCAAATCCGAGTTCATTTAGAGGTGGCCTGGCACCTCCTTCATGAAGTGGAGAAAAGGGAGGAGGAGGAGAAGGAAAAGAAAATACCAATTAGACCCCACCCTATGATGGAGGAGAAGGAGAATTGGGAGCCAGAAGCGACTCATCCTCCGTCGAGCTTCACAGCTCCATGTAAACAAAATGAAGAAACATGGAGGGGGAGCTGCCCTGCATGTAGGGCAAAGCCAGGGAGGTGCCCACACCTCCTCTAAAATAAAACTCTAACAAAAAAACCAACGGTCCTTTTTCAGGACCACCCTTTTTCAAGAAAGATTAATTCTATTTCCCTCCCTCCCTCCCGTTGTCCTTATAGAGAGACCCCCGCCATGTTAAACTCCCGTACGTCCCCCAAGTGCCCCCTCCATGTTAAACTCTCGTACGTCCCCCAAGTGCCCTCTCCATGTTAAACTCTCGTACGTCCCCCAAGTGCCCTCTCCATGTTAAACTCTCGTACGTCCCCCAAGTGCCCTTTTTGTCCCTCAATACCCCCACCCTACTACTGCCCATTCGGGCAGATGGGCTTCAGGTATATCATAATATTATGAAGGAATGGCCGCCAGGGGCAGTCACTGGTCCTAAGGAGCTTTGTCACTAAGGAGCTTTGTCAGTCACTGCGCTTTAGATATATCCTTTATGAACCAAACTGATTCTTTTAGATTACAAAAGGTAAATAACAAGGTAAAAAAAAAACACAATGAAAAAACTATATCCGAACAACAACAAAAATTTAAAATATAAATAAGTCAACTGACCCTGACACCCAATAAGGACTTTTTTAAAAAAGAATTTAACATCTACAATCATTTTTAGTCTGAATTTCCTCTTACCTTTTCCAAACCAATTTAGGTCAGAGGAAACTAGGACTACACTCCTTTGAACATAAAGTTACATATCACATTGGTGAATTATACTTGAGGAGGGGCGGGAGTGGAACCTGTAATGTGTCTAGTATATGCACTGTAATATGTATGTGTCGTTTTATTTTACTGCTTGCTCACAGTAGACTGTTTCTCTAGCAAAAACGAGTCTTTCTTGAGATTACTCTTCGGTCGTCCTCCAGACTCTTCGTTATTACGTAGATTTAGGTACTTACTTTGCAACAGCTTTGTAATTTTGAAAGTCTCCTCGGTGCTTGCGTGTATTTATGTGTGTATGTTCATATATGGTGAGGAAATTAATATGTGTACAGTCAAAATATGTACAATGAAAACTATCAATAAAAGACACCTAAAGGACCACAGCTGTTCTTCTCAGTAGCATAGTGTGGCACTTGAGGTGTCTATGGGACTCCCATGTTAAAAAGAGTCAAACATTTTCGAGTGTCTACAGGAATTTAACATAAGGCAGCCATTTTGAAATATATATATATATATATATATATATATATATATATATATATATGGAATAAAGTATTGTCTAAAAATTGGTTCATGGGTTTTTCACAAGACGATTCGGCTTATTTGTAACAGTGTAGCATGTTACTTGTATTTTGGCGGGAAATGTGATAGGTTGGAGTTTGTCGTCCCTTTAACTGAAATGAATATTACGGCGTACGTTTCACATGCGGAGTCGATATGTTTTGTAACAGTGTAGAACAGGGGTGTCAAACTCATTTGCTATGGCGGGCCAGATTTGATATAAATAATAATAATAAATAATGAGCCTGGCAGGACGTATGTTTCACACCCCTGGTATAGAATGTCAGAGGTGGGAAATGGTAGCTTGTCTACCCTCTAACTGAAATGACGTATTTTGTTTATTTTGTTTTGCTTGATAAATATAGTGACATAAAAGTACATCGAAGTGGCGCATCATAACGGCGGGTGGGTGGGTGTCTGTGTGTGTGTGTGTGTGTGTGAGAGAGAGAGAGAGAGAGAGAGAGAGAGAGAGGTTAAGTTTGTATGGAAAAAAACTAGTCAACACCATTTTTCAAAATCAGCAATTTATTTAAGAAGTCCTGATCACGTAACTATTGAAGAGGGAGGATTAGGCCGATTCCCTTCCTTGTCATGTACAAGTACTGGTGTGCTATCTGGTTTCGTCGTTATATCGTGATTGCCGTTGAATCGATTTAGGCAAATTTGTATGCTGTCTGTACACAGCGTGTAATAAATAGAATGGGAAAACGTTGAATCGATTTAGACAAATTTGTATGCTGTCTGTACACAGCGTGTAATAAATAGAATGGGAAAGAAGAGAAAAAGAAAAATGATATGCTTGGTGTAATTAATTATCTCAAACATTCTACACTTTACTAACAAATGCAATGTTTTCTCTCTTTCACAACTCGAAAGCTGGGTTCGTTAAATAAATCAAAATGAAGACATCGATACTTGATGCAAGAATGCCAAAACAAAATAGACAACAACAACAGCAACAACAAAATATCATCCTTCATTACGACTTCAAACTTTAAAAGAATTACTGATGATAAATAAACAGAATATAAATAGAATCATAACGAAAAGATTCAGGGATTCAATTAACAGAAATGTCAATGAGTATAGATTTTATGGGGGTAACAGTCAAAATTTGTAGCCGAAGAACAAAGACTCTAAATGTATATTGAATAAAGGGGAAATGGATAATGTCGTTGAACTTTTATTTTACTTTTTACCAAATTTGGACAGAAAAAAGTGACAGTATAAGATGTAAGTTTGACAAGATTGAAGATTGAATATTTAATGTTGCACATATGTAGATATCACCCTCTGAGGGGAAATTCATAAATATTTTTGCCTGATTGGATTAAGAATAATAAAGCTCGTATTAACATCAATAAAATAAAAAAAATTATAAAAAAAATAATAAAAAAAAACCACACACAATATGATAATAAGCGTTTGTTTTGTGCTGTGGAATCAATAATAATTACATACCTGCCAAAAAGATTCATCGGATCCCATCAAAAAAAAATCTGCATGCGTACAGGAAGTGGTTTAATAGATGCCTGCTAAAAATAGAGGAGACTGGGAAATCTGAAGAGGTATTTCATGTATCTGTAAATGTGTATGAGATAGTGGAAGGGAGAGATAGCAGATCTGTGCCGGAGGAAATTTACAGACACTACATCAGCTCGGTTTGAATAACAGAGAGAGAGAGAGAGAATCAAACAAACAGACAGACAGACAGACAAACAGACAAAGAAAGACGTGTTGGTATGTTAATCATATTTTAGTATGGTGACCCTAATGACTACTGAGATGGAAGGTATCATTACTTAAGAGTGTTTTTTTTTTTTTTCTGCGTTCATCATATATTAACTATCAGTTGCCGAATCACAAAGAAAATAACGCTTAGGGCGTTACGTAACGCTTTGGGCATTATGTAACTCTTTGGGCGTTATGTAAAATATGCGTTTCGGCAACTGATACTTTTACAGCACGATAAACAAAGAAAAAACAAAATTAAACTCTTATAAATGCAACATTGTGCTAATTGACTTTTGCGTTTGATTCTGTGGGATTTTGTGTGTGTTTTTTTAAAAATCTCTTTGTGTAAATTTTCTGACCTTCAGAACAGTGTCGCGTAAGAATATTGGCCCCCATTTTTGTCAGCTATGTATAGCATCAAATAAATTCCACAAATCCTTTACAAATCGAGTCTTTAAATGAAAAATCAGAACCACGTTGACAATCTTCAAATTAGTAAGTTATAACAATAACAGAAAGAAGCATTTCTTTATATAGGTGGAAATATATTTAATTCACATTTAAAAAATCACGAAGCCGATTTTCGCCTTCAGCTGTTTCTTCAAAATTTTACGCGCGATAGTTCTCATTTGTAGCCTTCTCGAATCAATCCGAAGTTTGGGAAAGGTCAACTTTGGTCAAAATTCAGACCTTAAATTTTTCCTGGATATCTCTATAGATAAGTGATTTATTTCCTTGATATCTCTATACATAAGTGATTTATTTCCTGGATATATTTATAGATAAGTGATTTATATCCTTTATATCTCTATAGATAAGTGGTTTTTTCCCTGAATATATTTATAGATACGTGATTTAATTCTTGGATATCTCTATAGATATGTGATTTATTTCTTGGATATCTCATTAGATTAGTGATTTATTTCTTGGATATCTCTATAGATACGTGATTTATTTCTTGGATATCTCCATAGATACGTGATTTATTTCTTGGATATCTCTATAGATACGTGATTTATTTCTTGGATATCTCTATGGATAAGTGATTTATTTCCTGGATATCTCATTAGATTAGTGATTTATTTCCTGGATATCTCTATAGATAAGTGATTTATTTCCTGGATATCTCTATAGATAAGTAATTTATTTCCTGGATACCTCTATGGATACGTGATTTATTTCAATGAGAATATAAACATAAATCTAAATGAGAGAGAGAGAGAGAGAAAGAAATATATATAGAGAGGATATTTTTCCTGACATTCCATTCCAATTGGTACGGAGTCAACGAACGTACCTAACTTATAAAAAGGACATCTTTGAGTGTGTCTTTAACTGCATCAGGGAAATTATAGAGAAAACCTTCTATACAGGAATGAATGTAAACCTTGTCTAGTTGTTTTAAAACTCAGCATGATGTACACGTCAGCGAAGATGATTTTTTAATTTAGTCAAACCTCTCTCTCTCTCTCTAACACACAGACACACACACACACATGCACACACGGGCGCGAACATAGCATACACACGTTCAGCAACGAATTATCTCTTCGTAGGAATGGTAATATTGAAAGACTTCGCAAAACTTTCCCGGTGACCTAATCATATTAAAAACAAATACAGTTTGCTCTTTCTATGCCCTCAATGCACGTTTCGTACGATTTCCTAACTGTAGGGGAACTTGCAGACTTAGATTTTTATTTTTATTCCAATAAAATATGTACAAAAAGACGTATTAACGTGTTCGAATAACAAACAACGATAGCCGCCATTTCGTAAGCGTTAATTCCAGTTGGTTGGTCGCGCGACTCTTTTTTAACGCTACAATGCAGTTCATCAACCAGTTTATTTAGAAATATTAACAGCTGATCGTGGTCACATGATGACATTTTAACCAATGAAATTACCCGTTATTTGAAACAGTCATTTTAATTGCAATCATTGTTGCAAAAAGTTTTTTGAAGATTAGCATCAGCACAGAGAAGCAGACAACACGGACAGAAATATTTTTGTTCTAAAGAATTCTTGGCTTAATTTTTCTTCTATCCGGCAGAAAAATTATCACAGTCAAAAGACTACGTTACAAATTGGAAATGATCCCAGTCAAAAGACTACGCTACAAATTGGAAATGATCCTGGTCAAAAGACTACGTTACAAATTGGAAATGATCCCAGTCAAAAGACTACGCTACAAATTGGAAATGATCTCAGTCAAAAGACTACGTTACAAATTGGAAATGATCTCAGTCAAAAGACTACGCTACAAATTGGAAATGATCCCAGTCAAAAGACTACGCTACAAATTGGAAATGATCTCAGTCAAAAGACTACGTTACAAATTGGAAATGATCTCAGTCAAAAGACTACGCAACAAATTGGAAATGATCCTAGTCAAAAGACTACGTTACAAATTGGAAATGATCTCAGTCAAAAGACTACGTTACAAATTGGAAATGATCCCAGTCAAAAGACTACGTTACAAATTGGAAATGATCCCAGTCAAAAGACTACGTTACAAATTGGAAATTATCCCAGTCAAAAGACTACGCTACAAATTGGAAATTATCTCAGTCAAAAGACTACGCTACAAATTGGAAATGATCCCAGTCAAAAGACTACGTTACAAATTGGAAATGATCTCAGTCAAAAGACTACGTTACAAATTGGAAATGATCTCAGTCAAAAGACTACGTTACAACTTGGAAATGATCTCAGTCAAAAGACTACGCTACAAATTGGAAATAATCTCAGTCAAAAGACTACGTTACAAATTGGAAATGATCCCAGTCAAAAGACTACGTTACAAATTGGAAATGATTCCAGTCAAAAGACTACGTTACAAATTGGAAATGATCCCAGTCAAAAGACTACGCTACAAATTGGAAATGATCCCAGTCAAAAGACTACGCTACAAATTGGAAATGATCCTAGTCAAAAGACTCCGTTACAAATTGGAAATGATCCCAGTCAAAAGACTACGTTACAAATTGGAAATGATTCCAGTCAAAAGACTACGTTACAAATTGGAAATTATCTCAGTCAAAAGACTACGTTACAAATTGGAAAACTCGATGTATATGATGCCTGATGGAGGTTCAGTTGTCAGATTCTAAAATTAGTAGCACAAATTAAAATTATTAACACCAATTAAAATTATTAACACCAATTATAAGTTCCCTAGTTATTTATTGTGACTTTGAAAGTATCATTGTACCACAGACAAAACATTATAATAATGCTATGCAACAAAATGTGGTTCCTTCTGGACACATCACCTATTTTGACGAAATATCCTTTACAATGAAAACAGCCAAACACATTCCACTGTGATGTCGTATATATTAAACCAACCAACAAGAGATATAAAACAATAATTAACTGTATTCAAGTATTTTCCTATGCGTTGGGTAAAATCGCTAAACTAGTGTATGAATAATTAAGACCAACAAATGCAAAACATATGGTGTTTACCGAAGAAGATGAAACATATTTTGCCAAGATATGTTACTTCTGTGTGAGGAAACTAACAGAACAAAATATGCGTAACCGCAATCATTTAACAGGAAAGTATGGAGGTTAAATACATATAGCATGTAATTTGAATTTCAAATATATTCCATCGTTCATTCTTAACTTGTCCCATTATGACATACACCTGTTCATCAAGAAATCTGTAAAAATGATCCAGATAAAGAGGTAAGATTTATGCCGAGCTCAAAAATATATTTCATTCAGTAAGGATTTTATAGATGAAAAATATATTTCATTCAGTAAGGATTTTATAGATGATAGGTTCATTAAAGAAGAAGAAAAAAAAAACAGTTAAAAGGACACTCAGGTTTGTAGACTGCTTTAGATTCATGGGACATTCTATATAGCACATTTGGCTTTAAAAAAATGAATGATGAAAAGTTAATAGAAACATTGAAACATCTCAGAGAGATGAAATCTAGATATTGAGGAAAGACAGTTAACAATATAAATTAATGCATAGCCTTAAAAGGTTTAACAAAACAGCTATGTTTATTTCTTGATGAGTCTGCATTTTGTCGTTTCTTAATTACTAGGTGTCATCTGAACGTTTGAGTATTGGATACCTTTGACATATATGACAGTAGGATTTGGATAGCTTGGACATATCTGACAGTAGGATTTGGTTAGCTTTGACATATATGACAGTAGGATTTGGATAGCTTTGACATATCTGACAGTAGGATTTGGATAGCTTTGACATATCCGACAGTAGGATTTGGATAGCTTTGACATATCTGACAGTATGATTTGGATAGCTTTGACATATCTGACAGTAGGATTTGGATAGCTTTGAGATATATGACAGTAGGATTTGGATAGCTTTGACATATATGACAGTACGATTTGGATAACTTTGACATATCTGACAGTAGGATTTTGATAGCTTTGACATATCTGACAGTAGGATCTGGATAGCTTTGACATATCTGACAGTAGGATTTGGATAGCTTTGACATATATGACAGTAGGATTTGGATAGCTTTGACATATCTGACAGTAGGATTTGGATAGCTTTGACATATATGACAGTAGGATTTGGATAGCTTTGACATATCTGACAGTAGGATTTGGATAGATTTGACATATCTGACAGTAGGATTATCATCATCTTCGTCCTTCATTTCTACATAATAAACAAATTAACACTTTTATTCTTGTGACTGTTTTTCTTCAACACAACTAGCTTGGATCATGCTTTTATTTCACCGAAACTTGTCAACAAATAGGCATTATCCCTTGATACCAACATTGTTTCTGTGCAATGAAACTTGTGAAATATCGCTATCATCACCAAACTGAAAACTTTTGAATTTATCTCAGTTTATCGCTTTATGCCAATATTTATGCAGCGTAATATTTGTAAAAAAAATTATTTTGCGCTGAACCTAATGCACAATCAAGTAATTAGTATTTTGTATAGGGACTAAAAAAAATGGGTGATCCAGAAACGTTCTCGTATTCCTATAATAGATTTTAATATCATAAATATTAAAGATGCACTTTTTACTGTCCTTACCATATCTGATGTATATGAGATGTGTATTTGATTAAACTGTCTTTCCCATATATCATATATTCCCCTTTTCTAAAACGCTGGATCTGTCTATCTATCTATCTATCTATCTATCTATCTATCTATCTATCTATCTATCTATCTATCTATCTATCTATCTGTCTCTCTATCTGTCTGTCTGTCTGTCTGTCTTCTATCTATCTATCCATCCATCCATCCATCCATCTGTCTAATTCTCTCTCTCTCTCTCTCTCTCTCTCTCTCTCTCTCTCTCTCTCTCTCTCTCTCTCTCTCTCTCTCTCTCTCTCTCTGGTTAGAGTGCCGGACTAGAAAAAGACCAGAAATAACTGCTCTGCTCTGTTGTGGACCGACGCGGGACTTTTTGGGTAATTGTCACGAAACCAGCTTTGTAGCTAGGTTGAGGACCGAGGCGGGACTTTTTGAGTAATTGTCACGAAAATAGCTTTTGCAAAGTCGAGGGGGGGGGGCGGGGTAACGACCGTGAAATGTGCAGTGGATAAGTTTTCATGTCTTCATGTACCAGTGGTACAGTAGATAATTACGTCCTCAAACAACCACATCATACACCCACTTTGCCTTTAATATAGTTTTTCAATCTAAGGTTTTTCTCCAAAATCAACTTCAACTTTTTCTGTGTCTTTTCAATTATTAATTTCGTGTATTCAATTAAAAAAGTGAAATCCCTTTCTTGGATAATTGCGTTTCTTAACGAGAATTTTCTCTATCTTGGGAATTCGTCCATGGCTGGCTTGTTCAAAGACTATAATATTGCCATGACGACGAAGGAGAATAATGAGACTACTTGCCCTTCTGTTCATAATAAAGAGGACAATCTTCTTAATGTGAGGTAGGACATCAATAACTGACACAGTTTTATAGTAGAATTTACCAATTTACTCTCCCAAATATAACTCCTTAATTAGTTTTCTTTCTTTTTACCTTGTAAATATAATGACCCATTAATATCTATAAAGCTGCAGACATTTCTGTCCCTATGACGACACAACTGGTGAAATATATGCTGTGCATATGGTCCATAATCGTTGAGAGAAGAACAATAAGCCTCGATAATTGTACCTTTCTTAGCGTCGATATGACAATATTTCATTCGCTGAATACTGTGGGAATAGTAAATGATAGCTGGTGCTAGAGAGACAGGCAATAAGTCGTAATATTTTACATTTCTTGAAATTATAATGACAATGTTTCAATTGGTGAGTAGTTTCATAAATGAGTTCTTCGAATTTGATTTTGACAAGTGGTCTAAAGGGAACATCTATGTTTATTTTTTAATTATTCTAAACGGCGTTTACGACTTATAGTTTAGGTGTTAAAGCTCAACAAACCCTCCAAAAAGTGATTTGTATCTAATCTATAAACGGAACAATATATTTAAATAAAGGATCCTCTATTCTCGATACGATCAGCTCAAATCAAAGGCATGAATATAGCAATTCTGATAATGTAAAGTAATAGTTTAAAAAAAAATTCTTTCCTGGACCACGGATCTTTTTGCTGTTATATTTGACGTCATGGTCGAAGAAGACGATAGTGTAGTAACTTAATAGTCATTTAAAACTTTATATATGCCGCAGAAGGCAAAGAATTTCCAAGAGCATCTTCAATGCTGCACATTCTAGTGTAGTAACTTAATAGTCATTTAAAACTTTATATGTGCCGCAGAAGGCAAAGAATCTCCAAGAGCATCTTCAATGCTGCACATTCTAGTGTAGTAACTTAATAGTCATTTAAAACTTTATATGTGCCGCAGAAGGCAAAGAATTTCCAAGAGCATCTTCAATGCTGCACATTCTAGTGTAGTAACTTAATAGTCATTTAAAACTTTATATGTGCCGCAGAAGGCAAAGAATTTCCAAGAGCATCTTCAATGCTGCACATTCTAGTGTAGTAACTTAATAGTCATTTAAAACTTTATATGTGCCGCAGAAGGCAAAGAATTTCCAAGAGCATCTTCAATGCTGCACATTCTCAGTTTTTCCAAGCATATAATAAGCAATTCATTTAATCACAAATCCTAACACTTGAAGTAAATAAAGACCTAGATGCAGGTAATAATTTAAACACGATTCGGTGTCAACTATTATTTTATGATTGACGATACCGAAAATAAATATATAAAAAGACCCCCCCCCCTCAAAAAAACAAAACAAAACAAAAAAACAACAAATGAAAAGAGAAGTTGGTGCCTTCCTAATAGGCTAAAGAAAATAAGATAGCGGGTGTGTATTATATATATATATATATATATATATATATATATATATATATATATATATATATATATATATATATATATATATATATATATATAATCTTACCGTCTGAGGAAATATACAAACGGCAAATATCAAGTAGACCAGGATAAGCGAGCCTGAAATTAAAATACTTATTAACAGAGGTGGGTGTAAGCCATTTCTGTACAACGTAAAGAATCTGTTGTTGGATGGTATGTATAATGTTTAACGGCACGTCAGCACAATCCTGGCTATATGGTACCGATTACAAATAAAGTTCTATAAATATAAAGCGAAAAAATTGGCGAAAAACTATAAAAAGATAAAGACAAAGAACACTCACAAGAGGGAAGGAAGAGCTTTGTAAAATGGATTTGCATACGAAGAGAATAAACAACGTACACTATGAAAATTCATTGGACTAAGAAGATTCTCATTCAGAAACTTGAGGAGGTTTGAACAAGAAAGGCTGTTTTCTAATGAATTAAATATGGAAGTCAACAACACAGTATAATTCCTGTTATATGAAAAAAACTATACCAAATACTCGCATGTAGTCAGGCAAATTATACCAAATACTCGCATATCAGGGAAATGATACCAAATAATCGCATGTAGTCAGGGAAATGATACCAAATAATCGCATGTAGTCAGGGAAATTATACCAAATAATCACGTGTAGTCATGGATATTATACCAAATACTCGCAAGTAGTCAGGGAAATTATGCTAAATAATCGCATATCAGAGAAATGATACCAAATACTCGCATATCAGGGAAATTATACCAAATAATCGCATGTAGTCAGGGAAATGATACCAAATAATCGCATGTAGTCAGGGAAATTATACCAAAATAATCGCATTTAGTCAGGGAAATTATACCAAATAATTGCATTAGTAAGGGAAATTATACCAAATACTCGCATGTAGTCAGGGAAAAGACATATTCGAGGCGTAGTAAACAACGACTGCTATGTCAAAAATCATTACTATAGAACTATCAACAGCTCTTCCAATAAAAGAGAAGATTCTGTCAAACCCATATAAAGAATTCAAAGATGATACCTTATTTTGTTTTCGGAGTTGCCATTCTCATTATGTTACTGAATTTTTCAACGTTGTTTTCGTGGCAATAAACCGAAAAGACCTGCATACTTCACCCACATAGTAATGTACAAAATATAAACTAATTGAAATATTAAAGATTTCAAAGTATCAATATATTTGGACACACATGTTTGCTAAATATGTATATTTTAGTTTTAACGATTTAACATATATAAGACCCACGACAAAGGTAATTTAGAGTTTAAGTGAGCACTCAAGTTGAAAAATTTCATGAAAATATGGTGCCTGTTTTTTTTTGTTTGTTTGTTTGTTTGTTTTTTTGTTTTTTTTTTATCACCTAACACTTCAAAAGAACAAGAACACGTGTCTGGTAGTTTTTCTCTCCTATCTTGTGTCATCGATGCAACGTACTACCGCATGCTTGGAAGGTTTCTCCAGCGCTGAATGCCATGAAAGCGAACAATAAAAAAGAACATGTAAGACTACATACCGTAGTTATTCTAATAGAAGACCCCCTTCTAATAAACACCCCCTTTTTTCCACAGAAAAAGAAATTCCTACCTTATCGAGGCTTTTAGATCCGTATATATCATTATGGTTTGTCCAAATAATTAAAACAGTACACGAGTAATCCAAGGACTAATAAACGCCCACCCCCCTTTGGAAATTGTACCGCACATTGGGCGTCTATTAGAATAACTACGGTATGTATGTTTGGAAGATATGGGTGATTGGTAAATTAGCTGTAGTAGGTTTGTCAAGGCCACAGGGTTTCGTTTCAAAACGTGCTCTGGAGCTTCAGTAAATGTCACAAAATGCACATTTATGTCACAAGTGACTTTTACCGGTGACATCGCAAGTAAAGTCGCCGGTAATTTACCAGTGACATTAACGGCCATAAATGTCACATATACCAGTAAACTTCACACCTAAAAATTGAGACAGTTACTGGCAGTTCAGCACTTTCAGTTTTTGCAAAGTGCGTTATGGACCCAGAAAATGTCACAAACGTGCATAAATGTTACAAATGAAATTGAAGACAGGATCTGAAACACAGAGACAAAAACTTAAAAAGTTGCCGCGGATCGCGGCTGAAACGAAGAAGTAGCCGTTGTCCACCCGTACTCAATACTTTTGAACATGTCATGGCCAGTATTTACAATTTTTCATACTAAATTCGAAGAAAACAATCATTTTCAAGAGACATGAGACGGTTTTACAATGAGCAGAATTGAATTCGACTTTGCATGTCACGTCACCATTAAATGTCGCCTATGACATTAACTGGCATTGGTAACTTTTACATTCGCTACAGTGTTCCATGAATGATTTATTCACCTACGCCTATTCTGAGTTTGTGACTGGTATAACTGCATATACACTGTACCCGACTTTTTGACTAATATTTTGTACTTAAGGGACCAAGCATTTAATTTCAGGGAGGGGAAGGGATTTTCTTTCGAGCCAGGATATTTTTTTTTTAATCAATGACCTGAAGATAATTATTTTTTTCTTCAACTTATATAATGGATATGATATATTTTTCTTGTTGCAATAAATCAGAGCACGAATACTTTCTAAGCTCTTGGAGAGTCGAACATTTTTGTAAAAACACAGCCCCCCCCCCCCTACACCAGCCCCCGAAAAATAAATGGTTTGTCCCTAAGCATGGTTATCAAACTCCTCAAATTTCTGGGTCCTGTCATGGCAGCACAAGTATCTCTAAGTGGGGATTCGTTCGCCAATAGTCCTGCAGCTGTGGTAGCCATTATTTTTATTTTCAATAACCAGACACAACAAAGGTCCCAAATTAATTCTATTATAAGAACACAGCAAAGACTGACGATCACCTTGGGTCTAATATTGTTCATCTATGATCTCTTCACTGCGCCAATTTTCATAACTCAAGCTATGTAGTTACATATTACCCTACAACAACATCGTAAAGCAATGCTAACATCTATTATCCTACAACAACATCGTAAAGCAATGCTAACATCCATTACCCTACAACAACATCGTAAAGCAATGCTAACATATATTACCCTACAACAACATCGTAAAGCAATGCTAACATATATTACCCTACAACAACATCGTAAAGCAATGCTAACATATATTACCCTACAACAACATCGTAAAGCAATGCTAACACATATTACCATACAACAACATCGTAAAGCAATGCTAACATATATTACCCTACAACAACATCGTAAAGCAATACTAACATCTATTACCCTACAACAACATCGTAAAGCAATGTTAACATATATTACCCTGCAACAACATCGTAAAGCAATGCTAACATATATTACCCTGCAACAACATCGTAAAGCAATACTAACATACATTACCCTACAGCAACATCGTAAAGCAATGCTAACATCCATTACCCTACAACAACATCGTAAAGCAATGCTAACATCCATTACCCTACAACAACATCGTAAAGCAATACTAACATCCATTACTCTACAACAACATTGTAAAGCAATGCTATTACATATTACCCTACAACAACATCGTAAAGCAATGCTATTACATATTACCCTACAACAACATCGTAAAGCAATACTAACATACATATTACCCTACAACAACATCGTAAAGCAATGCTATTACATATTACCCTACAACAACATCGTAAAGCAATACTAACATCCATATCTCTTATTCATTCGCTACTAAATCCTATAATCTATGTTGTGACAATGGAAAAATTATCGGCAATTAACACAGAAATGTTTGCTTAAAGTGTTATACTGTGCTCGGTGCGTGATTAATATCTGACATCGCACCACCATTGTTGAAGATGACGCCACGTTTTATTTGCTGCATATTGGGTTCGTAACATGTTTTAATTAAAGATATACAGTGAAAGCTGTGTAATTCGGCCACATGAGAGGAAATATATATGCCAAATTGTACATTGAGCTGGAATATTCAGTGTAAAAGCCACGATTTTAAACTATTACTGGCTAAGTTTTATGGCCACAGCAGTAGATGCTGGTTTGATCCATCGACACTTGTATGTATATCTTTAGTTAGCCACCTTTAAAAGAAAGAATACAAAAAGAACAATGAAGTTTGGGATACTCCATCAGAGATGTGCTCGGATTAAATATATTTAATATTTCTAGATATGTAGCTTAGTTATTAAATTCACGAGTGTTCTGTTTTCAAGGTACGATGAATTCATTTATGTTAGCTGGTGTCAATTTTCGTGCTTACATTTTTGGATTGAAGAAGGAGTCTAACTGTTGCCACAGAAGGATCATTGCTTGTTGGGGTTTTACATTCTTGGTTTGTGGCAACTACGAAATACACAAAAATTGGTATCCCACAGCAAAAAAAAATATTTAATTCACTGCATATGTGCTGTATAATTGCACTTATATATTCTATCTGTGACTAGCAGTTATGAACATTCCCTAAATTTACGTGTTTATTGAAAGCAGAGAGTTTTCATAGGACGGCAAATATTACAATGACGGATTTGATTTGGTTTGGTGTTTATCGGCACAGAAACACATCAAGTTTAAATCGTGCCATGTCAACTGGAGTAAACATTTTTGCCCAGGGATACAGGGACCTGAGTCGATCCGATTGTAGGATCAAACCCACACCCGTCTTGTCGCGAGTCCGGCACGCTAACCACTGAGCCACCGCGACTGCAGCGGATAAAGCCGTGAATATGAATATTCATTGTCATATTGCAACTACTTATTTAAAGTGACAGAAGTTCGTTGTATTTGAAAGAAAAAAAAATAAATCCGGGAAGCTTGCTTTTGTAACTGAATAATTTGCTCCCCTGGTTTCACACAAAAATACTTAAGTGTAGATTGTTCTTACAATTAATTCTAACATATATTTTATGTTAGCATGATTATTGAATCTACAGAAAAACAAATGTTGCATAAGGGAAGTTTATACCCATTGTTTGCTTGAGATTGTAAAACCGAATAAATGATTTATCCTAATTCAGAATACATATATAACTAAACAAATTGTTTTAATTTCAATGTACAGACCAATACACCATATATGGTTAATTAATCTGTATTGGATATAGCGTCGGAATTCAAGTTTTCTCACTTTATCTGCTTATATTCACTTTGTATTTTGTCAAAATTGTACGCCATCTTGAAATTATTTACACTCGACCAGAGAGAAGCATCGATAAACTCTTGTTGCTGGTTCTTGGCGTTTTATTTAGTGACAAGTGTCACGCGTTTTCTAATCGAACACACGCACATATATGTATAGTCTGTTTGAGATCTTGAGGGATCATACATTTTCTTCAGCTTTTGCATCGTCAAATACTTACCAGCTTTGTAAGAAAGTAATTCTTGTTCCAATCGACCCATCATATGTCACATTTTTCCGATATCTCAGAACATTAACTAAATGTACTTTCTTATTCCAATTATGGATCTAGTTGTACAAGCTTTAAGAATTTCAGGTTTGTCCTGGAATTTAACTGATATAAGATTTTATAGATTTTTGAAAGGCAGCCTATGTACATCAAATTGTGATTCGCCCATGGCGTATGAATACTCTTATAATTATGGTTTCATTAGGAGACTATTGCTTCTATACTCTCTAGATCAGTTATGAATTTCCACTTTTTAATCATTAAAATAAAAAAAGAAAATTAAGGAGAAAAAATATTCATAATCACCGTTTTCCAAACAAATTAAACATGTTACACACTTTCATCGAAATCACCTCTCTATTCCTTGTTTTCTCTCTCTTTCTCTTTCTGTCTGTCTGTCTGTCTCTGTCTCTCTCTCATCTCAAATGGTCAAAAATCCATGGATATACATGGAGTGAGAGAGAAAAAGAATCTGAGCAAGATGAAAGCCTTAAACTTGAATTTACACCAAGGAACTTACAAGAACCTGAGTCGTAATAATAAACGATATGTGTACACATTCCATGGGATTTCTAGTGCTAACGATACGAATAAAATAACGAGAAGAAATATTCATATTCCACGTGTAATTTACATTTTCTAAATGAATAAAACATGTTACACAATATCATCGAAATTCCCTTTGCATTCATTGTTCTCTCTCTCTCCTCTGCATTCCTCTCTCTCCCTCTCTCTCTCTCTCTCTCTCTCTCTCTCTCTCTCTCTCTCTCTCTCTCTCTCTCTCTCTCTCTCTCATAAGGAACACCAATAGGTGGAAATCGTATGAGAGATAGATACGTGGAAATATGTAGAGAGAGAGAGAGAGAGAGAGAGAGAGAGATAACATAATTTGCGCTGGATGAAAACTTTGAACTTGAACTTGCACGGTGTATACAGGAACCCAAGTCCTTATAATGGTATTATAACATACATACTGTATGCGTACACTTTTCATGGGATTTTTCTAGAGTTACACGATACCATTGATACAACGCTGCAATAGCATGTCGAGACGAGTGGGCCGTGCTGTAAATTCCATGACTAGGTTGCACTCACCTGCTGTAATCTATTTTATGTATTATTCTTTTTTTGTTTTTAAGTTATAACAAGGGTCTAAAAATATAAATTTTTAAATATTTAAATTACTGAATGCCCCCCTCCCCCCTCTCTCTCTCGTTGGTTGGTCAGATTAAGTTTGTCCTGAATGGATCCAGCTCTCTCTCTCTCTCTCTCTCTCTCTCTCTCTCTCTCTCTCTCTCTCTCTCTCTCTCTCTCTCTCTCTCTCATTATCTCCTGTTTGTTTGTTATTTCGCTTGTTCAAGTTCCACTCGTTGAAATCGCCAGTGATAGAATGGCCGCGCTCTCAGTGTTCGGGACGCTTTCTTTATTTAAACCAACTTTCAAGTTTAAATCCTAAGCGTCTCTTTATTTAATTAATCAATATGAATGAAAGTAGCTAGAAAGAAAAAAAAAAAAAAAAAAAAAAGACAACAACAAAAAAATGTAACAATTTCCATCAAGATTGTGCTGCAATAGCAGTCACACTCGACATGGATGTGAAGAATTAAATCCCTCCGTCCAATCGGAACATCGCTGTGCCATTTCCGTTAAGTCGAGAAAAAAATTCTGATGTACTTGTAGGAACATATATAAATTTGATGATTTTGGTGATTCGCTTCGGCGGAACGCACCACATATGTTTCGACACGAAAATCCGACAATAATCCGATCGTAACTTTGTCTCCTTCCGCCGCCATGTTGTACCATCATTCGGAACATCATTGTCTCTTTCCGATGCGAGTCGAATGACTTCTAGCGTGAGATATAAAAGGCCGAGGATGTTCAGACTTATTGTGCCATGCGAACCAAAGCAGTTCCGAATATAGTTATCAATGGTTGAAAATTACATCCCAGGTTTCCTTCTCGACTTGATGGAAAAAGCCTAGGATGTTCCGATTGTCTCTCCGTATGTGTATTTGTATGTGGTATAAATAAAATATATGTATAGTAAGTACGCTCTATCTTTGATATAGCACTCATTGTATACATTTTTCATTGAAAGCGTCGTTTCTTTTTAATGACAAATTTATACATCTCGTGGTATATCGAAGACACAGCATACATACATATACAAGTCCTCGTGTCGGTCCATATCTAGAGAATTTTTCTCATTCAACAGGAGATCAGTAATATATCCATACCTTATTCCTGCTAGAGCTTTCGCATCAATGTCCAGGACGCTCTTCCGGTAGGCACAATATACTTTTAAAGTATATTACTGAATTCCTATAAAAAAGGTTCATCATTTTTTTATGTTCAAATTTTAAAAAGACTTAATAATGTTCTTTGATATAAAGAATCTCCTGTTTGGCCGACACATACCCTTTTTCTACATTTCGTACAGAAAAAAGTAAATAAGTCCTACTGATTGACCATTTATATGGCCTTGAATTCTGTATTCTTTCCTCTTCGTCTCAAAGAAATGGTTGGATTTCTTCACATAGTTACATACTGCACAATCCTTCCCACAAGGTTTACGCCCATTTTCTTCTTTGGAGTGAAATTGTAGATCGTGTTCCCTGTTGACTAACTTAAGCCTTTTCTAAAATTAGAACTAGAAAATAATGATGATCCTGTTGCAAAGCATTTTAATACAAACATTCACTCTTTATGTGATTAGTAAGGTATTGAGAAAGTGTATGGTAAAAATATATATAACATTTCGATATATCATCCATTTGATTTCTCATTTCTATTTACCAAACCGCAAGCTCACAAGTGATGCAAAAATGTTTCCACCAGTCTGTCTGCAGGGACACGAGCGACATTAATTTTTTCCAATTTGTATCGACTAAGTGGTCACCATTTATCGCTTTCAATTAGAGGAGAACTGCAATAGAATCCGGCCGTTAATACATGTAATATAATTAGCACTTGTTCGAAATCTATATACAGGTTATGATTATTTTTAAGTACCGGTTCTATTTTAGCAAGAAAAGAGGACACATTTAATTGGATTCGAGGGAACGCAAATGTACAAATTTTGTAATGACGCATAATGTCATTATGTGCTGGTTAATATGAAATATATGACCAGAAAAATAACCACGACATACGCCTGATTTAAATTAGCATTTTTTTCCCTTGGAGCAGCAAAAATAGGCAAAACGTGCAATGTGAATCGATTTTAGACAGAATCTGTGGTGCGAGTAGGCGTTCTGTGAACAAAGTGAAACAAAACTAGAAATATGGAAGGTCATCCTCAACGCGCATGGCCAAACGTCGAAGCGAAAATGGCTGAAGTTAAAGGGCACGGACACAAATGAAGGACGTGGTGAAGGTTAGTAAAGGAAATTACTGTTATCAATAGGCCTGAATAACCAGATGCCTACAAACTCTAAAAGAACAGGAAGGAGAAAAAGACCATAGGGTTAAGTTTATTGTATGCAGCTGGATCATACGACAGTAAAAATTGAGCCACCAAGCCCTCTTTCAATATCAAGGTGGGAAAATTTGACGGTTTTTTTATATATACTTTTCGAATTATGTAGTCGATTACTCAGCAAGAGTTCATCAGAATGCTATGTCTCGTATGCCCCGTCGAGGCATAATCCAAAAAACCTTGTTAAGTCGCTAAAACAAGTCAAAAATCTCACTACGACCTAGTTTTTCCCGTTGTGCGTAGTATCCCTCAAGATGAATATACTCACAAAGTTTCAGCACTGGGCATACTAAAGTGTCAGAGAAACGGAGCTAAATGCGAGACCTTTAGGAAATCACTGAAGCATAAAAATAGGTCACTATGACCTACCTTTGTCAGAGGTGAGTAGTACCCTCCAAGATGAATTTACCCATCAAGTTTCGTGACTGTACATGAAAACGTGTCAGTGAAACTGAGCTAAATGTAATAACTTTAAGTAAAAGTAACTTGAACGTGAAAAGTAGGTCACTGTGACATTCTTTTGCCCGTGGTGAGGTTTACCCTTCAAGATAAAATACACCCAATGTGTTCCATGTGTGTACATTCAACTAAATGCAAAGGCTTAACGTTGACACCTATGTCAACGGCAAAGTCATATGTCTCGCCATTGCTTCGCAGGCGAGACAAAAACTGTTCTAGCTATTAAGAGTTCTAGATATTTTCTTCCACTTTGGAATAAGCATATACAGAATATGTCAGTGACTGTGTTGACTTATCGGTAATAAAGAAAGGTGTGGTATTCTAGAAAACAAAGTACTAAATGTGTAAGTAAAATCCATGTACAAAATAAAGGTAACGACGCTTTTCTTGCCCCATGGTGTTAAAACAACTCGTAATATCAATCGACTAAATTTATATGTGATAGTGAAAATAAATGGGGAACTCTTTGAGTTATTGCTGTCTTTCCAGGAAGATGACTTTCTGATCGTAAGTAAAGAGGACTATTTACGTTGGCACAGCTTTCAATTGGAGCTTTAGAGAATCACACAATTAGAACAATGTACTAAGTCAATCCTCTGCAAGGTCGAATCAAGGTCAAATCAAGTCAAGTGATATTTATACTAGGCGCATGAGCATATAATATTTTAAACACAAGCTTTTGATACACACTTTATTCGCAGAGTAAATTTAGAAAAAAAAGACCAGCAAAATGTCAGGTCGCGTGCTGCAGATCATGCTTTTGTGCAAAATGTTCACATATATATTGGATATAATTGAAATCAAATTGCAATCAGTAGTTCACGTTGAAATAAGTTGAAGATTATATCTTAGTGAGTATATCAAAGTGAAAAAGGTGGATAGTCACCTAACTAGCTTTGTCATTATAGACATCATTGCAATATGATCCTTTCGTGTGTATTACATAGGTTTCAATGGGGTTTGTCCTGAATGAGGTATTTTTGCAAGATTTTATATATTTCCTACATTTAGGGTTTTGAAACACTTTTCAGAGATGTTTTGGATGACATCAGCGTCTGACAAGCAAAAGAACATTCATGAGAAATCATGCTTAAAAATAATCTAATTGCCACTTATTTTCACGCAGAATGTGATTGAAGGTACCGTGTCGAGTCCAACTGCAAACAACATAGACTCTGATCTTCCATCGCATAATGCGCCGGCAGATCAGGGTCTATGTTGTTTGTTTTACTGATTACTCCTAACAAACTGCAGAGACACTGATCTTCTGGCTCATTATGTGACAGCAGATCTGGGTCTGAGCAGTTTGCAGTTTGACTCGACTTATAAGCGAGTATAGTCAAACTGACGGAATTAATATAGAAATACACAGAGCTGGACTTTTTTGTATACGAGAACAGTAAAATTCAAAGTTAAAAATCCACTAGACCAGTCAGAATCGAGGAGATAAGTTCAATAATTAAAAATCAGTAGGCCATTCATATGTTGTTTGAAACAGCATCTCGTATAATTACGAGAACATTTTTAGACCACACATATTTTTGTGTATCAGCAGTTTGATGTATACGAGAACAATAAAT
This sequence comes from Margaritifera margaritifera, assembly GCA_029931535.1. Lineage (NCBI taxonomy): Eukaryota > Metazoa > Mollusca > Bivalvia > Unionida > Margaritiferidae > Margaritifera > Margaritifera margaritifera. Next base: position 904,910 of record JAQPZY010001494.1, read on the forward strand.
ATCAACATAAATATCACTGGACCAGCCAGATTAGAGGGTATTTTGAGAATCATGTAGAAATGGCTAGACAAGCCAGACCTGAGATTAGACAATTTCGCTCATTTTAGGACTAATTTGTACGCACGTAAATGGCTTCACTGGATAGGCCGCACAAAGCAATATACATTATCCACACAAATTTAGACACAAATAAAATTGTTTCATTTAGCATCGTAGTCACGAACTTCTGAATAATTTGGTCTCGGACATATGTTTGCAAATTAGGAGACACTTTTTTTTTTGCAGCAGTATGTGCCTGAATCTGTGGTCAACTTTGAAGTTACCTTGGCACGTACCAGATGGTCCTTCATATTTTTGGATCTGCGGTACGCAAACATAAGAACTTCTTGAAATATGCCCTTCAGATAATTCGATCTGGTGCCAATATTTCCGAATGATCTGTTCTTTTTTATTTTATATTTCAGGAGGGCTCCTCTATCGAGGTGTCTAGTTTTGTTAATAGCCTCCTCAGTATAACTCCTTCTGTATCCTCTCCTTCTAAGGTACCCCTTGAGCTCTCCGAGTCTCTTTTCAAAAGTAGCCGGATTAGAGCATATGCGTTGTGTCCGAATGTACATGCCGTAAGGAGGGTGTTTTATTACGTGCTGAGGGTGGCAGCTGGTCGGGAATAGATACTGGCGAGAGTCAGTTGGTTTAGAATGCAGGTCAGTTTCTATGTTCCACTCCAGGAGGGTAAATTGAGTATTCAAGAAGATGTTGGACCTGTTTGATGACTCCGACGTAATTTTAAACGTATGATGGAAGTTATTGGCAAATTTAAAAAAAAAATTTAAATTGTCACCCGTTTGGATCCATTTGATTCTATGTCGTCAATGAATCTGTACCAGCTTAGAGGTCTATAGGTTTTTGCTCGAGCGTTCCTATAAAGATATTAGCATACGAAGGTGCCATTTTAGTGCCCATTACAGTTCCATTCATTTGTAGGAAGTTTTGGTTTGAATAAAAAAAATTTAAACTTAAGACCATATGTTAAAAGTGTGACCAAATAGTATGTAATAATAGGGAAAGGATATACATATACACATGACCGAATAGTATGTAATAATAGGGAAAGGATATACATATGCACATGACCAAATAGTATGTAATAATAGGGAAAGGATATACATATGCACATGACCAAATAGTATGTAATAATAGGGAAAGGATATACATATACACATGACCGAATAGTATGTAATAATAGGGAAAGGATATACATATACACATGACCAAAAAGTATGTAATAATAGGGAAAGGATATACATATACACATGACCAAATAGTATGTAATAATAGGGAAAGGATATACATATACACATGACCAAATAGTATGTAATAATAGGGAAAGGATATATATATACACATGACCAAATAGTATGTAATAATAGGGAAAGGATATACATATACACATGACCAAATAGTATGTAATAATAGGGAAAGGATATACATATACACATGACCAAATAGTATGTAATAATAGGGAAAGGATATACATATGCACATGACCAAATAGTATGTAATAATAGGGAAAGGATATACATATACACATGACCAAATAGTATGTAATAATAGGGAAAGGATATACATATACACATGACCAAATAGTATGTAATAATAGGGAAAGGATATACATATACACATGACCAAATAGTATGTAATAATAGGGAAAGGATATACATATACACATGCTCTGTTAAGCATTGTTCTTCTTTTTTCAACATATTATAAGTCTTGTGCATTTACTGAGCACTTACTTTGTATTTTTGTCATGAAGAAATTAAAAGTCCTTTTTTTAAATAACGAATAAATTTTGCAAGCAATGTTACGGGTCAGATTAGGCTACTCTTTCTGAAAGCAAATAAATGTATATGTAACGAGACAATTACGCATATTTAAAACAAAATTACACCGGATAAACCTTTTATAGTCAATCCATATACAAAATATAGGTCAACTGCCATAATATCGAAGCCTTTGAACAGTTGCTAATGTATATATACACAGTAATTCAAGTTACTCTTTATGCTTGATACATTAATGTCTAATAGAAAGCACAACTGTCGAAATGGTAATGGTGATGGGTCCGTTAAAATGTAGGAGAAAAGCACAATTTGGTTCTATCTTGGTCCCAATTTGTTTAATAAAGGCAAACTTTACGCTTCCGAGAAGAGTCAGAAGAGTCATTGCAGCATATCTCTCTGTACAGCTTAACCAATATTAGTAGATGAAAGCTACAGCAATAAAGGGGTTATAATGTGGTTAGAAGATAGCTTCATAACATGAACTAGCTGACAAAGAATACATTTTTAAATATGCAAATTCATAGCAATAAACTGCTGATTATTAGGAAAATTAGGGAGGTAGATTAAGAAAATGGTTATTTTCTCCAGTCGATAACAATGTAGCTGTGTGAGTGGAATAAGTCACATCTGAAGCGAACTGCTCCTTATATAGGAAAATGTGTTAACTCTATTAGTACTAATGGGACATACGTTCAGTTAAATCACCCTCCTAAAAAGAAAGCTGTAAAATCTTGCTCAATTCCACATGCATTTCTTAACGTAACAGGATATGAAATTAGTCTTAATATATATTTTAAAGTACTAGTACGGATGATTACTGCATATACTCGCTTATAAGACGAATCCAACTGCAAACAACATAGACCCTGATCTGATGTCGCATAATGCGTCGGCAGATCAGGGTCTATTTTCTTTATTCTACTGATTGCTCCTAACAAACTGCAAAGACCAATATCTGCCTGCGCATTATGCGACGACAGATCAGGGTCTATGTTGTTTGCAGTTGGACTCGAGTTATAAGAGAGTATAGACGGTACCTCAAACTATAATGAATGTACCTCGATTGAATCACTCAATAGTAAGTTCTGGATGTTATTTAACTAGAACTAATTTCAAAATGACTGGATCTAAAGAAACGGATATTCAAGTGATATTATTTAACATAAAACTATTGTTAATAAGACTACCGTTTTTACTCGCGTATAATAGGGTTCAAATGCAAACAACATAGACCCTGATCTTCCGCCACATAATGCACCGGCAGATCAGGATCTATGTTGTTTGTTATACTGATTAGTCCTTACAAACTGCATATACCCAGATCTGCTGGCGCATTATGCGACGGCAGATCTTGGTCTATGCAGTTTGCAGTTGGTATTGGACTATACGCTAGTATATACGGTAGCTCATTGTTTTCTTTTATTTTTGCGTATGTTTCTTCATGATGGGACTTGCGGCAATTCTATAGTATGCGTGTTTTTCACCACACCTTACACGAAGAGTCATGACACAGTTTTCACCACACCTTACACGAATAGTCATGACACAGTTCTGGCACATTATTCTTCTTCAAAGAATTTCTGATTCTCAGTAAATAAAGATAGATGTAAAAAATAGTTCTTCACATAATTTGGCTGTCTCGCCGGTCTATTGAAGCCCGTTGTCCCGTTGTTCATATCTTCATCTGCATACGTATGTCCTGTTAGTATCATATTTCCCGGATGTCACATGCCTTGTCTCAGGTCTATCTGTTTTGAATTCTACATGATGTTCAATAGTTCCTCTGGTATTGAATGTCCTGGCACCTTTTTATTACGAACATTCTTCGTTTGTTGTTTGTAGTTGACGCGTTTCCTCGGATAAAACTTCCGCCCTCTTTCTAATCTACTGTTCCGTTTCTCTTTCTTTTGGCCTTAGAATCATTGTATCCTTGTTGTACATTTTAAATTTTAAAATTTTAAGGACCTTCGAGCGGCGAATTGTCCTCGGACAACCCCGCAACTGTGGCAGCCCTTATGGTTTTCTTGAATAACCAGATACAGCAAATATCACCAATACATTCTATCATAAGGACACAACGAAGACTTACGATAACTATGGGTATAATTTTGCTCATCTATGATCTTTTAACTGCGCCCTTTTTTATTGCTCACTCCGTTGAGCTTGCTGGTCATATTACCCTTACATATCGACAAAAAGCTATCTTAACGTTCTTGTCTATCATTCATTCAATCTTAAATCCTATTATGTATATTTTCACTATGGAGAAATATAGGCAGTTATTGCTGAAGTCTATACGTAAAGGGCTTTCTCTTGTTTGTCCGTGTTTTCACTGTGGAAAAATATAGACAGTTAAACTACAGAAAGGGCTTTCTCTTGTTTGTCTGTTGTTGTTTTTTTCACGGAGGAGAAATGTAGACATTTATTGTTGAAATCTCTACGAAAAGGGCTTGTACTTGTTTGTCTGTGTTTTGTTTCCAAAACGGATAACTACATCTGATATAACATCTTTTTATACCATCGAGGAATGCAAAGTTTAAAGAGTGTATTTATTTAAAAAGATCGTAAGTGCAAACATTTAAAAGATATATTTGTAAATAAGGCGAGCAGTATGCGTATCTTTACATTGAACGATTATTTAAATTGAAATAATTGCACGTATGTTTTGATTCACTGATATATGTATTACATCAGTAAAATTTAGTTCCTTTTTCTTGTAGACATTTATCTTATTGCGTGTTCATTTGTCGTTGGTAAACAACAGCAATGGATGACCTTTTAGATGTTCATGTTGGCGTGTTTGATCAGTTGACACACGAACAGCTTGAAGAAGTCCTTGAGCTCTTCGAAACTAATCGTGATGCAGTTGTAAATTATGTTGATGAATTCATTAAGGACCAGGAAAAGGTGAATACGATAAAATCTACAAAACATACGTTGCAAATGCGCAAAGCTGGTTGTGGGAACAAAAGCGAGATCTGAGTTTGATAGAACTTATTGTACCTCGACAACTCAGTGAGTATTTGGCTGAAATGTTCATCGGAATACGGAAAACTGACAGCACGGAGTCGATCCTTGGGTCTATTAAAAAAAAAACTGCGTAGAGCGATATTAAAAGAAAAAACTATACCATTTCTTTGCGTGACAGGCAATTTATGAAGCAAATTATGCCTTAACAGCGGAAAAAATGGAACTAAAGAAAAAAAGGTATGGGACAGAAACCAAATCATTCATGTGCTCTGATGGCAGAGGATGAGATTCTTTTATCTGAGAAGGGCGAACTTGGAACCCACACTTCCGAAGCCCTTCAGTTTACTGTGTTTTTCCTTTTCGGCAAGCTGTTTGGCTTCACAGGGAGAGATGAACACAGGAAAGTAAAGTTTGGTGATGTCACATTGAAAACCAATTCTACAGGTAATTTCTTTCATAATATATGGCTCTACTTTATATACATGGCTCATTAAAAAAGTATACAGAAAAATTAAAGAATGGGTTTAAAGTCTGCTAAACATTTGTCCCATTGGAAATTTGCTAAAAAAAATTGATGCCCTAGATATATTATGCATTTAAATTATGGAATAATAATAATAATAATAATAATAATAATAATTTAACACACACACACACACACATACACACACACACACACACACACACACAGGTGACAAGTACCTGTAATTTATAGATACAGACAGCAAATATCGAGATGGACCAGACAAAGACGACATGGGAGTGACCACACCAAGAATATGTATCACAAATCTAACAGATGATAGAGATCTCTTTAAGATCTGCCAAAAGTTTGTTTCAAAACGAACGGAGTCAATAAAACAGAACAACAGCCTCTTCTATAGTGTCCCCGTCCCTGAAGCTTTTCTCGATTAGTTTGCAAATCCAGATATTTGGTAGGATATTAATTTCTATTAATGGCAGTGAGGTTCTGCGTTTTGATTACATCAATAAAAACGTGATTATATGTAGATGGTTGTGATCGTTATTATTATTATTATTATTATTATTATTATTATTATTCCGTAATAGTCTCTCATCACAAGGTTTAACTAGTGACGAAAATATATTTAAACTTGAAGAAAAAAAATTCGTTACATAAAAAAGAAATTAAAAAAGTCAGCAATTGTATCCATATCAAATCACATACATGTATAATCTCTTTCTTTTTCTCTCTATCCAAGGAACTATCCAATATCCCATGAGCGCAGTCACTCTGGACAGCCTGATGAAAACTGTGGCAACAAGAGCTGTTATTTCTGTTCAAGAATAACGAACAATATCGTTAGAAAAACCTCTGAGACAACCCTATCGAAACAGGTTGTTCCTTTTCATAAAATTAATAAAATGCCTGCTATAAAAATATTCAACCAGTGCAGCACTATTGTGCAAAAAATTAACAACGATTGAACAGAAACAATTGCCAAATCTACCTACCTTCACCACCGCAACTTCGACTTAAAGCATCTTTTCACATCCATCAATATATCCAGGTCAGATGCTGAATATACAGAATCCTGAAGAATTTTTCTTAAACAATTTCCTCACTAGACTTGTAGCAATAATATTTTTCAAAATTTGCACAATTCATTTTGTATTTTTTCATAACGGAACAAACCAGCTTGAATTATGTATTTAAGTTATGTACAAGCACTAGCAATGCGTGTTTCTTTCAAAATACTTCATTTGTTTAATACTACCATTCTCACATTGATTTTTTTCTACTCTGAAGTAATTCTTGGCAGTATATATTTTTCATGTAAATTTTCCAATAAACGTATCAATATTAGTTTTTGTTTTACACGATTCATACTTTCGCCGCTCATGAAACTCAGTTTTGATCAAATAAGAAAAACCGGTATTGACCTGAAAGTGGACGGAGCATGGATTGAGCGTTGACCATACGCGTCACGAATGAAGTTGTACATTGAGTTGAGTAAACGATGAAACAATTTTTAAAATGATATTGTGTTGCTTTTACGTCAGAATTATTATAAAAATATGAAAATAATGTCATTCATGTTGCAGAGTATGTAATAAAAAGGTTACGCTTTGGATAATGTATGAAATCTTGGGTGGACTTGTCGTTTTGGCGTAGCGGACTCGCAAGTTTGTCGGGATTACGCCAAAACGACGAGTGGACCCGAGATATCATACGGTATCCAAACAATAGCTATAATTCTTAAATCCTTTGTCAAAAATATAGCTTCAAGTTTTAATACTCTGGTAATACATATTAATACATGAGTAAAACTAACCTTATTCTAAACAATACCCCCCCCACACACACACACACACCTTTTTTAAGTTTTTAAAAATATTTGTGTTATTATTATTATTATTGGAATCTTCTTAACTGTTTCCTTCAATATAAATTTGTGAAATGATCGTTTCAGAAAGAGATATGTATAACATTTATAGAATTTGTCAATAAATAAAAAAGATACCATTCTAAGTCTTGGCTGAGCCAGCACCCGTTTGAGAGAGAGACAGAGAGACAGAGAGAGACAGACAGACAGACAGACAGATAGACGTTGCACGTTGATTTATTCGTTCAAGAGGGCTAGAAAGGAGGGTGGGGATGGGGTGACTGTTGCAAATAGTTTTGTTCTAAGGTTATGAGGTTTAAATACTCTAGTGTTTGTATAAATTATAACTTGCTATAGGGTGTATCTGCCGTATGTATGAATTACGACTGGTTATAGAGTGTATCTGCCGTATGCATGAATTATGATTGGTTATAGAGTGTATCTGCCGTATGTATGAATTATGTATGGTTATAGGCTGTATCTGCCGTATGTATGAATTATGACTGGTTATAGAGTGTATCTGCCGTATGCATGAATTATCACTGGTTATAGGGTGTATCTGCCGTATGTATGAATTATCACTGGTTATAGGCTGTATCTACCGTATGCATAGTATGAACAGTCATTGAGATTATTAAGAAGTCAACAGCATATCAAAAGTAAATTATTCTCAACGTTTTGTTATTCATCTTATCTCATGCTAAAAAATCTAAACAAACAAACAAAAACAAACAAACATCGCAAATGGTTTAGTATATCTCATTAGAAGGTCATGACAGTGAGTTAATTCAATGTTTGGCGTACTGCACCGTTCTAACAGTTTCCTTGCTAAGAAAATAGATTGTTTCAGGCTCCTTGCTCAAAGAATTGTTTGTGAAAATTAAGCACATGTTTGAAAGAATAAGGATTAAAAAGAACTATTGTATTATTTTGATCTACCGTATATACTCCTTTTAATACATCGAGGTTAAATGCAAACTGCACAGACGCAGATCTGCCGTCGCATTATGCGCGGGCAGATCTGGATCTATGCAGTTTGTTGGGAGTAATCAGTAGAACAAACAACATAAACACATATCTGCCAGCGCATTCTGGGACTGCAGATCTGGGTCTGTGCAGTTTGCAATTGGACTCTTTTTATAAGCGAGTATATACGGTAGTTATCTAAACACATTCAACAAAATAAATACTTTGTTGATCTGATTGCCTTGTGTTTGAGTTATCATACAAAATAAATAATTTGTTGATCTGATTGCCTTGTGTTGGAGTTATCATACTCATAACGTTGATGTAGAAAGAGGTGCAAACAGAAGCTCCGACAGTCATTGTTTCCTTTTCTTTTTTGGCCACTCCAAAGTAATCTATATTTATTTTGTGCAAAAATATGACAATGAAATTGTCTTTACTACAGATGGCCCTATAGATAGAAGGGAAAGCTTACAAACTAGTATTTCAGGGCTTAGTTCAAATTTGAAGTAAAGTACAAGATAGTGACAACATTTCTCATCCTACGAGAAAAATCACTGTTTCCTGACTTTATTTTCAACGACTCATACGAAATCCGAGGCATCAATACATTTGCATTGAAGAAAAAGAAAATATACAGACAACAATTACAAAAGCTGAAATGAATAATAATAATAATAATAATAATAATAATAATAATAATAATAATAATAATAATAATAATAATAATAATGAGGAGGAGGAGGAGGAGGAGGATAATGATGATGATGATGATGATGATGATGATGATGATGATGATGATGATGATGATGATGATGATGATACAAATGTATTGAGCGAATGTTGTAAGATGTTATCAAATACTAATTAAAGACTATCAGAGTTATATTAATTGAAGCCTTTCCTTTATCGGAGTTTATTCTCTGTCATGTGACTTGAACTTGATGTAACGCAGGTTCATTGGCTGTTTGTCCGCAGTTTTCTACAAGGAATAGAGCATTTTGTCATTAAAACGAACGAACGTACACAACTCTGTTATTCTTCAGTATTGTTCTAAAACAAACAAGCTTACTTGATAAATATAGTGAATAGCAACATTCCTAGGATATAAATGTAGTGAATAACAACAATCCTCGGACATAAAGATAATGAATAGCAACATTCCTAGGATATAAATGTAGTGAATAACAACAATCCTAGGACATAAATATACTGAATAGCAACATTCCTAGGATATAAATGTAGTGAATAACAACAATCCTAGGACATAAAGATAGTGAATAACAACAATCCTAGGACATAAAGATAGTGATTAGCAACATTCCTAGCATATAAAGATAGTGAATAGCAACATTCATAGAACATAAAGATAGTGAATAGCAACATTCATAGAACGTAAAGATAGTGAATAGCAGCATTCCTATGGTATAATGATAGTGAATAGCAACATTCCTAGGACATAAAGATAGTGAATAGCAACATTCCTAGGACATAAAGATAGTGAATAGCAACATTCCTAGGACATAAAGATAGTGAATAGCAACATTACTAGGACATAAAGATAGTGAATAGCAACATTCCTATGATATAAAGATAGTGAATAGCAGCATTCCTAGGACATAAAGATAGTGAATTGCAACATTCCTAGGACATAAAGATAGTGAATAGCAACATTTCTAGGATATAAAGATAGTGAATAGCAACATTCCTAGGATATAAAGATAGTGAATAGCAACATTCCTAGGATATAAAGATAGTGCAGAATCACTGAAGTTTTAGTTTGGCCATTTATTGATCAGCTACTCTACTCGGTTTTCTTTTTTTTTTCTTTTTTTTTGGGCCCTTCTTGCCGACAACTATATATTCTACAGCAATGGGGCAATTACTTCGAGGCCTTGTATTTATTCTCACGATGCAAATAATGACGCATTGTGAAAACATGTGTTGACCAATGGAAATCTAATGTAAATAATGAGTTGGTAAACTCAGTTACAGTAGAAGTTTCAGTGGTATTCTTAAACGTGGATCATAGGAAATCAGCAAGGTATGATAATCTCAATTACGAGCACTTAAAATTTGGGGGTCAACAATTAGACTTGTTTTGGTGTCATTCTTAAATGCATTTTTGAAGTTTGAGTACACCCCAGAAAAGGCCAAGGAAGGGAACCGTATTTAAGGGAGATAATAAAAATGAATGAGATTCCGACAATTACAGAGCAATTATGATACTTCTAGTAATTAACAAGGTCTTTGAAAAGATATTGCTGATCAGAACCCAATCTGAATTGAATGCTGCCGCATTCTCTTTAAATCTTCCGCAAGGAGGGTTTCAGAAGGGGTTAGGATGCAATATGATATATTTTAGTAACATGAACTCTTATGTTATGCAGAAGCGAAACGCAGCAAGTTATATTCTTCCTTTTTTGGATACAGAAAATGCCTTCGACAACGTTTGGCACGATGGTCTTTTCTTTAAGTTACATGACACTTGAATCAGTATAAGAAACTGGAAGATCACTCTTAACATGTATACAACTATATGCTGTAGAGTAATTTTCAGAACAAAGATAGCTTCGCTTTTCCCAGTAAACATGGGAACATATCAAGGCAGTGTTTTATCCCCTTTAATTTATCTTGTCTTCATTAATGAGCTCCTGAATACATTCACGGTGTCTAACGCCGGTCTATCTTTCTTCAATAAGCCGTATTCGTGCCAAACAGTTGCAGACGATATGCTTCTTTTGTCATTAAGCAGGCGTGGATGATTTATTGAGTATTTGTTATAATTACTCAATTAAATGGATGTTTAGATATAACTATGGGAAAATTAATATCGTTATATTTAACGAATTAGTTTCGGATTATAGGAGAAGACACAGATCTTGGTTTCTATGCCATGAGGAAATCTAAATAAGGAAAAGCTAATGTCAAGATGAAAGAAGCAAAACAAATACTTACAAGTTGTTTGTTATTTTTTTAAATCTTGGATTAAGCGATGGTGGAACTAATCCGTTGTCTGCTATACTATCGTGCAAAAGTGTTGCAATAACACGGGCACTATATGACTACGAGACATGGTTTAATCTCACCCCGCAGAATTTATTTGCGTTAGAAAGAGGTCGCCGTTTTTGTTTAAAGCACACACATGGTATCTCCAGGTACTGAAGAATCGATGTAGCGTTAGGTTTGCTACTCATGACCCTTACTGAATTTTTTTAGGACAAATATGCAAGTGTCAACATATACTTTCTCGAAGGAAGCATTTTATTTACGTTTAATTGCCATTTGCCAAAATCTAAATACAAACAAATAAGCTTTATCCCATAAATATATAGGATTTTTGTGAAAATATAATTTAAAAGAATTTGTAGCTAAGTATAGTATGCACGAGACCTTTCCAGAAAAGCTGTCATGGAGATAATTAAAGGAAATATCAATAAGCTTTGTGAACACTCATTGAAATCAAGGCTATTGTAAGATGCACCTTTATGCAGGTTTTCAAGACTGAGTGGTAACGGAATCGATCACAAGTGGGTTTCCGACGATGGAAATACAGTAGAGTTGTTGTAGTTAACGTTATTTCTAGACCTTTTAATGATATCGACGAGAGTTTGAGCCACCGATGTTGTAAGTATATTAAATGCGTTGTACAAGATTTTATATCTGTGTTTTTTTAAAACTTCTGACCGAAAGAAGTTTTGGAGTTATGTTGTTGTGTTGACACGTTTGGGGTCTATGTATACGTGGACCTTTGACTCGCTGTCTGCTAAATGAAGTGAACTAGAATTTGCAACAATTTACTCGTTATTGCAACGTTTGGGATGTATCCGTCCTTCGTTACGTACAACACATTTATCTTTCCATTCACACGTGTAAAAAAGTTGTTACGTCCTCTTCTTCACAATGCACATCCATTTGAAATGTATTTTTTACAAATATTTTGTTACGATATCATAATTCCAATTGCATTAGTTGTTAAATATAACGAATGTTTCAATTGGTCAGAACGCAATCACGTGGTCATATTGAGCTGCGTTTATTTCTGCATAAACTGTGCCGAGAACTACTTTTATGCAAACTTCTATTAAAAGAGTCACGTGCAAAGTAACCAACGTAAGAAAGCAGACACACTGTATGCCTTCAGAACGAAATAAAAATGTTATTTTTTCTTCTGAAAATTAAATAAATTTACATTATGCAGTCCTTCGGGCGTTATTTGCTGTTCGATTAGGTAACTGACAGTTTGAACCACGATAAACAATGAACAAACCCATTAAACTCTTAAATGACGTCGTGTACATAGTAACGTCATCATAGTGACGTCATGGTGAGCAACATATTATTGGCGCTTTTTCTACTTGGTGTTAACTCCAAGCGGATTCCATGTTTCCAATTCATCTATCTCTTTGCTCTCTTTGAACAGTATATATATATATATATATATATATATATATATATATATATATATATATATATATATATATAATGTTATGTTTTAAACGAAAATTAAAAATAGACAATGATGATGGAGAATAGAGTGCGACAACTTTGAGGATTACGCGATTTGAAATACAATAGTTTTTGTACCTGCTGAAGAGCGTATCTGTCCGATGAAGTGTTTACATTTTAATTTTAATTTCCCCTTTTTGGAAAATAAATATTGTAAATACGAGATTGAAAGGTTTCATGTCTGTATAAATCGGAAGACATGAATCATAAGGAAAAAAAGAAAAAAATAATCATCTATAGGCACTTCTGCCATCTTATATTGACGTTAGACAATAAACCTGATTTAAAATATTAAACTTGTCTAGTTTTTTTTTTTGCGATCAGACTTGGTAGAATTGCAGTATTCTATCTCAGTGATACGAAGAAAAAAAAATCAAATTATCTTTTTATATATCAAAGACTACTTGTTTCTAAATTTTACCGAATTATGAAAACATCTATGTTTCATTAGTGTTCGAGAGATTTAAAGAAAAAAAGTAGTGAAACTGTCGCCTTGTTTGTTTTATATTGTCCTAAGAGCTGAAGGTGTGGAAGCCACTAATCGCGGTTTGGAGGGTAGGAGCGCGTTGTGCTTTGAATTAGATAACTTATAGGTACCTATCATATCTTTGAAATGAAAGGCAATTGTTAATGGGTTGATTTTAGTTAATGGAAACCATTAATCATGGTTTAAAGGGCAAGGTCGTGTGCTTATGTCTCATTCATATCTTTGAAATTAATTTTTTATGTGAAAGGCAATTGTTAATGGGTTGATTTTAGTTAATGGAAACCATTAATCATGGTTTAAAGGGCAAGGTCGTGTGCTTTGAAATAGTTTACTTATATGTCTCATTCATATCTTTGCAATTTATTTTTGATGGTACAGACAGTTGTTCATCAGTCGAGGTTACAATATGATACTAAATAATTGCATTGATTGCCCGGCGGACGATGTTAATCTACTCCGCAAAATTTGGGTACACGGTCCATTATAATTTAGGTTTTTGAAAAGAGTTGAATTTTCTGACCAATCAGATTGCTTAAAATCTTAATATAAAAAGATAAACATTTAATTATTATACCACAACGAAAACACATCATTTTGTTTTCCTTTCTGTCGTTTCTTTCCATAATGTTATGGCAATTCATTTTGGATGCCTTAATTTCGTTTTTGCTTGACATTAGTATTCCAGTCGTCTATGATATAATTTATGAACATTAGTATTCCAGTCGTCTATGATAACATTTATGAACATTAGTATTCCAGTCGTCTATGATATCATTTATGAATGACTCTTAATACTAATTACAGTAAAATTACATTTTGACAAATCATGCTTCTTTTGCACATATACTATCTCGCGCAATGAGGGTGTGCGATATTTCGGCAAAATATGCCTTGTATCAAAAGAATCCTTAAATCATGAGCAGTGACTACTAATGAGCTTAATGAGTTGATTTCATTGCTGTTGGTGTCTTTTTTGAAAATGTATTCAATTCATTTAAGGTTGTTTCCTTTGCGTTTCTGTAACTTCGACGTTTTATAAGTTTTTTTTTTTATTTCCGTGATGTTGTTTTCGTTTTGTCACTAATTGGTGATATTTGGATTCTAACTAGTTATGCCTAATTCGTGCGATGTAATTGCCTTTCTAATTTATATGATGTAACTATTTTCCATCCTGCTGCAGTGAATGTCCTTCTCAAATGAGGTAAGTTATATCATGTGACATTTTCGCCCCTTTTCGCCTTTGCATATTAATAAAGTGCGATGTCACCTTGCAAAAAATTACAATCACAAAAAAAATCAATCTCCACAGGCCCCTGTATGGAAAGTTTTCATTTTTTTTTTCGTTAAAGACCTTCATCAAAATTGTCAAAGAACCGTCATTAGTATCAGTCAACTGTCAATTATATTTGAATATTTCAAATAAGCTTGTTGTTTTAGCACAGTATGACTTTTGGGTGACTGTAATGTAACTGCTGGAACTTGTAGACTTTAATTAAGGTGATGATAGATCTGTATATTGTCAGCACGTAAAGTGATGATAGATTGGCAGATGGTCAGCAAGTACAGCCAGAAATAAGAGACTATTCTGTAAGAATCAGGGGATGCTCTGTAGAAGTGTCGAGTATTCATATTGCAAGTCAGGTGACTGCATTGTAGCGGTACCAGCGAGAACGATATTGACTTCATTGTATATTGGGTCTGTATTGAATGAAGAGGAAGCTCTGCTCGATTCTTACAAGCTCGTACACCTTAACGTATAATTACTTCCACCAGCTTTTATCTGCATTATATCCTCCAAAGCTCCATAACGGTAGGAAATTAGTTGTTTTATTTGTTTTTCGTAGCCCTTTACATTGAGCAGATTATAAAACGACAGTATGTGATATACAGCGGCCATTATACCAAAAAATGATTCTCATATATTTGAACACTTCAGAAAGTCACCTGTTATCGAGCGCATGGATACTGGCGCATCCGTATTTTGAGGATTACAGTAAACTATCGGCTTCGTCTACCAATCAAAAAAGATCACACAGCCCTTCTCGTGGAATTTTCGGGATGTATCTTCATAAATAAATGTTGAAAAAAAAACATGTTTGAAAATTAGTTAGAAATTCATGGAGAATGACTAGGTTATAATTTTAATACAAGTTTCAAAATGGTACACATTTACTGAGTACTTGATTCTGGATATCTCTCTCTCTCTCTCTCTCTCTCTCTCTCTCTCTCTCTCTCTCTCTCTCTCTCTATATATATATATATATATATATATATATATATATATATATATATATATATATATATATATATATATATATATATATACCGTGCTGCTGATAATATATTGAGACCAAAATGAAAGGGACTAATCCAAATCTTGTTCGCCCCCCCCCCCACCAAAAAACAAACAAAACAAAAACAAAACAACAACAACAAAATAATAGAAGGAACAAAAAAATGGTTTGGTTTGGTGTTTAGTACCGTGGGAATTATAGTAAAGCGCTCTGCCGAGGTAGCACTACAATAGCGGACCCACGCTGATCCGATGGTAGGATTCGAAACCCGCACCCATTCGGTCACGAGTGTGGGTTCAGTATCAAAAACTGTGCTGAGTCACTGGAAGCACTATAACAATATTTCAACAACTTTTGTGATATTCATGCCTTAATAAGGAAGATTTTTTAAATTTAAAAGTACTGAATATATTTCATCGCTTCATTTTAAGTCATTCTTATTTACTCAGGCAAGATACTGGAGGAAATGCATAAGGTACATTATGAAGTTTGATGTTTTATATGTACCGGTACCGTGTATGTATGTTGTATACTGAAAGATGAAAGTTTCACACATGACTTACAGATGGATGGAGGGGCGGGATAATGTATTCCATGTATTCCATTGATCGTGTATTCCAGTAAGCCTGTTACTGTAAGAATACATTCAGTGCATAATAGATTTCCTAGAACTAGGTTACGTTTCCTTGATAAAAATAAATCTTTTTCAGGGAATCATGCATTCAGTTACTGTTAAACTGGTTTAAAATCAGGGATATTAATATCTGCCCCACGACCTTCCATATCTGTTTATTTTTGTTTCGACACAATAGATTAGTTCTGGACTATGTACATTGACCAAACTTTTCCATGATAAATAACTTGCCTTTGAAAGAAGAAAAATAGTTACCGATACAGAGGTCAAAAGTTAAAAGATCAAGGTCACATACACCCACGAGAAGGATAAAAATGATTTTGGCATTATATAGATGATACTGTTTAACACAAGGTGGAGAAATAATTTACCGTTTATGCTGAATGCTCTTGTTACATAACGTTACAAGGAGAGCTATTATTTTAATTACACTTCAAATTATGACCCAGTTTAGCCGTTAATCATTCACAATACTTTATTTACTTTATTTATTTATTTGTGTCAATTAAGTTGTTAATCATCCACATGACTTTGTTTTTCTTTGTTTATTTATTTATGTCAGTCATTTTGCTTCATCGGATTTAACAAAATCAAGAAGAGAAGCAAATAGAGGAAAAGAAAACAAATTACAAAGACCCCCTCTCTAGATAATAATAATAATGGCAACAGTAACCTATATTAATGTTATTTATATAATTTTCTATTAGTTATATAAGTCCCTTATAATAATAAATAATATTGATAATGTGGCTGCTTTAATTATTATTATTATTATTATTATTATTATTATTATTATTGGTGATAGTGCTTGTGATGATGGTGGTCAAAGAAAAACTATGTAACCTTGATGTATTAGTATCCCTAGCAATTCATGAAGAGGGCACAACTTTAAGAGCGCTAAATTCTCATACTCTGGAGTATTTCTCGAGGGAATTGCAGACTTATTCTCTCTCTCTCTCTCTCTCTCTCTCTTTCTCTCTCTCTCTCTCTCTCTCTCTCTCTCTCTCTCTCTCTCTCTCTCTCTCTCTCTCTCTCTCTCCACACACACACATACACATGCCCTAATACATTACACACACACACACACCCCCCACACACCTCCCCCAATACATTCTTATATTCTGGCTTATTGTATGAGGGTACTGCAGACATCTCAACCCTGCCCCCCCCCAATTCTAAGATTCTACGATATATCCCGAGGGAACTGCAGAAACCAATAATATAAGCAAAATCAACAAGCAATTTATTTCTAGACAATTAAAATGAAAATTCAAAACACACGTACAATATTGTGAATTAAAACTCAAAATATTCCAATAATCCTAAGTGTCCTAATCACAAGTCCAAAATATAGAATGTTCCGAATGAATTCCAGTAGCCTTGAATGTCCTAATGTGTCAGTAGTCTTGAATGTCCTGATATGCCCGAATGATGTAATCCAAAATATCTTTGAATGAATTCACAAAAATCCCAAAGTAATGTATCAATCCAAAAATGAGAATGAGCACTTTAGTAATCCAATGAATATTTTAAATAAATAATTCCTCTCTGAATTTGCTCTGATTTTCACAACACAGCTATAAACATCTGATTATTAAACCAAATTCCGTAAAGACTAATAGTTAGCATAGGAATGAAATACTGCTTACCAAACTTCCTATATATAAACACAGGTCACCTGACAGAATTTTCTAGACAATCTTTACCTGACAAATATCAGTAATTCTAGTAGAAAAACCAGTATAATTGTAAACAAAAGCAACCCTGACCTCGAATTCTATGTAAACAAATTGTTTACATCCTATAACCAAGAGCAAAGTTAAATATGTAGGACAAAAGTTAAATATGTAAACATTATACATAACATTAGCACCTACCCCCCCCCCCACACACACACAGACATACACAGGCCCCAAACAGATCCCGCACTAATGGTTGCAGGTTAAGATACCGATTTGAATAAAAATAGTAATTATGTAGTCTAGTCAACTTTTTTATATTTATTTGACAAAGTATTTTTGCTTAAAACAGCCACACTATGAATGCGATATATCCTTAATTGTAGTTAATACGCGCATGTAGAATGGTCGCACCCCCACGGTTAAGCGATTATTGACTTTCGGTCATGAAAGTTGCTTCACGACACAAGTTGGCGTTACAAACTACCATCCGCCGACCAAGCTGCTCTTCGGTTGAAGGTAGTAAAGAACGCATCTGGCTGCATAGATTGTTTGTAAAATCTAAATGTTGATGTGTGTGTGTGTGTGTGTGTGTGTATGTGTGTGTGTGGATACACTTAGTTGAAGATCTATCACAAAGCAAGGTTCATTACGTAGAAAAGAATGGGCAAAAGTACCCTGTCACCAAATTTCCATACGATATTAACTGAATAAGTATTAACAGATTCATCATATTAACTGAATAAGTATTAACAAAGTCATCAAATTTCCATACAATATTAACTGAATAAGTATTAACAAATTCATCAAATTTCCATACAATATTAACTGAATAAGTATTAACAAATTCATCAAATGTTCACAGGTTAAAGATTATAGATTCTTCTTATTAAATACAAGATGAAAAGTGTACTTTGGTGAGTGAATTGTTTAAGTATGACATAGGTTTTTCTTAACAGAAAGTGTGTGCGACAGATTTTATTGCAGGTAAGTAAGC
The DNA here is from genome assembly GCA_029931535.1 of Margaritifera margaritifera. NCBI lineage: Eukaryota > Metazoa > Mollusca > Bivalvia > Unionida > Margaritiferidae > Margaritifera > Margaritifera margaritifera. The sequence goes on from JAQPZY010001494.1 coordinate 923,638, forward strand.
ATGATTTCGTTGACTTTATCATTTATTTCACAGGACTGTTATTGCAATTATTAAAATTGTAAAATCAGTTTTCTTTTTTCATTATTTAATTAGAAACATTTTGTAGAGGACGTCAGAATGTAATTATTACGTAAAATCGAGCTTTGCAGTAAGCGTTGAGTTTACAATAGTGTGCATTCTCAAGTCCTTTTTGCATACGCCTCACAGTGGGTTACCTCCCTTGGATAATAATACTTCTACTACGCTGCAAATTATGTGGTAAAATTCCACCTGGAGAAAATTGTACGCTTTGATCACTGCATCAAAATTTAGTTAGACTGCACTTACTGTGATATTTTCTCTGCAATGGCCTAGGTGCAAAATGGGAAGATTTTTAAAGAAAAGTCAGGAAATCTTTACTTGCTGTAGTGGAGCACAGAGCTGACAATGCTACAAGGAAGCATGCAGCACACGTCACAATATGCTGATGACGTCACAATGACGTCACCATATGCAGATGACGTCACTATTTTCCTCCTTATTTTTAATTGGATTTTAATCTTTGATAAGAGAAATAATGGAGGATATATTCTGAAAGAGTATGAGCTGTGAGGAGCACTCGTTTTTGCATCAAATTAATGGAAAAAGTTGGTAAATTAAAATCTACAGTGCTAGATATGCTGCTTGAATCCTTTAATATTTCTATAATTTTTCGTTACTTTTTGGAAAAATGATGTTAAACAAAATCTGGCGTTTCTGCAAGATTCTTGTAGAAATCAACTTGTGGTGTCAGGGACGTTGCAGTAGCGCGGATTGGTTTCGTAGTTTGAGATGGGGTCAGACTAGAATAAGTGGGCAGAAGTAGTTCCTATTTTAATTCAGAGGTGTTGATTGATTGTGCCTTTCGGGAGATATTCGGGACAAGAACTACTGTTTTGTGCCATGGAATAATCGGGAAGAGGTCATCCCTTTGTTTGGAGATGCCTTTCATTATAGCAGTTGGCGGAAGTACACATGCGAAACGTGTTTCAGACTTGTTTTTATTGACCCAGGAATGGAGTCGGGAAATAGTTCCCTGCATTGGGTGTTTGAATTGCGTTATGTGCTTCATGCCACGGCATGCTAACAAGGAAAAGCCATGCAACTGTGAAGTTATAGTTGTGACATTGTGGTCATTTATTTATGGATTAAAGAAAAATTGTTTCTAGTCATGGCGCGTTACGAGAACTTCTAAGTGACAACGAATGTTGTCGGGAAGTCCTTGGAAATAGGGTAAAACAAGGGACTTCCAGCCCAACCTAACGCAGGTGTTTGATTCGTTCGGTTGAGGAACCCGTGTGCGTGTTACAATATTTTTGCTTAATAGCTATGAATGGAAACTTTATTCGGTGTATGGAATTTTGCAAATAGTAATTAAATGTGTTTCCTATGAAAATAGATCACATCTACTATTAATGCTTTGTTGTTGTCTGATGCTGAGCTTTTTCTTATCTATGTATGGCTCGACTAAAAATGTATGTATACAGCTGTGGCCAGTTTAAACCTTTTTGCGTGTATTCAACCAGAGAAACGGATACATAGGTATATACAATCGGAGAACCTCGTGGCTTCTTTACCAAAATGCACTCGATTATAATTGGATCGAGTGATACAGTTCAAAAGGGGGCGGTGGAGAGATGGAACCCAAGATCTTCGCCATTCGAGGATCTGGTACAATGCTTCATTGATCTTTGTTACCGACAGAAGGCGCTTCGGTAAACTTTTCAGAACTGAAACAAGAAAGACATCTCTCTCTATCTCAACATTTTTCTGTACATATTGTTTGCAATCATTCAACCAAAATAAAATAAAATAATATAATTTAGCACAACTACTGATAGTGTATGACGTTATCTTATCATCACAATTGCGTAATGCATCACATATGTAATCAGCGAATGAAATTGTTTTCCAGTTGTTGGGAATGTCTCGTTCTGGCGTCACGAAAAAAGTTCATTTTTTAGCCAGACCATGGTATGTCCAAACTCTCACGGAGCCACGCGAGAGTCTGGTTGAACGCGACAAGGGTATTTTTCATATTATTGGCAGAAACATTCGCAACTTCAGGGTCAATTCTACGGACCATACCTCAAATGTATGCCGACAGCTGCCATTGGGACGTCCTCGGCTATTTACGAAACAAGGATTGACCGAGAAGTTGCGAATGCATCGAACTATTTTTCATTCGCAACTTCTCGGTAAATCCTACGGGTCAATCCAATCGTAGAAATAGCTGAGGTAGCCCAAATAGACGGCAGTTTCTTTATTGCGAAGACATTTCCGGCGAACATAATGTATGCTTTTTCTTTAAATTACTGCGCCGACATACGTCTGAAGCATATTTTTGTCTTGCAGAAATAGCCGAGGTGGTCCGAATGTGGCCGTAAGGCCCGAATATCTTCCGATTGAGGTACATAACGGAACAGGTGGCGCTCTCACTTCTCTCGAAACGCCACTACCATACAAGTTGATTTCTGTAACTTTTGTACATCAACGTCTGCTCATATTTTTACCACACGTTTTGAAGGAATTAGCAAAACGTAACGACAAATAAGAATGTTACAGCTAGAGCCAAAAGATCTACCACTGTTATTATTAACTAATACTCTTTCTTCGACAAATTTCACACAAATTTCACTTCGGGTTGAAATGCTCTGTGCCAGAAGTGGCTTTCTTTACAAGGTTATTTGGAGAGATATTCGGGTGTGCCCCACATTCACCAGTTCTTCCTCAAACAGAGACTTTTTAATATCTTTCTTATTGCATTGTTGGTACCAATCATTTTTCTTTTCACAGAACATTCAGAAGGCATCAGGATGGTTTGTTGTAGAATTAGCCAAACGTGGGCGCGCCAATTATTCTTCATGGCGCTTTTTTTAGTTGAAACTTGCATCCATACTTGATGAAATCCTCATTGGGTACCATTAAGAACAGGAGTGGATTTTGCTCAAAATTTTTCCTTTTACGGGTAAAAAATTCTGGGCATGAGTATAAGAATGACAGTATGTGACCCCAAGAAGTCCTTGATATAAGACGCGGGCGTCTAGTGAGGTTTATCTATGACAGCGAATAGCAAGATAAGAATTTAATCGAAAGCATCGAGTTTGTTGACAGTGATGTAAATTTATGAATCCGAAGGATTTTTTTACAATATTTCCCAGGCTTGTAATATTACAATGCAAATCTTTAATTTTTTTGAACAGATGGACATGTATTCTATTTGCCAGTTTATTTAACAGATGGATCTGTATTATATTTGCCAATATTTTCATGTTTTAAAGGTTACTGTTACCAGCAAAGAAGGGAAATCAAAGAACTGAAATAATTGTAGTTCAAACATTTTACATTAGTCGTGGAATATATTGACAAGTCGGATATAAGAGAAAAACATCATGATAGTTATCTTTATAAGCAGGAATGTTTATTGCTATTAAAAAATAACAGAATGTGTAAAGATGCATCTTTGACTTTTGGCGTCACTTTTCAGTCAAGATCATTCTAGATAAGAAACATTACTGAACGATAAAACGATAAAATGGCGGCTGTAAAATATGTATTAAAATATCAATAATATATTCTTAGGTAGAGTTCTTTGCTCAGATATGGCCAATAAAGCGAACAAATGCAATATCTTTCTCCAAAGGCACTGCCAGTTCAATCCTGTAGCACATCTATTTGCCATCATACAGACATGCTGAATAGAAACAGTTCTATTGCATCACAGGAACAAGAAGGTGCGCGTTCAAGGCAATTTGTCCTGAAGTAAGTGCATTGCAGTCTTCTTCAGATGCATTTGCACTGAGTCGTACCACATTTTGTGTGATATGGTTCATTCTTACAAATGGAATGGACTGGAGTTGGGTTTCCATCCGAGTGTCTTATGCCAAAGTTAGCCATAATCAACATTTTTGCTTGTAAGATGAAACTCACGAGCAACATATGGTTAATAGTACCAATTATAAACCTTTCTAGATTTAAAAAAGAGGATCTACTATGCCTGATTAATTAATTCTATTGGCAGCTTCTTCAGGAATCCCATACAAAAGACATGCAAAACATTCTAGAAGGTTGTAAGTCTTTATGTCTTCGAATGACAGAGACAATAATCAGGATAGCTAGAAGACTTTTTCTGATTTATTCTTCTCTGAAACACAATAGTTAAAAATATGTTTATCATATTCTGTTTAGGTGTTGCATCCATGTATATTTCGTCATAAATGATGATGGCAATCCATGTATATTTCGTCATAAATGATGATGGCTGTCACAGGATGAAGCCGGGTGAGGACTGGATTAGTGAAGACACCGAAAGCAACTGCGTTAATAAGATATTTATTTATAAACGCAATTTAAAGATGAACAAATCTGACACCATTATAACAAAAAGATAAGGAAAATTATAAAGTTCCTAACATGGAACTATCAACAACAAGTAACTCAACGAGGAAAATCAAAGATGAATTTAACGAATGGAATTTTAAACAAACGTGAATAGCATCCTATCACCAATCAACAAATAAGAGTATATGATCTACACCCCAATATAAACAAGGTCTTATTAAGTACCAAGGGTGACCAAAGCATGTGATTTATGCGCTTATCAATATGATACTCATCAATTTATCAATTCATCAAGCGATATTGGAATATGTATGAATTTATGAATATATCGTTCATATAACGAAAATGAAATGGGAATGCATGAAATTATGAATCTATCACATATAGCGATATTGAAATGGGAATGAATGTAATTTTGCACAAATAGCAATACTGAGATAACAATAAAATGGAACACGCAATAAATATAACTATCGTGGCGCCCGTTTGACGACCAAGATGTATCTACGGTTCCACCCGCTCTAGTCCATGGTCAAGGAGCCACCACGCATGGTCCACCCCTCCCAGTCTGTTGAAGGATCCCTCGAGAGCCTTCACATTAACACAGACCCGTTGGTCGAGAAGCCTTGGTCCCTCGCATCGAGAAAACCAGTACACTCTTCCGAAACAACGTCACCAGACACAGCGTACACGTCACACGAAACCACACAGAGTTCTGTGACTTCACACCACCAAACCATACATAAGGAACAGCTAAAAGTATAACAACTAAACCGTGTAGTACATATGACACGGTTAGTACTTTTGTATTGATAGATGTTGCGCATGCGCGCACATGAATTACATCTCGTTACACATTACATTAATCATTCAATGCATGCCGCGTATAATTAAATAATACCCGTCTGTTCAGTTACAGCAAATAGCTAACTTGAACCAGCCAATAGTATTTCTAATATCATGGCGTTGTATGACCTAGGTATTGACTCTCTGTCGAATTTAGAATAAATTCTAAAACATCTAATATATGAAACAATTATGTCATATAAAACGAGTAGTGATAAAGAATACAATCTTAAATTTCACATACCTCTACAGCTGAAGTTTTGCTCCCGTAAAGAGGTAAGCTTTCTGACAAGACTCGTCGTAGTGTAATTTGTTTATAGAGAATTCGCTCTATATGTACTCTTTCTGTGACAGATATGCGCAGCAGCTAGGTACGTGAGTTTTCACTGCAGGCAATTTGCACGTGCAGCATGGGGTGAATCGCGCTCAGTATTTCAAAATAACTAGAGCCGAAAAAATAAACAACCCCCGAGTAACGCTCTAGTCGGAAACGAAACCCGAATACATTTTTGATCACATATACATATTGATATAAACCATACAATTCCGTGACAATGGCAATCCGTGTATATTTCGTCATAAATGAGGATGGCAATCCATGTATATTTCGTCATAAATGAGGATGGCAATCCATATATATTTCGTCATAAATGAGGATGGCAATCCGTGTATATTTAGTCATAAATGATGATGGCAATCCGTGTATATTTCGTCATAAATGAGGATGGCAATCCGTGTAATGTAAAGCACAAAGGGTAATATTCTCATGTGTTTTTTTTCTTCTCACTATTCCTAATATCACCCATTACCGTATGTCTTGAGTCAATGCATACAATGTGTAGAGAAGGGCAGAGGCAGCAAGATTTATTACATATAAATTAGTTTGTCTTTGGAAAGTTAACATAGACAAAAGGCTTGGCTATTATTGGAAGTTTTGCTGAGTCCTTTCATTATATCGCGCGTGACTAAGCGGTTAACCACAAAGAAACGAATCCAATACTTAGCTTGCGTGGCCTAAACGCTGTTAAAAATAAATATGAAGGAATTTTTTTTCTTGTTGTTGTTAAAGGGATACAGACTTAACTTTCACTTCAGTTCATCAAAACTGTAAGTTTAGATCGTGAATAGCAATTAGGAAATCAGTGCCAAAAGAAAGGAAAGAAAAGAGAAGAAAGGAAAAGACATACCACCCCCTCCTTACACTACAGGAAACTGCAATGTGAATAAGTTTTAATATAGTTTATGTAACTCCCATTCATTGCACCCTGTATACATCGGATTCTTATCTATTATTATTATTACTATTATTATTGCTGTTGTTGTTGTTCTTGTTAAGAGCAGACTAGTCCCCTTTGCCCGACTTTGTAACCATTTTCAATACTTCTGAATAATTGTTCATTTATAAGTCAATTTGAATCAAACAAGTATTATAACACCAATCAATCAATATTTTATATAATCAACCTAAAGAATTTGTGACGCAGATTTCATTTAAAAAGAGATTAAATCTGTAAATTAGATGACATGTAAAGCTGAATCGTTTCAGGTAGAGATAACTTAAGGGTAAAAAAGAAAGAGCAAAAAGAAAACGATGATGCTTATCACCATGAACTAGAGTGTCCAAATCACCGTTGTATTTATAGAAGTAAGTGCCAAGATGTTACAAAATTACCCTCGTCTTCGACCCAATTTGACCTACTTTATCTTTCGTACATTTTGAACCAATGAGGGATCGTCGAAATATCTGCGTACATAGACCGACAAGAATGAAACTTTTAGTGGTGCCCTATTGACCTCAAACAAAGATAAAGGTTTTAGTGGCGTAGGTCCCAGATCTATACACTAACTTGGCTGGAGAGAATGAACCTTAGTTAATGTAACATGGCGTTGTTCTCTTCTCTCGTTATCTTGTTTCTTGTAGCCACTGGAATTCAAGGTAAGTTTACAGCAAATAACTGGCACAAATATGTCCTTAAAATATTTTTCCTTCACTTTTATTCTTTCTATCAATTATCTTCTTCATAGGTAGATAATTGAAGCAACTTTATTACGATGGTGATATGTTTTATGTACAGGAAACATTGTCCATTTTGAATCGGGTGATTCAACTTTATCAAAATCAATTTAATGAAAAATCCACAAGGATCAAGTTCATATGTGATTTATCAAGGCTAAGCAAATCGACAAGGATCAAGTTCATATGTAATTTATCAAGGCTAAGCAAATCGACAAGGATCAAGTTCATATGTAATTTATCAAGGATAAGCAAATCGACAAGGATCATGTTCATATGTAATTTATCAAGGATAAGCAAATCGACAAGGATCATGTTCATATGCAATTTATCATGGCTAAGATAATCGACAAGGATCATGTTCATATGTAATTTATCCTGGCTAAGCAAATCAGCAAGGATCATGTTCATATGTAATTTATCAAGGCTAAGCAAATAGACAAGGATCATGTTCATATGTAATTTATCATGGCTAAGCAAATCGACAAGGATACATTTACTTAAAACCCCCTCCCCCCCCCCCCAACGCATCGTAATATTTCCAGCAACTTTGATTTATTGGTGTATTGTTGTACTATATGCACCGGGTAAATACCACTTTGCAATTTTTGCATTCCACTGAGGTGGTAATAGCTATATCTTGTATTTGACCATATATTGTATTCGACATATCAAAGGAACGCGAGCGTGTGCTGTCGATCGGTCGAATCCAATACAGCATTTCGAATCCAATACATCATTTCGAATCCAATACAGCGCTTACCATCTCGGTAGAATGTGATATAGCTGTTACGGCAGGCAACCTCCTCTAGGGCACGGGCCGAATAAGAGGTTTTTAAAGCCACACCCTATGACACACACACACACACACACACACACACACACACATATATATATATATACAAGCGGATTAAACTAGGTCGCGGGCCGTAGGTTGCACATTCCTGTGTTACGGTCTCAATTGAATGGAATATATATATATATATATATATATATATATATATATATATATATATATATATATATATATATATATATATATATATATATATATATATATAAATCGGTATTAATCTGTGATCATGGTCAATTAAGAATCATTTCTTCACCTACAAACCTGAAACTGGGGTATATTTCTATAAATTTTCTGCACGTAGAAGTGAGGTGTTTTACTCTTCTTGTTTATAATATCCACGGTAACACACGACGGTATCCAAAAGGCCAAGAAAGAGCCCATGAAATTTAATGCATACCATCCAATTGACAGAAACAAATTGGCTAATTGAATTTACAGTGTTTATAATTAAATTTAGAAGACGTAGCTCGGAAAGAAAACGAAAGCCTGGCTGAATTACGAATAGACAGTGGCTATTAGTTCGGCGGCAGTTTACGAACTTCGACAAAGATTGTTCGCACGGCAGCCGGGTACCTACTGCCACAAAGACTATCCGCCCGGAGATCGAATAATGCATTACGACGAGTCCGAAATATTCGGAATGATCTTAATGTCATCGAGATTTTGATTGCGCGACAATTGCAGAGATGGTACTTAGCTGAAGGATATATAGGTCAAATTCGTTTAGAATGATGATGTGTGCTTTTCAGTGGCACAAAGGGTAGACAAAATCGCGCTTTACATTAATCTGATGTGGCCCCACTCTAAATGTTTGCGGGGGGCACAATTTGAAGTTACGCCACTGGTGATTTTACATAAAGTCAGGTGCCCTGTGCTCAAAATTTCCACTCCCCCTGCTCGTGTCTGAATTCAAACTGCTGCGCGAATTGTCTTTCCATACGCAGTACACGACGGCCGTGGGAGCAGTCTTTCCCAGTTGAGGTACACGGCGGCCGTGCAGATAGTCTTGGCCCGACGAATAAGCGTAAATCCACCCTATCATTACACGGTCTTTCAAGCGTACATCCACCCTATCATTACACTATCTTTCAAGCGTAAATCCACCCTATCATTACACGGTCGTTCAAGCGTCTAAATTCTTCTTGCATCATTTCTTATTAATGTCATTAACTTGCAACATATTTTTGGCAGAATCAGCAACATTTTTAATTTTTTTCTTCTTGGTATTTTAATGGTTCAAATGCTTGTTTTCGCAAAATTCTATCGAGTATATAGTTCTCTCTTATTTGCAGGGTCTGTTGTTTTGTAAGCCCTTCCTTAGGCCCTCCATTCCAATATGTAATACATACTTAGGCCCTCTATTCCAATATGTAATACATACTTAGGTCCTCCATTCCAATATGTAATATATACTTAAGCCCTCCATTCCAATATGTAATACATACTTAGGCCCTTCCCTCATATTACCCTTAGGTTCCTAATAACTTTAATCCGGCCCTGCTTGCTTGAGGTTATGTGTTCTGTTAATATCGCCCACTGAAGAACTAAAGATGAATTTTGCAGCTTTTGTATACTCTTCACGTATATTATGTATAAAAAGTACCAAATGTAACTGATAATCGTTGCCAACATCTTCCATTGTATCATCAGGCCATTCTTTGCTAACTCTACTCTCTCTCTATTACGGTCAATATACTAATCTATGTAATATAAATACCTGCTAAATCTATGTAATATCAATATCTGCTAAATCTATGTAATATAAATACCTGCTAAATCTATGTACATATAAATACCTGCTAAATCTATGTACATATAAATACCTGCTAAATCTATGTACATATAAATATCTGCTAAATCTATGTAATACAAATACCTGCTAAATCTATGTACAAATAAATATCTGCTAAATCTATGTACATATAAATATCTGCTAGATCTATGTACATATAAATACCTGCTAAATCTATGTACATATAAATACCTGCTAAATCTATGTAATATAAATACCTGCTAAATCTATGTTATATCAATATCTGCTAAATCTATGTAATATAAATACCTGCTAAATCTATATATATATAAATACCTGCTAAATCTATGTACATATAAATACCTGCTAAATCTATGTAATATCAATATCTGCTAAATCTGTGTAATATAAATACCTGCTAAATCTATGTACATATAAATACCTGCTAAATCTATGTACATATAAATACCTGCTAAATCTATGTTATATCAATATCTGCTAAATCTATGTAATATCAATATCTGCTAAATCTATGTACATATAAATACCTGCTAAATCTATGTAATATCAATATCTGCTAAATCTATGTAATATCAATATCTGCTAAATCTATAAACATAAAAATACCTGCTAAATCTATGTACATATAAATACCTGCTAAATCTATGTAATATCAATATCTGCTAAATCAACGGCCAAGATGTACAATAAAGTAATTTTTTGATTGACAACTCTCTAGACTTTTGAGAAAAATGAAACATGGACAGGTATCTAATTGAATTTTGTTTGTTAAACAGAACTAAAATAATAACAAAAATATATATACAACAACATCAACAACAATAACAACAGAGAAGCCGTACCAAGACTCCTCCTTCTCCTTCTTCTGCTCCTTCTCCTTCTCCTCCTCCTACTACTACTAACAATAATAATAATCATAATAATAATAATCAATTTATTTTCTGAATATAATACATTTGGTTTTGAATCAATCAACCTATCTTACATGTCCACAATAATAGATGCTCAGTATATATTTACAAATATAAATACTTACTACAGTGTCTGACACACTCACATGTAATCATAAAATATACATAAACACAGATACACACACACACACACACACAGATATATATATATATATATATATATATATATATATATATATATATATATATATTTATTTATTAAATAAAAACATACGTAAGATATCCATGCAGATTTGGGAGATAGGAAGGTGGTGAGGGTACAGAGAAGCTTTGCGACCTCTGTGTCGATGAATACGATGGACCAAAGCAGTTGTATTCATGTTTCCTTGTATTCTAAAAGCTAGTTAAACAATTTATGATTCGTCAAATAGATATATTTCCAGTCCACAATTCAACCGTGTTACACAGAGCTGATGACTTCAAAATGAACAAAGAAAGTCCCGTAATAATACTCTTTACTCGATTTTCCTGAATTTATATAATTTGATTAAAATGAAACAACATATAACATCAAATGAAAAGAAAGACAGTAATTGAAGTTAAGAAATAAATTACAGCAATAAATAAAATGTCTCTAATTTTATATTAGAATCATAAAATATGCAAGAGCGTCTGCCCCCTCCCCTTCAATAGTTATAACGTTGTAGGAACAGCCAAGACTAGATTGGATCAAGTCAGACCTTATCAGACAAACAAAAACTAACCATAATAGACAGAACAAATAGTGGTATATTGTTGATTTCATTTGTTGATAAAAGTCATAATCCAGGCTAGGCACAGCTACATGCAGCTTTTAAAACAGACTTGCAAATCATTGACGTCATGACAAAATTATCACGTAATTATCATGTGATATCACTTAGATCCTCGCAATTGTTGTTGTTAATGCAATTGTTATTGTGTTGTTGTCTTTGTTTTAGTGTTTTGTCATTATTCTACTACACTAACCTCCATCACGATATTCGCATGGACTATGATAAACAGCAATGTTACAAGTGTCATAATTCCTGTCACTTTAAATACCGTTTCTAACGCCTTAAGTACAACAACAACAACTACTACTACTATTGCTATTACAACTATTACCTAGGCTCTTATTACTATTACCACTGTTGCTACCACCACCACCTTTGTTGTCGCTACTCCTGTTGACGGATGATTTTTTCTACACAATTTATATTTAAGGGCAAAACAGATCTGGGCTGTTTACGTACTCCCTATATGCATATTTTAGCTAAAATATTTGTGTTGCCATCTACACTCTGTTCAAATTGATTCGTGGCTTGGGTACTTAAGGGCAAATTCAAAACGGAGTGAAAATGCTTTCTTGCGACTCTAAATGCATTTTTGTTGACGCTACCTACTGTAGTAAGTGTTACATTTGATTGCATTATTACATTAGAAGTTAACCATGCAATTCAGGTAATTTAAATATTATACACCACTAGTAACCGCTGCATTGTATGAAATGTAATAACGACACGTAATTTACTTCTTATTACATTAGGGACTGACAATTTAATTTTATTTGGGGTGGCGTGGGGGGGGGGGGAGGGGAAGGGACCTGGGATATTGTGGAAAAACTGAGCTATAAACTTTTTATGTAAATTCGTACCAATACGATATATATCCTTTGGTGGGATTATTAAAATTTTTATTACATTAGAGGTTGATCAAGCACCGCTTAATGAAACAGTTTTACCATCAAGCAAGCAATGATGTTAACTCTTCATGTTATAATGCTTCCTAATGAATAACTTTTGTTTACCATGTCTATGATTTTTCACTTCAAACTCTTCAAGTATCCACGTGCTTCTTTGTTCTTTTCTATTTCTTTCACAATATCCGTTTCAGATTCCTAATAAAAGAAAAAAAATACTAATCCTGCCCTGTGCTAAACATTTCCGCTTTCCCTGCTCGTGTCTGAATTCAAACTGCTCTCTGTCTGTCTGTCTCTCTTGTGCAATTTTAACATATTAGAGGTACTCATTGTACGGTTGGGCTGAGAAAAACAATACCCCCACCCCACCTCCAAGGTGGCATTATTACTTTTGACGACGACAATGTACAACTGAATGTAATTTCTTTTAAATTGTTAAACTCTAATGTAAATACACTATCACATCGTTAGATTACGATCCTAGAGTAGGGACTGTAACAATGCACAACTTAATGTAATTTCTTTAAAAATTGTTAAACTCTAATGTAAATACACTGTCACATCGTTAGATTACGATCCTACAGTAGGGACTGTAACAATCCTTGGCAAACGGAAAAACAAGAAACTAATAGTATAATAATATTCCTTTATACGGCCTTTTGTTTGGAGTTATCCACGTATAGATTTAGCCTGGCCGAGATAAGGAATCAGGAAAAGAAACTTTGTCAAATTTTCAATAATGTGCTTATCATACAAAGATCTACCGTTTATAGGTCATGGGATCGTTGAATTTCTCATTCCAAGATAAAAAGGGAAGAACCAAAATAGAAGACACAGGGTTTAGTATAATCATGCACATTAGTTGTACTATATGATGTCAACAGTATTGCGTCATATATATTCTCATGCAGCAATCTTTTATTTGAATTAAAATGTTGCATATGTTTAGTATCACGTCAGGAATATATAAACAATTAAATTAACAGACTAAAGGTCTAAACTATCAGATCTGAATATCGCTATCTAAAGAACTAGCGAGACTAAAGATGCTTTGTTGCAAGAGTATGGTCATCAATGGTCATCAATGGTCATCAAAAATGGTCAGACTTCAAAAGATCACGGTGTGAAACAAATCTCAGGATCTTGCCAAAAAGACTTTTATATTTTAGTGTCATTTTTCTTATTATAACGCGGTTTCAGATATTACCAATCTACTGAATTCAAATGTAATATATCATTTTCTAATATAGCAGCTGGCTCAGAATTAGTCAGATATCAAACTGTCAAGTCTGTGGCTGAGAAAATAGTCGAAATGATTTGGAATTATATATAACCTCAGCTGTTAATATTTGTATGAATGTTTTGCATTTCCTGTTATCGTCCTGTAAAATATAATGGGATATGTACTAACCTTTAGCCTGAGATGAACTTTTATTTCGAAACTTTGATGCTGAGACTGAAATTGAAACTGAATATTACCGCAGTTATCCCTTTATCTTTCACCGTTAACAATGTTCCGTCTCATAATGCGCCAACATATCAGGGTCGACACCATTCTGTTGAAATAATGGGCAGGACGAACTATACTAGCTTTAAGGAAATAGTCTGACTAGTCAGTATGTGTTATTAGTCATAGCAGTGTCCTCGCATCCTTGAGGTCCAGGGTCCCAATACAGGTAGCAACATAATATAACTAGCAAACTATACTATCGTTGGGAAGAAATATGCGCAGTCTGCCTGGTATTCGAACCAACGACCATACCATTTCTAACAGAGCACTCTAGCAAGTGAAGTGTCTTAGCCACTTTCCGCGTTATGTTTCCCCTACTTTGTAAGATACGTTAGCGTATCTCCATCAACCATAACTAAGCAGAGATTCCTAGACTGGGGCGGTCTAACCCTATGAATATGTTCTGACAAGGAAAAAAATGTTCTTCATTTCGAGCGAAAACAGCTTTGGTCAAACCGGAGAAGAAATATATTTTCAGCAGTTTTATTTCTACTTGAAACTATTTTTATTTATTTCTTTACTTCGAAAAAAAAAAGACAATGTTCAATTAACTGTATCCATTTATGTCATGCTGAGATTTCTTTTTGGAGAAATGTCTGATGCTTGTGTCCAAGGACGCTCACTTTTAAACCATCTTGCCTCGTGTTTGTGAGCAAAATTAAGGCCTAATCGCATCTTGGTTGGAAAAGTGACGTCATTCTATCGCAATCTAAGCTCCAAAGCCGTCGAACAATGAACAAATGTGAAACATGATTCTGCTCGCTTCAAACGTTTCGTGAGTATGACAGAGGACTATTTGCTTGATCTCACTGAAGCCACCAGATGTCAAAAGGGATGAATATGTCTGCAGGACTGGGAAGCTTACCCAGGCCCGCCTTAAATCTAACCAGGCTCTCTACCATACGAGCCGAATTCCAGTCAGCTGCAGTGGTCTTGTGGTTAAGGCGTTGTGCTTAGGACCCAATGGGTACAGTTTCGATTCCCACCATGGGGTCAGCCCAGATCCGCTACCGTGGTGGTGCCAAGGTACTTCACTTGCCTCAACACAATATAATTTTCAAAGTATTGGTGTGCCGTAAAACAACAAACTAAACCAAACCAAACCAGGCAGCTTTCTCTGCTCTATACTCTGTGCATTCATCGGGCTACTTTCTCCTTTCTCTGAGATTCCTCCATGACGATATCAAAGAATTGTATAATTGTACCTAACATATTCTAGTATAATAAGAAATGTTTTCTTCAGTTTTGAATTTATTTTTTGGCTTGTTTATTTAATATTAATTTTTTAAAGTGCCTAAACTTCATCGAATTTCAGGAGATGATCCGTGTACCAAATACCAGACAATCCATCAACCCAAACGCAGTGTCTATTACGTCTCTCAGAGCAATGAGCGCCTGATCTGCGACCGACTTCTTACACCGGGTTGGTACAGATTTGACACTGGGGAAATGCCGACATCGTGTGTCCAAGTATATCATTGTGGAACCCATATACCTCTGTGGTTACAGGTACAGGCCATGGGTAACTCATGGCTATCACATAAATTAAAATAACTTGGAAGTTTGAATTTTTATCTGACAATTCATTAAAGCCTAGACTACCAGTAATATGGACTCGTAGACCATTTTAAAAATGTAAAAAATTAAAAATTCTCGCATCTCTATACCAGAACATTTCAGGACTACTCTAATTTTTTTTAAAACAAGATTACCCGCAGGTACCTGGAACATAGTGATGCTATTTTAGAGCCGGACCACTCTTATTTTCGCAAGTTTAATTTTAAGTTGTTACAATCTCATATCCCTATACGAAAACATTTCTGGACCACTCAAATTTAAAAAAAAAAAAAAACAGAAGAAAAAAAAAACAAAAAAAAAAACAAAACAACAACAACAAAAAAACAACCACAAATCAAAACAACAATAAATACAACAAACATCGATGTTGCAGACCAAAGCGATACATCAGAGGTGGACCACTAATATTTTTGCAAGTTTAATTTAGTATCTCTCTATACGAAAACATTTCTGTACCACTAGATTTTCTAAACTACTTTGTAATTTTTGATTGTGCATTGAGTAGAGTAAATAATATGTAAAATACTGGGCACAACGTAAATAATGGCTCAAAGTTATATTGTGATAGATTCAACAGTTTTCAGAGCACGGGATAGAAATATTTTCTGAGTTTGACATAAAAGCAACAATCTCAATATCAAGAGATAATGTACGACTATTTACAAATTTTCGTGGGATAAAAGTGTGGTCGAAACAGGTTATGTTACAAGAAAACTTTCAAGTGAATACAAATGCTGACTTGTTGGTTTCAAACATAAGAAAGATATACTTCAGTGTTTTAGAAAAGATGAAGATACAGATTTTATATTCAATGATGATAACGTCGTGATAAGGATACAAAATCATGATAGCAAGATTGTTTAAACAGTATGGTAGGACGAAGGAATAAATTACGTATTTGATGTGAGAAAATACACAAATATAAATTTACAATACACCTCAAATATCTCTACAATGATTCGATAAATTTAGAGACATAATTTATGGGAAAAAAATCGATTAAAAACAGCACATATTGACTCAGTATATGAAGTAACTGTTTTTGAACCAGCTATAAAAATGACAAATTTTAACGTAAATCTGAAATCATTCATACTTTTGAAAGGATTGAGATGTTGCAAATTGCTGAAAATAAAAGTTCCCCATGTAGATGGATTGTTGATAACGGCTAAAGACAAATTGTCAGATAGTCTCCAGATGTTTATGACTAACAGAGAACAGTGTCTAAGGACAAATTGTCAAGTGGTCTCCAGATGTTTTATGACGAACAAAGAACAGTGTCTAAGGACAAATTGTCAAGTAGTCTCCAGATGTTTTATGACTAACAAAGAACAGTGTCTAAGACATCTTTACTACGATCCTGAAAGTTCAACTGCTTACCTAAATATCAATAAATAGAAACAAACTAAATGAAACAAAAATAAATGCAATACGATGCATTCGAGCGACAGTTAACTGACAATCTACCTACGCTTTACACAAGCAAGCGATACAAATATTTCCCTACAGACGGGTTTATGTTAGTCACGTAGATGACAAGTGACAGGCAAACATTTCTGAGATGCAAACATACGAACGTATTGACAAGGTTTAACGGAGCTCTGAAGACTGGAATGTAAAATGTGAAAGCGAGCAACGAAGGAAACCGATCAAAAGTATGGATCAATCTATTCCGTTATTTGACAACCGATACATTTAGAAATCTTAAATTCAGACTTGGCGAAACAGTCAAAATTTCAAATACTTAATAATATTTGCAAAGATCTATCTTCCTAACTTTACGGAAGAAATATTTAAAATCAGGTAAGTAATTTTTAGGTGATCCTATAGTTTATGAACCTGAAGACTTAAGAGGGGAGGATATCGAGTGCATGTTTAACTAGCAAGAGTTATCTCTATGCGACAAACAAGATGACATATACAAAGCTGACAAGATTTTGAAGACCATTCGAATAAACGGTAAAAAGTATGCACCTATAAAATAGAAAGGATATGATGAATTGTAACAAATACCATCACACAGAAATGAAGAGAGATGATGTTAATTCCAACTATATCCTGAAAAGCTAATAAAGCAGATACAATGAATACAAGCTAGTCTACAAGATTTTGAACAAAAAAAAAAAAAAAAAAAAAAGATCACATAGATGTTGATACAATCAAGAGGGTATTTAAACTTCTTTTAGATATTTTTTTTTACCATGAATCATTTTAACTCATCCATAAAACCTTCGGCCAGGAAGAATTACCATAAAACTAACCGAATTCGGTTGTATACCCTCTGGATGAGGTGAATACCAAAACACGTTTCACATTGTGCATACATATAAATTTTGAATATTTGGTTTTCAATGAATTTGGGTTGTATGATAGTGATTGAAAATAAACTACTGAAATAAATGGTACAATCATCTTTAGAGGAGATGTGACCTGAAGAAACAACAATAGTTGTAAAATGTTTAAAATGTAAAACTGATAGAGGAAATAATAATAATAAAAAGATACTAGAGATGCACATTTTGTTTTAAAGAAACAGTATTAATTTGATATTACAATCGAGGAAATGAATGAATTTTACAGAAATATCAATAGAAATTGCATATAAATGTAACAAAATCAGTAAAAAGAGAATGTATTTACGTAAGAAAAAGCCATACTACTTTTTAGTTAGCTAACAGTTGAACCTTATCGGAGATAAATGGACTTCAGATTGAAAACTCCCCACGCCCAACTTCCCATACCCCCCCCCCCAAAAAAAAAACAAAACAAAAAAAAAACAAACAAACAAACTAACAAGTACACCACCTTACCATACAACCTTACCATGTACCTGCAACTCAGTTTAATGCATACAATTGGTTAACTCACCTTAACCAATTTAGCATATCAAAGGAATTTTACGAGATACAAATTTACTATACTGAAACTCAATTTTTCACATTCTAACCATTATACATTTTTGATAACTACACTTTAAAATTTGACAATGATGATTTGGGGTCTTGGGCAGAATCGACTAAACTTGTCAATGTAGATGGCAACATCTGGTTGTGGGATTTCCTACTGGCATCTGGTTGTGGGATTTCCTACTGACATCTGGTTATGGGATTTCCTACTGGCATCTGGTTGTGGGATTACCTACTGGCATCTTGTTATGGGATTATGCATCAAATTTATATTTCACCATAGCATTACTGTAGATACCTCAAAAATAAAACAAAACAAAACAAAAAAAAAAAAAAGAATAAAACAACAACAACAACAAAAACCACCACAAACAAACAAACAAAAAACAAATGCTTGATTGTTGATTGATGATGGGCCAGAAGAACATAAAACTGTACATCAAAATTTTGCATAGCCTACGTCTTCTGTTATGCTAGCCGCTTAGCAGCGTCAATATAATTATGGAGCAGGTATTATTGAATACTAGAGGACATTGTCAGTTGATGAAATTAACTCTGTGACAGACAAAGATGAAAAAACAGGTTGGACATACTTCTTTCTACAAGATAGTAATTGTCTGATAGATGAAGGTATTAAAATTTTCAATCAAAGTATTAGATCATTTGCGATTTTTATTTATACCTTAAGTTTCATCTAATGAACCTATTACATCATTCAAAGCCGTATTTACCTGTCTTAATCCACTAGCTAATTCGTTTGTATCGATCACAGTTTCTTCCGGTAATGGTTTATTTCCATTATCTTGTATTGGTTGCCTTTCTATCATAATAGGTTCAAGCGGATATCCAGGTTGCGTTTTGTCTATGTCTCTAAGTATATTTAATCTATCCTGAAATTAATTCGTTAAGGTAGAAGTAGAAACAGTATGTTACATTTCTTTTTTGTCTCTAGGTCTATCATGAAAATCACTAATAACTTGTATGTTTCCTATATTGTCATTATTTAATCCTTTCATTACAAAATTTCCTCCGAAGTTTTCTCTAATGAACTAGATGCTAACGTTTTGTAACACTATTAATGAAGATTGTGTTATAAATTGTACCACCGTATCTTCCTACGTATATTTCACAAATGCTATCTCTATAATACCGCTTGCACATTTTCTTATAAAATTATCACCTTCAGTATAGCTTAAATTTTCTAATAATTCTTTCGTACTGTGTTGATCTTGTATCGTCGTCGTCAAAACCACTAGCAAAATTAACAATATCATCAACTTGAATTTGATATAGTGTTGGTCATGTATTAATATTTTCATATTCTTTCATTTTAAAATCTTCAACAACCTTCAGCCAATCTTCCTTATTTAAGTAATAACAAAATGGACAAGTCGCAGCTAAAAAAAGAATTGGGATTTATAAAAGACAACAATCGCAATTATGCAGCATCACCAAAAATTGAAGAGTACAAATAGGTACTGAACATTGGTATTGCAATGGAGCGTACAAAGAGATATCTGTAAAAACATGCCAGAAAAACAATTGGAAAAATGGTAAACAAATCAATAAGACGAATAAAATCTTTGCAAATGCTAGAGCTGCCAAAAAATTCCAAATCATTGTCAGATGTCGCAATTTCCACTATGATATCAATAATTACCAATATCTTCGAATCGACAACTTGGACATTTTACAAAATGAACTGAAAGATGACTGTGTGACATCAAACGAAACTAGATACTTCACCGGATGTTTGTCATTTAAGCTTGGTTTGCCTCTATCAGCATTCAGTGCTTGTTTAATAACCTTGAGACATATACATTTTAAAGGCCAACTGAAAAAAGCAATTTGAAAATACTGCGAATAAAATGCTTGATAAATAAACTTTAAGCCTGATCTCCCTTTGACTAACCTTTTAAGGTAAGAAATAACAAGTTGTCGAGCAAACAAACAACATTATCGACACAATTTACCTTGCAACTTTTAAGCTCTGCTCTTACTGTTGCCTAAATCATGTTTTTAAAAAAGAAGAAATTGAAGTTTACAATGGGTCCACCATTAACAGTGGACAAATTACTGTATTTAACTTTTGTCACACATTTTTGCAAAAGCCCCACATCAGTATCTAAAATTTCTGCCTCTCGTGGTATTTATATCGGAACAAAACCATTTACCACCCTCATGGGGAAGCCACATTTCGTATTTCACACTACCCAGACTAGATCCTGTGTCACTCTGGAATTAGCCATAGTCGTTAGCCATACAATCAATTTTGTTTTATTGTTTACATGCCTTTCTGCGTATACTAGATCCTGTGTCACGCTTTGCATGTTACATATGAAACTTTTATTTTTTTACGTATTTCGCGAACACTAGAGGTTATGTTACATTTCTCGTATTTTAATCGTAATTTTGTTTAATCTATTAAAAGAAAAACGTGTCATGTTTAAACCTATCGGAGCTTTTGTCGATGTTGGAGTATATATTTTGATCTGCTTTTCTATTGGCCAACTTTAGATACTGAGGCGATTGTCAATTTTTATAGAATATTTCGCCAAAACCGAGATTCGAACTGCAAACCTCTCGATCTGAAATACAACCATCATGCTGATTGCGTTATCATAATTAGTATAAAAAACAGTGTAATTGATACTCTATATAAACGTACAAAACGACGATATGTGTATTCATTCCATTGAGCTTTTAATTATTAATTGAGTATCAGTCTGTTTGTGTTGTACTATCTTTGCACTTTAAAACCTACATTTAATATAATGTAGCAAGTCTGTAATATAGAAGACCATAAAAACAGTGCTTGAAATAATTTATCTGTTATCATTGTTTCATTTGTTGTGCGTGCTAGAATTCTTTAGATTAATAGTGGACTATATTTCACACAAATACAATTTGCGAAAACATGAATGGTACAGCTTTGACATGTCACGCTGCTCTAAAATATCGGTTTTTTTTTTTTAAACAAAAACAACAACAACAAAAACTGTCCAGAAATGTTCTTGCATTGGGATACGAGATTTTTAAACTGAAATTTAAACTTGCGAAAATAAGAGTGGTCCAGTTTAAAAATATCATCACTATGGTCAAAGTACATCCAGGTATTTGCGTTTGAAAAAAGTTTGAGTGGTATAGAAATACGAGAGTTTAAATTTAAATTAATTTTTTTTTAATAGTCGAGGACTCGTTATCGCCTTATTAACACTACTACTACTACCCAAACGATGGGTATTATGAATGCGTAGCATGACTGAGCTAAGCAATCCTTCAAGAATTGTCTTCATAGGACCTAACATGTTTCGCTGATTGACTGCTAATATTTATTTCCAAAATGTTCCTCGATTAATTTTAAGAGATTCTACGATCGTAGCCTACTACAATTTTACATAGAATGTGCAAGAAGACTGGAGGAAAGCAAATGTTTTTATCAACGGAAAATAGCCCGTATGCAAAAATCATGGATAGGATGAAAATACGCCATTTTAGTTTAAGATGTGTATCTAATATCTGTGCATAGCTTCTAAGAAAGTCCTATTTACCACTTCTGGTAGGAAATTAAATAGTACGAGTCATTTTTTGATGTTGCCTTTGTTCATATAGGGTTCCTACCCCACTAAGGCTGAGGGGATCGTCACAAGACGAATTTGTGGAGATATGAGTCATGACGACAATGACTGCTGCGACTACAACAAAGACATCAGAGTAACGAATTGTGGGAATTTCCTGGTCTATGAGTTGTTTTCGGTTCCAGGATGCTCCTTGGGCTTCTGCGCTGGTAGACATTGACTATATATATATATATATATATATATATATATATATATATATATATATAATATATATATATAATATATATATATATATATATATATATATATATATATATGTGTGTGTGTGTGTGTGTGTGTGTGTGTGTGTGTGTGTGTGTGATCATATTAGTCTGCTCATTGTAATTGAAATATGTGAAACATGTTCAATGATTACTGATTTTCAAACCTTTGTGTGCATATTCAATAGGTTTGATAAATTTCATTTCAAATGAGCACACATTTAAGATTCCATTTATCCCCTGACCGAGGAAAAAATTATTGTCTTCTATAAAACTGCAAAAAATACAGCATATTGTAATGTCTCATTACGACATTTTGGTTGTTAAAGAACGTGTTTAATATGGAAAGATATTCGTTTATTAACTTAAATAACACATAGATCATGCGATAAAATGGAAAACAAATTGACCAAACAGCCACCCATTTTCAATACAGAATGTTCCTGCGACAAATTCCGCTTATAGATAAGTGCGTCTATTTACAATCTTCTAAATGTTTTTAGTATCCTTTTTTGGATATCCACACCAATATAAAACAAAATTATACTGATTAATGTTTTTGGTGTCTTGTTGGATATCCACACAAATATAAAACAAAATTATACTGATTAATAATACATGCTGTTTTATATATCCGTTATTTGAAAAAATCAGATATATTAGTTTCATCTTCGTGTTTGTCCGTTTGTACGTACTTCCGTCCGTTACATATCTTGTAAATGCAGGACCTTTTTCTAACCGTTCATGACAAAGCGGTTAAACTTGGCCCGTGACTCCACCATAGGATATAGATTTGCAGCAAGGTTTCGGAATTTCACTACGACCCCACTAAAAATTATCTTTCTTCGTAGTTGATTATGTTTTCCAGTTTTTAATTATGTACAGGTTTTTAAATTAGTAAAGATATACATTGCGTGTAAGCTAATTGTTCACGATCAGGCACCGGGATTCCAGAAGAGGGGGGGGGGGGGGGTAACGGGGTGGAGCAAAAATGTAAACGGGATCGAAAATAGAACATTACTACCACATGTCATCATGGGCGTCAAATTAAAGGTCTTCGAGAGTATTATGCATGGAATAAATTGTAATTGTTTCACTGGCTTTTGCTATCTTTTTTACTTGCGAAAACATTTTCTGTTCATGATACGGCTTTCAAGCTCAGTGAGTGACTTCCCATTGGGATGTAGGTTTAGCAGTAATCTTTCCAAATTTCAGTGCCACCCCAGCCTGCCCCCTTCCATCGCGAAACCATCGAGCCCCCAAGCAATATTATATTTTTAAAATACATATCATCCCTTTCTCTGTTGATATTTTGTCCCTTTTGGTACATTTCTTAAATAACTCAAGATATATCATGTATGTTGTAATGCTCTTTTGTCCCCAGAGGCCCAGGAGTAGGGGGTCAAAGTGAGCAAACATAGGTCATCACTAAAATATGTCTTGCTATGCGTCAAACCATAGGGAATGAATTGTAATCTTTGAAAACTTGCAAATGATGAAAGGCAGGGCTGTAAAATGTCTTCAGAATTTATTACGGAGCTATAGATGTTATGAAGAGTAACAAATTGTTTTCCAAACTCTTAATATGGTGTCATAGTATTTAGGTACATCATATATACTGAGTTATGGTCCCTGGATAAGTATAGAGGGCTAAGGTGGTGAGAGATGGCTGGAGATTGGCGGCAGGTGAGTAGATTTGAAGATTTTCAATGGCAAGCAATCAAAAGAGCATCGAATTTTTTGTAATGTTCTTTTATTTTAGGAAATGGACATCCATGCCCCAACGGAAAGTGGTCCGGTACCGGATTGGAACCGTGCGTCGGTGAGTAAATCTTAATTACATCACAGTCTTAGTGTCTTATATTTTCTTTTTCGTGTTGATATATTACCTTGAATTTATTGTGGACCTCGTGATCTTTATTAGCCTTAGGCAAACAAAGATCTTCAAGACTTGTGATCTTTATCAACCTTAGGCTTGTAAAGGTCTTCAAGCCATGTGATCTTTATCAACCTTAGGCTTGCAAAGGTCTTCAGGTCTTGTGATCTTTATCAACCTTAGGCTTGCAAAGGTCTTCAAGCTTTGTGATCTTTATCAATCTTAGGTTTGCAAAGGTCTTCAAGCCTTGTGATCTTTATCAACCTTAGGCTTGCAAATATCTTCAAGCCTTGTGATCTTTATCAACCTTAGGCTTGCATAGGTCTTCAAGCCTTGTGATCTTTATCAACCTTAGGCTTGCAAAGGTCTTCAAGCCTTGTGATCTTTATCAACCTTAGGCTTGCAAAGGTCTTCACGCCTCTTCACTCGAATGATGCTTGTAGCGCGAAAACGTATCTGGACTGTCAGTTTGTCAGACCCTGTACTAGCTAAGTTAGACACCTAAGCAGTGTTCCACAACAAAAATGATTTATTTTTGCTTCCTCATAACATTTTTTGGTGAAATTTTCAAGTTTACCGAAATATTTTATAAAAGTATTAAAAAAAAAAAAAAAAATTCTAAAGAAAAAAAAATTTTGGGGTAGAAAATACAGCTACATTGAGTAGGCATAGCTATTAAAGACTCTGCTCCGGCAATGGGTCTACATCATCCGATACTGCTTGCAGATGCCTATCCCAGGTTGACTGGCAACCCAATTCTCTCTAGGCCAAAAGTGACAAACAGAGGGGACTTCAAGTTTGAGTGTCACATTCAGTATTATCCTGCCAAGCGAGACGCCCTGTTTGATGTACAGTGGCTTTTTGACGGGAAACCCGATGCCGCAATACCCGAAGTTCAAGTTCCCGCTCACTCCCGCATTGCTGAGTTCAATGGGGGTATGCTAGCAGGACACATGGGAACTAGTGTAAGATGACACTTTGTATTTCAACCAAATAAGTTTCTTTCGAGCTGTATTTCTCGTTCTATGTGTGCAGTTCTCTTTTGAGGATGAATATTATAATTGAATATCTCTTTCGTTTTTGATTTATGCCACTCTGCATGGCCATATATATATATATATATATATATATATATATATATATATATATATATATATATATATATATATATGTGTGTGTGTGTGTGTGTGTGTGTGTGTGTGTGTGTGTGTGTATAGTTTACAACCCATTTACTACTTTTCGGCTTATGTTATTTTAAAGGATTTCATTGTGTCAGAATTCTAGATGAAAACATTCTTGATGATGCTATTAACAGCATGAGAATGATGCGACATTAGGTTGTCATTGACCATTATCAACATGAGAATGATGCGACATTAGGTTATCATTGACATAGATACTGTTTTTCATTTTCTTCTTCTTAATCTTCGATAGACTAATTCTTGCATCTGTATATTTCTGAATCAATATATGTATTTGAACAATTACAAGATGTGACACTTGTTAGATTTCATTTTAAGTGTTTTCTTTTTCTGACTAATCATATTTATATTTATATATTATTAATGAAGGTTAAAGGTAATCCTATAGTACATAATTTAAAATGCGGGAATATATTTCCTTCATTTTTCTTTTCTGTCATTTCCTCTATTTCTTCAAAAATATTAAGGTTCTGCTCTGCAGTTATTATGTACTTCTGAGAGAGGGACCGGAATAATGTCAAGTTGTTTGCAGTGGCAACATGCACAATGAAAAAAATACTGGCATACCTCTATGCTATTTTCATGCACTGTGACTGAAATTTCTTTACATGTGGTAATTATGGAAGCTATGCACTATCTAAAGCAGATAGCTGATCAAATGGCTGCTCCCATGTGCTCGCAAAATGAGCCTGAACTAGTCCAAAGTACACTAACTTTAGCACTTATTAAAATAGGTCAAATGAATTTTGCCAGAGTAGACAATACCAGCTTCTGAAAGTGCAATAAATGAATTATAAAGTATATAAAAAGTAATCAAATAAAAGTTATCGGCTCTTTTTTCGAATTTACACTTGAAGTCCTGGAAGTGAAAATGACCAAACGCACCTAGCAGTCTTTTGAGAGGTGCACATCTGAAGTAAGGCCAAGCTGTATACTTTGTAACCCAAATTACACCCATATTTCATAAACCAAAATAAAGGGAATTAAAAGTTATTTCAAAATACCTAAGTTATACAAGGTCTTTTTAAAATAACCAGGATAACCAGTGAGGAAAAAATGGGGAATTCTTTTTCTTTAAAAATTAAACCCTATGCAAAGTACGAAACTGTAGAAAGTAACCTAAGTTGAATACTCGTTTTTACAGGTGAGTTGCTCAGTGAGAACTTATTTTGCTAACAATATGACGGGCATGAAAAGCGACTTCCGCAACAGTAACAGTTATTTGGTCGGAATTAAGGTAGGTGTTCATTTATTTATACTCCTTTTCATGAAGTATGTTACCTCGCCTTTGTTTTATATGTAGAGATATTCAGCGAATTTTAGAACCGAAATTTGATATCATATCAATTTTCAATTCAGAACCTCTACTAATGCAAATTACCTACAGTACAGAAATATAACTATGTAATTCATTTGAATATTTATCAATTTACCTTTTCATGTTCACTGGTCTGTTACATTCAGAGTGCACATCATACTGACAATTTCTGCCCAAGAGCAGCCATATTACATCAAATGGTATGGAAATTCTTTAAGAAAAATACGTTAAGGTCACCAATTTGTGGTTAATGTCAATGATTCCTGCCACATAAATGATTCTATGTGAAAAGTAAATGTAATTTGTTTTTCAAGGCGTTCAGACAATAACTACAGTGTCGGTGGAACTGCTAAGCCAGAAAAAATGGCAACAACAAAAGTCTCTTTTCGAATTCAGACCTTGATATCTGGGATAAGCATTATAACAACTTAAAATTAAATTAAATTTAAATTAACTGAATTAAAACTTTGAAATTAAATTAAAAATTGTTTTCTAATAAAATTACTATAAAAATAATTGCCTACGGCGTCATGTCAAATATAGGTTTTTAACTACAACATGAATTATACAGTAAAAAGCAATAACGTACACTTCACTGTATATTAAAGTACAATTCACTGTATAATAATGTACACTTCACTATATAATAATCTTATGTTATCTGTACGCATAATCATTTGTTGATTTTATCTGTGTAAGGCTAGAAAAATTTACGATGGTTCTCATCTGAAATAAAGATGTGTATGCTATCAGTAGTTCTAAACCATGGTTAAAATTTCATGCATATTTCTTATGAATTGTTTTTTCTCTTTATTTGCCACTGCTATTGTGTAGATTTGGAGTTGTACACTGTAGTGTTTTACAAATATAAGGTTACACGTCAACATAAGTTAAAGCTTATCATAAGTTTAAACGTTTTCATGAATAGGGTAGAATGCTTGTGTCTCAATTCGTTTTCACGTTAGAATTTTATCGTGAACGATAGAAGACTTCAGAGATTTTTGTTTCAAAAATGGCACACAGTGTCTAAATATTGTTGCATCGCCCACTCACAGGTAGACCATGAGATGATGACGCTCCACGAAGTGGACAAAGAGGCGACGGTGAAGCTCATTTCCACCATACCTGTCGTCTGCAAAGATAGACCCGATTGTGAAGTCGGAGTACAGTTATCTTCCAACTGCGGTAAGTCCTCACACAACACGAGATAAAACACGTGAATTAAAACTGTGATACCTTCTCACCTAGTACAATTAAAAAATCGGAATGCAGCCGTATGCAGAAACTTAGCTTAGAACATATAATCTCAAATATATCCTTCTCCAACTGTGATAAGTCTTCACCCAGTATAAAGTCATAGAACATATATCTTCCAGCTGTGTCGAGTTGGTAAACATTAGGAAGTAGGAGAACAGCTTTAAAATCTTATCCGATTTGAACAAGGAATACAGCCGTCTTCAAACTGTAATAATTCTTTGGCCATTGTTCACGCAGAATACAACTAACTTTCAAGTGTGCTGCGTCTTCACCAAATGTGAACTTGGAGTGCGCTTGTCTTCCTGCTTTGGTTAATTTTCACCAGTTTTGTAGCTTATAAACAGCTGTTGTCAAGCAGTCAAATGTCCTCAACTAGCATGAGGTAAGTCACAGCTGTCTGCCAACCAGCTTTCTGCCAACCAAATGTCCTCGACTAGCATGAGGTAAGGTCACAACTGTCTGCCAACCAGCGATGGTCTTTATTTGTTCTAAACTATAGTAAGATCGAATTCAGTGTACATTAACATTCTTCTTCCGCTCAGGATGAATCTCTGGCTGGTGTGAAGTTGGAGTACAGCTGAAGAATATTCCAAGAGTATTAACTCCTCACTCAGTCTAGCGCTGGAATAAACTGCCTTTTACTCGTATTAAAGTCTCATGAATTCGAAGTGTGAGCACAGCTGTCTTCCAGCTATTGCGTATCCCCCTCAAGTGTAAACTAAGCATGTTGATGACTTTCAACCGTTGTAAGCAAACTATGTTGTCTTCAAGCTTCGAAAAGTGCTTACACCACAGGAAACTGGAGCGCAACTGTCTTTCAGTTGTGTTACGTCCTTGACCACTAGTGTAGCATTGAGGTACAGTTCCCTTCCAACTTTGGTGCACATCTATCTTCTGATGCTGATAAGTCTTTTTCAGGTGTTAAGCTTGAACACAGATGTCTTACAACCCTGATGAGTTCTTGCTAGATCCATGGTCATAGTAAAGCTGCCTTATAAATGTCGCAACTACTCGACTAGTCTGACATAAGTGTACATTTATCCTCAAACTAGAGTTCATTTCATCATTTACGATAGTCATCACGTTCATGTTAACGTGAACAATTTCGTGTCCAGGACGTGGCTGGTTAATTACTGGATCAAGTCCCTTCATAGGTTTCGTTTCTCGCAGAAGAAAGAATATTTTGCACTACCACTCAACGCTTTATGTTTACTTTGCAATAAAACCTGATGTTTTTATCCTTACTTTGCAATAACACTTAACGCCTTATGCTTACGTTGCAATAACGCTTAACGGTTCATGCTTACTGTGAAATAACACCTAACGTTTGATGCTTACTTTGCAATAACACCTAAAGTTTGATGCTTACTCTGAAATAACACCTAACGTTTGATGATTACTTTGCAATAGGACCTAACCTTTGATTCTTACTTTGCAATAACACGTAACATTTCACGCTTACTTTGAAGTAACATTTTACATTTTATGACATAAGCTGCGTCATATTTAGCTTATACGGTCAGCCTCACTATTGCACTATTTACCAGATTTCTTTTTTTAAGTTCATTTTTTTAAAATGTATGTTTCAAACATTGGCAAAACATGTACACATTTGTTTCTTTTTTAATGATACTGAATAATTGATACGTATTTTCTATCACAATGTAAGATTTGCTCAGGATTTGGTCATACAGATACACAATTAATCTTTCCCTTCCGGTAAAGATTAGGAAATGTAAGCAAATGCTTCGACGTTCTTTTGCAGAAAAACTGATGGTGGATAAATGTGCACTTGCCATCAAACCCTCAGACTGGGATTCAAGTAGGGGTCAGGCTGAGGTGCCAATCAAAATGACCCTTCAAGAGGACAACATGGTGAAGAACAATCAAGACTGCCTTATTAAAATGACCCCGCTACCATTCGGTGTGGGAACAGAGTGGACGGGTGTTACAATACCAGATGTCAAAGTACGTTTAATGGGCTCCAATTATCTATGTATAGATAAATACATATGCAGATCATTTTCCATTTCAGGCCTTCATTTGAGAGCGAATGTTAAACATTGTGCAAAATGGATATCTAGTTAACAGAAAGTCATATAATGTGAGCCAGTTTTTTGAAGGTAGCTACAATTAGCGGTTTTTCACCAGAATTGCGCATCTGTAGTAAAGCACACACTTTCCGGCAAAATTGGCATACATCTTCTCACTTGGAGTACGTATGCAACTCGAATGCTTGTTCCATATCAAAAGCTACGTACTGTAGGATTTGAAACATCTTGCTAATGTTACCACCGTATTTTAAACAGTAAGCTTTAGAAATAGGTTACATACA
Source organism: Margaritifera margaritifera (assembly GCA_029931535.1). NCBI lineage: Eukaryota > Metazoa > Mollusca > Bivalvia > Unionida > Margaritiferidae > Margaritifera > Margaritifera margaritifera. The sequence continues at coordinate 953,941 of JAQPZY010001494.1, forward strand.
AAGGTTCTTTTTATAATAATTATAATTTAGGGCTAGTGTGTTTTAGAAGTTTAAATGTTGTGTACATGCAGGATCACTTGTGGCACAAGTTTGATGATTGAGTAGATTCATGTATACTTGCTAATGTGTCCAATTATTTCTTATTTTTCGTCTGTAGAGACTATTGCATGGTTATATATTTTAACCAGATCTGCCAGAAATTGGGTTTACACTAAAATAAAAATTATTTTGGGCAAGTTTTATGATCGTCCAATCCAAATTTACATATTGTATATGAAGCATGTACATGTAATTTGTTTTAAGCTCTCCAAACAGAATCACGTTTAGTATAACATCTCTAGATTTATCAGAAAATGATTATCTTGAGATGACATACAACTCATGAAAACAACCTTAAAGGCCGAGAGTTCATTACCAAAGTTCAGTATGAACCTAGTTACCATCTAGGAGAGTTATGCCCTGCAGGAATATGACTGGTATGGGGTCTCCGTGACAACTTGATACATGATCTTGACCCGCTGATTCAAATATGAAAGTTGAACGTTGTCGTTATATTTGCCTGACCTGATTTGTCACCTTACGATGTCAGTAGGCTGTAGACCTAAGCAAATTATCCTAAGACTTAATTCACACTATATTTTTATTTAACGTCTGGTTAGATATAGGTCATCGTCGCAAGCCCCTAACGACAATCCGCTACGCTCCTTTCTCACTCGCGGCTGCCTGTGCAAAGATTTCCTCGTTTTTCATGAGCACGCATAAACGAAATTACACCATCAACAACACAGTGTAACAGTCTTCTATACATCAACAAAAATGCCCGTTTTATCGATCGATAGGTGACTGTGTTTGAAAAAGAAACTCTGATTGGCTCATTCAAACAGTGTGAAAGGTCATGTTGGGTCACAATCGGTTAAGCAGGTTTATACATATTCATGAGAAACGAGAAAAAACTCTCAGCACAGGCGATAAATAGAGGACATCTACGTTTTTTGAGTAGATATAAGGAAATATGTCACGAGTGAAGTGGGAAACATTGTATTGTCACGAGTGGCGAAGCCACGAGGGACAATACAAAATGATTTCACATCACGAGTGGGAAACATTGTATTGTTACGAGTGGCGAAGCCACGATGGACAATACAGAATGTTTCCACTTCACGAGTGAAATATTCCTTATATCTACTATAAAAAAAACAGTAGATTTTCTTTTTAAAATACATTATTTGAGGCCAAAACCGTCGATCTGCATGGATTTTTTCTCCATTCTGTGCCAATGCGATTAACGGCTGCATTACTACATCGATAAAAAGAAGTTCCGAAATTTACAATAATTTTACGACAGCGACCTTTCACAAATTTATCTTGTACAAATAATGCTTCAAATTGTGCATTTTGTCAAATTAATGACTGTTTTCAAACGAAAATGAAGAGAGTTTTATTTTCGTTAACACTTTTCCTGCGCGGATTAATACAGTAAACATTGTTGGGGTAGGATGTATAAATAGAAATATAGAAATATAACATCCGACAGATTTCAGAGCTTAACATCTTTAAACAAAAGATTTTAATGATTGTGAGTTTACTTGTATGGATTTTGGTTTTTTATTTTGTGCATTTCTGCATTCAAACGTGAATTTTTGGCCTTGACAACCTTGCAGTCTAGTTCGGTAACAGACGCTGCACCCAAATTTGAATTGTCACATAATTTCGGTTTGCAATCAACAGTCATCAATGCCCGATTTCTCCACTGTTTTCAAACGTGATTATGATTGTTTTGAGAGTTAGAATCGCTACTTAAACAATTTTATTGCTATATTTAACCAATAGTTTTTCCTAAAAGTGTGTCTGTTTGTCGTAGAGTGTAAAAGGCACATTGTATGAGTGACAGAATACCTAATAGCAACAGTTCATGTAAGTTCAGTCACTAACAATTTGCAGGATTCATTTGGACAACTAATGTAAAAAAGTTAATACTTGAAACCTACTTTTTTTGTTTTTTTTTTAGTTCTTTTTTAGGCATTCTTTATGGCGCCTCCTTATTGATTAAATAAACATATTCTAGAAGGTCTACAGTCTTGACACATTTTAAGATTTGTTCACCCAAATGGAGGGAGAGAGAGAGAGAGAGAGAATGAACAGAAGAAGAAGAAGAAAGAATAAAAAATGAAATAGGCTTAAATATAGAAATACAGATTTGAATAACATACATAAGGACATATGTTTCCTAAATGGGAAAAGAAAGTAGTTCTAAAAGAGATATCTTCACTGTGGCGATATAAGTTTGATCCCACTGATATATTTCAATATCTCATTATGAAATATATAAGGAGCGTAGCGGATGTCGCCCGTGGCTTGCGAGGATGGATATGAGTAGAATATAATACATTTTGTCTCAACATACCACATTTTTAACATAACGCTGCCCAATATTATTAGCCCAACTGTCCGGTTTACAAATTCGGTCATTACACAACGATGTTCTCTGTAGGGCGCTTTGCTGCAATTATGTCACTACCCTTTTCATTTAGGTTTCAAGTTGGACCTGATCCATATCATTACAAAATGAAGATTACATTGTTATTCGGAATTTAATCCCATCTTTACCCCCCTCCCAGGTATTACACAGAAAACAGGCCTTAGCTTGAAGTGTAATACACTAAAGTCCTATAAACTTTGTTTTCTTCCCCTTTATTTTCACCTATAATTTGTGTTTCCTCTTCAGTTACATACTGTAGACAACGTGAAGCCTGGGTTGTGCAAAGCAACTGGAGACCCACATATCACAACATTTGACGACACAAGGTATGATTCATGTTTGATTTATAGGAAGACATTACGCTGCATTTTTCAGAGAAATGTAACTCATATCACAAAAGTAGACTCAATATCAAAATTTTCTGACAAATGTAGAGCGGTTCAAGGTTCTTGCTACCTTTAAGAAGTAAATATTCTGACAAATGTAGAGCGGTTCAAAGTTTTTGCTACCGTTAAGAAGTCAATATTCTGACAAATGTAGAGCGGTTCAAAGTTTTTGCTACTGTTAAGAAGTAAAAATTCCGACAAATTTAGAGAGGTTCAAAGTTCTACTTTGAACTGTTAACAAGTAAATATTGCATGCTGTTCTCCTGCATCAAATATTCAAAAGAAACAACACGTGTTTTCCTTTTTTAAGTCTTAAATAGAAGCAGTCGTTTTAAAATCGGTAGGTAGTCGGGTAGAGTTGGACTAAGAGATGTGTTGTAAATGAACTATCTCAGCGTAATTCATTATGGGGTACAGGAACATTCAGAGAACTTTCTCTTTGGCCATGGTGACACGTCTTCAATTTTCTGCGTTATTTAAATCTCGAGGTATCTTTTTTTTTGCATGGCGGCAGTGATATCGTTGTCTTTATTACCTAGAGAAAGGCTCATTTAATAAGCGTTTTACATCTGAATTGGGCGATATATGAATGAGAAAGGTAAATGCCAAACATTTCGCCCACAATCTTCAAGACGAATTTGACATTGTTCTTTAACTTAAAAAGTAACGGTTTCAAGGTGACCTTATTACGCATGTACTGGTTTTGATGGTGATTTTTCGGCTGGGAAAAAAGTTGTAAATTGGACTCATATTTTCTTTTATCCCACAAATTGTTGCGTTATGATGTTAAATATTGCTGAAAGTTTTTCATGTGTCTTCTTGGCGACATACCGTGTTAGATAATTCCATCTTCAAACATTAACGACTTGTGTTCACACACACACATACTCATAAACACACACACACACACATATGTATCTCAGAAATAATGGAATTCTATACAAACATGTAACTCACTGCAGAGGGGTAATCTGTTCTTTACAATTCAGTTTAATTTATTTTAAGTGCAAGTGATAATCGGTGCTTGTTTATCAATCGCCGTCTTTTTTGTGCATGTACAATCATCCATCCTCTCTCTCCCTGAGCTGGTTTGGAAATCGTGTAAAAATTCCACCTGTAACTGTGTGAGTCTATAACGTTGCCTTGAAATTATTAGGACAGATTGATCACTCTGACTCGAAAACTTGTTGTGTATATTTAACTGTGTGAGTCTATAACGTTGCTTTGTAATTGTTAGGACAGATTGATCACTCTGACTAGAAAACTTGTTGTGTATATTTATCTGTGTGAGTCTATAACGTTGCCTTGTAATTGTTAGGACAGATTGATCACTCTGATTCGAAAACTTGTTGTGTATATTTAACTGTGAGTCCATAACGTTGCTTTGTAATTATTAGGACAGATTGATCACTCTGACTTGAAAACTTGTTGTGTATATTTTTTTTAACTGCCGTAAAATTATTATATAGTCTGTTTTACATGAAAAGAAAAATGCATATTATAGATGTATCATTTTTTTCTGAAAGACACCTTTTTCTAATATTTTTTGGTAATAAAATTGACAAGTTAGGGTATTCCTGTATTCAAGAATTTACGCTTTTATTTCGATAAATAAATAAATAAGTAAAAAAAATAAAATAAAATAAATTCACGATTCAGTGAGTCCAGTAGAAAAGATGATGAACAAATTGGAGACATTAAAGAAAATTACTTTGACCAACTTTACAAAAATATTTGTTAAAATATTCGCGTTTATTCTTTAACATGATATAACTCCTTTTATATGTATAGAAATAGCGATTACTTGACCCATGCAAGACTGTTGTTATTACTTTTATATGTATAGAAATAGCGATTACTTGACCCATGCAATACTGTTGTTATTACTTTTATATGTATAGAAATAGCGATTACTTGACCCATGCAATATTGTCGTTATTACTTTTATATGTATAGAAATAGCGATTACTTGACCCATGCAATATTGCCGTTTTTACTTTTATATGTATAGAAATAGCGATTACTTGACCCATGCAATATTGTCGTTATTACATTTATATGTATAGAAATAGCGATTACTTGACCCATGCAATGCTGTCGTTATTACTTTTATATGTATAGAAATAGCGATTACTTGACCCATGCAATATTGTCATTATTACTTTTATATGTATAGAAATAGCGATTACTTGACCCATGCAATATTATCGTTATTACTTTTGTATGTATAGAAATAGCGATTACTTGACCAATGCAATACTGTCGTTATTACTTTTATATGTATAGAAAAAGCGATTACTTGACCCATGCAATACTGTCGTTATTACTTTTGCTCTGCATTAAGAGTTAAACTCTTTCTTGTCGTAAGACTGATTCGTTCCTCGTAAAGAAAACGATATCAGCAAGAGCCGATATTTTTCTGTCTTATATGGTTCGATAATCGTGTTTTTCTTATAGATCTTTTTGGATATAATTTGAGAGTCAAACGAACTGTTGTAACAAGACAAAGTACAAAAATGGCCACACGTTTCTTTCAATTCGTTTTTTATTCATTTTACGGTAAATGGCTACAGTAGTCGTCTACTTTTAGCACACTATAATTGATTCAAATTTGAATTCAACAAGGCATTTAAGTACTTTGATTTGGTATATGAGAGATGTAGAGAAACAACCCTAGACAATCAAAGCGTAGGTTTAAGGACATATTAACTGATGCAACATTAATGTGCTATATATTTTCCTATTTGATATGCCGCCTTGCAAGTCTGCGAGAAAGTGGGATTGTTCTTCGTGCTGTCATGAATCATTGCAATCGACGAATCGGTTACATTGCTTATTGTACTCAATACATGCTACACCCTAAGTTTGTTGGTCAGTGGCCGAGTGTTTCAAAACGTCTGCATCTAAGACTAACGTTCAAAGGTGTAGGATGAAATTCTGACAAAAGCATACCTTTTAGTGTTTAGTATGCTAAACTCGCGACCAGAAGGATACATGTTGGAATTCTGACAGCTCGGGTCAACTGGTGTGTCCATGGTCAAGGTACGTTCCAAATGCCTCGGCACGATATAACTTTCATGAACTAATGTGCCGTAAAGCACAAAGCAAAAAAAAAAAAAACAAAAAAAAAAAAAAAAAAAAGAATACAATTTTTACAACAAAAATTGTTTTAAACAATTTTAATTAATTTTTTTAGGTGTTCACCGCAATGCCGCACGAGCAACACTTGCGGCAGGTGGGAACACCTGAAACAATATGCATATGTGTTTCTCTCTTTGACAGGACCTATAACCTGTACAAGACTGGAGAGTTTATAATGTTCAAGAGTAGACGAAGAACAGTCGAGGTAACACTTTTCAACAATTCAATCTATTCATCTAATTACATGTGTTTGTATGGCTATCTATATTAGGCAAGTAAAACGCGCAAAAGGACTATGTTGGATATTACAGGTGGATAATTCGATAATAATAAAGCAAAGAAAAGGCAACTACACATAAGACTTTCAAATTCACAAGTACTGCCCTTCTACCATACTGAACAGCTGTCGGACACAAATGACGAAGTACACGCATTCAGGCTAAAGGAATGCCTGTAACTCAAACATTTATATTAATAAAATAAAATACAAAATATTATGCAAGCAATTATTTTCGATTTGAGTCCATGCCATTTTGTAACCTGTATTTACTTTTGTTTCTAAAAGAGTGTTTGAGTGCAAGAGATAAAGTGATCTTATGTGTTCAAAATTTGATGCGATAATTTCACATTTGACGTATAGGGCAGCCTAGTTTCCTTAGGAGTTGGTTTTGCTAAATATTATAATTTTTGTTTCTTTGTTTTTTTCTGATTAATTTAAAGATTATTGTTCACTCGTCATTTTATATGTCTGATACAGATTTTGTTTAAAACAATTCATAATCCATTTCGGCACGGTCCAAAATGTATACCTTGCCAGTTTTCTGAAGAAAAAAAGAAATACTTAACCAAATTAGAAACTGTAACAACAAATGTTGATACCATGAGAACTAAATAATTCTGAATAGGTAAATTAATGTCATTTTCAGTTAGAAGTATAATTTATGGCAGACGATGATAGACACGTAAATTCCTGTACAAACCTGTTCTAACTGAACTTGACATACATGTATCTGCGAAAATTATTTGAGCTCTTGTGTTGTCAAGGTTTGTAGTTATCATTTATAACTTGGTGAAGTATATTTTAAATATGAAACTCGAAGGGTATATGCTAGACCGTGTTGAATTGGATAATAGCTACGAAAATCGTTGCCTCCAAATGGCTTAAGAATTTTCAATCTGATTTTGTTGATCCGAAAGCAGGCTGGTGTCACAGCCTTAAAAAAATGACCCATTCTGTATAAAATGACCCATTCTGTATAAAATGACCCATTCTGTATAACATTACCCGTTCTGTATACAATTACCCGTTCTGTATAAAATGATCCATTCTGTATAAAATGATCCATTCTGTATAAAATGACCGATTCTGTATAAAATTACCCATTGTGTAGAAAGTGACCCATTCTGTATAAAATTACCCGTTCTGCATAACATTACCCGTTCTGTATAAAATGACCCATTCTGTAAAATGACCCATTCTGTATAAAATGACCCATTCTGTATACAATGAACCAATCTGTATATATATATAGAACCAGTAACATATGTAATCTGACCGGAATATTCGAAACTTAAGCATTTAATAATACGGTAAATCCTCTCATTTAAGACCGTTAGCTGGACTGAGCAAATGTGGTCATAATTGGGAAGTGGTTTCACTGTAGACGCTAAGTTTGCTATTGGACATAAGAAATGGGACTTGAAAAACATGTTTGCTATTTGTGAGTGGTCTTTATTTGGAGCTGACCGCAATGGGAGGTTTCACTGTACATGTATTCCTGTATAAAACCCGATCGACGCTCGCCTCTGGGTCAAATATCTGCATTGTTTGATTTGTAAGGTACGCATATATCGGCTAGTTTTGAAGGATTAGACAATTTCAGTTGGCCCCTTATAAAGTGAAACATTCCCCGAATCCATTCACTTTTATACAAAGGCATTATCATATAAAAGTTAAAACTAATTCTTTTAAGACGATTGTAAAATACTTTCTAGAACCGATAATACCATCTTGGCCTGATGTAGTTTTTGGACGTCAAGGAAGTTGCTTATCCCACCCCAGACCTCCATTCCCATCCCACCTCAGGCGATAAAACTCCAAACAATACTTAGTTTTAAAGATCAAATACTTACCCTTGTGCTTATGAGAGCCGTTAATCGAAAATATGACCATAGAGACGCAGAGCATGCGCTTTCATGTCCTCTGGGCATCAAGTTGATAATGTTTGCGTCACCAGACCTAAATCTTGAAACATTTGAAAAAAGAAACTCAAGCTTTAGCTGAAGTTCTAAAAACTATTTATAACTTAAGGGATTGTCCTTACTTTGGTTCCTCTCAGGGGTGTACTGGGTAAGCAACTCGGCCCTGGACTTATCTGCCGAGACAGGCCCGGGGTTTTGCTCACACCAGTAAAACACCGGTAAAAACTTTTTTTTTTGACGGCCCACCGGCCCACCGGGATTTGTCCCGGTATGCCCAATGGCCAGTACACCACTGGTTCCTCTACAAGCATTTTGCATTTTAATTTCAACCCTGTATGATTCACGAAAATGGTCGGATGTACGGGTAATCTTATAACAGGAATTGACTGGAAAACTAAGTTAGGAGCTTGTGGTGATGTCAATGATGCCGTTGCAGCATTTACTTCGTCGTATATTCAATTTGCTAAAGATTGTATACCATTTCGCACAGTAACCTTTTGGATGAAGGACAAATGTTGGTATGAGAGCACAATTCGTAGAACAAGCAGGAAGCGCGAACGCATGATAAGATTAGCTATTAATAGTAATAATCCAAGTCGTTGGGAAAAATACAAAATATTACGTAACAAATTCAATAGCCAGAAAAAAAGAGCAAAGGAAATATTTATTCGTAACTTGGAGAATATTGATTCTATTGGTGTAAACTCGAAAGATTAATGGAAACTTGTCGGTCATTTTGTCAAAAGTTGTCAACCTCAATACCTCCATGAAGGAGCGATAATGCGAATGGATCGTTAACATGTAACAATTTCAGATGTCGAAAAAGCAGAATGCCTTAATTCTTTTTTTTTTTGTTGCTGCTATAGCGAAGGTTGATGACTCCAATGTCAATCTACCGCATATACACTTGAAAATTAATAAGAAACTAACTAATATATTAATAACAGAACAAGACGTTTTTGATGTAATCGACACCTTACAACCCACAAAGCATATGGCGTGGATAAAATAAGTCACCATATGTTCAAAGGAACCGTCGCATCAGCAGTTAAACCACTATCTGTTCTATTCAACATGTCCCTTGCTAAAAAAAGTGTTCCCATCTTTATGGAAAACCGCGAAAGTAATGCCAGTGTATAAAAGGGAAGTACCACTGATCCTTCAAATTACAGGACTATTTCATTATTGAGTTGTGTTAGGAAAGTTATGGAAAGAATTATTTTTAAGCATATCTACAACCACCTACACTCAAATGATCTTATATTCAGATATCAATCCGGTTTTCTTTCCGACAATTCTACAGTATTTCAACTCATAGATATGTACCATAGTATATGTACTGCGCTTGACAACAAGGATGATATATCTATGTGGTCTTTTGCGATGTATCTAAAGCATTTGATTGGGTTTAGCATAAAGGTTTAATATATAAATTAAAGTGCAATGGCATTGATAGCTCTCTTATTGATTGGTTCTCTGACTACCTACCGAACAGATTTCAAACAGTTTTTGTAAATACTGTCAAATCGAGTAGCCATTATGTTGCGGTTTCTCCTGAACTAAAATTCAAAAACGAAATCCCATCTTTTGTTGAGTTCCATAAACATCTTGGCGTAACTTTTAGTAGTCTAGGCAACTGGACCAAACATATTGATAACATATTTATGTCGACCTCAAAAACGATAACTGCCTCGAAAATACTTAAATATAAATTTAGCCGAAAGACTTTAGAAAGGATATATTTTACATTCATCCGCCACTTACTAGAATACGCTGATGTTGTATGGGATGGTTGTTCGGCCGAAAACTCTCTTAAATTAGAAAAATTATAATTAGAAGCAGGGAGAATTATAACTGGGCTTACTAGAAGTGTCTCGTGTCACAAGATTTATGAAGAAACTGGTTGGTCTACCTTGACAGATAAACGAAAGTTTCATAAACTATGTTACTTTCATAAAATAGTATACCGTGTCTCTCCTACTTATCTTGCTGACCTTCTATCACCACTGGTTGGTGAGACAAACAGGTAACTAAATATTTCATATTTGAATGTATTCTTGACCAATATGGCCAATGCCCTGTTGCTGCTTGAATGAAAACAAAACTTTGCTTAAAAATCCCATTTACTTCTCCAGTAATTTTCCATATTTTTTGTAGAATGAGTGTCTGTTAATAGGATTATATCATACTTGTTCCTACATCTTGATAAAATGTCTCTCCTTTTAATCTCGTCTGTAAACAATCTTCGACAATTAATCTCATCTCATTTCGTGGGTTTGAATTTGAGAATGAATTTCTTGCTTAGAATGTTTCGAAATACAGGTTGAGGTCTCCTCGCCGTCAATTTGATAATGAAATGTCCCAGCTGTTGACACAAATTGCTGACGGCGAGTTTGATATTTGCCAAATGTACATGTGTTGATGCTCTTGTGTATAGCTTCTTTATTTTCCTATGCTAATATGTTTGTTGTATCGTTTTAGGTTCACATACGGACATGGAAATGCAATACGGTGACTTGCATTTGTGGCGTTGCCGTGAGAGACGAAAATGACATAATCGTGGTAGAGATGTGTCATGGTCAACAAGGAAAAACATTCCCCCGAACATACTTACGAAACTTGGCGGCCTTCTCTAACTTCACAACTGTAAATGTGGATAAAACAGGAAGGAATTTTTTGGTACAAAATTTTATCTTTTCGTCTGCCACTGTACTGTTGATATGGTCGAAAGGATGAAGTGTGTTCTATATTTTCCATACAAGTTAACCTACCGAATGAGACATACATAGGATAAGGTCCTCTCGATAACCTACCGAATGAGACATACATAGGATAAGGTCCTCTCGATAACCTACCGAATGAGACATACATAGGATAAGGTCCTCTCGATAACCTACCGAATGAGACATATATAGGATAAGGTCCTCTCGATAACCTACCGAATGAGACATACATAGGATAAGGTCCTCTCGATAACCTACCGAATGAGACATACATAGGATAAGGTCCTCTCGATAACCTACCGAATGAGACATACATAGGATAAGGTCCTCTCGATCACATTTGCGATGGCTAATTTCAGAGCTATTTTCAGAATGATAATAGCAGACTAAAATCTACTCGTATGAAATTGTACCATTGTTATCTCTGCTTAATTATTATCATGCCAGCATTGGCGGGGTAATGAAATCGACACGCTGTGTATGTGTGTGTGTTTGCGTGCATGCGCGCGCGTTGTGTGTGTGCAGAATAACCATTCGATGGAATCAGATAAAAGTTAGTGAGATCTCTGAAGATGTTTCAATGAAGAAATTGCTAGATTTTTTATAGCTTTTTTCCAACAATTTATGGGTTATTGCCATATATAACCGTAGCAGGAATACGATCGGTCGGAGAATAGAAAGTTGCCTTTCTTAGTAAACGCTAGCATCCACAACTGTTGTAGAAATACTACGCGGATGAGGGAATGAGGGCGAGCGGGCAAGGTTTACATCTAAAAATGCCTCTCTATTTCTTTCTTTATTCTTCTTTTTATTGCTAAGCAAATATTAGCAACAGTTTTAATGGAACAAGTTGAATAAATCCATAAACCAGTTTGCAATTATCAGCAAAATACGACTTTTAAAGTTGACCCTCGTAAAAAGGTTTTTTTATGGCATTTTGTAAAGTAGATAATGGTCATTTCATCTGTTGGTAAATTAACTTAAACACTCCGCAATTCCTGAATGTTAGCCAAATGAAACAGTGTATAATAGCCTCTTAAATGCCCAAACACACACACACACACAGATACACACACATAAACACACACACACACACACACACACACACACACACATATATATATATATATATATATATATATATATATATAATACTTTGTCTTCTTCAGGGGACAATAAATTACATGCGCAAGGACACATTTACACAGAGTGATATTAGTACAACAATAAACATCGTCATTTTGGCACAGAGAATCACAACTATTCCAAATAATAAAAAGGGACAAATCTAAAGAAAAATAACAAAATAATAATATAATAAAACTACGCGTCTAAAACGGAACTTAATATCTATGCACAAGGTGAACAGTTTTAGATCCAAGATAGAAGCACGATAGCGCTGGACTGTTTAGTGTGACCTAATTATCTACATCATTATGAGAAATTCGATTCACATAAGCCACCGTCTGAAGCGATGCATTATTTTTTATTTGAGGTCCTTTACATCCTGGAATTAATTTCAACTACGAGAAACAAATATATTAATTCAGTTATACTACAATATAAGATGCTGAAAAGACGTAATAATAATAATAATAAAATTGATCTCAATAGAGGAGACTCAAATTTTACGGAATTATATATAGTTTTCCTTTTAATAATAGTATAGTTTATTACTTTATGATCTCTGTTCTTATTCTAAACAGCTGTCGTCTTATGAGTATACATACGGTAGCCTCGATCAATATTTCACCTATTTGCATGTAGCTTTAGTCATGTGACATATTTTCGGCGCGCAATGCTGAACTTTGACCTAGTTCTTGTACTTTTAGGAGTAAACATTATATTGACTAGGAATTATAGTTTAAGGTCACATTCGAAGAATGAATCAATACAGTGTTTACTGTTTAAAACATTGGTACTCGAGCCCTTAGGCAGAATTACGCATAACCTAATTCCTGATTGGTTCGGAGAGGGTTGCATTATTTCGAAATACCCTGATTATTGAAGACGTAGTATGGGTTTTTATTTCGATTCTGCGCATTAATGCTATATATATATATATATATATATATATATATATATATATATATATATATATATATATGAAATAATCCTGTGTTTAAATATTCTTCATAGTTACTTGTGAATAGAGAGGTCATTACGAAATTGGTTCAGTTTGTGTGTGGGATATTCTTATTTGGAGATTTATTTATTATTAATACAGTACATTTAGGATTCAGTACTGTCTTTAATCTGAATTATTATACAGCTTGGTGGAATTATCAGAAACATTTCTAAAACTTGTGAGATTCCAGATTCACAAGGAGTATTTGGATATAACTTAATCTTATCAACATATTAGCACAGTGAAGGCTATTTCATTCGGAATACTACATTCAGATTATTTGGATTAACTTCCGGAACAGTGAACTTTAAAACAATTTAGGACTCTTAATGATATTCTATACTGTAAGTTATTTTTAATTCTTTCACTTTAATTGTTTGTTGAAATATTTTAATATTTTAGGAAATTAAAGATTTGTATTTTAAATCTTGAAACCTGTTTGAGACTTTTCTTTTGTTACATAACCCCTAGTCTAACACAAACTAAACAAGCTGATGGGATAGAAACTGACGCACGTTAGGTTAAACTTATGGACTAGAACGTTTCGTTAAAGCCGAATTCAGCATGTGTTCGCACATGTAGTATCCAATAGTTCTCTTTTCTAGCCAGGTTTATTATCAGTCCATCTTTGATTTGATTCAGTGGGTAACATTTCGAGGGACTGGACAGTGTTTTTGATATGGCTTTTGTGATTATTCATTATTTTTCTAAAGTAACCTGTTTTGCCAACATGTTGGATTTTACGGCCCAAATCTTGCACGTCAGGACGTAAATGAAGCTTTTACTGACACATCCGAACCTTTGATATTGTATGTAACTTTTGTTGATGAACCACTGAAAGTAGAAGTCTCGTGCATTTGTTTTCAGATTAGGCAACATCTGTCTTTATATCTGTATGTTCATGTGTCCGTACTACGGTTTGAATTCAATTGGACACACACGAGATGGTCTTTTAAGCTTTGGGGTCATCGGCAAGCGACCATAAGTAGTTGGCTGAAGACCTCTTTTAGGCATGCAGAGGAGTCAGTTATATCATATTGTCTCTGGAGAATTTACCCAGAGTTTAGGGTATCTGGGCGGTATGTTGTTATGAAAGGGCTACGATTATTTGCAATCTTAGCTTTGAATCTGAGGAGGCTCCTTCGGTAGATGACCTTAGCTTCTACTGTAGCTGAATCTACAGTTGTTATTGTATCCCTTTCATTTTTAAGTGCCCTTTGAGTTCCACAAATCTTTTGTTGAGTATCTCCTAGTTTCAGCAGATAGTCTCTATGCGAACACATAGGCCGAAAAGAAGGTTTTTCATTACTTGTTTCGGATGACGGCTGGTAGGTAAGAGATATTGATGAGAATCTGTCGCTTTGAAATACAAGTCAGTTTGTATGCTTCCAGCTTGTAGGAATATATTGAACTTGTTTGATGACTCCATCGTGAATTTGAAAGTGTGATGGGAATTGTTAGCAAATCTAAAAAATTTGAGAGTTGCTCCCGTGTTCTTGTTCATTTGCTATGCACCTTATCAATAAATTTACACCTGTTTAAGGATTTGTGGCGTGTCTGATTCAGATGTTTTTTATCTAGTGTCCACATAAATATGTTGGCATACGATGGTGCCATTCTTGGTGTCAGTTGCTGTACTACTGACTTGAAAGTCTTGTTGGTCATTAAACACAAAGTTGTTCATCTTCTGAACATGGTCCAGAAACTTGACAATGTACTGTGTGGAGGGCAAATGGTTTGGACAGTTGTTCCACTCTTCCTTGCAAGTTTGTATGCCCTTGTCGTGTGGTATGTAATTTATAGAGGGAGTAAACATCCATGATGATAAGGGTTACACTTTTGTGCAGATTGGTTTTAGGAGTTTGGTTGAGATAGCTTGTGGTGTCCTGTATATAAGAAGGGAGCTGTTGTACAGAGAGGCGAAGACGGTCGTCGATGAATTCCGTTATTTTTTCTGTGTAGTGGGGTTACCTGGATTGTGAATTTTAGGGAGCAGGTAGGTTTCACGCATATCCTTAAGTTTCTGACTTTCGATTGCTGCCTGTTCTTCTGTTGGATCTTCATCCAGATTGAACCTTTCATCCGACACGTCTCTGTTGGCCCAAGCGATGTAGTCACTGGTATTCATTATAACAGCACAGGACCCGTTATTGCCTGGTTTTATAACGATCTCATCCATCTCACGAAGTTTGTTTATAGATCGTCTTGTTTGGTTAGATGATACTTCTTAGTTCGTGTTTGCATGAGAGATGTTATGTTAGTGTTTGCATGAGATATGTTATGTTAGTGTTTGCATGAGAGATGTTATGTTAGTGTTTGCATGAGAGATGTTATGTTAGTGTTTGCCTGAGAGGTATTATGTTAGTGTTTGCATGAGAGATGTTATGTTAGTGTTTGCATGAGAGATGTTATGGTGGTGTCTGCATGAGAGATGTTATGTTAGTGTCTGCATGAGAGATGTTATGTTAGTGTTTGCATTAGAGATGTTATGTTAGTGTTTGCATGAGAGATGTTATGTTGCTCTCAATAGCGGAAATCAAAGTTTCTAACGTTGCATCTTTGCTTGGATGCTGAATATAACTACTTTAAGAGCAGACCCTGGGTAGTTCCAAGTTGTCCGAATTTGATTGTCAGCATCATATATAAAGTTTCTTCCGTATATGAAACTTAAGTGTAAGGTATAAATTGTTTGAATCAGAGTAGCGCACTCACGCAGAATTAGTGCTTTACCCACTTGTTTAAGACACGGATGAAAGGAATAAACTCTACAGTGAATACCTTTATTAACAACATTATAGGAAATTTTTGACTTGGTGCTTTTGCTAATAAAGTTTAACATATGTTGAAACTATGTCAAACACGACGTTGCTTTTAAGTGAGTGATGTCAGTTATGTCACAAAGCAAATCTATATATATATAAATAGCGATAACGGATCAATGAGGATAACATACAATTACAAATTATATTTTGGTTGGCCACATGTATTCCAGGCAAAGACGTTATTACTGGTGATGTGTGATGAGGTATACATACATATATATATATATATATATATATATATATATATATATATATATATATATATATATATATATATATATGTATATATATATATATCGATTAGGCAAAGGTTCCACTATCCGAAATGCATCTGCATAATCTTAAAACTTTCTTATCTCTCTCTGTCTCTTTCTTTCTTTCTCTCTCTGTCTCTTTCTTTCTCTCTCTCTCTCTCTCTCTCTCTCTCTCTCTCTCTCTCTCTCTCTCTCTCTCTCTCTCTCTCGCTCGCGCACTGTTAGCTTTATATTTTAACGTTGAATATTTCGGTAAAACAAATGTTATTACATTTTGCATCTCTCCATAAAATTAGTTTCATACTTTTGCAAAACCCATGAACGACAATTCGATTGGCTGTAATTTGTGAGGCATTATGAACAGAGCATCGGAATGGATCGAAACCAGAACAGTATCAAAACGAGTTCCAATAGAGTGGGAGCCGCGGTAGCTCAGTTGGCAATCCAAGAAGGGTTCGATACCCTCCCTAGCCAGCCCGGATCGGCTACTTCAGTGTGTCCTTGGAAAAGGTACTGAGCTCCCTTTTATTCGGCATGATATGGCCAATATTGTGTTTAAAGTGCCGTTAAAAAACAACCAACCAGTGCCGTTAAAAAACAACCAACCAGCAACTAGTCTGAAAGTGCACGACATACCTGTTTCATTCAAGTACGAAATGGAGCTTTCGGATGGAATGTGACATGTTTTATCCAGTGAACCGTCAGCATTTGTTAACAAATAATTAATATTATAATTATTCTAGCTTCAAAAAAAGAATTTCGTGCTAAAATAGAATTACGGGTCTGAAATAGCTGCTCCGAGACTGTTGCAAACATTATCGCGAAAATTGCTGGAATGTTTGACTCTCCTTTTCCTACGTAAATCTGTCACAGAGAGCGTCCATTGAGGCGGGTTGTGTGGCGAGTAATTCTCTGACCTTCGCTGTGCTATTGCCTTTCTTATATCAATAAAAATCTGGTTACAGAACCGCCAGGGATTCGAATGAATCGTGAAGCCAAGACATAAACTGCAACTTTTTTTTTCTTCAGATTTTCCAAATAAATAAAATCTCAATTTGTTTTGCTTGTGTTTTAAGAGTCTAATAATGATAGTGCTGCCATGTTATTCTGGTGCTAGATATTGCACAGGGCTGGGAGTATTTTTCCACTTGGATAGTATATTTTGTGGATTTTTGTTTAAGCATTGGTTTGTATATTTCCTTTCTTAACTTGAGAACAACGAAAATGCAAGTTAACAGAATTTACAGTTTAGATCGAAAACATATGTCATATACGTTTATTGTCCTTAATGTTGATTTTTACCATCCTCTCTTCTTTCCTCAGATAAATCTACCGTCAGGAGGTTCAGTAAAGGTGGATGCGGATCCAAAATCGATCTACATGAATACCTTTGTGGAGGTCCCGGGCGCTGAGAAAGGACACACAGAGGGGCTGTGTGGATCATTCGACGGTAACAAAGATAATGATATCACAGCAAAGGGCGGCAGGGTTTATACATTTGAACAGCAGCCTCTAGAATTTGAAGAAACCTGGAGGTAAGGCTTTACATAAGAACTAATCTGTTCCCCCCTCTCTCTCTCTCTCTTCCTTCGCTATCCTGATGAATACAATTTTCTATCAAACATTTATGAAACATTTTAAACATACGAGTAATTATTACCTTGTTTGATACCATATTTCTATTGCATACATACCAAATTGCTTACTGATTATTGCTATTCTATTGTAAAGGATTGACTCTTATACTAATGAGATGATCTGTTGAAAGAAATAAAAAAGATCATGCGTTTGAATGATACATTTACGTGCAGTAGGTTAGAAACATGCTGCTGTATCCATTCGTATAGGTCCTAATTAAGTGTGAAGTGAATATATCTGTATCAGTCGATTCATCTAATATGTTACATAATTGTAATAAAACATTAATCGGCATGGTTTAGCTTCTTAACTGTATGTACAATACTATAGGATCGACAAGTAGATTTAGCCAATATTTAATTGACATCTATCTATCTACAGTTGAGCTTAAACGAAACTTGACACAAACTGCACTTTTGTGTACTACATTTAAACTAGAATCCAGTATACACATGAAGTGAATAAGGTAGACAACAACGACGATAATGCTGCTGCTGCTGATCAACATTATTGTTATTGTAATAGTTGCAGTTTTAGTTATTATTATTAATATTAATTGTGACGGTGATCCGTGCTGTTGTTTCGAAGGATATTCTTATAATACACTCTGTCTCTCTATTTCAGTTATTATAACCCGTTTGATATAACAGGGCTCAACTATTTCACAAACATTTACAGATACATCAAATTCATTATCACCTTTTTAAAAGTCAGCAATTTGTAACGGAGATCTATCACACCAGTGCCTGTATTTATTTAAATTGTATTTTGATAGTATCTACCTTTCAGAGGAGTAATTGAGTCCACAACAACAACAACAACAAAAAAAAAAAGAAACATTTATTATCTGTATATTGTACGTTAATACAAGCTTTTTTATCTTAACGCATTCAGGCAAATCTATATGTGAGTTTTTTCCTGCGCGGTTGATACCTATCTATGTGAAATATTAAATATTCAAAAGTCCATCGTGTACTTGCGCTTATTCCCTGTCCAAATTTGGTATGCAAAATATCACTAAAATTCAGATGACGTTATCGATTTCACATCTATTTAATATATTTAGAGATTTTGTTCCGTTGTCAGACTTTATATACTCAGCTTGCTCTGTCTCCTGGATTGTTGTTTCATAAGTCTGAACTTTTACAGAGCCAAATGTTCTAAATTTTTCGAATGCTGATCTTCTTCAAATATGACCCAATATCATTGATAAATTCATGCAAATATTGCACGTTGCCGTCGTAAAATCTATACTCATTAACACTTCTTTTATATGAATATCTAAGTCTCTTCCTTGTGTTGTTGTGTAAATCTTGCTCATTCATACAGCTTAATCTTGTCCAATTTAAAAACGTATTCAAAGGGAGTGGGGTGTAATTTTGTATCTTACTTATTTTGGTACTGGCATATAAGGTTTCAGAATGTTCACTTTGATTTATTTAGCTATAAATATTTCAATATATACGTGTGTTCACGCCAAGCAGGTGTCTTTATGATCAATTTTTCACTCTAAATAGGTGTTGGTTATTAGCAGGTGTCCCTGCAGGCATGGCTCAAAAGCATAATGACTCCTAAAAATTAAAATAAATAGTTTTTTTTGTTCTTTCAGCTTCGACTTACTGTTTAAAACTGACCCGTTCTTTTATTTCCCTTAACTCTTTTTTGTCAATCGAAAAGGTGACCATAGTTTTTCCACTCTCTCCATCCCCATTTAATTTTGTACTAAACCGATTATGCTACAAATTACGTCCCTATTGTATTTTAGAATAGTTTTCACCTGTGGTGACGTCACTAACTAGTCTTATGAACTTCCACCGCGCCATTCAATATTCAATACTCTAATGCCTTTATGTTTCTCAATATTATTTTATTCCCTTTTAGTATTCCAAGCACTTTTAATCTTTGTCAGCTATGGCAACAAATGTACACATTTATAAAAACTGTTGCTTAGTTGACAATGGGTGGAAAGGCTAATACCAATACAGGTCATCGATTCAGAAATTCTACGCTTAACTTATATCCAATTCTCAACAAATACAATCCTATTATGGTAACATATAAATTATAAATAAATCAAATTATTATATACTTACAAATCTAAATGAAATATTCCTCTATAGTCCGGAAAAATCCTTTGTAAGTTAACTGTTTATTATGATTAATATATCAGATACAATACTCCCTGTGAATTCAAGATCATGCTAGAATGAATCACCATTTAGACTGTTTTTAACCTGTTTTGATTTAAACAACCGGTCTAGCTTCTAATGCACATATTGAGAAGCAGCAAGAATCAACCGCACTATCAACATCATTGTCGTCATTATTATCATAATCGTTTCTCCAATAAATAACATTATGCTGCATGACAATGGAATATTGTTTGATTCAATATCGTTCACCATAATATCCATCAACACTACCATCACTCCTATCACAGATGTGCAGCGAGTTCATTCATAATAGATGATTATGCATTACCTTGTTTATTAAAGTCAGCTATGTTGCTCACTACAGTGCACTGCATTGTTCACTGTAGTACACGACCTTGTTCACTATTGTGCACTGCATTGTCCACTATAGTGTATTACCTTGTGTGCTAAAGTGAACTACATGGTATAAAATGAATGCACTACTTGTGCAGTCCTAGTATACAATGGTATAACGTTTCATTTAGGCGTAAATGTACCAATGTATGTATGTATGTATGTATGTATGTATGTATGTATGTATGTATGTATGTATGTATGTATGTATGTATGTATGTACGTACGTACGTACGTACGTACGTACGTACGTACGTATGTATGTATGTATGTATGTATGTATGTATGTATGTATGTATGTATGTATGTATGTATGTATATAACTGTTTGTCTGTCTGTCTAGTAAATATCTATATTCTGTCAGGATTCAGAGGGGTGAGAGTCTATTTGACAAAGATCCTCCCGTTGTGCCCAATACCTTGGTGGAGTATTGCCAGTGCCACAGTAATACCACATCATGTTCACTTCCAAATGTAGATGTCGCTGTGCAACATGTGAGTTTCATATACATACCTTTAACATGAAATTTGCAAGTTTTTACATTTGCTAAATTACAGTTTAGAACAATCCTTGTTCTATAAATTTGCTATTGTTTGTTACTTTTCTTACCGTTTTTAGACTTGAGTTTTTCTTGTACAGATTTGTATAATTTGATCAGACGTTGATGTTATTACGATGTAAAGTATTCCTTACATAATTTTCAGTATGTTCATCAAAACCTTTTACTACTACTACTACTATTATTATTACTGCTACCAGTTTACCACCATTAAACCCAGCTAGTAGTAGAAACATTACTAATTCTACAAGAATTATTAACACCACTACCTTCAAGACTACAAATGCAACTATTATTGCTACAAATACCACCACTCCTACAGCGACACTTACTACCAAAAATATCTCTACTGCTAATGTTGCTGTATCACTACAAACACTATTGCTGTTTTCTTTCTTCAATCAAATATACATACAAGGGGTGGGGGATGGGTGGTGGTGGTGGTAGTGGTTAAAGCCAAAGAATTACAAACAAACGAAGACATAAAGATTCAGTATTAAGGGTGCAGTATGTGAACAGTATATACATGTTACGATCCATTTCAAATTCACCCTGTTCATGGCAGTTTTTGTATGCAAAATCTCAATACTATTACTAATTATTATTATTATTATTATTTTTATTATTATTATTATTATTATTATTAGGCAAAATGTACTGATTGCCAAAATATTGTCCCCAGCTTGATGACTGAGCCGCTACCGCTTGCATCTCAAACTATTTTACCAACATCGACATCTCCGCATGCAGGTAAAAAAATGTCACAAAAACAGAAATGCTAAGATTTAAAAAAATATGAAAATGTATACATTCACGGTATTGATAAATGGTCTGTCAAACAAAAGCTCGTTTTCAAATACATGAAAAATCTGACGCAGAACATAACTGCATCCAACCAATTCAAGTTTATAAAAATAATACAACTGCGCGTTTGAATATGGCTTTCTTTACTATCTCATAGCAAGAGAGAACTTCAGATCAAAGTACTGGACGTAATGAACAGAATCGGATATGTAAAACTGCCAGGACTTGGATGATGTCTTTCTTTCGAACCTGAAGTATTAACATAATGTCACCTTTTGTTTTAATTGCGCGTATATATTTAAATTACTATTTAGGGAGAATTTTTTACACTGTGTTTAAAGCTGTATAGTTTGTATCTGCTCTGGTTTTTGCATAAGGCACACTCGTATAGGACAGGACAAGAATCAACTAATTAAAAAACAATATTCGCTAGTGTAGTTCCAAAACCTTGTTAGAACCACAAACACAAGCGGAACGGTGAACGCAAGGTTGTTCCGAAGAGAAAACCTTGTCTCAGAGCAGCACAAAAAATAATTTGAAATTTTGCACACATCATACATATTGACAGAAAACTACATTTTATTGAATTCAACTGTGTATAGAGGGGTAAAATATTCAAGAGTTAACTTGATGGCAACAATGTCGGTATCGAGAGATAAGGCCTATTCGTTTACAAGTTTGGGATGGATAAAAGTGTATTCTAAGCTAACCATTTTGAAGAACAACATTCAAGAAATAAAAATTATTTTCGTAATTTCAAACAGGAAATATATACTCGAACGGTTCAGAAAAGATGCAGATGTACAAATTGCATTTAATATTGATGACTTTGAAACAAGCAGTATCAACCATAATAACACGATGGTTAAAGCAGTGGAGTATTAGGAAGGAATACATTTAGCATTTGATGTGGATAAATAAACGAATTTGCGTTCGGCTAAACTTACAGCACAACTTGAAGAACTAAAAAACTTTGAATAGTCAGTTTATAAAGATTCAACAAAAGCAGAGATATAATTTATAGAGGTCAAAGATCGATTTAAACCAGCACATAGTCACTCAGTGTATGACGTAGCTGTAGCAGAGTCATCCATAAGAATGGCAAAAATTTACGTTAATCTGAAATCATTAATACTTTCAAAGAATTGAAGAAAAAAAGAAACGCTGGAAATTTCTGAAAATAAAAGTTCCTATTGTAGATGAAAATCATGTAAGATTGCTGATAATATCTAAAGCCAATTTCTCAGACACAAAATATTATCTGGATTTATTTATTGCGTTTTAAATGTCTGTCAAAGAACAGTATTAAAACATCCTGATTGCCTAGTTGCTTACACAGATACCAAACAATTGTGGGAACATATCAGATGGGACAAAATAAAATAAAATACACTGAATTGAAAGAATGGTTAACTTAATAGTCTGCTTATACTTTACACAAGCATGTGAGAAAAATATTTCCATATAGAATGGTCGATCCTAGTCGCGTGGATGACTAGTGGTAGCCGGACATAGTTTACATGCAGCGAGTGAGATAAACAACGATGGATAACAAGGACATTTTGACAGGGATATATATTTTTTCGAAATCATTTTGGGATGAATAGTTAAAACATAAATTAAGATGATGATGCAATGCTTTTCGAGAAATCTTCAAAGAATGAAAGCCTGAAAAGATACTGTTTGAAGAGGGAAACAAGTTTTACAACAAGGAAGTGAAGGATTTGTCTACATTTTTATAAAAGGAAAACATTGAATACTTTTAACCTTACTCTGGCAAAAAGGCATCTATAGAGAAAAGGTTTAACAAAACTCCAAAGACAAGAGTGTGGAGGTATTTTACCCCCCCCCCCCAGAAAATGTGTTCGCATTTTCCTCAAACTAATTGATCATTACAATAACAGTTAGTACAGATGACATGACTCCGGTTGAAAGATGTAGTGACGAAAAAAGATGGACAGTAAGGATCAGTATTTTGGGTTAATTGACAGTAGATACATTTGGGACGCATGTATTTAAAATCGATGAAACAGTCAGAATTTTAAACCACAAAACAATTTTTGAAAAGGGCTACCTGCCTAAATTTACTGAGGGAATATTTAAAATCAATCAGGTAATTTTAGGTAATGCTGTTGCTTACAAATTGGAAGTTTTAGAGGGAGAGGACAAAGAGTGCAAGTTTTACGAACAATTGTCTCTATCTGACAAACAATATGATATACACAAAGTTGAAAATAAAATCTTGATGAACGGCAAAAAGTACTCGTGAAATAGAAAGGATATAGTGATTGATTTAAAAGTTTGAAACCAGCTGAAAACCACGTGCCATTAAATGAATGATACCTGCAACGGAGACGATTTAAAAACAGTCCAAGCCAACGTTTTTCGGAGATACCATTTGTTGTAATATGTTACAAATGCAACAGAGAAAAATTGACGGAGGAAATGAATAAATGAAGTACAAAATACCTGTGATGTAAAGCACTCTTACAATCAACGAGATTAAACTGGCATTAGAGTGGAGTAAAGGAAAACATTAGAGAGGTAAGTAAACAAAATATTACATGCGAATGTGGAAAAACCGTAAAAAGAATCTCATTATATTTGTATAAGAAAAGCCTATTTTACATTAATTTTATGGCACATAAACAATAGAGATCTGGTTCCGACATAGATAACTTTTGTTCCATTCTCTACTGGAGGTCATATTGTTGAATTTACGTTTGTATCTTCACACGCAGCAACACATCAGCCTATGACAACAGCTGCTCACGTGACCGTGCCTCCGATAGCTCTACCCGATCCCACCGCCGCACCAAAACCTTTCGAATATGGGCAAGGTATGGTAAAAGGTTTCAGCAAACTTTGGGGATTTGTGGATTTAGACTTTGATTTACATGTATGATGTATTATTTTTGTAATATCAAAGCCGACGTTGTAGAGACATATCTGTGACCATAGGTGTTCCAAATAAGAGCGCGCGCATGTATTCGCTGTATTTCAGAAATTTCTTGGAATTAGTAATAAAAGCCACGTATATTTCGTTTGAAATTATTTTCGCGCTCACTCTCCCGGAGTCTTAAAGGTGAGTCAAATGTCTGGAAAATACTGATGCAAGGACATGTTTGAAAAGCACATGTAGTCTAATGCCTGTCGATTGCTAATTCATGTTATCGCAAAAATGAGGCGAACGTTCCCGATATAAGTAGTGGCAAAATCTATAGAAGTGATTTACTGTTAAGATGTGCATCTTCGATTATATCGTGATACGATACACGATACAGAAGTCCCAATACAATAAGTATCGCAATACATGCCTAACCTTGTGCTTATTTCTCTATAAACAACTTATGATGTCATTATTATAAATAATATTATCAATATCTTGCCAATTACTCCTACAAACATTTGAATAAATGAACAATACATTTTATCATAAAACTAGTCATATTAGGACATAACTGGAAAAACTAAAATGATGTAATGAAAAAAGTTACATCAGTCGGTAGATCTGATAATCCCATTTACTTTTAAGAGTCAAAACTTTTTAAAAATTGCATAATCATATTTAGTTCTCATGTTGTTTAATCCTTTTTATCCTCAAACCCCCACATCCTACCGTATATTCTGAGTATTAACTGTTTACATTTTTCATAACAATATTTTCTGAGTTTCATACCTTGAACCTTGATCTTATCTGTATCGTATTTGTTGAAACAGAAATGACTGTAGCTTCCGATCACTATATATTTTTCTTTGATTGATATATGTTAATTTTGATCAGTGTGCCCATCTTCATCGTTTATTATCTGGTAAAATGATTGTATATCACACACGCATGCTCGTTGCAGTTAATGAAACAGTGGTAATACGAAACTTCCCGACCCCAAGCCGTCTGAACGAAACATACGTTACAGAATACTGCAGGAAGAGACTGTTGAATTCGACTACCGTCAAACTGTGTGTTACAACATTAAACGTTGACATTAAACCCGCCATAGACATGTGTGTGGAAGACATTAAGGTAAATACAGATTTTTCTTTCTTCATTATACAGTGAACTGGGAAATTTTCGCGGCCGTATTATTTTTTCGCTATTTTTGGGTCATCGGTGAACGATAGCAAAAATTTAAAAAGTAGAACATTTACACTATACTTACCATCCATGGAGCTCAGACCACGTTTTCCAGCACTCGTTCACGAAAAGGGGAGGGGTGTGGGTTATAAGGGCTAAAAAATTTCATGAGTACGCATAAACAAAATTACGTCATCAACAACACGATATAACAATCTCCTACACATCAATGAAAGTGCCCGTTTTATCGATCGATAAGCGACTGTGCTTGTAAGGAAAACTTTGATTGGCTCATTCAAACAGCGTGAAAGGTCATGTTGGTCACAATGGCGAGAAAAATTTACTCGCGCTCTCAGGGATTTGTTAAGCAGGTTTATGCATATTCATGAGAAACGAGTAAATATCCCCGAAGGCGGGCACGGGTGATAAAGGAGGGTAGCAATAACCCCGCGTGGCATGCGACGATGTCTGTACGCTTCATGCAGAAATTCATGAAGAATATCTAAAACATTTTGACTAGCAGATGGTTACCTTAATGCGACGAATAATCGTCTGCTCTTTTTGTTAAAGGTAGCCGCGGTAGTTCAGTTGGTAGAGCGTCGGACTCATAATCAAAGGGTCGCGGGTTCGATACCCACCCAGTTCAGTCTGGGTCGGCCGCCTCGGTGTGTCCTTGGGAAAATCACTTAGCTTCTATTTCCTCGGAATGATATAGCACATAATGTGTTAAAAGTGCCGTTAAAACAACAAAAACAAACCCTTTTGTTAAACTGTCCTTGTGCTTTTTTTTCGAATGCGGGAACTTTGGGATCGCGCCATACATGACATTTGTGTATGCAAGGGTATGTGTGTCCTATTAAGCCAAGTGTTAATCATACCATGTATGGTAATCATCATATTTGATAACTGATACAGTGTACTATCCTTATATCCTAATTAAATGACTGTACAATCAGAATCAATACTTATTATGCAGATTACAGATGATCTAAGCTTCGCCAATTCGGCTCTCCAAGATGTTCTTGAAAGCTGCAGCCATGAAAAGCTCACCCAGCCTGATTCGTATATAAAAGAGAATGGAACAACTGTACCAGCCCCAGAAACAAAGCAATGTACCGGCGCTTGCTCCGGACAAGGAGAATGTATTGACGGCAAGTGCCAGTGCAACTATTACTTTGAGGGAGAGGACTGTTCCATAGACAAACGGCAGCCGCCTTCAGTCAAGGAGATCGTTGGGTAGACTTCGAAAGAATCTCTGTCTTCTTTTCTTCTTTTTCCTTTCTTGTTTTTCTTTTTCCTCTTTCTTGCAGCTAGACATAATTTTACGTCGATTGCGCATCTTATTTCAACAATTAAAACAACGCACCTTCGATGACTCAAAGGTTGGCGTGATATGGTGTCTAAGGAACTGCCAATAGCCCTTCTTCCATAAATATTGAATATGAAGAGATAATCGCACTTTTTTCTAATTCTTTAATAATTGAATGACTAAAAGAAAATGAATGGAAACGTCCTCTCAACATTATGCAGGGTATTTGTTATTTTGTTTTTAATGTGTAACACACCTTCAGGCACCAGGGAACTAAATATCCCAAATCTGATGACGCCTTAGAGTTTAACACTTGACTCTGTCCTCTTGAATGGGAGGTCCAATATTATCTCTAATGTCCATGACGTTACAAAAACTTACAGCATTAACCGGACCCAATTTAACTAACATATGTTGTAAGTTCAGTATAGACTTAAGACAATGTATTGGTCAATTTAAAGTCAGAATTAAAATTCAACAAATCAGATCGCTAGATTCGAAACTTAAATTTAAGTCTAGCCTTCCAATATGTTGGTGAAGTTTCCGGAATATGCAATATGCAATCCTCTTTCTGTCTGTCTATCTGTATGTCTCTGTCTGTCTGTCTCTCTCAGTGTGCGTATATATATATATATATATATATATATATATATAATTATTATTATTATTATATATATATATATAATTATTATTATTATTGTTATTATTATTATTACAGGGGGCACATATGTGACTCGGAGAAAAGAGAGTGTACCAACCCAACAATTATTGGAGAGAATATTTTAAATTCAAACGAAAGCACATGCAAGCTTCAAAAGGTAA
Organism: Margaritifera margaritifera; assembly: GCA_029931535.1. Taxonomy (NCBI): domain Eukaryota; kingdom Metazoa; phylum Mollusca; class Bivalvia; order Unionida; family Margaritiferidae; genus Margaritifera; species Margaritifera margaritifera. The sequence continues at coordinate 981,829 of JAQPZY010001494.1, forward strand.
TTTTTAAAAAAAATCAACATAAATGTTCAATTTCAGACTTTCAGCGAATTTGGTTTATTTTTAGGTTAAATGCATTTAAAATTCCTACGGTTTCCAAGATGAATCCATTATTCGGTGCTTATCAGATGCCTTTTTTTAAAGCATGCATAGGAAATCGTTGTATTACAAATTGCCAACATTTAAAGGAAGTTAAATCTCCTGAATGACTTTGAACACAATTAAGCTTGTTTATGCCTTCTAGCAGTCATAATTTTCCTTGAAAAAATATCCAGTCATCTGAATGCTTTCTGCTGGCGGGATTTGGAGTGAGCGGGATCTCTCCATCGCTATTGGCCGCCATCCAAATTGATCATCTTTTTGGGACTGTTTCATCAAACAAAGAAGTTTGACTGGATCTTTCTAAATATTTTAAAATTTAAGTTACTACTGTGTGAAAAGTTTCGTTTTTCCTAAATTTCAAGCATCTTTCACAGATGAAAATGTGTGCATTGCTTTTCTTTTTACAAATCGGATTTAATTCATCCCTACACATTCCCTATTGAGCAAATTGTAGTAGATATCACTAAATATTTACAATAAATTTTTAATTAAATTGTAGCCTCTCTCTCTCTCTCTCTCTTGCACACACAGACAGAGCAATTACGTTTGTTAAATGTAACATGTAGTCACAGGAGTTACGGATGAATTGAAGATAAAAGAAAGTAAGTTTCAGTTTATCCACTCTTATAAGTAATTTCATACAAGGACGATGAGACCTTGGAGACCATTGCATATATTGGGTCATCCAATATTGTATTACCAAGTGGAATTTCTGCATTTTTCAAACCATTCAGAGGGGAAGAAATAATTTGAAACAAGTCCTTTTTTTTACAATTAACAGTTCGTCACGGAAGGCTTTTTCCAGACTTTCAAAGAAGAAACAGTCCCAATGGGGTTTATTTCATCCAATAATGTGAAATGCAAAATACCAACGGACGAAGTAAGAGGTATGTCATTTTGTATGTTATTTTACCAAGAATTGTTCCAAGTACCACCAACCTTGAAAATGTCACGAGAATGCATGCTTTACATGCTTCAAATAAATCAGGTGTTTTAGCCAGTGTGACAGAAACATGTTCTGCCTTTGGACATTGTTTGGCTATTCTATACATTTTTTATTGATGGAAATGACGCTCGTAAACAAGAATAGGTTTTTGGTGCAGAAACGAAGACCAGAATAGTCACTTTTTGGACTGACTAAAACACATATGGTGACTACGTGTGCCAAGTGTAGCAGTAGCCTATCTATGATCAATAATCATCAACGTGCCAGCATCTTCACGGTGGTTAAAAATAAACTTTTTGTTGAAACATGTATGATCGAAGTGATGATTTTAACCTGCTCCTTCGGTCAGATTAAATACGTGGACTTTCCCACAATTTTGAATGAGCGGAAGAAATGTTATTTTTGAAGGAAGATTATCAAGGAGGTGCGGAGAATAGAAATGATTGTTACTCTAGTGGTTCTGTTCGAATAAATACACTTTTTCATATCTTGAAATATTTCTTAGATAAAATCTACTATGAAATGGATTGAAATATATCACTTACTACGTCGTAGAACCCGAACAACATTTGTATGAAAGTTGTTTGCCAATGAATTCCCATTGCACCCAGGGATAGGAATCTGAACTGTTCCATGTGATCTGTACTATTCGATAAAATATCTGTATTTTTGCTGCTAAGTTGTTGAAACTGATGACTGGTGTGGGATTATATGTTAAAAAAGGACCCTCATGTTGACCCCCCACTGCCTCACTGGCAATTCTTTATGCTTTAATCTGATTTATTCGTTTTCATTTATAGTGGATCTGAAGTAATCAATTGTTTTCGTTCTTTTTTTAATTGTTTCAATTCTGTGATTCTTTTTTTCTCATGAGTATCAATTTTATATGATTTTGAAAAAATTACTTTTTTGTCTACATTTATGTTTTTGACACGAATCCGGGTCCCAATGTCTTGACAGATGGATCAATGTTCGTTTCCTGTTTAAATTCGTGGTCAAAAACAACCACGAAATCCACGAAATTCGGTATTCCTGGAAAAATGTTGAATGTACAAAGTAACTCGTCGTACATATTTTAGAACAAAGAAATAAAGTAGAAGTAAAAAGGAAACATGTTTTCTACATTTAAACTGGAGTCTATCGTAAATGATATTTATATGAGATGTTTTAGTTCAGTCTTATGACATGAAACAGTTCATTCTGCTGCACAAAATAATAGTAATTGTAAGTGCATTTTTCTTTTCAGAAAAGCCTGTTACAGTTTACCATATATCACTTACTAACCATGGCCAAGAATACAGCAGGGAACAATTATTCGTTATTTACAATGGCAAATGCATAGAATGTGATGAAATGGGACATTGTAAACAGAAGGTATTTGTTTTGTTTGTTTTTTTTTTTGTTGTTTTTTTTTTTTGTTTTTTTTTCTAAAAAAAAGTTATATAAGACTTTGTTCGGTATTATCGTACTATATACGAGTCCTCCATTTTAGCATATCCAAGTATTTTTTGGGCACAGTCGTGAAAAATAGCTTCTCGGGACAGACGGAAGGACGGAAGGACTAACAATGACTAAATCAAGATGCCCCTGCTGCGGCGAGTGGGATCATTAAAAAAACCTAACATACGCCGATTCAAGTTCCTTACCGCATATTTGACAAAATTAATATGGGGTCACATTCCCCATGTAGTGCCTCACCTGAACCACGTGGTCAAGAATGATCGACACGACATTTCTTCTACGTATTGTTCAGCTTACATGTAAAACTAAAAAAGGTCAAAACAAAAAACACAGCAAAGCAGTTGCGTGGATGTGATACGGGCACCAGCCGATTAAAACTATTCGCAGATATCGGTTTTAAAAAAGCTGGAAAGTAGCTACATCAGCGTACGCTTGTTGTTTCTTCTCTTCCTTCAGACCCATCCAGCTTTAAGATTCATGACCCAGTGCAATTCTTGTTTTATTTTTATTTTTTTGTATCTTGTAACTTCTTTGACGTTTTCTTCGCCATCTTCATTGTTTTGGGAAGCTGTAGTCGCAATAATTCGTATGCGTGCATACTAGATAGATGGACGGGTTTTTAAGACACATGACTCGGCATAAGAAGATCCTGCTCCTGTGAGATATTTTCAGTCAACTAAAACTGCTTTTCAGGCGTCAAAATTTTCGAAGCTTTGACGTTCTGATTAACTTCATCCAACCTTATCGGCAATAATGTAGATTTTTCATTTTTTTACTACTGTCTTATGCAGTTTTCACCCTTTAATCATCTTCCAATGTCCAGTATGTTTGTTTATGCAGATCCTCATCCTTTATTCATTTTCCTATGTCCAGTATTTTTGTTTATGCAGGTCTTCACCCTTTAATCATCTTCCAATGTCCAGTATTTTTGTATTTTTATTGGCCTTCATTTCGTCAACAATCTTCATTACCTCTGCATTCTACTATCATCGTTGTATTTCCTTCGTTTAGCAAAACTCTGCTTCTCACTTGATGAAGATTAGCAATACATCTGAATCATATATGACAAGAGAACTAAACAATACAAAAGAAATCGTAAAGCTTTTCTGTAAAATAACTTAGTCGGTCTGATTTCATTGTTTTCAAGCATTTTCTTCATGATAAAACTATGAAAGTGAGGGGAGTTAATGTGCTATTTGATAGTTTCCTCCAGCATAAATTAATTCAATAGGTGGATGTCAATCGCTTTAATCATTGTGTTATGAAGCAAGGACATATTTTTAACAGAAGACATTATGAATTGTAACTCTGGGCAATATTAGTATAAAGTAATAAGGATTCTTGTTTTCATGCAATTTTTTTTTAAAAATTGTACAGCCGAATACATGTCTAATAAGTGACAAGTGCTATGCATCCGGGGAAACAGACACGATAACACACCAAGGAATATGCAATCCCGCCACTAACCCAACTGGTTGGACACAAGTTGAAGGCGGCTTCTGTAAGTTTAAACTGAGCGAGGCTTTGTTACTTACTTCATACGTAATGGAATATACAATTACGTCAATTTTCTAACAGCTCGATATAAGATGACAGTGGTTAATGCATATACAATTCTTGCAAGGTTTTCTAAAAAAAAAATTTCTTCTTTTTTTTTTTAAATATCGTTTGTCTCACTTCTAAAAATACATTTTATTCTTTTATAAATAATGGTAATGAGTGGTATCCACTGCAAGAATCAAACGGACACATGATTTACGTTGCAAAAGAAAAATCGTTAGGAGAAAGTGATTTACTAGATAACGTATCTTCACATAGTCGTAAATAAGGGATGTCGTAAATTAGGGATGTTGCGTCATTTGCTGGAAAATGTTGAGATGTCTTGATATGATCAAAACTTAAGATGATGGTTACTGATGATACGCCACCTAAAAGTTCTACTCTTTTATCCTCTCTCTCTCTCTCCTTCTCTGTCTGTATGTCCGTCTCTCGATATATATATATAGTAGAACCCTTCTAATGAAAAGACCACTAGCAAGACTTTTGGTGCCGAGAAAATCTCAAAGTCAGGGTTTTACTTTCATCATTCAGCATACAGAGCCATCTATCTATCTATCTATCTATTTATCTATCTGTGTGTATACTTAGACAGATAGATATGGCATGATGTTATTAAATAAGCAGACATACAGACAACGAAGGAGACATATTATCATAAATAAATATTGAGAAGTAGGTCTAAAATAGTTTGGATTTGACTAATTATAACAGATTTTATATAATTCATTTATTTGCTGTTGAATAGACAATATATATCTAGATTGATTCGCGTGCGGCAATTTTTTTTATTTCTTATACAAAGATACAAATGGCCATTGAAACATAAACTACAGTTGGCTGATGTAATGGGTTCTTTATGCAGGTTTCTGCATTTCTTTTAAAAAAATCGGAGTTCATATGCATTTTATTACGTTTCTTTTGTTCAGCTCACCTACCACCAACGCCCACACCTACCGTAGAGTCTCCAAATATCGCCCCTCTTGGAGGTCAAATATTGCCACGACCGGATGTCTGGACACGGTATTACTGTTCTTGAGTGTCTCCATAGACATCATTGTCATCTTTTTCACTGTCATCATCAGCGTCAGCGTCGTCTTTGTCGTTGTTATCATTATTATTATCAGCAGCAGCATGTCTTTTTCTGTTTTCTATATTTCTTCTTCCTGTGGTCGTCGCCACCGCCATTTTTAACATTTCAAACTTTGCGTCCTCCTGACCTACTGTGTAAGAAATGGAATACTGTCATAACCCTTTAACATACATGAATCACAATGATCTACTGTGTAAGAAATGGAATACTGTTATAACCCTTTAACATACATGAATCACAATGAATCTGCTGTGTAAGAAATGGAATACTGTTATAACCCTTTAACATACATGAATCACAATGATCTACTGTGTAAGAAATGGAATACTGTCATAACCCTTTAACATACATGAATCACAATGAATCTGCTGTGTAAGAAATGGAATACTGTCATAACCCTTTAACATACATGAATCACAATGATCTACTGTTTAAGAAATGGAATACTGTTATAACCCTTTAACATACATGAATCACAGTGAATCTGCTGTGTAAGAAATGGAATACTGTCATAACCCTTTAACATACATGAATCACAATGATCTACTGTGTAAGAAATGGAATACTGTTATAACCCTTTAACATACATGAATCACAATGATCTACTGTGTAAGAAATGGAATACTGTTATAACCCTTTAACATACATGGATCAGAATGATCTACTGTGTAAGAAATGGAATACTGTCATAACCCTTTAACATACATGAATCACAATGAATCTGCTGTGTAAGAAATGGAATACTGTCATAACCCTTTAACATACATGAATCAGAATGAATTTGCTGTGTAAGAAATGGAATACTATTATAACCCTTTAACATACATGAATCAGAATGAATCTGCTGTGTAAGAAATGGAATACTGTCATAACCCTTTAACATGCATGAATCAGAATGAATCTGCTGCTTTTGATGAATAAACATTTGAAAAATAGGTCACGCTGCTTGATACAGTATTCTGTTCTTTTCATGATGTAGCTTTATTATTGGATATATTAAAGTTTGTTGCAGTTTGAATAATAATGTCAGAGTATCGAAAATAAAACATCCAGATACTGGACGTATTCTTTGTAAGTATGTATTACAATTAAACCCCATTAATACGACCAATTAATCACAGGACTTTAGAAATGTGCTCTGATTACCGGGGTGGTTTTAGTAATGAAGTCGACAGCATAGAACATGGCAAATTTTTTTTTTTTTTTTTTTTTTTTTTTTTGGGGGGGGGGGGTTGGTTTTTAAATATATTTTCGGTGATTTCAGCTGGGTTGTCTTAAAACCGAGGTGATTTTAAGGGGTGGTTTTCCTGTATATATCTGTATTTATTTACGTCTCATTACAGTACATGATAAAATTACAATTAAAACAATACATTACAAATATGTGCATATGCAGCTCTATTAAGAGGTAAATGACATGAGGAATAAAGAGTCACAGACATTAAAACAATTATGTACAAGACATAAAATTGAAATTGTGCGTTGCCATACAATTTAAGCATTATTTCATGAAATCAAAAAAGATAAATGGTTATAGTTACAAAAGTATATGCACTATGTAATCACAGTTATTTTTAAAGAAACAAAGCTCTCCTTCAGAGAAATAAAAACTTAGGTTTTGACAGAAAATGTAATTATAGAAGGGCTTGTAAAAAGGTAAAAAGAAAAACGAACTCATCTCCGATCTTGTAGTGATAGGTGATGCAAATTTGTCGGACTCTAGTAAAAAAAAAACAATCATCATGTAGGATGTCAATATGTCCCCCTTAGCACCTCACACCATTAAACCGTGCCTTTCAGAGTACCTGCCATAAGTTGATAGAATCTGACGTACATTTAAAGTAGACGAATTTGCTAATATTCACTTTTGATCCCCTATCCAAAATCAGTTTAACAAATAAAATTTAAACTGCATATCATACCATGTCATCATGTCAGAATACCCACATATATTGTAAGTAGATCTTTATATTTTTATTGGTATATAGAAGGAATTAAGGTTGCCAGGATGACGGATTACAAACTATCTTTTGTCGAAACCATTTAAAATGAAGCAACGAATTCTTTAAAAGATAACGTTATAAGGGATTTTCCCACCAAATACTATGTAGTATGTATCATTTTATTCCATAGAAACTCCACTGGCTGTACTTGCTCTTTCAACAACGGTCGTACGGACTGTGCGTGCTGCGAGGAGGGAGCTTGCCAGTGTTCCGAGGGATCTGAAAACATGTGCAGTAAATGTGACGATATGGACAGTTGCGGACAGAGTAAGTTTGGTTTTATTCTAAGAAACCTGGTATCATTATGTCGCTGATTGATTCGTTTCAACTGTATTTTTTCACAGCAAAATTCTATTAAAATTCAGATTCCACAGAATTCCCTTGCCAGTCTTGGTTAGTCGACTTTGCTTTCTTGTACTGTATTTCCTTGCCAGTCTTGGATAGTCGACCTTTGCTTTGTTGTACTTTATTTCCTTGCCAGTCTTAGATAGTCGACTTTGCTTTGTTGTCCTGTATTTCCTTGCCAGCCTTGGTTAGTCGACTTTGCTTTGTTGCACTATATTTCCTTGCCGGTCTTGGAGAGTCAACTTTTGTTTTGTTTTGTTGTACTCTAGTTTTTTGCCAGTCATTATTGTCGACTTTGCTTTGGTGTACAGTATTTCCTTGCCAGTCTTCGGTAGCCGACTTTGCTTTGTTGTACTGTATTTCCTTGCCTCTCTTGGATAGTCAACTTTGTGTTGTTGTACTGTGTTTTCTTGCCAGTTTTGGATAATCGACTTTGCTTTCTTGTACTGTATTTCCTTGCCAGTCTTGGATAGTCGACTTTGCTTTGTTGTGCTAAATTGCCTTGCCAGTTTTGGATAGTCGAATTTGCTTTGTTGTACTGTATTGGTTCGCCAGTCTTGGATAGTCGACTTTGCTTTGTTGTACTGTATTGGTTCGCCAGTCTTCTGTAATCGACTTTGCTTTGTTGTACTGTATTTTCTTGACAGTCTTGGATAGTCAACTTTGTTTTGTTTTACTTTATTTTCTTGCCAGTCTTGGATAATCGACTTTGCTTTGTTGTACTGTATTTCCTTGCTAGTCTTGAATAGTCGACTTTTGCTTTGTTGTACTGTATTTCCTTGCCAGTTTTGGATAATCGACTTTGCTTTCTTGTACTGTATTTCCTTGCCAGTCTTCGGTAGTCAGCTTTGCTTTCTTGTACTGTATTTCCTTGCCAGTTTTGGATAGTTGACTTTGCTTTGTTGTACTGTATTGCCTCGCCAGTCTTGGATAGTCGACTTTGCTTTGTTGTACTGTATTTCCTTGCCAGTCTTCTGTGATCGACTTTGCTTTGTTGTACTGTATTTCCCTGCCAGTCTTCTGTAATCGACTTTGCTTTGTTGTACTGTATTTCCTTGCCAGTCTTCTGTAATCGACTTTGCTTTGTTGTACTTTATTTTCTTGCCAGTCTTGGATAATCGACTTTGCTTTGTTGTACTGTATTTCCTTGCCAGTCTTGGATAGTCGACTTTGCTTTGTTGTACTGTATTTCCTTGGCAGCCTTGGTTAGTCGACTTTGCTTTGTTGTACTGTATTTCCTTGCCAGCCTTAGGTAGTCGACTTTGCTTTGTTATACTGTTTTTCCTTGTCAGCCTTAGGTAGTCGACTTTGCTTTGTTGTACTATATTTTCCTGCCAGTTGTGAATAGTCAACTTTATTTTGTTGTACTGTATTTCCTTGCCTGTCTTGGATAGTGGATTTAATTTTGTTGTACCGTACTGTATTTCCTTCACAGTCTTGGATAGTCGACTTTGCTTTGTTGTACTGTATTTCCTTGCCAGTCTTGGTTAGTTGTTGTACTGTTTTTTCTTGCCAGTCTTGGATAGCTGACCTTCGCTTTGTTGTGATGTATTTCCTTGTCAGTCTTGGATTGTCGACTTTGCTCTGCTGTGCTGTAGTGCCTTGCCAGTCTTGGAAATTCAACCTTGCTTTGTTGTACTGTATTTCCATGCCAGTCTTGGATAGTCGACTTTGCTTTGTTGTACTGCATTTCCTTGCGAGTCTCGAATAGTTGTTATACTGTATTTCCTTGCCAGTCTTGGATAGTCGACTTTACTTTGTTATACTGTATATCCTTGCGAGTCTTAGATAGTCGATTTTGTTTTGTTGTACTGTATTTCCTTGCCAGCCTTAGTTAGTCGACTTTGCTTTGTTGTACTGAATTGCCTTGCCAGTCTTGGAGAGTCGACTTTGCTTTGTTGTACTGAATTGCCTTGCCAGTCTTGGAGAGTCGACTTTGCTTTGTTGTACTGAATTGCCTTGCCAGTCTTGGAGAGTCGACTTTGCTTTGTTGTACTGCATTGCCTCGTGATCTCGCTGTAGAATTTGTATAAAAGGTCCTCTAGCTATGAATATTCATATTGCTAAAATGGGTCAAGTTTACAAGATTCTCTACATGAGCAAACTTTTCTATACACAGTGACATATTTAAGAAAATGATTATTACTCTACATAAATTGGGCCTCCTGACTTTCAAAATAAAATTGTCATCAGGCTGTCTAAAGATGTTTAAGGTAAATGGACTGCTTATGTATTTTATTTAATTTGAAGACAAAAAACTAAATAGAAAACGACCTATCTCTTCATATATCAAATAAAGTTATGTGCTTTTTTATACTTATTACACATTTGTAAAGTGCACTGTAGTAAAAGTTCTGGTCCTGAGATAATATGAAGAAATTAACAAACTTTTGTCCCACTTATGCTGAATGTTAATGTTGGTACGTGCGCGGTTGCCCCGAGTACAGTCGAACAGAAATAAACAAACCAGTGGCGTCACTAGGGTTGGCGTCACCCAGTGCGGTAAACTCATGGTGTCACCCCCTCCAGACTTCCCCCATGGGAATTTGCATTTTGCATCTGTCAAATTTGCATTTTTCCATTTTGGTGTCACCCCCCTGTGATGGTGTCACCCGGTGCGGCCCGCACCCCCTAGTGACGCCACTGAAACAAACCATCATGTGTATGGGTGAAAACATACGATATTATAGTTTACATGTAGTCAGAAGCATATGAACAGATGCTATTATCCGGAAAAGAGTAATTTGGATGGATATTGAACCACATGTATACAGAACATAATCATCAAATACATTTCCCTAACCGGTGGTGAAGATAACATACCGTCTATACCCGCTTTAAGCCCAGTTCAAATGCAAGCAACATAGCCCCTGATCTGCCAGCGCATATTGTGCCGGCAGATCAAGGTTTGTGTTGTTTGTTTCGCTGATTAGTCCTAACAAACTGCATAGACTCAGATATGTTGGCGAATTATGCAACAGTAGATCTGGGTCTGTGCAGTTTGCAGTTGGATTCAACTTATAAGCGAGTACATACGGTACAGATCGCATGCACTATACAGGCAAATGCTCAACCCAATTATTCTGAAAACTGCACCTACTGCATATCGGTCCTGTACATTTCTTTCTAGCGCACCTGGAGTTAACGCATCAGCATTTGTATTCGCCGTAGGTAGAGCCAATGTAGTGTAATTTCTTGGTCCGAATGAGTATATTTTTTTATCATCTCGATACCAAATAAACTAACGTGTTTCTCATCGAATTTTCTGTTGCAATTCTTTAAATATATGTAAAAATTCGGTTTAAGGTATTACTACACTAATTATGTTCCTTGTATATTTCCTAGGTGTTTCTACATTTTTGATGAATTCCAGTGCATTTTAGTTACAAGTTCAAATGCACCAAGACTATCTTACTCATGCTAGCCACCAAACTGGACAGAGCATGGAGAAAAAAAAATCAGCATAGGTTATGCTGCATTTTCTAAAAATAGTTGCATAGGAATGAAATGAGTGGACAATTTAATACAAGTGACCTTTCCGGTACTGGTCGAATCACACATGTTTACTTGTCATCCTACGTAAAGCCTTGAGGCTGAGCTAAGTATACATTTTAGTTATGTTTAGATTTTAATGCTGCTTTTCATTCAGTGCAAGTAACATTCTTTAGTGTGTAGCAAATCTCCAGGAAAAATCAGATAAAAATATTAATGATTTTCTTCGGGACTATAATAGAATGTAATAACAGCTGATTTGCCCATTTAGTGTAGTGATACCATTAATGGCTCAGCGAATGGAATTACAGAGTAAGTTAGAAAGCTTACAAAGGAATTATGCTGATTCGTGGTGATGAAACATAATCTACGAACATGTAATATCTCCAATTATTTCTTTAGAGAAACCCTCTCCAGAATATGGCGTCGACGGTTGGACGGCCAAGTTTACAGGGTGCTTCTGTTTGTTTGAACCGACACGTGCAGACTGTGCGTGCTGTCAGAACTTTGGCTGCCCGTGCGGTCCTGGGCACAAAAATCAATGTGTGGAGTGCGGGCATACAGATCGATGTGGCGTGAAAGCAGAAATATTCGGACCAGCATATGAAAACCATTAGGCAGGATGCGGGCTGTAAGATATAAGACACAGACGTATGCTACTACCTCAATAAAACAGTTCTATAAAAGTCTTCATAATTTTATTTCCTTTTCCCATTTTTCGGTTTTTGCCCAAATAACTGAAGTTCTAAATTAATTTTGCAATAATATGTTTATGATTCTTTCACACTTCACAAAAACTGACCTCTAATTCTATAAAATTTAACGAGTGTTAATGATAACAGATTACATGATCAACTGATGTTCGTCATCCAATCACCACCACCATACCTCCGATATTACATAGGATACCGTGTCTACTCCTAGTCATCATATACCACACGCACGTATGTATCAGGCAGAGCTCTTATTACGGGGACAGATTGGAGAGTTTTAATGTAAATAACAACAACAACAACAACAACAACAACAACAACAATAATAATAATAATAATAAATTACCAACAATCACCAAACGTACACTAGCAGTTGTCTTAGAAATATGGTCTTGAGTGAACAAACGAGTACTACGATCACCAGGCAGAGAAAGTGATTGAAAAACAGCATGGAGAAATTCCTGTGGGATTTCAATATACAGACCGACCAATGGAAACAGGAAAGGAAGTCCGACTACTGACAGACAAAGATAGGAATCTGACCTACATTGTAGAGATAGCAGTACCAGAGGACTCGAGCGTCGCAAGGAACAAGAAAATATAACAAAGTACTGCAATCTGGCCAGAGAAATGAGAAAGTCAGGAAAACGCAGACAGAGATCATACCAAGTGTGGTAGAAGCACAGAAGTGTTATCACACAAACTAGAGACAGCCAAAAAAGATAGGAATAGCAAAAAATCCAGACCTGCTATAAAAAAAACGGCATTCCTAGGAACAGCTAGGACATTACGGAATAGCCAAAACAATACCATCAAGAACCTGTGGAAAAGAGGAATAATACTAATAATAATCATAGCAATTTTGTTATTATTATTATTATTATTATTATTATCAAAGTTTATGTCATTTGGCTGGTCATTTTCCTGATACCGGACAGCTTTTCATGGTTTATGATTTGAAGAAACTAACATAGATGTCCTTTAGTTTATGAGGTAAAAGGTCAGCGGAGATTTGTGCTAATTAACCAATTGCCAAATGTCGGTCAAAGTCAATCTAGTATCGATAATTATGGGCCGCTAACCAACATTATCGCTAAGAAAGGTGTTAGACATTACATCGAGGGACTGTCTGGTCTAATGTTCATCACTTAGTTGACTAGCACCATATAACATATATAGATTCAAATGAGCACATCATCATTTTTCAACCAATGTTTATGATTGACATTTACCTGATTCATAAGTGGACTACATCGCTGAGAGAGTAGTGCTCATTTATCTCTGAAAGATTCTGATTCCTCTGTAATTCTCTATAATTCATCTGCGCTTAATGAAAGTGAGTATTTATCAATACAGGTGTTCAACTGCCTGCATGACAGTTAGAAATATCGACAAACTAGCAAACGGTTAAGAGAAGAATGACAAAAATAGAATTCTTCTTAGATATCTGGAACAAGTATATTACAATGAAATGTATAGGAGAAAATATATTCACCCTCTACGATTGTAAATCTCTAATCCAGTATAAGAATTGGCTTGTGCATACTGTATCCCATATTTCTTGAAAAAAATTTAAGTGCATGTGTTACCAGCCCTGTATCCCATATTTACTGTAAACAGTTTCAACTGCATGTGTTAGCAGCACTGTACCCCGTATTTATTGTAAATAGTTTCAAGTGCACGTTACCAGCAGTACAGTAACATTTAAGCTATCATAATAAAAAATTATGCTAAATGTAAGAAATTTAATTTATTGCAAAATAGTAGGTCATCCCAAATCTACTGCCCTCCTAGTAGGTCATCTCAAACCTACCGCCCTACTAGTAGGTCATCCAAAACCTACCGCCCTACTAGTAGGTCATCCCAAACCTACCGCCCTACTAGTAGGTCATCCCAAGCCTACCGCCCTCCTAGACAGCTGATATTTGTATAAACAGCCCATGAATAAGATCGAAAGTGAGACGAACTTACGAAAAGGGGGTGGGGTGGGGTGGGCTGAAAAGTGAGTTCAATTTAATCTTCTAAGCTTCGATTCATAAGCAAATCTGGTATATAATAAAAATAATATTTTATTTTCCTGGGTAAGAACCTGATATATTTCATCCTGTGGTACAAAAAATTATATTTTAACTCGTGGCATCGCCACTCGTTAAAATATCACGTGCTTTATATCAGACGATGAAATATATCCGTTATTAAAGGCTATTGGTAATTCGAATGGACTTCATGGTGTGGGTGGGTGTGGTATAGCCAAATATCACGTATAGTACATAATAAGTGGAACATTATAAATTATTAACTTGTCATTTAAATGTGCAGGTACAATTTATTTTTGCGGAAAAGGTACTTACCAGAGCTAAAATAGGCAATTTTATATTGCATTTTACGCGCATTGAGATCACGGCATTGAGATAGAATTTAGTTATTACATTGTAATTATCGTGTTGCATTAGGACTAGGCAAGATGCAACGAGCGTTACATTGGCAAACATCAAGATGCCATGTAATGGGGGCTGCCATATTGGTCTTCTTCCAGTCAACCGAGTCCCATGACTGACAGTCATATTATCCGCATACCTGTAATCCGATGGCTTTCAAACTTTCCATATAGAAAGTACAGTTGTGGTCGGTACTGATAATAACCAAGACAATTCCTAAACATTCCTGAAATAATACATTGAAATTACCTATTTGCTTGTTTAGATTTCACTTCTTTTCCTCTCTTCTTTCACCGCATGCAATTCTCTAAATATGAATCCGCCGAAGTTTATATCTTCGGGTATTATCAGTCTTTCGTTCTTAATACCCGTGTAAAGATAATGAAAAGTACTTGACATTTGCTAATTATCCTAAATAAACCTTATATTTATGCATAAATGGGATATATATATATATATATATATATATATATATATATATATATATATATATATATATATATATATATAGATATATATATATTGATTTTGCTTGTTAGTATGATATATTGATTTAAGTATCCCCTGCATATGTCAAGTACCTTCAACGGCACATATGTTGTCATAGTGTGGTCATTTCAGTGGAAAGAAACTATGGTAACAGCAGAAATTAACAGATCGTGGATGGGTCACCACTGTACTCTCCCTCATTCTGGAGCTTGGATGAGCATAAAAATGTAAAGTCGGTGTGTTACTGCTATACCATTAAGACCTGACAATATTTTCATGTATTAAATATCAGAGACTCCTGTCATTTACAAGTGAATTAATTTAATTTGGCTAAGTTCCAAAGAGTTATATTGGACACAACGGCTAGTATTATTTCTGTCTCAACCAAGTGAATTTAATTTGGCTAACTACAAGAGAGTTGTACTGGACACAACGACCAGTATTATTACTGTCTCAACATTTTTATTTTAATGTGAGGTATATTTATATATAATAATAAGATAGCAATTGCAATAGTTTCCAAATGTATGAACTGGGCTATAATAAGATAGCAATTGCAATAGTTTCCAAATGTATGAACTGGGCTATGTCAACATTTTTATTTTAATGTATAGTATATTTATATATAATAATAAGATAGCAATTGCAATAGTTTCCAAATGTATGAACTGGGCTATGTCAACATTTTTATTTTAATGTATAGTATATTTATATATAATAATAAGATAGCAATTGCAATAGTTTCCAAATGTATGAACTGGGCTATGTCAACGTTTTTATTTTAATGTATAGTATATTTATATATAATAATAAGATAGCAATTGCAATAGTTTCCAAATGTATGAACTGGGCTATGTCAACATTTTTATTTTAATGTATAGTATATTTATATATAATAATAAGATAGCAATTGCAATAGTTTCCAAATGTATGAACTGGGCTATGTCAACATTTTTATTTTAATGTATAGTATATTTATATATAATAATAAGATAGCAATTGCAATAGTTTCCAAATGTATGAACTGGGCTATGTCAACATTTTTATTTTAATGTATAGTATATTTATATATAATAATAAGATAGCAATTGCAATAGTTTCCAAATGTATGAACTGGGCTATGTCAACATTTTTATTTTAATGTATAGTATATTTATATATGATAATAAGATAGCAATTGCAATAGTTTCCAAATGTATGAACTGGGCTATGTCAACATTTTTATTTTAATGTATAGTATATTTATATATAATAATAAGATAGCAATTGCAATAGTTTCCAAATGTATGAACTGGGCTATGTCAACATTTTTATTTTAATGTATAGTATATTTATATATGATAATAAGATAGCAATTGCAATAGTTTCCAAATGTATGAACTGGGCTATGTCAACATTTTTATTTTAATGTATAGTATATTTATATATAATAATAAGATAGCAATTGCAATAGTTTCCAAATGTATGAACTGGGCTATGTCAAAATTTTTCTTTTAATGTATAGTATATTTATATATGATAATAAGATAGCAATTGCAATAGTTTCCAAATGTATGAACTGGGCTATATGACAGGGAAGAGCTGAGATACAAATACAATGCAAAGTCAATTGTAGTCACATGTTGAATTTGGTATTATCAAGGTCACTAACTGTATACATAGATTGAAAGTGGTCATCTAAATTATTTACCTATTGTGGTTTAAGATGCAAGTGCCCACGGGTTGGGATTGAAGACAGTGCACAATGTTTGTTGCACATTGTCATGTGTGTAATCATGGTAATTGATGGATCACTATCAACAATCCTGAAGTTTCTTGTTCGTTACACAACGTTTCGTCTTTTTTTTACACAATAGTAAATATATTACGCCTCCTCACAATCCAGGCCCTTTTTATTTTCCCTAAGTGTTTCAGTGTCACTTAAGGTCATGTAATATCATATTCATCACATATATTCAGTGTGTTTTGGGGATGGGCTTCCACATACTTTCTTTCACAAAAGAAACAAAAAGGGAAAATGTTAAACCACACTCCTACATTTTGTACATGTTACCATAAACACATTACAAGGATACCTAGAAAATGGTTAGAGATTTAAACCCAAGACTCATTAATTAGTAAAGTATATAAAAATATATTACCATTGTGGTCCATAAGATCTAACCTGATAGGTAGATAGATAGATAGATAGACGCACATCATGTACAGAAAGACATATGAGCAGAGAATCTGAAAATATTCCAGACTGTTAATTTTGGGGATCATCATACTGTTTGGAACTGAAAAATGTGTCACTATTATTATTACCAAAATACATGTACACTTGGCCATTGTCTTCATCATAAAACGCTGCTTATAGCCAGTACTGGCCTCCCTACCATAAAACGCTGCTTATAGCCAGTACTGGCCTCCCTACATTTTTTAGGTACTACTGTCAAGGCTGTTCAGGACGGACAAAAATGCATTTTATTTGCAAACAGTATGTGCAGAAAAACAGCTTATGTTCAATTTCTCAAAGTTTTATTTAAAAAATCAACTTCTCATTGCCAGTAAGTGGTTTATTCATAAGTGTCAGTGACATTTTTTTTTCACTGCATACAGACTCAATATTACTGTACACTGCATCGAAGTCTGAGGACAAAAAAGTATAGAACTGTTTTTATTATAAGTTATTCTTTCACACACTGACTGCTAAATGTTACAGAATACTTAACTGAAGGAAAAGGGACACCACTATTACCATAAGTTTTTAGCCATTTCTTCACAATTAGAATACCATACCCCCACCCACCTGTACTGAATTGTGCATTACCAATAGCCCTTGACGTAGGAACAGAAAATAGCCTCTATGTTCTTTTCCATAATAGACCACAATACTATTGTTAGGTCTCAAACAGTATATGTTTCACGTATATTCTCTCGCTCTACCCGTATTTCCTTCGCGATGTTAAAAATATTTCGTCGTACATGTGAGTGTCACTGCTAAACTACCAACAGTGGCGAGCAGTATATTGCTCGTTACTACTCACTGCTAACTTCACGTACATCGAGTCAGCTAAGGAATTAACACAATCAATAGACGATTTTATTGGTGAGGCGTGGCCATGTACACATGAACTGTATGCAAATCTCAAAAAAAAAAATTTTTTAAAAATTGCATACATTTAGCATTTGACGTGCAGTTTAGGGTAAAACTTCCTGGACTGATTCCCACTTATTATTGTAAACCAATAACCGTTGTTACTCGCTTATAAGTCGAGTCCAACTGCAATCAACATAAACCCTCATCTACCGTCGCATAATGTGCCGGTAGATCAGGGTCTTGATCTAATGATGATTACTCTTAACAATCTGCATTGACTCAGATCTGCCAGCGCATTATGCGACGCCAAATCTGGGTCCTTGCAATTTGCAGTTGGACGCGATTTATAAGGAAATATAGACGAGAAGTAAGGTGCTTGGATTATGGGGAATTAATATATGAATGGTTAGTACATGTATTTCGTCTCTCATCAAACAATTAGATCGTACTCTTCTAAGTATATAAGTGCAGGATGTAAATAAAGGAAAATGAGTTTTACAGGAATTATGACAATATGTTTCGTTGCTCAATATGAGTTACTTTTTCGCGTCAACGTTCATAACAAGTTTATCAATAAAAAGTAAACTGCCTCGTTAAAAAAGCATAATACAGTATTGAACTGTTTTAAATTTACATCGATACACAAATGTTATGCCAGTGACACGTGCGATTCAACGACGAATAGTTTTCCTATACTTTCCGAAATCTTTAGTTGTGAATTTCGACACTGAAAAAAATTGAATTCAACAGTATTTCCATCAATATCAATATTGTCATGTTATTGTTATTCGTTCCAACTTTAAATTTTTTTTTTTAAAAATCTAATCAGATATAGATTCAACGAATTTTAAAAATATATATTTGTTGCCGTGAAGGAAAAAAAAATAAAATTCATAGAATCTAAGACAGTGAATATTTCTATTACCAGACCATGTTACTAAGGAATAATGAAGATAATATACTGAATCACAGATTTATTTATAAGTTTGATGTCGATGATGATAGTCATGCAAATGAGGATGATGGCGATTGCAACCACACACCACACATTTCGTCACAATTCTTGATAATAATATTATTTTTATCGTGGCGTAAGTTACAGAGAAAATCCTGATACAAATGCCATAGCCATCATCGCAATATTGCAGACCGGAGAAGTAATGTTGGTGAAACAGAGGTTCCTCATATTAGCTCGATAGTCATGATCGCAATTTTGCAGACAGGACAAGTGACGAAGATGACACAGACAGTCCTAATACAAATGCGATGGTCATGATCGCAATTTTGCGGACTAGTCAAGTGACGTAGGTGACAAACAAAAGTCCTGATACAAGTGAAAAACTCATGATCGCAATTTCGCAGAGCGGACATATTCTGATTCAAATCTGATAATATTTGAACCTATTCTTAACTACAGATGTATCTACATTCATTTATACTGGTATAAAGGTAACCTTTTTAATCACAGATGCACTGATAAGTCATAACTTTGCTATGATACTGTTGGTTACATTCTGAGTAGAATTTATAATAATACTAAAATTACAAACAAATGTAAACCAAATGCCCGTGTACAGAGTCATGGATCAGACACAGATAATTAAGTCTTTGTAGTTTACAGGCAGATTCAGAAGTGTCCACTACACTCCTCATCATGTTCATCTACACGACATGCGGGTGATACCTTCTTATTGTCAACATGCCTTCAGCTTAAAAATATTTTTCATGGCATTTTAGCAGAAGCTGGCATCCATGCTTGATCCAATCCTCGTGGGGACCTATTAATAACAGTGATTGATATTACTCTCGATCTTGCCTTTTATGGGCATAATTTGTGGCCAGAGGTTAGTTGAATTGCAAACGTTTGTTATAGTATTATTCGTAGCCCATTTATTACATAATTACTTCCAGACTGGCGAGAAGTGGATCGGCTGATGGGGACAGAATGTGATATATATGGATAGATACTGCTTAAAATTATGGACAGTGATTAATTCCAGGGATGTGCATTGTTAATATGTATCCAGGTTCTAATATTGCAATTAAACTCTTTGAGTTTTGTTTGGAAATAGAACCGCGTGTTAATTATTGAAACTCTCAAGCTTTAATGGCAAATGTTGGAAATAGAACTGTGGGGGTAATTACTAAAACAGTCTGGAAATGTAACTGCGTGGTAATTATTGAAAACTCTCAAGCTTGTTTGCAGAAAAATGAAAAATAAAAGTATTGAAAATATGTACGAAAAATTCATTATTGCATCCTTCATCATTGCAAGTTTCATTATTGTATGTTTCATCATTGCATGCTTCATCATTGCATGCTTTGTTGTTGCATGCTTCATCATTGCATGCTTTGTTATTGCATTTTTCATTATCGCTTGGTTCATTATTGCATGTTTCATCATTGCCTGCTTCATCATTGCATGCTTCATTATTGCATGCTTCATTATTGTACGCTTCATCATTGCATGCTTCATTGTTGCATGCTTCATCTTGGCATGCTTCATTCTTGCATGCTTCATTATTGCATGCTTCATTACAGTATGCTTCATTATTGCATGCTTCATTATTGCTTGCTTCATTCTTGCATGCTTCATTATTGCATGCTTTATCTTGGCATGCTTCATTCTTGCATGCTTCATTATTGCATGCTTCATTACAGTATGCTTCATTATTGCATGCTTCATTATTGCATGCTTCATTACAGTATGATTCATTATTGCATGCTTCATTATTGCATGCTTCATTACAGTATGCTTCATTTTTGCATGCTTCATTACAGTATGCTTCATTCTTGTATGCTTCATCATTGCATGCTTCATCATTGCATTTCAACATTGCATGCTTCATCATTGCATGCTTCATTATTCAATGCTTCATTACTGCATGCTTCGTTATTGCATACTTCATCATTGCATGCTTCATTATTGCATGATTCATCATTGTATGCTTCAACATTGCATGCTTCATTACAGCATTCTTCATTATTGCATGTTTCAATATTGTATGCTCCTTTATTATTGCTTCATTACAGCATGCTTCATCATTGAGTGCTTCATCATTGCATGCTTCATTACAGCATGCTTCATCATTGAGTGCTTCATCATTGCATGTTTCATTATTTCATACTTTATTCTTGTATGCTTCATTACAGGATGCTTCATTACTGCATGCTTCATTATGGCATGCTTCATTATGTTTGCTTCATTATTGCATGCTTCATTACTGCATGCTTCATAATTGCATGTTTTATCATTGCATGCTTCATTATTGCATGTTTCATTACTGCTTGCTTCATTATTGCATGTTTCATCAGTGCATGGTTCATCATTGCATGCCTAATTATTACACGCTTCATCATTGTGTGCGTCATTGTTACATGCTTCATTACAGCATGCTTCATTATTGCATGCTTCATTACTGCATGGTTCATCGTTGTATGCTTCATTACTGTATGCTTCATCATAGCATGCTTCATTATTGCACGCTTCATTATTGCACGCTTCATCGTTGCATGCTTCATTATTGGATGCTTCATTATTGAATGCTTCATTATCGCATGCTTCATTATTGCATGCTGCTTCATTGCATGCTTCATTATTGCATGCTTCAAGATTGCATGTTTCATTATTTCATGCTTCATTACAGCATGCTTCATTCGTGCATGTTTCATTACTGCTTGCTTCATTATTGCATGTTTCATCAGTGTATGCTTTATTACTGCATGCTTCATTATTACATGCTTCATCATAGTATGCTTCATTATTGATGCTTGATTACAGCATGCTTCATTATTGCATGCTTCATTACTGCATGCTTCATTATTGCATGCTTCATCATTTCATGTGTCATTATTGCATGATTCATTATTTAATGTTTCATTACAGCATGCTTCCTTATTGCATGTTTCATTGCTGGATGCTTTATCATTGCATGCTTCATTATTGAATGCTTGATCATTGCATGCTTTATTATTGCATGTTTCATTACTGATTACTTCATTATTGCATGCTTCATTACTGCATGCTTCATCATTGCATGTGTCATTATTGCATGCTTCATTATATGCTGGATGCTTTATCATTGCATGCTTCATTATTGAATGCTTGATCATTGCATGCTTCATTATTGCATACTTCATTATTGCATATTTTATTACTGCTTGCTTCATCATTGCATGTTTCATCACTGGATGCTTCATCATTGCATGCTTCATTATTGCATGCTTCATTACTGCATGCTTCATTATTGCATGTTTCATCATTGCATGCTTCATTTCTGCTGTTGCGTACTTCATAACTGCATGCTTCATTATTGCAATGTTCATTACAGCATGCTTCATGATTGCATGTTTCATTACTGCTTGCTTCATCATAGCATGTTTCATCACTGGATGCTTCATCATTGCATGCTTCATTATTGCATGCTTGATCATTGCATGCTTCATTATTGCATGCGTCATTATTGCATGTTTCATTACTGCATGCTTCATTATTACATGCTTCATCATTGCATGCTTCATTATTGCATACTTCATTATTGCATGTTCTTTTACAGCATGCTTCATTATGGCATGTTTCATTACTGCTTGCTTCATCATAGCATGTTTCATCACTGGATGCTTCATCATTGCATGCTTCATTATTGCATGCTTGATCATTGCATGCTTCATTACTGCATGCTTCATTATTGTATGCTTCATCATTGCATGCGTCATTATTGCATGCTTCATTATTGCATGCTTCATCATTGAATTATTCATTATTGCATGCTTCATCATTGCATGCTTCATTACTGCATGCTTCATTATTGCATGCTTCATTGTTGCATGCTTCATGATTGCATGCTTCATCGTTGCATGCTTCATTACTGCATGCTTCATGATTGCATGTTTCATTATTGCATGCTTCATGATTGCATGCTTCATTATTGCATGCTTCATCATTGCATGCTTCATCATTGCACGCTTCATTATTGCATGCTTCATCATTGCATGTATCATTATTGCATGCTTCATTATTGCATGCTTCATTACTGCATGCTTCATGATTGCATGCTTCATCATTGGCAGAAATATAACTTGTCATTACTGCCATAACGTGGTGTGGATAGGGGTCTTTTCTAGAGATAGCGTTACTTTTGCGGCCTGTTTATTATACGAAGAACATGTTGAATATTTTAAAACGGTATCTCGTTTGTAACAGCAATTAGTAAATGTTATTGGATTAAACGGCTTAAATGTTAGCTTAATAACAGAAGAATGCAAAGACTTCCTTTAAAGGCATGCCATATCTACAGTTTATCATATCTACTTATCACCATATTGGCATGCTGCATAGTGGCCCTTGAATAGCACCTTGAAGGAATGAGTGCATGACAACCTCACCTAAACGTATTTGTTGAACCATACTGTATTTTATTTTACATTTGAAAAAAATAAATTCCAAATACAGAAATTAAATGGCTTCTAGTCTGTTTGATATCATATGCAATTATTTAGCATTAATTTCCATATTTGTGTCTCCTCTGGTGGTATTATGTCAGCTTGTATCAAATATTTGCTTTAAAAGTGGCTGAATAACACATGAAATTTAATTTAAGAGTTTCTCCAGTTTATGCCAGCAAGTATAAAGCTTTTCTGACTAAAATACATACAGGATCATTTATAGCGGGACCTCTCAAAGGAATCCCATACAAAATACGTATAAACTTAAAAAGAAGTAGCTAAGTAACATTTCTTCCGCCACTTCTGTACAAGCAGAGAAAAAATGACGTTAAATAATATCATTTTAGGGCATGATATTCAGGAAAATTCGTCCTCATAGACGATTGCACTTTCTGTGATATAAGAAGCAAAGTACAGTGTTTTACTTTTCCTTGCTTGGATGTTCCTTATAATATCTAAACTTCCAGAATCAGAGAATAATTATAAATTATCGGAAATCGGAGTTAAATCTGTACCCTCACAAACAACACGAAAATCCTTTTATATTCATTTATAACAGCATATAAAGATCGCGGGATAATGCTTGTATTCACCTCTTTGTGGTTTACACTTGAATGACTGACATGATAATGTTTGTATTCACCTCTTTGTGGTTTACACTTGAATGACTGACATGATAATGTTTGTATTCACCTCTTTGTGGTTTACACTTGAATGACTGACATGATAATGTTTGTATTCACCTCTTTGTGGTTTACACTTGAATGACTGACATGATAATGTTTGTATTCACCTCTTTGTGGTTTACACTTGAATGACTGACATGATAATGCTTGTATTCTCCTCTTTGTGGTTTACACTTGAATGACTGACATGATAATGTTTGTATTCACCTCTTTGTGGTGTGCAGTTAAGCGACTGACATGATAATGCTTGTATTCACCTCTTTGTGGTTTACAGTTAAGTGACAGACAGGATAATGATTGTATTCGCCCCTTTGTGTGGTTTACAGTTAAGCGACTGACAGGATAATGCTTGTATTCACCTCTTTGTGGTTTACAGTTAAGTGACTGACAGGATAATGCTTGTATTCACCTCTTTGTGGTTTACAGTTGAATGACTGACAGGATAATGCTAGTATTCACCTCTTTGTGGTATACAGTTAAGTGACTGACATGATGATGCTTGTATTCGCCTCTTTGTAGTTTACAGTTAAGTGACTGATATCTATAAGGCCACTTTAAAAAGAGTTTGTAAAACCTCAGCTAGTGTTCGGTCTTTTTCATTGTGCTAATTGCTTCCCAGCAGAAATGGGCTTATCTGTCATAGATCTTATCACCGCTACCCTGTTCTCTCAGATGATACTAGCTGACTCCAAAACTGTAATAATGGACGCTATTATGAATAGTGAAGAAGAGGGATTTCGATCCTGTCTGTTTTGACACTACAGTAAGTTCCATGATCATTAATGACAAACTGTCTTGGATGCAACGCCAAAAAATAACAGATTTGTAAAAGATGCAAAGTGTTAGTTTTCCGGATAATTTTTCTGGTTTTGAAAGACATAGATAAGTATCACCTTTGAAACTTTTTCGTATCCTTTGAATGGGAAGGTGTCGCTGGAATGTATCAGGCACAGTACACCCTTTTTTCTGCAAGCTAAAAATACAATTCTTGCCAGTTTTTATTGAATTTCTTGTATCATAATTACATTGCATACAACTATTTGAGTAGAAGCTAATATTTGTAATTTTTCTATACGATCACCATAGGAGAGAAAAGCCAACAGCCAGCTGGTTTATTTAGAGTGTGTTTGTATGTATGTGTGTCTAACTTATTACATAAAAATTTATGCCTTCGTTCGAGATTGCCATTCACTGACACGGTCATATGCCGTTATGCAATATAAATGTCTAAATGATGAAAAGTGGATCTAATAGAAACTGATATGATTTTGATACCTAAAAACGATTCTACAAGTATCTTCCAGGGATGCCTCGCTTTTTATTATAATCTTGACGCAAACTTGATGCCAACAGCTACAAAATACTTACATTCATACTTATAGTAAAGAATAAAGTGATATATTTTATTTACATCAGAAGAGTAAATATTTTCCAACAGTCACCTAATATTATCAGTGCAATAGTACTTTCGGTACTTTGATTTTTCCCGTTTTTTAAATAATTTTTTAAAGGGGTTCCCCCTTTAGAGCTTGCAAAATCAGAAAATAGGATATACTTTTATTTGCTAAATTAAATGAAAGGATTTGCATAACTATATTACAATCCAGAGAAGTATCACGAACACAGATTTCTTTAAATAATGAATTCACTTTAGTGTCTCAGCATAATAAACGCCCACAATATATATAATTAGTCAATTAGTTTCAGTTGATGCTCAAAACATATTTCTGGGGACTATTTCGGGTAAATGTATGCACTTACTGTCATTTTTATATCAACCTGGTTCTACAAATTTAAACAACAATCATATCAAACCTGAATAGTGTGCATTGCGCTTATTTGACATTTGACGTCAACTTAAAGTACAGGATCGAGAGTGAACTCCGTTTCTTTTCTTGATGATACTCTTTAAGGATCTGATCAAGCACGAATGCTTGTTTCAACTCAAGAAAGCCATCAGGACTATTCTCCAGGCTCATGATTGGCTGATTATATACTTACTGCATGCACCAAATGACCTTAATTTGGGTACAATAAACCCCGACTGACGGACAAACAAGTAATTGTACATTACCATTTTGACTTTCAGTAACCTATTCCTCTTGATTAATTAAAGATTCTCATCAAAAACTTGTAAGTTTTCGCTGTTAGATTGTCGTGTTATTTGAATGTTTCATTTATCATTGCATTCGCACCTGGTTAACTTCGGACCAAAATGACGACCCTTCAGGGTCAAGATCCCACATGACATCCACCACGGTCATAATCTGAATCCTATTTTAGGAACAAAAAGAGGGTATGCTTATGCTTCCACTCATTTTTACCACCAAAACAAAACCATGAGGTCTTTTAACACTTGGCTGTCTCAAACTGTTCCCCATATGATGTCATAAGCAACGCTACTCCCTGCACAAACTGTTTGACCGAGAGGTCAGATTAATTTTGAAACATTTCTGTCATTATAGCGAATAATTTTTGACGAAAAGATCGATAAGTCTACTACAACAGGGCTAGATCTGCTAACTGAAGCAATACATTTTCCATTTTATACGTTACTTTAGGCAAATTCTTTCGAAAGCAAGGTTATATTGAGAAAAAGCCTGTCTACAAGTTCATAGCAGATTTCAACTGGCTTCAGATCACGATTATTTTCTTTCCATTACAAGTATAAACATTCAATAGTATTCCACTTTTACCATAACTGATAGACCTCTGTCGCTTTTCTCTACATATTAATCCACCTTAAATCCTGAAAGTTGAATCATAGGTTAACTGGCTCGTTTTTGTGTAGAACTAATGTAAGCAATCTGACGTAGAGGAAGTAATTGTGCAAATTTCCCGCTAGTGAGACGTAAGTTTCACCCAAATAGTGGAGATCTATTAGTATATGGTGCGCCCCCCCCCCCCAGATTATTGCAGTTTGGCGATATTCTGTAGTCGGCAGCGGCAGAGTAAAGATAAAAAAAAGAGTTGGAGCTACTAAGGTGAACACATTAGGGATCTGAAGGTTGTCCTGAATGATACTTGTTATTAGTTTAGTAGTTATTGGCACAGAGCCAGAATGATGCTTGATATTAGTTTAGTAGTTATTGGCACATAGCCAGAATGATGCTTGATATTAGTTTAGTAGTTATTGGCACATAGCCAGAATGATGCTTGATATTAGTTTAGTAGTTATTGGCACATAGCCAGAATGATGCTTGATATTAGTTTAGTAGTTATTGGCACATAGCCAGAATGATGCTTGATATTAGTTTAGTAGTTATTGGCACAGACCCCGAATAAGATATATGTGCAAGGAAGGTGAGTCTAGGGATTAGGCGTCGAGCATCGGTCGTGCGCAGTTAGAACTTGGGTTACCTGAACACGGTACATTCTTAGCGGCTCTAACATAGTATATATTTCATTTAGACAGGTAGCCAATATATTTCCTGTAATTATTGTCTAATAATTTAGGTGTAGGTTTCATCAAGGAAAATTGTTGTTCGTCCGACAGATAGTCGGACAGGATCATTATTTGTATATATTTGGTCGCATGCAATATTTAACCAAAAGCGTCTGCATGACCCAGAAAATAGGGAGATTTTACATCATTGTACATACTGTTTTCATTAAACAACAATCAAATGCAGCAGTATATACAATTTCATAAAGTCTACAGTCTATTTTGAATAATTATTAAACTAAGTAACATTAACAAATAAGTTAGTGGCAAACAGATCATGCAAACAAGGCTCACAAATACTTTGAAAACAATATTCTTACTCTGATTTATAGCAACAACAAAAGCCTATTAGCCTATTATATTCACAATTAGTTGAAAAATATAAATTATCATGGGAAAAAAATCCTGGCTCAAAATAAAATCCCCCCCCCCCCGGCAGTTAAATAGTCGATCCCTAATGACAATCGGAACGTCCTCGGCCTTTTCCGTCAAGTCGAGAAAGAAACTCGGATGTAAATAATTCGCCGTCATTGAGAACTATATTCTGAACTACTTTCGTTCGCATGGAACAATATGACGGCGGAAGGAGACAAAGTCACAATCGGAACATTCTCAGCCATTGCTGTTATAACATATGTGGCGCACTCTGCCAGAGACGAATCGTCACACACATCAAATTGATGTGTATTTCTACAAATACTTTCGAGGTTATTTCACGACCTAGCGGAAATGGCAGAGCGATGTTCCGATCGTCCCTAATGAGTGACAACGTTTTGTGTCTTTTCTCGATCAACTTGATCATGTATGTCATACAATTGCGGAACGGTTTATATTTGATGGGTAATTATATCAGTCGTATTTAGATCACCCACTGATGTCAAACATACGATAACAACTAGTCAACAAAATCTAAGTGGCAAATATCGTATACAAGTTCTCTTTTCAACACACTAAGGTTATTACTGGATTCACTTGTTTCTACTATAACGTGATATGGACTTGACGCTATTTTCAGAAGGTTGTCAACATTAATATTGGAGCCGAACCCAACCATGATTATTTGGACTCCTTTTTCAAGAAGGGTTGTCCGCTCTAGGTCGACAACAGCGTCAAGACTGTATCTACCATTGGTAAAAATGACGAAGAATTTCCTGGCCATGAGTCGGCCACCATTTGATGTATTAAAACCATGCTCATTGACGTACTGCAGAACTGCAGAGATGTTGCTGCTGACGCTCTCTTTGTGTACTATCCTGGAAATTATCTGATAAAGCGCTGATTTTGAGAGATAATTTGAAAAATTCACGTGCATACGGACAGTATCTGAAAAAGAGGCCAAACTAATGTGAGTGTCATTGTTCTCGTTTCCGAGCGTGTCCATCATCTCTATAATTGATGAGGTGGACTTCAGGAGCTCTGAGAAGCCTTGTATGGATTCTGGGTCTGTTGTATTCACCGAGTCGTCAATCATCAGAATCACATCAGAGACAGCTGAATGGGAGCATTCTAGTTAAGAAAGAATAATAATCATGATACCTAGGTGTATTGCGAGCAAGTTCGGTGGATAAAGAATAAACTATAGGAACTATAATTTACTTGAATCTACCTATCTACAGGTAATATACGTCATATCTTTTGGTAGTAGGGCATGGTCTACATGAAGAAACGAAAAAATTTTAAGTTGTATGTCTTAATAAAAGCATATATTATATATCTCTTTTAACGATAATGTCGATTTTAAAACTTTGTAAAATTCAAGTTAGTATTTAATTTTATTTAAATTCTTTTAATGCTTAAAATAGTACTTTATACCTAAAAATAGTAAAAAATAGTATAAAATAGTAATATATACCTTTCTTATCGTCACATGTTATGTGGACAAGCCGTGTAACAATGGTGTACAGTGAGTCGAAGTACTACATATAACTTTCTTACCATCGCATGTTATGTGGACAAGCTGTGTGACAATGGTGTACAGTGAGTCGAAGTTGTCAAGGGAGAACACGTATGGGGAGGATGATGAGGAGGAGTTCGACGAGGCTATGTCCCTCAACTCCTGGTGTGACACTTCTTTACCAATACCTGGAAATAAAAATGGATAAAATGTAGGCAAGATCACATAAACGTTGTTATGGCAAAGTATGAGTATCATATTCGTTTATTCATACTGAAGGTTTTGATATCCCAAATTTGTATATATCACCCATACCTACAAAAACAAGTCAGTCATTATTCGCAGGAAGAACAAAAAAAATTAAAAAAAAAAAAAGAAAAGAAATAAAATGACCTAATTAATTGTACGTTAGGTCGAGGTACAATGCATCTAGGAAATCAACAAAAAATGAATATTATTTATCGCTTTAAAGTGCACTAAGAGGAAAGATGTACATGGTTTTATTAGCGTTGCATCATCGTCCTCATGGTCATCATCACGCACACACACACATACACATACACACACACACACACACACATTACTATTGAAGCTATCTTTCAAGCTTACCAATGACAGCGATTCCCTTCACGAGACCGGATATTTTAAGAATATCTGCTTCCTGCTTTGTCTTTTGCCTATACGTTGACATGCCATCAGTGATAACAAACACAAAAACATTGGCCCATTTTTTGTTCGGCCTTCTCCTGCTTGTCGCATTGTCAGCGACTTCTTTTGCTTTATGTAAAGCTTTATCCGTTCTCGTTATTCCGGGCTTAAACTGGACACCCTGAATGGCTGCCTTGAGAGTCGCGTTATTATCGTAAGTGCCCAAATCAAACTCCACGTAAGCCTCAAATGAAAACGTAATGACGCTGACTTGGGTGTCATTAGGACCAATCAGGACCTGGTCCGTGAAGTTAGATACAAAGTCCAGCTGTTTTTTGAAGTTTTCCTCCGTTTGACTGACCGAGGAGTCCAGTAAAAATATCATGTCCGCAGGTTGTGGGTGACATTCCTGAAATAAGAGATGCTGCACACTTAAAGTTGATCCGTATATTTCTTGTTCAACAGTAGGATGAAAAACGGACTAGTAGTTTTGACAAGTTTATCCTTCGAAATCTCTGTTAACAAAATGCGAGTGACAATTATTATCCACAAGTGTAGTATCTGGGTGTGTCTGTGCTGGATCACAAGTGTAGAATCTGGATGTGCATGTGCCAGACCAAAAGTGTAGTATCTGGGTGTGTCTGTGCTGGATCACAAGTGTAGAATCTGGATGTGCATGTGCCAGACCAAAAGTGAAGTATCTAGGTGTGTCTGTGCTGGATCACAAGTGTAGAATCTGGATGTGCATGTGCCAGACCAAAAGTGAAGTATCTGGGTGTGTCTGTGCTGGATCACAAGTGTAGAATCTGGATGTGCATGTGCCAGACCAAAAGTGAAGTATCTGGGTGAGTCTGTGCTTGATCACAAGTGTAGAATCTGGATGTGCATGTGCCAGACCAAAAGTGAAGTATCTGGGTGTGTCTGTGCTGGATCACAAGTGTAGAATCTGGATGTGCATGTGCCAGACCAAAAGTGTAGTATCTAGGTGTGTCTGTGCCGGGTTTGTTTTAATCATACAAAATTATAGTCTATACTCGCTTATAAGACGAGTCCACTACACAAAAAATATACCCTGATCTGCCGTCGCATAATGCATCGGAAGATCATGGAATATGCTGTTTGTTTTACTGATTAATCCTAAGAAACTGTATAGATCCAGATCTGCCCGCGTATTATGTGATGGCAGGCCTGGGTGTGTACAGTTTGCAGTTGGATCTACTTATAAGCGAGTACAGACGGTATTTATTTTATGTTCACATTCTTATTTTTTCTGAATGAAAGTCTGCCCAAATAGACAAAATAATTTAAAATATCCGAAGAATACTTGCACAAACGAACCTGTTTGACAGAGCTCTTCGTAGAATCCGGGTGGACAATTACATCGGAAGACATTGACAAGGTCCACACACGTTCCTCCGTTTTGGCAGGGGCCACTCTCACACTCGTTATAATCTATTAGAGGAGAAATGTGTTCTCATTATACCATTTCCATAATGGTTTTATATTCTCCTTCTTTTTCAGATATAAACTATATTGGAAGGAACATAGTGCCCGAGTAATTTATACCTCTTATAGTAGAAGAGTTATTTGTACCTTTCATAGTAGAAGAGTAATTTATACCTCTCATAGTAGAAGAGTAATTTATACCTCTCATAGTAGAAGAGTAATTTATACCTCTCATAGCAGAAGAGTAAGTTAGACCTCTCATAGTAGAAGAGTTATTTATACCTCTCATAGTAGAAGAGTAAGTTATACCTCTCATAGTAGAAGAGTAAGTTATACCTCTCATAGTAGAAGAGTAATTTATACCTCTCATAGTAGAAGAGTAAGTTATACCTCTCATAGTAGAACAGTTATTTATACCTCTCATAGTAGAAGAGTAAGTTATACCTCTCATAGTAGAACAGTTATTTATACCTCTCATAGTAGAAGAGTAATTTATACCTCTCATAGTAGAAGAGTTATTTATACCTCTCATAGTAGAACAGTTATTTATACCTCTCATAGTAGAAGAGTAAGTTAGACCTCTCATAGTAGAAGAGTTATTTATACCTCTCATAGTAGAAGAGTAAGTTATACCTCTCATAGTAGAAGAGTAAGTTATACCTCTCATAGTAGAAGAGTAATTTATACCTCTCATAGTAGAAGAGTTATTTATACCTCTCATAGTAGAAGAGTACGTTATACCTCTCATAGTAGAACAGTTATTTTCGTACCATAGGAAAAAGATAAAGAAAGATTTTTTTGTATTCAGAAAATGATAAATTCATGAAGAATGAGGGATTCATTATTATGATAAAATTAAGACAAAAGCTAAATATTCTACGAAAAAGTATAGATTTTAATACACTAGGAACATTTTATTTTTTTATTATTTCAACTTTTCCTATCGCTGGCTTAATCTTTGTTTAGAAGATATATAAGTTGCTCTCTCTCTCTCTCTCTCTCTCTCTCTCTCTCTCTCTCTCTCTATATATATATATATATATATATATATATATATATATATATATATATATATATATGAGAGATATTTCGAACAATAACCTTTATAATATACAATATTTACAATATAAATAATACTAGCTACATTATATATATATATGTATATATATATATATATATATATATATATATATATATATATATATATATATATTCGCAAGTTTTTCCTTGTATATTAACAGCTTATTAGTTAAAGCATTCCTATGTATACTCTACCTATTTCACAATTAACACCTATAAATCCGGGGACACAGCTACATTTGTACTGATTGACCATATCAGTGCAGTTACCGTAGTGTTGACATGGATTAGTGCTGCATTCGTCTATGTCTAAAACACACATATTATCTGGATCAGTCGTGAAGAATAATAAGACAGACAATTTATACGAAATGTAGAAATCTGTTATCTCAGTTAGTTCTGATACTAAGTACATGTGAATAGGCTCACAAGTGAAATCATTGTAATCACTGACAATAACTTGAGTGAAGCCATAACGAGTGGTTTAAATATTAAATATGTAGTTTAAGTTACAGATATATTTATCTTTATCTGTGTAACATCTAGTTAGATTAAGAAATGACTTGCATGCCTATGAAGAAATTGAACCCTGAATCAACATATACAAATTGAAGAATCTTAAGGTGACGACTAATGCATCGCACAACCCATTTTATTATACAAAAGTATGACAAATTCAAGAGATAACTTGATTGTGCAAAATAATGATAAATATAACTACAAATGAAGTTTACATCATTTGAGCACACCACAACCGTATTTTTGAATTATATGTTAAACTTTAACCCGTCTCTTGTTGTCTTGAAACATAATTTGAAATTAAATATCTAACTGCTTCACTGACAAAGCCACGTACAAAATACTTTTGAGATAACATGTATGAGCTTTCAGTATGATACGTAGGCAGTTTTTACTCATTTTATAATTTTCCTGAGATCACTTTAATATCCTTTAGACCAGTGGTTCCCAAGCTTTTTTTGCTGTGACACTAAATTGGCCAC
The DNA here is from genome assembly GCA_029931535.1 of Margaritifera margaritifera. Lineage (NCBI taxonomy): Eukaryota > Metazoa > Mollusca > Bivalvia > Unionida > Margaritiferidae > Margaritifera > Margaritifera margaritifera. The sequence goes on from JAQPZY010001494.1 coordinate 1,015,192, forward strand.
TAACAGGACCTCCCGACCTTCAGGCTTATGATATGATTTCTTCTGATGGCCCTTCGTGACCCTACTGAGGACCCCCGCAACCCTGATTTGGGTCGCGACCTGAGGTTGGGAACCGATACTTAAGACTCTATGGTCATGATGAAGGTATTTTAAATGAAACCTCCTATTGCACAAAAGATGAAATCAACAGCAATGTTTAACTAATTTTTAGATAATTCATACTCGGTTCTTGTAAGGTTCAGTGACTGAACAGTTTATATCGTATATAACAATGATAATTATTCACAAACCAGTTTCGCATCCAGTTCCTGTATATCCTGGATTACACGTGCAGTAAAAGAAGTTGTTACCCTGGTGACAGGTCCCATTATTAAGACAAGGGCTACTGCTACATTCATCATAGTCTGAAAAGGCAAATAGAAACGTATATTATATTTTAATCCTGCCAAATCCAATAAACAAACGATTCTTCGTAATTACATTAATGAACAAAATTAGTTTTAGTATTTAAAAAAAAAAAAGCCAGAGCAGGGATGAAACTCACAATGTCTTCGTAAAGCCTTTGTCTTAATCCTGTGTTTATTTTAAGTAATCAACAGTTCATGCATTTCTCACAATATTTATGTAGAAGTATGAGCCAGGAATGTCGACTCAGTAGAAATGTTTGAGCTAGTGTTAGGGAGTTCCCGGGTTCGAGCCCCGATCTGGCAGCCAAGCTACAAATATTTTCTCCAGCTGCATTTCGTGCTCCGATCAGGATTCCATAGGTAAAATGTGACAGGAACGGACAAAGTATAGACGTCGTTTAGGACAAAACTATGTACGTCTGCTTCACGGTCAGGCAGACGTAGTACGATGGTCTTTTAATCGGTCAGGACCTTTTAGCATCGAGACAGATGAACCAGGTTCGACTCTTGATGACAGCAACAACCATACTTTGTGCATCCCTTCCCATTTCAATTACATGGATAAGTAAAACATCTAAAAATAAAAAGGGTATCTTTTGACTCTGATACATGAGTTGGATCCTCTAAGAAAATGGATACTAGAATTATACATACTGCCTCAATGGCTACCAACCTTGACAGCGGGCGCCTAGGTAATCTGTAGGACATACACAGGAATACCCGGATGAGATTTTCTGACAGGTTCCACCGTTTAGGCACTGCACGCTGGTACAGTCTAAATCATACAGAAATTAAACATATCATTTGAATATCGGTAATGTTAATCGGTTATCGACAACGAAAACTTAAAATTTACTTTTCATAATGCTGACTTCGCTCTTGCTGTTTGTCAAACTTTCCTTTACACTTCCTATACATTCTGGAATTTTACAAATACTCAATACAAATTTGTCTAAGAAGGAAAATAAAAAGGAATAAAGATTCATGGGAAACAGAGAGCATGGTGGATAATCTTACGCTTTATGTGGTATCTGACTTACTAATTAACACCGACGGTCATAATCCCAAAAAGATGCGCGGAAAGCTGATAGATGCACATGTTCGTTCTACCTAATTTGAAATCCAGTTGAAATGGAACAGTTTTTAAAAATATTTTGTGGGCTGTTTTCTTTGATGTGTACTTACATTTTAAGTGCATGATGCATCCTCAAGATACATGTCTGAAATATTTATGTCCACAATATTACAAATTCGAGCTTAAGAAATGGGTGAATACTTATTAGGCACCCGATATATAAATTTATTTCACTGGAAAATCTTTTGATCGTCAAATGAGAAAGTAAGAGCTACTCTTGGTACTACGCTTGGTACTTTTATAACTTCTTCTTGTATTATTGAGACAATCTCATCATTTTCACAACAACAACAAAATCAATAAATAAATAAATCAATCAAAAGTAATCTTTTTGAAAGCTGATAATGAAGAAATACCCCCTCCCCTATTTGAAAAGTACGTTTTGTGCCCAGTGGATGACACCAGAGTTGTTAGCAATATATCTGAAGTGCAGTAAGACCATACCTAGCTTAATTTGTTATGGAAATACTTTAGGTGTTCCTAAGACCTGATCAAGTTTTTTGACTTCCAATAACGTTATAATGTCACAGGTTGATATTTTTTGTTTCGAAGTTGACGTTCGCTTGTCAGTAAGATATCTGGGAAACTCTTCGCCGTGACGAATAACATCATTATGTATCACTGTGTTTTGTTCATTAAGCACAAAAATACAATTTTGAGCAATGCCAAAATCTACGTTACTAAGTTATCATTGGCAAAATGTAATGTATTCATTATAATACAAACAGAATTAACAGTTACAATAAAACCTACTTTATCACTTCTGAATAGGTTATATCGTGATAGATCATTCTTTAGAAATTAACCTGCAGATAAATAGGAGAGAAGACATGACATATCTTTGTAACTACATCCAACATGCATACATATATGTGAGACCTATACACTAACGTATCCCAACGTAATCAAGTCTAAGCACAGCAACGCATATAGCATCATAAAAACACAGCAACGCAGATTGCATTATAAACTATCTTTTAAAATTGTTAAGGTCATCAAAACCTCTGTGGCGATCTTCGAGTAACTACCCGAGAATCGAACATCATTGAAAGAATGACATCAACCCTATAAGAAATGCAACTGCAAGAGCGATGAGTCTCAGCAGCGATCATTTTAGCAACCAACTTGTATTTAATGCAGCAACTTGACTGATAAATTCTGTTAAGATATTCACCCCTTAAAGACAGGATTTTCAAACCAGGTGGTTGAACCCGTACATGTCGGAGGTAGGCCTGGTTAGCAAAAGAGCACTTAACTGACCAAGCAGAGGTCTGTTCAATGGCACAGCCAAAGAGAAATTGACACAGCTGGGTTAATCATCCTTTTATACATAAACCCTGTCTTTGAGCATGCGTGCCATTAATAAAATCAATGCATCAAGAATTACACGCTTAACTGGTGCGCCTGCATCAACACATACACGTTGAGTGTAAACGGACTGACATGTGATATTAACATTTAGTTTGAGTTCCCAGGATCTGACTGGGACCTTCCTAATGCATTTGCTGATCAAATTAAGTCAGGTCTGCTCAAACAGTGTCCAGTATATCTTCCCACAAAATACTGTCCACTTGCAGGCACAATATGTCATAATCTGACCCTCAGATTCACCATAACTTAATCATGTATTGGGGATCTCCTAATTCGTCTGCACATGAGTCAACATAGTTGTGTCTTTCTTTGCTAGTGATATCTTGCTTACAAGCCGATTCCTTTTTCGTGATTGTAACTGTCTCCCTTGAAATATTGATCAAGGTCACAAGAACCTCATCATGCTTTGGGACTCTCTCTGGGGCATCTACATATCCAATTAGGTCTGTTTGCTTCAGTACTTTTCAAAATATCATATCTCGCTTACAAGCTCGGTGTGATGAACGGACGGACTGACTTGACGAAGGACGAATGACGGACAGCACGAAACCATTATGCCCTCCACCTTTAAAGGGGAGGGAGGATAATGAAATTATAATTGTCTGTGTAATTAACATAAATTTAAAAAAACGAAGAGTCGTGCAAGATGTAGCAGTAGTGACTATGAAAAGTTTAAAGAGGAAATTTACAGGACAAGAAGTAAACAAAGGTTTATCAGAAGCAATTAGCCTACTACAACTTTAATACAATTATATGTCAATATATATATTCTGGAATACACCCCCATATATATATATATATATATATATATATATATATATATATATATCTTTTGCTGTAAAGGATACTTTGACACTACAATGCACCATGTGACACAATAAACCAACTATAAAGGTTCTAACCAGAAAGTCTTAAAAGTAAAGATTTCTGATTGTCCTATCACTTAAACAGATCTGCTCATTAGATATTGTAAGTTAATGAGCTCGTGAATCATAAGCAATACTAATAATACCTTTGTCGGAGAATTCCTGAAATCTCTGTTTAAGGTATGGAATAATGAATCCAATATATCTGTTTCAAATTTAGCTGAGAGACGACATTATATTATCTTTATTATCAAGTAGTATGTATCACAACATGCGCACTACGTTTATAACAATGAAACTGGTGATTGGAGTCAATACAATTAAATGATATAATATTGTTTACTTTGTGGTTATGACTTATTACGAAGAGTCTATCGTATTGAGAGGACACACCTGTGAGTGAATTCTGTATAACTCTGTCTTTAAACCACCCCCACCCCTATTTTTATAGCTGTTTTATACCTGTTTTTATTTCTTTTTAAATGAATCACTGAACGGTAATGGTATGTGCTAATAATGACATCGACATACTATTATCTATCACGCTTCCAATAGCGTCGACTACCATGATGTTGAAAGTTGAAGAGTGCTATACAATAGGACTAGAGAAACATTGTCTACAGCATAACAGACAGAGTAATGATATAGTAAGTGTAATCGCTTGCCCTTAATCGTTATTAGCAATACTATAACAACAAGCTGAAACAGTAGCATTTATAACAAACAAATCAGAACATACATATATTTTGACAGCAGAGGCAGACCTGATTCTAAGATAGTCCTAAACATAAGAAACACAAAAGGGACTAAAGATCTTTTGCTTGAGCTCGGTGTTAACAGGAAGACAACAAATATTCGCAAAGTGCAAAGAAAATACTGGGGCTCGACGTATTATTTGCTTTAAGACAGTAAAAGAAGAGGAAGTCGTGATAAGTAGTCAGCAATAATAGAAACAAGTGGCAGATTTATAAGCCGTACGCAAAGAGTAGCCCTTGTTCTACTATTGATGAAGCATGAAACGATAGAGTGAATATACTCCAAAAAGAGTACCGTGAACGGCACATTATACACCCGCCTCTATGTAGGAACTAACATATATATATATACTGCTAATTTCTTGACGGAATATTGTGATCAACAATATGGCCTTTTGAAATCTACAAAGACAAAGGCAATGATTTTACTTTTACCTGCGTTAATAGCAGAGAGCCACATGTCTATTTAGTCAGTACAGTTTGCCATCGGTGATTTTTTTCTGAACCTCGATAGACATCGATGTAGAAGATTATATTTATTGAGATATTAAAATAAGTGGGTAGATGTATTTTTATGTATTATGTTTCAAATGACGGGCAGGATCGAAATAGGTCTATAATTTGATGGATTATTATTGGATCTGACTTTATGAATAGGAAAAACGTCGGTTTGCTTCAAGGTATCAGGGAGTACACCAGTTTTTAAGCAAATATTGGAGTGGTGAGTGAGAGAGGGAGCTATAATATGTGCAGAAAGCTTTAATATATTGGCACTAATCCCAGTTGGCCCGGTATCTTTTTTCGTATCAAGACTAAAAATATGTTAAAACTTCATGAACAAGAGAATTATTAAGGAAGGATGCAGATAAATGTTTTAAGAAATTAGGAATAGTACTTATTGAAAACTGGCGGGGAAGTAACACAATCGTTACATTCTTAAAAAGTAAGGTTGCATTCCATGCAAATATTCTTTTCCAGGTTCAGAAGGTGTACGAGTGGATCACGATCATGACATCCAGATTTAGACACATACTAAAAGCTTTCTTTGTCGTTGTAATTCAGCCTAAGAGATTTGTCATGATTTAATGAAGAGAACCATCTGTCACCGAAAAATTTGTGTGGCTATCATAAATCTATAGTTTGAGCTTGTACACGTTATGTAACCGTCTCCAACCAAAGTCTCTGTTGCAGTCACCTATATGGGTAGGACTTTGACGCATCATGGCTTCACTATCTTCAGGTTCAGGCAGCTGCTCTGAATGAAGTGTAAGAAGACGTGACAAGTGACATGACCGGGATTGTATTGGTCGTCTATGTGACTTCCGTACATCAGGTGCCTGCCAAAAGGTCTGTTCTTGGTTCAAAAATTGCTGTTTAGACACTGGCTTAAGGATAGGGCACAGACTTTAGATGTTTCTCAAAAATGTGGCTGTACCACCATCACGCAGATGTATTTGGACTTCTCATGAAGCTAGCTGAAATAAGTTATGTATGTATGCACTAGCGTGTAACGACACCGCAGCAGAATAATAGCTGTACCTTGCCAATTTTTTGTGCGGCAGTGACGTTAAACGCTAATACATACATACATAACTCATTTCAACTAGACCACAGGAACAACTGGATCTTAAAAATCTGTATTTCTATACACTGTTTATATATATATATATATACTGACTTTTACGGGATCCATGTGACTCAAAAGTCTTCCCATATCAACTTAGTGTGGTTAGTTTTTTAAAAATTCTTTGTTATTGAAGGTTTTATACATTTGTTTAAATTGTACATGGTACAAAGGATTGTCCAGAAAAATGCATAGTTGATTGTGCAGTTGCACGAATCGCTGTTATACTGTCTTTAAATGAAATTTGAAAGAGTTCAAATGTCCTCATGATTGCTTCAAGATCTATGTGGTTTTCATTACCTCTTATCTTGTTTAAAACCTTATAGACTAGATTGCAATCTTTTAATTGTATTTATTTCTCAGCTTAGTTTATATCCAGTTGGAAGCAACTTCATAGTTTTCGGTGTTATCCCTTTCCATTTCTTCCAGAATGTCATTTATTATTGCTAGAACATTGTGTACACTGTAATCGACTTATCACGTTTTTTATAAGTACCATTTTGTTGCTTACTGATGATGTTCTGCGAATGTACTTTCTTCTTTCCCTCTGGTTTTGTGATTAACATAAATTTTCATAGTGTGCATATTTTAACCCCATCTTGCAATAACGCGCTGTTTTTCCCGCCACATCTGTCCTAATTTAGGAACTCAGTATAGCTAAACAAAAAACTCAGAATTTTCTTGCTTCTTAGTATTTCTATTTATGTACTGTGTTTCGTCCTTAATCGATGGTGGTATTATTTATTTAATGCCAATGATTTTCGCATTCATATTCCAGAAATTTAAGGTGCATCATTGTTTTACACGCCCTGTAATCCAAAGTGAGTCAACTCATATCTTTGGCACCGATTTCATGGCATGCTCCACACGACTCAGACCGAAAAACCCAATCCACTCTCACACTTGAACGAATGAATCAACTTGAGATTCTGTTTTAAAAAAGGATACCATTAAATACTTTATTTCAGTTCTTTTACCTATTACATTTTCTCATTCGTTTTCCTGATCTTTAAGAATAATCAAGGAAACATAACCCGTAGAGAGCTGTGCTTGAAATGGCCGATATCAATATTAATTAAATGAAATGCAACTCTTAATAGTATTACCAGCACACTCAAATTATCTACCTTGACAATTATTTATTGTTGTGTAAAATAATTTCAATATATATATATATATATATATATATATATATATATATATATATATATATATATATATATATATATATATTTATATATATAATTATTAATCTCTCTCGCTGTGTGTGTGTGTGTCTGTGTGTGTCTGTGTGTGTCTGTGTGTGTGTGTGTGTGTGTGTGTAAGACAGCACCAATGTATACTATGGTAAAAATATTTCCATGGTGTAAAATAGAAACGGGGTCAAACATTTGCCCTTTTACACTACTCGCCTAATAAAATTCAGATGATCAGGATGCTCCAGACATTAATGTTGTCTTTTAGGACGTGTCTTTTGTTAAAAGCTAATTTAAATTTTCAGTTTGGCAGATTAGATTGGTATCCCAAATGAATCACACAAACGCTCCATCTAAATTATAAACGTCCTTTGTTTGTGGTCACTTCTTACCACTGAAGATATTTTATTGACCAAAATGTAAACTCATGCCTACAACACACAAATTCTACAAAATATTCATTTTTTTCTACATTTTGAAATAGGTCTTTAGCCGATTTTGAAATAAATTTTCTGTTCTTGAAATAATGATACAAATTTCCATAGAATTTCAATGCATTTTGATGAAACTCTCTTAAAAATAGACAAGGATATATACATGCCGACAAATTGGCGGCATTGCCAATTTTATTGATCATTTACATATGAGGCAAGAATGACACAAGATTGAACAACTGGAGTTAATGCAGTGGATACTGGCTTTTATGCTAAGTGTACTCACCTTGGCATGTGATGCTGACAGTTGAATCAACTATTGAAGCTAGCTATGCAGCCTGAGTTACATTTAGGAAGTAGGATCCAGGGGACGCAATCTTCTGCAGATCTTGTATAACCCAATTTATGCCTGACCCTATACCTGCACGTGGAAAATCGAAGAGAACTGGACATGTATCTTGTGTTTTTTTTTATAACTTTTCAATGCAATTGTCGCGAGTAGGAAGAATATTAAAATGAATGAACAATTCTCGTTCGAAATAAATAGAACAATATATACTATATTTGCAATGAGATCTTGGTTTTACTCTTCCTTCACAATTTTTCAAGTAGTCATTCTTTAGAAAAATCATAATCAGTCGGATTAAAATCGAGATCTACTTTAAAAAAAGATCCGGGAAGCACCGATAAAGGTTCATGTTCTGCTGACTTTTGCAATTCCACCTTTTTTTTATATAGTAAACTATTAGAATATGCGTTGGATTATGTGTTATGGAGAGTTATTGCATGCAACGACATGTTCCGAATGAAGTTTTTCACTTTCATAAATGTGAAAGCTATAATTTGATTGGTTAATCGAAATGTCCACAGGAACATGGCCTAGTATCGGTGTCTGCCAGATCTCAGAGACTCGAGATTTTAATCAGATGGAAATCATGATAGAACAATAACTATCTATATCGTACGTATACGATTCAACAAGCCACATCTTTAACAGAATACCCGCTTGATGTTAAGTGGCGGCGCGACGGAGAGGGGGGGGGGTCGGGAGGGGGGAATTGCCCCCGGGCGCTAGGAGAGGGGTGGGGGCGCCGTCGGAAGTATTTTTTATTTTTAGCTGTAACCGGGACGCAAATGGGGGGTGGGGTGGGGGTAGGAGATTGGCAACTGTTCTCTGTGGCAAAGTAGGGGCGCCACTAAAGAACATTGCTCCCAGGCTACTCGGTAGGACGCCACTAAAGAACGTTGCCCCCGGGCGCCTCGAACCCTCGCGCCGCCACTGGCTAGATGCCAACTGAATCATAATCTGGTATATTTTGTGTACTTCATTTAAGAAATGCAAAGTCATCAATATGCAGTGGGTTATGTGTTTGATATTTTGCTACTACTATGACTTCGTTCTATTGTATATGTTATGCCCCATACCGAGAATAAAATCGTCTCTTTACAGATCTTACCTATGATAAATATTCTCAGTGTCGGGTATGTTGACTTGAGAGTCTGGGCGATTAGGTGTGTGGCATTTATATCCCGTAGGCCACCATCCGTTAGGAGTACAACATACGTGACGGCATTCGCCCTTCCTGTCCGCTCCAAGACCTCTTTGGCCTTCTCAAGGCCTGAATCAACGTAGTCAATTCCGCCATTTTGATATTGGATACGTTTGACCGCGGCTATTACACTGTATCTGTCAAAGTTCTGATTCAGGTAGAATTCTATGGTAGCTTTCAGGGAATTGTTTCCAAATTGAACTACACCAATATGAAACGTTTGCATGCCGATTTCTGTCAGATTAGTAAACCGTTCTACAAAATCGAGTTCCTTTTGAAACCCAGAGGATCGTATGCTTCCGGTAGAATCCAGTACGAAAACAACATCGACAGGATCGGTTGTACATGTATCTATAATAATAATAATAATAATAATGGTAGTAGTAGTAGTTGTTGTTGTTGCTGTTGCTGTTGCTGTTGTACTAATAGCACTGGTAATAATGAAACTCAACATCAACAATAACAGCAAAAGTTCTCCACAATAACTGTTACACCTTATCATGTAACAGTGTTAAATGTTTTCTAGTTCAAACAGCAAATTGTTTAAAGTGAATCTTGTAGATCAGTAGTTTCTTTACTTCTTGTTTAAAGAAAGTAATGGATTAAACACCGACTGCACCACTTTGAGGCATATATACTATCAGCTCATCATGAGAGGGGCCATGAAAAAGTGTTTATGGCACTCTTTGTTAAAAGCCGGTATCCATACTAAAAGTAATCTTTGGGGTATGACAAACACCGTGTGGGTGGATGACACGCGTGGTTTTATTTATATTTATTATTTTTGGTTTATTTATGATATTTATGAGTCATAAAAGAAATCAAAGTACTAAAAGTACTAAAGGCTGTATGCTATTATAGGTCAGGATTGAAAACCTCACTTAAAATTGAATAGTCACAATTCAAAAGCAATTGAATTATTACAAAACATAACATTAACTTAGATAATAAGAATCGGACCATACATAACGCTATTAGATTCAAAATAACTGAAAATATGCAAACCACCCGTGCATTATATTTTTCAGGTGAGTGCTGAAGTCCTGAAATGGAGATTGATCCAGTAGCTGTCATCAAACGAAAATCCACGTCTATAATAACAGATTTTAAACTCTGTGTAATGTGTAAATCAACAAGGAAGGAAACAGAGAGAAACGCCTCACAGGATTACAAGCTAATAGTAAAAGAAACTACAAAGAAATGAATAAAACTTGAAGACAATTCAAATGTTTACAGTTCATGATAGACTTGATTATATAAAGATGCATAAATGATGATAGAATTAAATGGCATAAATCGTGGTATAGTAGTTTCACATCTCAGCACCACTTATCCAGGTTGCAGAAAAAGTATCAGGACCTTGTGAGCGTTTTAAGAACTGAAGATAAGCCTACTGTTTGTAAAGCATCTCGGAGATGTTTGATCACAACTGTTGACTGATATAAGTGTATCTTATGCCAGAAGGAAGAAAAGCAAGCTATTCACATTGTCGAAACAATGGAAAACTCTCAGAAAATGTTGTCTTATTTACTACATGATCATGTAATGAGAGTCAGACTTTCAGGTGTAAATGATTTGATTGGTAAATAAATAAATAAATATATATATATATATATATATATATATATATATATATATATATATATATATATATATATATATATAAAAACAGTATAAGATCAAGTCAGTAAAGATCTTGTTATGGCAGACCTGTGAGCTGATTTTGAAAGTGGATTGGCTCGCATGCATGTATATGACATTTGGAATGCATGGAACAAGTATTTACAAATAACCGACAGAATTAGAAACAAGTCAGAGAGAGTCCAAAGTACTTGTCAAGAAGGCAAACAGTTTATGAAGATGTTATAAAGCTTATTGGGTCTCAAGTCAATTTCGTTCTTCCTCTTGACAATAACGCTTTCCTTTTTATGCATCTCGGTGATAAGTCTGAATTTGTGATATCTGAAATGTTGTCAAAGTCTAGTCTTAGGAAGGATGAATTTATGATGTAAGGGTAAGAATCCTCTGAAATGTGCCCCAAAGAAGATTTATCGATTGTTTCCCGTAGTCCCGATACTAGTTTCTATCAAGAAATGGTGCATGTTGCGATAAAGGTTAATGCAGACCTCCGTGATGCATCTGGTCATGTAGATGCTTGGAGGGGAATAGATCAAGAACATGTTGAAAAAGTTATCTCAGACAACCTGTACATTTTATCAAGGTTTCTGTTTGGTGGTATCTCAATGCTGGATGAAACCGAGGAAAACCAGGAAAATATGGACGTAAAACGATAGGTCCTTAGTATTGCAAAAGAGACATCGTGCATGGGGTTTCAAATACAACAAAGCTAACACCAAAACACATTGGTCTTGGACTTGTCTTTCATCAATCACACGATCAGAAACTCATGTGAATTTGTTCCGTGCTGCAAACAATATAACTGGAATCGGGCAATCCGTAAGTTCGATAACGGCATCGCTAATAGTGTTCTAGATAAATGTGTGCACATTGGATATGTCTATGGGCCTGATAATATTGTACCTGGTCGATTTGTTCAATTTTCATGTGTCAACATTGACGTTTTAGAAGCCAGCCTTGATGGCAAAACTACGTTCCACTGTACACAGATGATGGCCTGGCAACGTGAAATTGGAAGACCGATTTTCGATGAGAGCACATCTGACCTGCAGTGGAAAAAAACTTTAGATTGTCATGTCTTAGAAAGTCTCCACAAGCTTGACAAAACCATCTCACCAGCAAACAGACGACCAATCCCTCTTTTTCAGGTAGGTATCGTGATTGAAGTGGACTATTGGTTTTCTGAACAAACGGAGATGATGCAGGTAGTTTTCAGAAACATGTCTTGGATAGCTGCAAGGCAGTACCACTCATATGATCGGAAAGTACCTTTAAGATATTGATATAATGAATCAAGTAGCTCTGTTAACCCACCTATGACAACTGCCGGAATGCTGCCAATTGTTTAAAATCCTGCAGATGATTATGATACAATGACCACAGTGATTAACCGTTTTGAGTCCATAAGTAGACATGTTGGGCAAATGTATATTGTTATTACGGCAGACCAACCGCTTTATAGTCGAGAATAGGAGCTGGTGTGGGCCAATCAAAAGAAGTATGGAAATGTCATATTCCGTCGGGGAAGGGGGTGCATGTCTGCTTCAACTTTCTGAAAGCGATGGGTCAACATGTTGAAAGTGTTGGTTTAGATGATGTATGGACTGAAGTTGGGTTATTTGCACCTAATACAGCAGAAACCATCCTGGATGACAACGCCTACAACAGGGTGTAATAGGGCATATACTTACCTACGAGGCACTTTGGCGCATTCGATGGCAGATATTCGAAGACTGGCTAAGTGAAGATGACAGCAATGCAATGAATGAAATGGAGACGATCATACTTACAGTAGCTAATTCCGTTCAAATAAGAGCGGATATAGAGATAATGCAAGAGAGGCAGTGACTGCACCTGACTGTTTCTAACAGTAGAAGCAAGTATTTGGCCTCTTGGAAATATGTGGCCTCGTAAATCCGGGAGCAAAAACTACGTCTTCTGGACAACATAGATAAAGATGGTAGATATCCTTTTAGAGCAGAGAGAGAAGGCAGCTGAAAGCCCCATCTGGAGTCATTTGCGGCTATGCTGCCCCTTTTGACAATCTATGACCATACCAACTATGCCAATGAGGACCAGTGTACATCAGTGAAATGAAGGCAATAGAAGAATTTATGGCCGGCAATTTTGTCATAAAACGTAGTAACAACCACTTCAAATGACAAAATCAAGCAAATACAGAGTGGATCAATAAGATATGCAAGTCATCTGGACCAATAACTGGAATAACTAGGAATGATCAAGCCATAGATAGGTTTTACGCAACATGGGCAGTTAGATCACAAATCACTCATGAAACTAAAGTGCCTTCCGATTTGATACACGATGAAGCGGAAACCACATTCACTCGTAACGATGCCCTTCCTGTACGCATAAAACTTGATGAAAAAAGACAGCAGTTTACAACCTTAGATGTGTTTGGAATGACTTCATATATGAGAGAGCCTAGCGCACATGAAGTAACCGAAGAGTCAAAGCTGATTTCACTGGCAACAAAATATGTCACGTTCGACGATGTTGCACGTGATTTGTTGGCAGCTGAAGAGCAATGTAAAAGGGAGAATACAGGCAAAGACTGTTACGTTCTTTGATCCAGTGAAGAAGTATAAATCCAAAGCCTTTGTTGTAATGTACAAATCGCCTGTTTCTGGGAAACAAGATAGTGAAAAAAAAGTTGATCAAAACTGACAGGGAACTGTTGCAACGCCTCCTCAATGCTACAAATGCTGGATATTCGTTTCAGATCGCAGATATTTTGAAACGTGAACGGCCGCAATTTCCATTATCACTGGCAAACGTCAATGGAGAAATGAATGGATCAACTAAGTCAGACCCATTACCAAAGATCTTGATGTATGTACCCAACCAAATGTTCCTGTCGACACTCTCTCGACTTGTGTGATAACTGATGGTCATGCATTGGTCCAATCTTTAAGAAAACCACAGGGATACCAAAACTATGGAGAGTATGCCGATGTGTTTACACATGCCGTGTTTTTCCCCATTTTGGAGGCAGCACAACACGTGTGGATGCGACGTTTGATTGGTATCTCGAAAATCAGTCGATCAAATCATCTACTCGTTCTAAGCGAACCGGAAAAAGGAGACCAATAAGGAAACTTATACATGGGCCTGATGTTCCACTTCCACAAGTGTAGATGACGTCAATTTATTGCCACGGAAGAGAATAAGGAGGATCTTGCACAATTTCTCTCAAATGAGCTCTACGGAGAGCAGAAAGCATCCAAATGAGTATGAAGTAATTACTGGTGGTCGTACTTTGCATAGGGTTTATATTTTGAAAGAACTAGAATTTCCCAGGTTTTCCTTACTGGTTATCCTGGCTATTTAAAAAAGACCTTGTATATCTTAGGAATTGTTAAAAGAACTTTTAATTCACTTTATTTTGGGGTATGGTTGATGGGTGTAATATGGTTTATAGAGTATACAGTTTGGCCTTACTTCATATGTGCACCTATAAAAAACTGCTCGCTCCACTTGGTCATTTTCACTTCCTGGACTTCAAAGGTAAATTGTAAAAAATGAGCTTATAACAGTTTTTTAAAAATACTTTTAAAATATTTTGTAATTCATTCGTTGCACTTTCAGAAGCTGGTATTGCCGACTCTGGCAAAATTCATTTTCCCTATTTTCATAACTGCTAAAGTTAGTGTACTTTGGACTAGTTCAGGCTCATTTTTCGAGTACATGGGAGCAGCCATTTTGGTCAGCTGTGTGCTTAGACCATGTACAATTTCCACAAGTACAATATGCAGATAAATTTCATCCACAGTACATGAAAGTAGCATATGGGTATGCCAACATTCTCTCCATTGTGCATGTTGCAAATGCAAACAACTTCACCTTACACCTGCCAGTCTGTCAGAAGTACGTAATATATGTAGAGCGCCACCTTACTGATCGGCATACTGCCACATCAAACAAACGGGACATCACTTATATGTCAGCCAACCACGAAGAGGCAGATACACGTCTATCCTTAATTCCACTGATGCTTGCAACACCAATGTTGAACGGGTGATTGTGGTTTGTAGAGATACTGATGTCATACTATTGTCTCTGTGCTATTTAGGAGTCCGTGATGTAGAGCTTTTAATGGTGTAAGGTAAGGCTAAAGAAACAAAGTGTTTTCCCATCCATGCAATTGCAGCTAAACTAGCTCAGCCAGTGCGGGCTAATATCCCGAGGTTTCATGCACTAACAGGGTGAGATACTACATCATCGTTCAACGGAATAAACAAAAAGCATACTGGAAGAATTATCTGAAAGAAACAGTTACTTCAGGCCGTCAGGAGGAATGGAAACATTTCGGATGTAGTGAAATCTTTGTTTATAGGATTAATGGAAGCACGTATACAAACCTGTCAGATACAAGTGTTGACACTCTTCTGTTCACCCTGTTCTCCAAAGCCATGAAGGGTCTGGAAATATTGCCACCTACACACGATATATTGTAGCTGCATTTTGCGAGAGCCAATTTCCAAGCATATGGCTTCAGGCATATACAGCAGTAACCTGGGTACAGTCGTCGATATATGTTTGCTTTGCTAAGATATTCTTTTCTTTGTATTCCCCCGCTAATAATCTGTCGAAAAAAGATTATCATTAATTAATGGCACCCTATTCAGATTGTGGCGATATGGACGCCTGGGGACATGCGAGTTTTTTTCCGTGATGATTAATCCTATTAATAGCCAATTTACACATGGCGTTGACCTTATCCAAAACGAGGCAAGTATGCTGCTACACGCGACATTTTATGTAATCGGATTACACAGTTCATTTACAAGGAGATACTTTTGCACTTTCGTCGTGTTTCAACAGAATTTATTCGGACATTTTGATAATGAAAACGGTCTATTTCGGAACAACTTGATCAGAGTTATCGAGCGTGAAATTACCACATATTATCCCAGTAGTAAAGCAGAGGGCGCTGCTCTCAATTTTCGCATGTTTCCAGGTCGTCAATCTAAAACTTTGACAAAATTGACCGGACTGTAACCCAGGCTAACACAGCAGTAATGGATTTCTGAAGTGCCATTTGAACGGGAGGATGGAAACAAGGTTCGACGGGGCTTGAAGGGGTGTGGATAAGGCTGCCAAATGTGCCGGCTGCATGTGTAGAGCTCACAACCTGCAGTTACAAGACTAAGCGGACTACAGCAAGATGAAAGTGCAACAAAATGGGACTTATATGTACCGTTGCCTTTTCGTATTATGTAATGAACTTTGCAGACCGTACCAGACTCGAGGCAGCAAACGATTAAGTGTTACAACGCCGCTGCTTGTTTGTGGTATCCACCATTAAACACCATTGTAAATGCTTGGAAAACGTGCGGGTACAGATTCAGCAGTAGTTTTATTTATGTATATTTGTCTAAATAACACTGAAAACCTTTGACGTTAATTTTATATACAATTCTCAAGATGTTTACTTGAAATATAGTGTGATTTTTTATGACATTTATATAAGTCGTATTGGGATAACAATGTAGATTTTTGTTAATGTGGATACCTTCAGTACTTTAATAGATGTTTATTCATCTGAAAATGATACAAACTCATTTATTGTACAATGTTGATGATTCTTTAACGTTATTTCATAAGGTAAATTATGTGGTTGTGTGTCAAATGTCTTAATTTAGCAATATACATTTTGCTAATTTCTGATTTTGAATAAGTACTTTTAGTACTTTGATTTTTAAATTTTTGCCGAAATAATAGTCAAAATAAACACTTATTTTCTATCTTGTATCTACATATTTTTAATTCCGTATCATATTTACACATGTAATTTGTTTTGCAAGAAAATTACACCATAATATTGTAATATATTAGTAACTTAAATGTTGAGTAAAGCAAAATGCACCCAGTTAACCTTTTACCTATTTTAATGACCTTAAATCAGAAACTCATGCGTGTCATTCACCGTACAATGTTTATTCACACATCAAGGATCATTCTCAGCATGGATGCCGTCTTAAAAAAACCCATCAAAACTGTTTTTCGGTCCACGAGCAGGTAGACTAATAGGAAGACTGCAAGCAAATATACTAGAAATAACGACTGAATTTGCTACGATTTTTCATAAAATAAATTTTTTATTATTACGACTGAATTTGCTACAATGCTGCAATATTGAATAAAGTCGAATTTTCATTGACTGTAAAGTATTGCTATTTTCAGTACAAAAAGATATAAGATAGTAAGCCGACTTTCCGTTTCTCTGTGTCAGTTAAGGACAGATAACACCTGTTGACATAAAGGTAAGTCAGCTAACTCTGTTCTCTTTCTTTCCTTTTGCTAGTTACGGACAGATACTACTTGTTTATCAGTCCGCCGACTTTCCTTCCTTTTGCGTTATGTTAATGAAATACAAATAACATCGATATGTAACGTAAGGAGAATCATGGGGTCTGTCTGGGGATAAAGTGCCTTTTTTCCTAGACTTTGTGATGTACTGAGTAATTTCATCTTATCTGTACATTTTCGGCAAAGTTCGGCACATTCCGGCCAAGGAAATCTGCATAAGCAGCTCTTGTGTGGCAGACCCAAGCATAGAGTTCTCTTCTCTTTGTTACAGGTATGAAATTATCTTAATCATTGTAAATTATAGATTTTGCCACTTTGTTCTTTCTAGATTTTAAATTTCTTTTCTAGTACAATATTTCAGTGTAATCATGATAAGTGCTTGAAAACACTGTAGCTATCGTTTCAAATTTATATTGGTGAAATTGTAAAATACATATTGCAACTCATTGTATATATTTCTTAGAAATTTATATTTAGTACTTAGGAAATGCATTAATACTAGGAATTGATTCTTTGTAATTGTGTCATTATTGTTTGTGATCATGGTATTAATTTTGTGACTGTGCAAGCATTTCGCTGCCAACTTCATGACCTACGATAATTATATTTTGAAATGAATTCGTCATACTTTGAAAGTTTTAAACCATGACCATTCGGCATTATGGTCGAACATTCAAAATTGTGTATTGATCTGAATTATTGCACAACGATTTGAATATTGTTAAGAAATGCTGGTTTCGTAATACACCTCAAGTATATCTTGACTATGTTTTGGTTAATTGATTTTTTGATTATTTATAGAATTTTATATGATATTTTAAATACAGGAATTCTAGAAAAATATGAAATTGGTAGTCCTTAATTAAGGAGAATGATTTCGTGTTGTTGACATACATCAGTTTAGATATAGAATGTTGTTTGATTTAATAAAGTATTGTTGTGTCTGCAATGCTGTGAGTTCTCTTCTCTTCGTTACAGATGTAGTTCGAACCTGGTCACCTCTTGCACCCCGCCATGTAACACGTATTGCGTATCTTAATGGAGTGTCACCTCCCTAGTCACTGTGACGGAGACGAGTGACACCTCCCTAGTCACTGTGATGGAGACGAGTGACACCTCCCTAGTCACTGTGATGGAGACGAGTGACACCTCCCTAGTCACTGTGACGGAGACGAGTGACACCTCCCTAGTCACTGTGATGGAGACGAGTGACACCTCCCTAGTCACTGTGATGGAGAGTAGGACAAGAATGTTCTTACTATTCCTCTTCTTTCTATCTGAGAGTTTTCGCGCCAAACAAACCTTAAAGGAGTCATGGCAAAAACATAACCATTACGATCAACCCGGCAACAAACACAAATTCCTCCACAATAATTGGAGGAAATTTTCTTACGTAATAGTTTATCACAAAATATTCATCTATTATGGCCATAATGCGTAAATAGTATATCACTTGACTTACTTTTGATACTGGCGTGGATTCACTCTCGTTTTAATGATGATGTTTCACTAGTTTAATTTCAACCGTACAGAAAGTTACATTAATCTACAAACAAAATGTTCGAGAAGTTGATCTAAACACAAAGAATTACACGAATGTGTGAAGTATGGAAAGTAGGTCACAGTGATTCCTTTAAGCACCATGGTATAGCGATGATGAAATCTATTACAGGTAAAGTTGTATTAATCAGAAAATAGTTATGTATTAGATACCGGTTAAAATGCGAACTTGAAAAAAGCTCCAAATTGTGGGCAAATTTTTACATTACGTATTAGCACAGGTGAAGATGGAAGCAAACATACACTTTTCTAAGTTTTGTAAGTGCCGTCCTATAAAAAGAATGTCTATTAAGAAAGAAAATTAGAAGACATAAAGTTTTAGAGTGATAATGTGGTGCGAATAAAAAGAGACATACGCAAATTTAAGTTAACTAATTAATAGATGAGAAAGAATGTTTTTTTAAAAAGAAACAATCCACAAAAATACTCTATTAAATTGTAAATTAAAGACCTAAGTACACCGACCTGTGGCGGACCTCTCTGAAATGACATGTGTTCTCCTTCCTAGCGCGTTCAGTGGGTCCTCCAGCTCACATCGGTCCCCGGTCCACCCAGAAAGGCACGTACACCGGAACCCTCCGGATCCCCGGAAACACTTCCCATTATTCTGACACGGATGAGAAGCACAAGGGTCAGCTGAAATATTGACAGTTTGGAAATCTATCCATCTATATTTCGATAAAGACCTAGTGAGTGTTGTGTTTTTCATCAAGTTTTGGCCTTCTCCACTTCGAATTGATAAACTTAGGCCTAAGTTTAACTGGCTTAGTATCTAGATAGACATAAACACCAATTGTAGTACTGTACATATTCACAGTGTTGTGTTCGTTGTTTAGTTTGTCTTGGGAGTTTAATTTTCTTATGACAAAGGAACCCATAGGTTACAAAAGCACTTAGCCAACTTCTACACTTGTGTTCCACGTGTCTTGTCAGTTTGTTCAATTGTCTTTTGTGTGTTTGTGTGCGATTTTGTGTGTGTAAGCTCTTACGTACAACATCCACTTTAGGTTTCTCCTAAAATATGTTGTTTTGTTTGAGAGAGAGAGAGAGAGAGAGAAAGAGAGAGAGAGAGAGAGAGAGAGAGAGAGAGAGGCGAATACAGTCGAAGTAATGAACTTTTCACTCACCGATAACGATGGCCGGTAAGAGTACCAATAACAAACATATTGACAGCAACATCTTGCTTGCAATACAGACGAACAAGTAAACTAAACTGCCTCACAAACCTCTACGTCACAAACAAAACAAAACAACAAAAGCATGTTAATGTAACATATATAACCTAACCAGGAAGTTGGGAGGTGTAAGGGGATTTTATTCTAATCAGAGAAACTAATAAATAGATCTTTCATGTATGGCCCTTGAATCGCTCAATATCTAGTAACGAGACAATGCAATCCTCTCAGTGATCGGTATGCCTGAATATTGGTATTGCCCATGTTCTATTTATAGCTGTATTGTGAACTTTCTATTTGAAGGAACCAGTGATATATTGATTTTTGTAGATTTACGACACAAAGACAGATAGATAAGATAAGTAAATAGATGGTGTGTGAGCGTATACAGGCGGTGTTCAATCTCTCTCTCTCTCTCTACACACACACATATATATATATATATATATATATATATATATATATATATATAACCTGGCCGAGGTGAAACTGTTTCTTTTTGGTTACTTTATGGAAAGACTGACCGAGCTGATACTTATGTGGGAACAACACCATATCGAAGCTGATATTTTTGCAATATTTCCAGTGTGGGAAAATTGTAGACAGAGTGGAAGCAAAGTTGGTAGAGTAAGAATCTCAGAAACATTATTTGTGAGACTGCGGGAATGGCTGTGGACTGTAGTGTAACATATTGCTAACTATCTGTGATTTCAAATTGGATTATGCAATCGAAGTGGTGAGAAAGAAAGAGAAATAAATAATGTTTAGCAAATCCAGATA
Source organism: Margaritifera margaritifera (assembly GCA_029931535.1). Classification (NCBI taxonomy): domain Eukaryota; kingdom Metazoa; phylum Mollusca; class Bivalvia; order Unionida; family Margaritiferidae; genus Margaritifera; species Margaritifera margaritifera. The sequence continues at coordinate 1,036,016 of JAQPZY010001494.1, forward strand.
AATCAACAGCAATAGATTTTATTAAATAATTAACTAACTAATGAGGTGATGAATAAATCACCTCAGTGAAATTGTCAAGTTATCTAAAATAACCATATAATTTTGAAAAGACAGGTAGACAGACAGTCAGATAGACAGACAGTGAAAAAATAATACAAGCAATACAAATTCTTTGAAGAAAAAATACCCTTAATATTATTATGATTAAAACCTATCAAAAAGAGATAATAATGTGGCCACTCACTTGAATTTTTAAGGAAGTACAGATATTTGGCTAATGTAAGATCGCCAACTTAAAGGGAAAAAACTTCATGGGAACTATAATGGTTCTTGGGTTTACCTCCCTTGGTAAACATCACGGCGCGTTAAAAAGAATTTATAGTAAACACCTTTAGTACCAGCAAAAATCTGGAATTGCAGCTAACTTTTAATGATGATGGACGACAGAATGGTAAGTGCAACTAGCAAATGCTCGTCATACTGACAGTTCGACAGCCGAACACACAACTATGCGTACTTTCGTATCCATGGAAACCACAGGTGGCCCGCTCTGATAATGGATCCTGTCTATGATACTATAAACGAAACAAGATTAGTAAATTTAAAATGCTCCATTCCACACCTGACCCTCGATCTCTGGCTGCTATTCCAGTCTATGAAAGCACACAGTTATAATCTATGGCTCATTTTACTCCTGAGATATTTTTCTGTTCATCAGGTCATTGTTTAATTTTCCACGCTCGACCAAACTGAAGTTACGGACCCGAACACGTAAGAATTACGCGAATTTATGCCTAGTCGGACAGCGTTACGCTCGCCTAGAAATTGCCGGTACTAGAGATAAGAGACTCTACAAAACATTCCTTCAGGAGGCTTAGTTGGTAGAGCGTCAGACTCGTAATCTAAGGGTCGCGGGTTCAATACCAACCCAGGCCAGCCCGGGTCGGCTGCCTCGGCGTGTCCTTGGGAAAGGCACTTAACTCCATTTTCCTCGGCATGATATAGCCAATAATGTGTTAAAAGTGCCGTTAAACCCACCATCACCACCACCACAAACAACAATAAAGCAATTTTAGAACACAGGCAGATGCAAATGAAAGGGATAGACCATTTAACTATGGGGTGAATGGGATTTTCTTGAGAAGAAAAAAAATCCGACCATCAAATAGCTTGAAAAAAAAATTCTTGCTCTGATTTATCGAAAAAGAACCTAGTACATCCATTATATTCGTCAAAAAAAAAAAAAAAAAAAAAAAGAAAGATTATCTTGAGGTAAAAGAAGAAAAAAACTGGTTTTGAAGAAAATCCCCGCCCCCCCCTTCCCCTCTCCTGAAAATTAAATGGTCGGTCCCTAAGTTTGTAGTTACCATTCACTCGAATTAAGTGTCGAAATCCTATTCCATAGAAGAATTACCAATGTGTCTGCAAAGGTCCACTCACTCAAATTTCATATGAACATTTTCATTCACAGCCTAGAAAACAGAACAGAAAGAATTAAAGAAATCTAATTATTAACTAATTTCAGGTCAATTTTTAATAAAATCGAAATGGATACAGTTTTAAACGTTCTTTTCAATGAAATCGCCACTTTATGTGAGCAAAAGGTAACTGAGAGGACGAAGTTCCTTTTCGACAGAATTGAATATTTGACTGAATACTGTCAAGTCTGAACCGCTCGGTGACAGCTCATACGTCGAATTGCCATATTGGGTTAAAAATAAGGCAGCTTAAATCAATGTTAAAATACTGATGATAAATGCTTCTTCTACCTTGTTCAATTCGGTTTAGACACTCATATGAAGGATTCACAAAGTCAAACGATGTAAAGTTTAGTTAAATACACTCATTGGTGTGATAAATGTCCAGTAAAAATAATGGACATATATAAATTCAAAATGAAATACATTTCTCTGTAAATATTTATGAAATATTGGAAGTGGGAGAAGACAGATCTGCGTTAAAGGAAATTGAGATAAACTTCATTATACCGGTTAGAATAATTGAAATAGAAAAAGAAAAACACATTCATATGCTGATCGTTTTTAATTGCGAGTATAAATAGGAAAGTGCCGTTGCCTATGCCTTAATGATCTATTGAAATCGTTATAATTCAACATAAAAAAAACGAAATGGACAATTGTACTTATGCAAAGAATTCTTACATTTTTCAATACATCTGAAATATTAACGAACACAAAAGACTATGTTATAATGCAAGCAACACTATATATATATCATGCATGAAGAAGGTTCAGTCATTAAATTCAAAACTTGTCAACATAAACTTTAAATTCCTTTTGTCATTTATGTGACTTTGACAGTGATATGACAAAGTGCAAAGAAGATCGTATGGAATAATATGCACTCAATCAAAGCTGGACAATCAAAGCAGCTAAACACATTCCCTCAGGATTTTGTTTATATCTCAACTCAATTCACAAAGAAATAAATCGAATTATTTACAACGGTACTGATTGCATTAAAGTATTTTACGGTAAATTGGATACGATTGTACAACTTGTGTATCAAGAATTAAAATATACTAATGTAAAACCTATGATCTCCACTGAAGAAGGGAATTTTTTTTAATTCCACTGACATTTGTCTTATATGTGAGAAAAAAGAAAGAGTTAAAAAAAAGAAAAGAAAATAATAACAGAAAACCAAGTTAGAAAAACGACCAGTACAGCTACTGACCCTTGTCCTGCAACTCAGTTTAACGCATTAAATTCAGTATCTCACTTTCACCAAGTTAACAGAAAAATTTGCTACACTGAAACTCAATTTGTACACTGCATTCTAAAATTTGACGGTGTTGAATCAATGAAACGATACAGATCACAGTGTGACATTAAATTTTGGCAGAATCAACTAAATTGGGCATAGTGCACATCAATATCTGGTTACGGTATTTCATACTGTAATTTGATAGAAAAAAAAAACATGTACGACTTGGCCATATCAGTTTGAAAATGTTACGTTTATATCCAGATTCGAAAGCTTCTGTCTGAATGTAAGATACCTCTGCCTGATGACAATAAGTTCAAATCGAATAACAGCAACATACATTTGAAACAATTTAATGTGATGTTAAACAATTATAAAATTCCACAATAGTATGACTGGAGATACATCAAGGACAAAAACGAGTACTTGATCGATAATGGACCATAAGAACACAAAACTGGACACCAAGGTTTTGGAGAACCTAAATCAGATGTATTATCGACTTAAGAACGTAAATACAAATTATGTGTCAGGTATTGTTGAGTATTGGAAAACACTGCCGGCTCCGTTTATCATCGTTAAATCAGTTGTATTCCACTTATTTTGTATTAATTTTGTTTTTCTTTAAAATGTGCTCTTTCTCTATACTTGTATGAAGAATTGTTAAATACTCATTTGTATTAGTGCAATATGTTTCTGATCCAAGTATAATATATACACCTACTATTACGCCTTGCCACTTTTCATGCATCTACTTGTGTATTTTGGGAGGGCTTTCGCTAAATTGCGAGAACCTGTAACCCAACACCATGTGCTGAAAACATGGCAATACAATATATTTAAAGGAAATGCTAATAAGTTTCATGTGACAGTGAGAAAAAAAGCTGTAGTGGACAAACATGAAGACCAAAGTGGGTACAAAGTATGTATCAATATGGTGTATAGCAATTCTGCTACTTCTATCAGATTCTCTACCCTGTAAAATACACATGTCAATTTAGGCCCCCCCCCCAAAGAAAAACAAAATAAACAGCATAGACCATTTAATTAAACGAACAGTCATTCATTTTGATACTCATGGCTGTGGTAGCTGGTATGGTTTACTTTTGAAATAGGTTACTAATCTTTAACACTTCAAATCTCTGACCAAAAATGTTTGCAACAAACCTACTAATGAAAAGACAAGTAACACATCGTGTTCGGAAAGGAACGAAACAAATTTTCTGACATTATTTAATAACCAGCCTGTCACACTACTAATAATTCTAGGCAATGCTGCTTCTGCTGTTCTTTTCCCTAATCCAAACAAATAATCGCTAATGTTTTTAAGCCTGTTTTAATTATTTTTAAAAAAATGATTGGTCTGGAGGAGGTGGAGTTGGGGAGTAGGGGAGTTGTGGGAGTAGATGGTATTGGTATAGAAGGCACATGTGGATTAGGAAAAACAGTACGTTTTACCAAATTTGCTAAAGACAGTGCAACTCTTGATATGCCATTGCAACCGCTGTAGCATTAGAAAACAGCCGATGACAATGTGTTAAGCATTGCTAATGCACTGGGGAATGAACGTTCGATGTATTTCATGATATCAGCCGGAATGACGCCCTGCTTTACCAGCATGTCTTTGGTAGGCATGGCCAGTCCAACGTCGATGGCCAACACTTTGTACCGTGTGTAGAGAGATTGGAGACTTCGTCTGGCGGCATCTTGTCAATGTCTGACAGAAACAGGTTGCACACCATATACTCAAGAGCCTTGCCAACAGTTACCAGTGTAAAACACCAGCTCTGTCTATATCTCTTTGTCTCTAGACATTTCAATTAGCAGCTCCGAAGTACCTATAGCCGTTCCGGCGCACGAGGACGTGGTTGCGACGTCCGCAAGCACTTGTGTATCCTTTCCTGTTAATAATATTTTGAGTAAATCGATGCACTCCATGCTATAGAAGTTCAAACATATGGTCCATGCACGCCGAAGTCTAAAATAGGTGCGAACAATGTGCATGGCCCAGACAAGCACCAGACAAGTACATAACATTGAAGCCGCTGAGATGGCAAGCTGTGCCTCAGAATTGCTTATTGCTTAGCATAATATTTTAACAAGTTTTAACCGATTTTAACACGTTTGTACAGGTTAGCAACCTGTAATGAGTTGGTAGGTCTGTCTTTTGCAAGAGTTTGGCATGATGAGTCTCAGCCAAGGCTCTGCGTAACACGGCCCGCTCGCCGTGAGACAACACGACGTCGTTTTCGCGCGGGCAGTCCTCAAATGCCTCAACATCAAAGGGAGCCCACGCAGCCAAGAACACTTAGCGAATCGGTTATTAAAATACATGTGTATGACCTTTCCTTAAAACAATGTCCTTACTTTCTGAAGAGGATAGCGTCTTAGAAATGGTCGGTTTGGATAATGTCATTATTCCACGTTGGTACCGAACACGTGACCAGCTGCCCCTTGCTCAATGCAATTTGCAATCAGTGTCAACATTTGATCTGTTCAGAGCCAATCAAAGTGCGAAGATGCTAAGTAAATTTAAAAACAATGGAATCACTCCTTTGTTTGAGCCTGCCTCGTGTACGAACCAACTTCAACCACTAGACTTTACTTAAACCCTTGTGAATCGGGGCAATTCATGCTGAATGGATAATTGCGGCTCAAGCCAAACTGTGTGAACGATTGGACGTAATTATCCGTGGCTTTAAGAATATTGGACCGGTTTAATTCAACAATTTCAGGGTTATTTACCAGACAAACGTGTGTGTACCAACCGACGTGGTTGAGGCATTGTTGATTCAGTGGTTTTGTACGAGAATCAGTGAAGCGTGAGCTTCAGTAATCTGCGATAATTAGTGTATACACAGTGTTCCATTAGTAATTATCCTTCAAGCAATAGTTTTAGTATTTTACAGTCATGTTGTTCATTGGGATTAGGCATGTATGGATAAAATGAGACGTGTTTTCACGAGGATTTAAATTTGTCGTCAAAAGTTTCACTTGAATGAAGAATCGATTCGAATAAGTATTAAATCTAATTTTCATTTATAGTATAATTTCTTATTCTTTCTTTCATTTTCAGTAATATTAGTTTTTGAATACCTTATGCTTTTTCTCGTTTCTCTCTATCCTTACTTATCTCACAACATATCGATTTAGGGCAGTGAGTGGAACTTACAGCTACCGGATACCGTATAAGATATGTGTACATTGAAAAAATATATAAAATGCTTTAGGATTCTGTTTTTTAAAGGGTTAAATACAGATAAATAATATTTGTTACCAGATTACAGAAATGACGCTGATTTACCAAATAGAGTTGTTGATCTCTAGGAATCAAACAGCAAAAAAAAAAAAAAACGAGGTGAGGTATGTGTGCGTGTGTGTGTGTGTTGTGTGTGTGTGTGTGTGTGGAGCTTCTTCATCACATATGGCTAATTTTTCGTTGGGTCTTTAAATTCGTGGTTCATGGCATCAACGAAATCCACGAAAATTGGTACCCCACGAAAATCTGTGATACTACAGTATCACAACTGCTAGCATCCTAACATCTCTTGGAATGATTAGTGGTGGCGGTGGACTAGCGCCTACCCCAACCCCGGAACCAGTTGACAAAATGGCTTTAACATGTGAGTTAAAGACCATATGAAGAGCCTCGCGCTTCTCCCGACCATGCATGTAGGACAGGCGGTGGTCACACTCCCTGGAATCATCGATAGTTGGCTCCTGTCCAGGGTCGGCAATGCCTTAGGCTAGTTGGCCCGAAACCTTTGGGCTGTCATAATTGACCTCTACGGCCTGCTATTTTCCTATGCCAGCGAAAGGCTACAGGCGCCCAGCACACCAAGCGAGGTTAAAATTAGCACTATTCCGCTAACGACAAGTAGTGTGCGCTCGCTGACGTGCTGGTCGGCTTCAGCCTTTGTACTCGTTGTCAGCGGGTATGACAGAGTGGCTGCCGAGGATGCCGACGTCATATCAAAGCCTTGGCAGGGCTTGTATGTTGTCTCGACTGTCGAGCCGACTGCAGCGGGATCGGGGTTGGGATTAACTATGTTATTTTCTGCCGTCTGGGTGGACGATGGGACTGAGGGCTGAGTTTACGTGATTGTTAAGTCCCAGCCTATACTTTTCTGTTGCGAACAAAATCTCGTAATCTTTGAGGACGTCAACGCGGAGCTCCATGTCGCTGAGGGCCATGTACAACCCAATGCAAAACACATAATCAACTTTGGAACGTGCATATTCCTCTACATTAGAAAAACACTGTTTGTGTGCACCGAAGGCTGTGCCGGTCCCAACACTAGACGTACGAGTCTGCGACTGCGCGCCAATGATGGCCCACACGAACGCTTGGACCGAGTCGTTGATGCGCCCGAGGACTTGTCCAGGATAAATATTGCCCATACAATATCGGACTCCGATATCTGCGTGTAGTATTCTAACCGTAACTCGTATTGCTTCATGATATCTGGCGTAAAGCCCCCAGTTTTGCTCAAGTCCTGGTCGTAGGAAGGAAAATAATAATACACAGTTTCAAATCCATCGTGGCTACTTCATCTTTTTTGGCGCCAGTCCGTTTTGCGGAGAAAGGCCAAACTCCGCGCGTATTTAAAGCATTCAGCATTATTGTAGATGTTCTCAAGCATATTCCAGGCTTGGTCGGTGCGCAGAGGGCATTGGATGTCCACCAAAATGCGACGCGTTTGATAATACATGGAAACAGAAAGACGGTGTGCATAAGAGGGTCCTTTGCTGTGAGGTGGTCCCTGGCCAAAATACCGCAACCCGTTGTTGTGCACCAAACGGCGAACTTAATTTAGTTCTGTCAGAACTGCACGGGGTTGTAGCTCCATTTCTGGGTGAGAGTATCCATCACTTTGATTTCGGGAACCGGTACTGGTAAACATGTCTGGAAAGTTGGCAGCAACGCAGCGTGCTGTGTTAATTTGTATGTTTGCAACCCTGAGGTCCTTTCCAGCCAGCGCTGTCTGTTCAATACCTCTGGCTTGGTCTTTGACAAACACTTTAAAGCTAAAGGCTCCTGGTGTCATATTGCATCATGTTTGTTCCGACAACGCGTGCCAAAACGGCGAGGCAATCCCCATGCAGCAGTACATTGACAACCATTCGGGGGTCTATCACTCATTGGATTGACTGGTATAATGTCAAGGCAACCGACTGGCGGTTCGGCGAGTATGTTAACGATTGAGCCAGGCTTCTACGGATTTGACATGCTTGCAATGCAAATAACCAGGGTACTTGCAGATCTGTCGATCGAGGTTTCCAAGGCAAACGGGCTGATATCAGTGGTGGTTCCGGTCAATTATGAGGTGCAGATTTGCTCTGACTTGCGATCTCTCTTTGGATCAGATGATTGAGGATCGATCAGTGCCGGCCTTTATACTCGAGACACTGGTCTACAATTTTTTCGAAGTTGTCTGCTTCAGAGATAAAATGTGCTATTTATTATCGATTTTGATGTACTGAATTCAAATATGACAATTACAACAACTGATTGGCTACTGTTTCCGATATATTTAAGTTTTTACATTTTACGTCTATGTATATTGTGTACATAGTAGAGTTTTAATCATAAATTGTAAAACCTAGGTTTTTTCATGTGTTTATGGTTGCTTTACATGATAATATTTCACCTGTCCTGTTTATGTAACACTTTAAAAAATGGCAAAAGGGTTATATAAATAAAAAATATATTGAAACAAAAGTAAAAAAAACTATTATGTATATATATAAGTACATAGTTTAGTCCTTATTCAGTGTCTACTCGGCGCTTCTTGACTTGTCTCTTGTATTCATTAAACGGAGCATCTCTTGTCATTGTCCAGCAATAGTCTGCAAGCATTGATGGGTTCCATTTGCCCTGATAGCGTTTCTTCATTGTTGCAATGTCCTGGTGAAATCGCTCGCGGTGCTCGTCGCTCACTGATCCGCAGTTCGGTGGAAACAAATCTAGATGAGAGTGCAAAAAATGTATCTTTAGTGACATGTTGCAACCAAGGTTTTTGTATGCCTTGAGGAGGTTTTCCACCAACTCCCTGTAGTTGTCTGCCTTGTTGTTTTTGAGAAAATTTGTTGCCACTAACTGGAAGGCTTTCCATGCCGTCTTTTCCTTGCCACGCAGTGCACGGTGAAATGCATCGTCTCGAAGAAGTTCACGAATCTGAGGACCAACAAAGACACCTTCCTTTATCTTAGCTTCACTTAACCTTGGAAATTTTCCACGGAAAGCTGCTTGTGTTTTGTCCATGGCCTTGACAAAGTTCTTCATCAGACCCAGCTTGATGTGCAAGGGTGGTAACAAAATCTTCCTTGATTCAACAAGTGGTGGATGCTGAAAACTTTTCATCCCAGGCTCCAATGACTGTCGGAGTGGCCAATCTCTCTTGATGTAGTGGGATTCTCTCGCAAGACTATCCCATTCGCAGAGAAAACAGCAGTACTTTGTGTATCCAGTCTGCAGACCAAGCAAGAGAGCAAGAACCTTGAAATCACCACAAAGCTGTCGCTGATGTTGGTCATAGTTTATGCACCTCAAAAGTTGTTTCATGTTTTCATAGGTTTCCTTCATATGAACTGCATGACCAACTGAAATTGATTGCAAAACTCTGCCATTATGCAGCAAAACAGCTTTAAGACGCGTCTTCGATGAATCAATGAACAGTCTCCACTCATCTGGATCATGAACGATGTTGAGGGCTGCCATCACACCATCGATGTTGTTGCAGGCTACAAGATCACTTTCCATGAAGAAGAATGGGACAAGATCCTATTGACGGTCATGGAACATGGAAACCCTAACATCACCTGCAAGGAGATTCCACTGCAGTAGTCTGGAGCCCAACAGCTCTGCTTTACTCTTGAGTTGTTCTAAATCCCTGACAAGGTCATTCAGTTCACCTTGTGTTATGAGGTGTGGTTCAGAGGAGGAGGATGGGAAAAAATATGGGTCATGTGACATTGATGGTTCAGGACTAGAAGTTTCATCCTCCTCCTCTTCCTCGTCTGACTCAAGTGAGAATGATTCTGGTGCATCAGGAACCGGCAGTCCTTCTCCGTGGGGTACTGGGCGTATAGCTGACGGAACGTTTGGATAATGCACAGTCCACTTTTTCTTCTTTGACACACCTTTCCCAACTGGAGGCACCATGAAGAAGTAACAATTGCTGATATGATCTGTTGGCTCTCTCCAAATCATTGGCACTGCAAAAGGCATAAATTTCCTTTTCCTGTTAAACCACTGGCGAAGATTTGTTGCACAAGTGTTGCAGCATATGTGTGGGGCCCACATCTTGTCTTGATCTCCAATTTTGCAGCCAAAATAAAGGTGATAGGCTTTCTTAACCATAGAGGTTATACTGCGCTTTTGTGATGCAAACGTCACTTCACCACAAACATAGCAGAAGTTATCTGCATTGTTCACACAAGTACATCTCTGCTCACTTTGGCTAAACAGAAATGTGTCCCTTTGCAAAATCAAACACTGACAAATAAGAGAGCATGACACTGTATGATTTGTAGAGCTGATATAGGGCAATTTCTTCAGCAGAGTGATGAGTGATGCAAGCTTAGTTATGATTGCATCATCCATGACTTCTAGGAATAACATGATGCAATTCATTCATGTATGATGCAATACCAGCTTCAGATTGCATCATTCATTGTTTTGCCTAAAAAGCAAGTACTGTCCAAACCCAGCCATAGATTTATTCATAGATCCAGTCATAGATGTAGTTTAGTCATTTCTGGTTTAAATTGAGATCCCTTCCCTTTATAACTCACTTATCCTCCGCCATTCCCAAGTCAAGGGTCGTATATACTGACCCCGTATAATATCTTTAAAACAATCAACAATTTTAAGCATCATTTTCGTTCTCAGTGACCCAGAATTAGTAAAGTTTGACAACATTTATTGCGGAAGCATTTTGGCTGTAGACCAGTGAGACAGGCCAGTCGACTTTATTGTGCAAAAGGCCCTCTTTATTAACCTGGACTAGCTTTCCAAACTATTAGGAACTGTTCCCACACCATGTCCCAAGTTTGGCGGTGCCACGACCGTCCAATATCCCAGTAACGAGTTTAAGCGGCTGCAAGGTAGAACAATTAACGAGTTAAACATCCGGGTCACATCCTCGTTAACAATGGACTACCTAGCACGGTAGTCCTCGAGATTTAAGAACAATAATCATTTAAGGTCCAGCTGCAAGACTATGCAAAAACGTCACATGTCGATACCCTAGTAGCCGCCGGCACGTAACACAAAGTGGCACCCTGCTAAATATTGCAAACGTCGACGTAACACTGGTCACCTTTCCCATGAGAAAAATTACCATGAACCGTCAAATCAGTTATATGAAAATTTAGGTAGAGTGAGGACCAGGCGAGTGGTTCCTTAGAGAAAGCGAGGCTGCACTGAGTAGTTGGGGTGAGTTTTACACGTTCACCAGAGACGACGGTACTAGACATCTAGCTTACTACACTGCCATCACCGCGATCTGGTCATGCAGATACCGGCTCTTCTGTTTAGAGTTGACCTAAGCCCGCGTTATTAGCAATTTGCCTGATCTGGACAAAACTTGTACTTTGCCGTGGTAACATTTTTTCGATATGAGGGAATGCTAGACCTTTCGAAGTTTTGAATGTGATGGAACAGTTCGCGAGTAGAGATCTACGTTTGGGACTACAAATTTCCCCAGCCAAGTCGAGATGAACTGCAACTTCATTTCCAAGAGACTCGATGGCTGCAGTGGCGGGAGTAAAGACAGTGACTGCGCAGGCATAACCCCACGCGTGGCCTGTACAAGCAATCTGGGGAGTTTGCTACGATCGAAGTTTCTTAGCAGCGATCTTCACTGAGATGGAAGGGTTAGTGTCTAACCATCACTGATGCAAATTATACAATGATACCAAAAGACTACACTATTGCCATGACTGGTAGCTGCACTACAAGTAGAGATTCTAAACCCACTGGTACAATCTATCTTGAACCCGATAATGGGTGGATGTTTATGGGCGGAGATAGAAACGTTCATTTATCATACACAATTATTATCAATGCTGAAGTAGTCATAACTGTCTATCTCACGGCTAAACAAAGAAAAGGAAAAGAACCTTTCGATGTAAAGTTGTCCATTTTAATTCAGGAAAATAGATTTTCAAAATATGAATGACCGCGGATGCTAAGCCAGTATCAATTTGGATCCTTCCCTAAGATTTACAAAATGGAACACAAGATTCTACCACTTAATCTCCAAAGTCGGGTATTTAACCGGAGCTACCCAATGATGGGAGAGAAAATCAGCGAGCTCAGATACCATCTTGAACAAGAATGAGAGGCAAGGGATGCTCTCTAAAAAAAGTACCAAAAGTGTGTCCATGTTATCAATGGTGTTAACACTGTCCTTATTACAGCCAGTCTGAATATGCGAGCCTGTTGTGTAGGATTACACACTACCATTAGGGACCGACCATTTATTATTTATTTATTTATGTTGTTCATTTTATTTATTTTTTTTAATTTGGTGTGTGTGTGTGTGTGTGTGTAGGGTGTGTGTGTGTGCTGGGATTTCTATCGAGCCAGGATATTATTTTGTTGTATCTCAATATAATTTATTTGTTTGAACAAATATGTTGGACATAATTTGTATTTTTTCCTACAAATCAGAGCAAAAATATTTTTTCAAGGTATTTGGGGTCCTAAAAGTTTTTAAAAAATCTCAGAGAGAGCGAATGTATGATGACTCTTTGATTGCCGACTGACAATAACGTATTATTGGCTACGTTGTCTAGTTGCGTCCAAAGGTTCACCGAACCATCCGATCTGAATTGAAGATAGTTTGGGTCCACGGAGAGGGCATGTAACTCGCTCACCCTGCATGCTGAAGCTACGACTATTATGAAACATGTTTTGAAGGATAGTAGCTTCAGCGATGTGCGGGCTAAAGGCTCGAATTTATTTGAATTGAGCCATGTTAAAGCCCAAGACATATTCCATTTTCGAAATAGGGTGAGGGATTTTGGCCAATTAAAATCAAAATTGGCTAAAAGATCCGATAGATCTGATCATGACCAATATCGCGTTTGCCATGATGTCGGAATGTGTCAGATATCATGGAGCGGTAGCCTTTGATAGTAATCGGGGCCAACTGCTTCTCATCGAAGAGACATACACACAGACAAACATTATATATATATATATATATATATATACACAAGTCGGCCAGTTGAGGGATTGAGGCACTCAAAGGGACGATGTTATTGATTTGGCACCATTCCCTAAAAACACGCCACTTTCCCTCGTAAGCCTTCAAAGTGGAGGGCCTTATTGCTCACGAGGTTTAAATTCGTTGTGTCGCAAGGCTGTCCGGATAAGAGTCAGGCGCGAAGAAGAAGACGGTCCGGGCAGGGGTGGAACACCCATGACCGCGGTGGTTTGAGAAGATTCAGCTTGGTCGGAATTTTCCTTGGTAGATCTTTCGCTATATCCAGCAGATCGGTGACCTTGGACTTGTCCCATCTGAAAGAGTTTATCAGAATCATCTTGCAGTTCTAACCCTGCAACTTCTGGATTATTTTCGGTACCAAGACCGTGGGAGGGTAGGCGATGGCCCACAACAACTCTTAGCTGATTGACATTACGTCCTAAGCTTCTGGGTCTGGAACTTACCCTTTCTGGATAGTGTCGGCCAGGAATATGTCTGATTTATACGTTGATATTGAGTTGCCATACCAACGTAGAAACTGCCAAATCAGAACGCACAGGTCAGGTGATTTGGTGCCCACCCCAGCCACCGTTTGAGGAGGTAGGTCACCACTACCGAGTTGTTCGACATAATTAGGACAGTTTTGCCCGAGTCAATCCTTCCAGAACTGAAAGGCGTTTTGATGACAGCTTTCATTTCTATAAGGTTAATGTGACAGTTGACAGTAGCGAAGTCCGGCAACATGTGGGAACCCCAACCGTAGGTACTGGCATCGGTACATAACGTCATTTTCGCAGAGGGAACCCCATCGTCAGCCAACATGGCTTGCGCCACTGACGCAGGAATGATCGTACCTCATGACTTTTGATCGACTTGAAAAAGGGGCGCCATTGTGTTAGCAACATCATCTGTAAGGGGCGCAAAAAAATGACCGCCAAGTTGGATAAGTCCGCCGCCGCATTGAATAATCCGAGGAGTTGCAAGAACTCTCTCGCTGAAATCTACTTCCTGTTGGAAATGGACTCTACCAATTCGACGATCCGTATGACGCGAACATGAAGGAAAGATCGAGATTGGTTATAAACTCCATACCCAGGTGGACAAAACACTGGGATTTGTAAAGGTCAGATTTTTCCCAATTCACGAGAAAATCGAGATTATTCAAATGGGATAGAAGATCATTTCTGACCTTGAGGAGAATAAAAACTTGCCAAATAGTTTCTGGAGATCGTCCAGATACGCCGCCGTTGCCGTAGAGGAAGTCGACCGGAATAGGGTGATGACGCAATCCATAATTTGGTAAAGACCCATGGGTTGATATTAGACCGAACAGAAGGACTTGAAATTGGTAAACTTGTCGCGGTAAGCAAACCAAAGAAACTTTTGCGACGCCAAATGAATAGGGACATTAAAGTAGGCATCTGTGATATCGAGACTGATGGCATACTCGTCCCCTCGTATGGAGAGACGTATAGCTCTCGCCGTCTCTATCTTGAACCTGGGTGGAAGAATGAATTTGTTGATGCGACTCAAGTCTATGATCAGCCTCAACTAGACGTCGGTCTTTTTGGTAAGGAACACCCATGAATAGAACCCCGGAGATTGTGGTTTTCTTACAGCCTCCGCCGTCCGTTTGTTGATGAGCGACGATCTCCTGCTGAAGAATATCATCCTTCTCCCAATCTGATGACGCCTCCGTTAGAAGGAGAGAGGAAGAAAGAGGAGGGGGTTAGATAAACGAAATCCGAAGCCCCTTCGAAAGGACTTGGATCACCCATTCATTTTCCGGAAATAGGTTGATCCAACGCTATTGGAATTGCCGGAGACTGGCGCTATTCACTAGACTGTTTGATGGGAGACAGAAGGCTTGGGGTGGATAAACGTGGCTTCTCATCGCCCCTGTAAGGGCGTCTCTTAGACTGGTTCGGCTGTTGTATGCTTGCATAAAATCGAGATCTGAACGGCACTTGGGACGTAAAAGATCCCTTTTTCTTGGCTCACTTATTGTCCCTCCGTTGGGGCAGGGACAACTGGTTTTATAACGAGGATACGGGTCTAGTGGCATGTTGGAGGGATAGTTCTTGAGCTGCCCTCATCTGAACTTCTTCAATATCTCCGCCAAACAGCAATGGCAAGCCAAATGGAATAACCCTTAAAGCCAGAGCGTGACGCGTCACGACGTATCAAATCAACATTGGTAGAGGCAGTCAACGCATTCGCCATTGAATGGTGAACTGCAATGTTAATGACCCGAGCAATATGGGCCGTCGACTCCCAGACATGTTGGTTGGCCAATTTTTCCACTAGTTGGAAATCGCCAAGGAAACCAAATACAACATTGAAGACATGGCGACAGTGTTCTGAACCCACTTTGATGTGACAAGAAACACATTTGTATTCACTTGATGAAAAGTGGGGCAGACAGGTTAATCGCCGCTAAATTTTCATCTAACACCAGGAGTTCAGTATGGTAGGCGGTGGAATGTGTCTTGTACCAGCGCAATGAAAATGTTGCAGGTACTTGACTCCCAGAAAAGAAACCCTTAGCAATCTTAAGGTCACAGATACATCCCGACAGCCTATCATTAATCTCCTTGATTATTGTTGACTGGGGAAGCAGCTGAAAGGATGGATACTTCTTCATCGTTGATGTTGACCAATGCTTTGACAATATAATCATACCTGGCGGTAGGAGTGGTGGGCATTCCAAAGCCGGCAACACATGGTATATCTCCTTGACTACAGCCTCAAAACTCAACTCCGTCCTCTCCATGGTCGGATCAGAGTAGAACTGTTGCTCAGGAGTATCTTCACACTCACTGTATGAAGTCTTCTGTTCATGGTCTGCTTCCATTTCGGCATAAACCATTCCCTGTGGCAAAGATTCTTTATATAATTCACAGGCAATACAATGTGGGTAAGCAGTGAATATAGGACAAGCCAGCTCCGCCAGATGATTTTATCGTACATATATGGATGGCTGGTTCAATGGGAGTATGGTCGGCATGGTTACCGGCCGTACAGAAGGCGGTCCGGTTGGTGCCGTATGGCCGTGGGGATGGCTGGACTGCGGGATCTATCACTAAATTCCCCATCATAATATGTGTATGTAGCTTTATGCCCGGTGAGATGGACGGATCTATCACCAAGATCCCAGTAATTGTAATTTTATGCAGCCATAAGCATTTTAGGATGGACAGATCTATTATTAAGATCTCCGTAATTGTAGAGAGATGAAGATGTAGACCTGGTGAGACGGACGGATCTATCACCAAGATCCCCGTTATTGTAATTGTATGTAGCCATAGCATGGTAGGATGGACAGATCTATCATTAAGATCTCCGTAATTATAGAAAAATGAAGCTGTCGACCTGGTGAGATGGACGGATCTTTCAGTAAGATCCACTGATTGAGACGGCTGGACGGGTGGCTCAACTAGTTGTACGATCGTGGACGGCTTCAGATGGCGATATGGTAGTATAGAATGGATCCATTAAAAACCCCATGCACCCAGACTTACAGGCCTGGAGGCCACATTTAGACATGCAGGGGGACTTACAACACCTGCCTAAAAAAATGGGAGCACACTCCCACAATGTATTGTGATTACTTTGCCTTTGTCGATTTTTGCAAAACTGTAATCCATACACTCTTGGACCATATGGCGCACAGACTGCATGGTACTGACATTTTGTACACACAAGGCATGACTCGTGTGTCTTCTTTTGCCACTTGTTGCATTTATTACACTTCATCGACAGGTTTCACTGGAACGACAAGCTAAACCAAAACAAAATTTTTAAATTTTATGATGCAGCGTGTTAGTCAGTCGCAAAAACAACACCCATTACTAACTGGGTGAGCAAGTAATAGGCAGTGTGTGCAAAAACCATGAACAACAACATGCATCAACGATAGCGTGTAATACCATGCAGTCTAAAATTGACAAAGTCAGAGAAAGTGAAAAAGTTCACAAAATATTTGCAAAATTAAAAACATAATATTTATTACCTGTTCAGGAATGAATATTAATCCAAACAAATCCAAAATCATGTCTGAATGGTTCAAATTTAACACAAATTTGGCTTGGATTGACAGGAGGTTTCACGTACAAAGTTGACAGTACGGCAGTGAAGCTTAAAAACTAGCAACACCTAGTGGTAGCAGGGAGAGGTAATGGGCAAGAGTTATTGCCTTTTGTCTATATGATATAGACAGAAAAGACAAATTTTCATCTTTAAGTAGGAATGGATTCAGGAGGTAGCAGGCTTATATCCCTAATGTTAATGTGATCGGGGAACGTATTTGAAGGAGAAAAAAAACTGTCTATTTTCGCAATCAATATGATTTATATGATTTATCACACATGGCATGATGTTTCCACAGATTGTGTTGTAAACTGTTTTGTTAAGGCATGGTTTAGTGAGCAAGCAGATGTCGTTACAGTGATAAGGATGCTGATGATGATGATGTTCCCCTTGCTATGGTGCATGACACCTACTTGGGTCTGGTAACGAAGATGTTGATTTCTTGGATTATGTTAATTCTGATAGTGACACTGTCACACCTGTGATACCAATATTGAAACGTAACTTTGCTGTAGCATGAGGATATTGTTTGTGAAATTAGTGATCACCAGGAAGCAACCGAGTTATTGAACAAAGACAATTCCTCATAAAAGTGATGGTTAGCTTGTCTTTCGCATTGTACAAATTTCTTATACGACCCATGTTGATACTTTGACTATATTCGTTCAGATTCAAGATCGAACACAATATGCTATGTGAAAGTTTAGGTCCGGTATTTATACTTATTTGGATTATCATGACACCTCTAAAATATATCTCCATGTCCAAGCTAGAATTTACCAAGACAATGCATTGTATTATGTTTGGCCTATCAAAGCTTTAGCTGGCGCTGATTACCTTTAAAAACACCACATTAAGTCAATTAAACACTGCTCACTGTATTGTAACAAAGAAGTATCAATTACTGTTGTTTAAAATGAGAAATAAAACAAAGAAACAAATTTTCTGAAGAAAAGTAAATAAATTGCAAATTTACCTGGACAAAGCAACGTGACTATGTTTAGCACATCAAAGCTTTAGCCGGTGCCGATTACCTTGAAAAGACCACACTGAGTCAATGAAGCACTGATCACTGTTAAAAACACCACGCTGAATGAATTAAATATTGCTCACTCTATTGTAACAAAGAAGGATCAAATACTGTGGTTTAAGATGAGAAATAAAACAAAGAACCAAGCTTATTTTCTGAAGAAAAGTAAATAAATTGCAAATTTACCGAGACAAAGCATTGTAGCTATGTTGAGCTCATCAAAGCTTACCTGGCGCCGATTACTGTGAAAAGACCACACTGAGTCAATGAAGCATTGATCACTGTACAGTCGCAAAGATATCTCAAATGCTATGATTTAAGATGAGAAATAAAACCAAGAAACAAGTTTATTTGCCAAAGGAAAAAAAAAAATTTGTTCCAACTTCATACATTAATGCTGTGTCAGTGTTACTGTAACAGGCTAACCGTAGTCACAAAAAAGATGTCCCTAAATGTGCCTCTAATGAGAACACTAACACTGCTTGAATTCAAAATATTATATTTCAATTCAAACACGAATAAATGAAGACAAAATTAATTAGATCCAGTTATCGAATATTGAACATTTACAGGTACGGTAATCATATATTTGTTCCGCTGATAACCTTGAAAAGACCACACTTAGTCAATGAAACTTTGATCACTCAATAGTCAGAAATAAATATAAAATACTATCATTTATGATGAGAAATAAAAACTGAGAACCAAGTTTATTTTCCAAAGAAAAAAATATTTTCCGACTTCATACATTAATTGATTATTTTGTGTCAGTGTTACCATAACAAACAAACCGTAGTCGCAAAAAATATGTCCCCTAAAGGTACCTCTGATAAGAACATTACCACTACTTGAATTCTACACATATTATATTTTAATTCAACCAAGAATAAATGAAGAAAAAAATGTATCAGATCAACAGTTATGGAATACTGAACATTTATGGAACAGGTACTGTAATCCTCATAGTGGTATTTGTTCCGCTCCAATGCGGCACTTTGCACAGCTTTTGAACAAGTTACCAGTCGTTATGTACATGTATTTCTGGTTGAGGCACAGAACAAAATGCTACAAAGTGATGTGAAATGAAACCAGTTTATTAACATAAGCAATCAAAGAACAAGACTATCAAGGTTTGTAAGCATTGTTTATTTCTTTAATAAGGCTAGTGCCAGTAAACAATTTAGTTACAATACAATGTGTAACTGATTTAATATTTCACAAGGAGTGAATGTGACACATGTAGGCGGCAATAGTGCCTTCATCCTCTCATCAGATCGACCTGGAAAAAATCTTTTTTTTTAGTTCTTCTATAAAACGCGCACCCCCGAATTAAGATAAGAAAATTAGGTGAAAAAAGTGCACGTTATACAAAGCTAAATATGGTACAAAATTGCTTTAACACAGATGATATCTTGAGGAAATGTATGAATCTTACGTCAAGAATTTGTGTCTTCCCAAATGGAAGTATATTATTTCCTTCCAAGAATTACTCGGAGACAAAAACTGACCTAAGCATTTGTATGTGAACAAACCAAGTTCCATTAGACTTCTTACTAAGAAATTTCGTAATTGATAATCTGATAATACTGGCATATACCATCAATACAATGTTGTTTATTTTTATTTTTCCTTCAATTCAAATATTATGCCCAATACATATCAAGTTCATCATATACAAGTATTAGTGGCTTCTACATGACCTGAAAATACTACCACTGACAAAAAAGTTCTCATAAAAAGCCCAAACTAGTGAACAACACAGTTCATTATGTCCCCAAGGAAGCATTTATATCAACTCTTTATAGATGTAGCTTTAGTGTGACGGTCCCTTCAGTCTGGTAACTAAAGATTATAGCCTATAACTCTGCATTTAAAAAGTTTATTGCTGTCTTCCTAACAGCTATCATCACCAGCTACTGTCTCCTTCTAAGTGGAAAAGGGTGATGCACTGTGTACTGTTCTTTATCCTCCCTCTTAGAATGAATGAAAGCCGTAATCACTTTCAATGGAGACAGAGAACAAAGCAAAGCTGATCTATGCCACATAGGTATACACTTTCCTGTAAAAAAAAGAAACAAAAATCCATTTAACAGACACATTGCCTAAAGAAACATACAAATCAAAACAAACAAACAAAATTGCTTTTTGAGGAGATACACTAGTTAAAAAGCCCTCAGTATCATTAGCCGAACAAGAGTACAGTGAATGGCACATTATATGCCTGACACTTCCTTAATAGTCCTCAATGTAGACAACACTAAAATGTTTGTGCATAAACCACTTTTCATCTTTCAGTCACAGTGACCTAGATCTTTGACTCCAAAAGTCGATAGGCTTCTTCCTCACTGCAAGTGAATGTCTTCCAAAAGTTGGGTCCAGGTCTGTGATGTTGAACATGTTATTTGTTATTGTGCAGAAACCATTTTTCTTTTTTCACTCACAGTGACCCTGGAGTTGGACCTTTTGACCCTTAAATCCATAGGGTTCTTCCTTACCCCAAGTGCAAACCATTCACATAATTAAGTAACTGTAGATAATGGAGAACTCAAGTTAATGTGCAGAAACCATTTTTCTTCTTTCAATCACAGTGACCTTGAACTTTTACTTTTTGGTCAAAAAATCAATAAACTTCTTCCTTACCCAAAGTGCAAGCCAGTCACAACGTTTGGTGACTGTAGGTGGTGGAGAACTCAAGTTATTGTGCAGAAACCATTTTTTTCTTTCAGTCACAGTGACCTTGACACCTGGACTTTTGATCCCAAAATCAAAAGGGTTCTTCCTTATCCCAAGTGAAGCCATCCACAAAGTGTGGTAACTGGGGGTGGACAACTAGAGTTATTGTGAAGAAACAAAATTGGCAACAGACAGGCAGATGGACATCACAACATAAAATGATCTGCCTTATGATGGGCGTATAGCAAAATGATGACAGTGGGGACAAATACAACTCATCATGAAAATTCCATTGTAAATTGTAATTTGTATTCTCCATCAGTGTCTTATTTACACTTTTAAGTTAAAATAATGTGGGCCTCCTCTGAATTAGCATAAACTCTTGTGATATTTTAAACAAGTTGGTATGATGGGTGTTATAAAAATGTCCATGATTTAAAGATCATACCACTGTCATGTTATAGCTGGCATATTTAACAAAGAGAATATAAAATATACCACCCTTATTTGCATTTGTCAGAATAAGATTTTGCAAATATAAAGCAACTTACCTATCCTCAGGGGTGCATGCTAGATAATCCCTCTCTATCAGTCCTTCTATTCGTTTCTTTATCACATCAGGACTTGGCAAAAAGCGGCTCTTGAGTTGTTCAATTACCTTTTTGTCAGCAAAGAATGAAATCATGCAATGCAATAGTTATTAGGTAATCCATACTTACAAAGACATTGTAAATAATTTTTTCTCTGAAACTTTCCAACAGTTCACTTACCCATATAAAAGTGTTAGAAGCCCATTTAACAGTGCTAGAAGCCCATTTAACAGCATTAGATGAAGGTACAAAATATATTTTGACAAAATATTATTATTCACTACAGGTATCACAGATAATATTTCAAATCAAATCATCCTTTCTTTATATGTATACATAGATCACATGTTATTTGCTCATGTGTACATGTATTACACGATATTTTCACTCATTTTAAATTCTTACAAGAACTACACATTTTTTATGTGGAGGGATTGGTGCTAAGAAGATCATAAGGAGAATTTAGTCATATTGTCAATTTTGACAGATTTATGTTAAAAAAAAATCAGCAAGTGCATTTGGGTGGATAAATCGCATACATTACTTAGAATTCTATCTCAAATTCAGCACTGTAGTATATTTACAACAGTCACAGGATGCATAAAAGAAGAAAAATAGCAAATAAAAAATAAATACATTGTACCTCTGCGACTAGCACATTGTGCTGGAGCTTCTTCCTTGCTTTCATGATTCTTACAATGGCAGCTTCAATCGTAAACAAGTTAAGGATAAATGTGAAAATGTGCACTTGTGATATTGATCATAAAAAATATTCAAGTAAGTCAAACAGTATCAGTTACTTGTAACAAGACCCACTAAACAAGAAATATCTTAAAAAATGAAGATTGGTGATGATGGTATCAGTTGATGAGTAGTAATGCTATCATAAGCAGTCATATGCATAGCTTGTAAACTGTGCAAGCCGTACAGTTTATGTTCGTGTGTGTGTGTGTGTGTGGGTTGTTGTTGATTTCACTGAACGAAATATGAATTCTGAACCAGGCTTATTGGAAGCCATGCTGTTGCTAGAGAAGCTGCCTGGGACACAAATATGACATACAATGTTTCTGTAAAAAAGACGTTTCTTCCAAGTTTGATAAAATATTTATCTACCTTTTTGAGAAGTCTGAAGTGGAGTGACAAAATCCTTTAATGTGTGCTAAAATTCTGAAGAAATTTTTGAACAGTGTTTAGTAAAACAATGGTTTATTAGTCACTCAAGATGGTTATGTATGTAAAAACTGATTTTCCAATCCCATCATCTAGTTTTAATAAATGACTTCTGCCTGATGCACATAACTTCCTCTTTATTCCACAAAAAAAAGGAAATTGTTATTGAGAATTGTTTTTCCAAGAATACCTACCTGATCACAATTATGTTAGGAATTCATCTCCACAACCTCTCAAATCCAGCCCTCTGGGAAAGATTAAATTTATTTGCATTTCCGATCTATATATTATATAGACCATAAAATAGCATCTTTGGGAAGAAACTCTTCCAATACACCATTATAATAACCTCTCCAAGCCACCACTAGGTAGTTACCGATGTACCAGATGTTCTCTGGTTTAAACCCAAGTGAAACATCAATGAGAATGCTCACAATTGGAGGTGTGGGATGGCTTCTTAGTAATTTGATTGAGTAAATATTTTTAGAGAAACATTTATGACAAAAATATCCTCTCTCCATTGAATGTATTCCCTGATCACATTAATGTTAGGAGAATAGGTAATAGGAGAAAATGCATGAGCATCCAACTTTTACCACAGTTACCCTTTTGGAGGAAACATCACTAGAGTCCCTATGTTAAGGATAAAACCACTCCCCTAATGCTAGACAGAACCAAGGGTCATATAAACCGTGACACCTACACAAAAGGTAATGAGAAAATGGGTGGTGTTTCCATACCAAATAAAAAATTCTGGGTAAATCCAGTGAAATCTTTTAAAGTTATGCTGTTGTTAAATAAGTCTGGTGATGGCCTGGGCAGCATCCAGCTGTCCCACCAGATTCAGTTCTCATCTCTGTGATGCTAGATCATGAAGAGAGAAGCCTGAGAAGGTCAACTGCACATGCCAGCCAACAACCTCAATGTCTCAAATCAAAATGTTGCATTTGATAGCAAGGCTCACAGAGGTGGCTCAAATGTCATGAGCAGAAATCTTCATGAGGCATATCTAATTTTGTGAAATGTCAGAGTACACTGAGAAGATGACTCCCTCAAGACAAGATCCTAAGGCTTGGGGAGTTGTGTCTTGCTTCACTGCCTTCAATGGGAAAGTCATTGTCCGGCCCCTTGAATTCTTTCAGTGCATTTCAAGCACCCCAGTGTATGGACCAGGTGTTGCACAGCTGCCTTTATCAAAGAATCAATGGAGGAGGGCAAGTACTGAATAATCACTATTGATTACCTACAGATGGTAACCTCTTCTTAGCTACGAAGCCTGGATGTGACATTAAACAACCAAACCATCTGAATGGAATTATAGATAGTTGGGGTCTGCCAAAAGGACATGCAATTCACTCACACAGCAGGCTGAAGTTAGGTCTATATAAAGCCATGTCTTGTATGGTATGATAGTATCGTCAATGATTTTCTAGACAAGTACTTGAATTTATTGGAGTTAAGCCATGTCAGAACCAAGGACAGGTTCCATTTGGGCAACAAGGTGCATCACTGGGGCCAATTCAAATGTAAACTGGCCAGCAAGTTCGAAAGGTCCTTGTCATGGCCTATATTTCCTCTTCAGTGATGTCTGGATCTGTTAGAAATCCTGGAGTCGTAACCCTTGATCGTAATAGGAGGTAAATTCTCCTTGAAGAGCAAGAGAAAAGTTAGCAAGCTGAAGAAGTGAGCTCGTAAAGGAACAATGTGTGGTGGTCCTGGCAACAGCCCATAAAGATGCGCTAATTCCCATCATATGCCTTCAAAGTGGAGGGCCTTCTAACTCATGCAATTCTCTCCACCACTGAAGAGCCGAACCCCTTTCTACCCAAGGCTCTCCTGAAAAAAGTCAGACATGAAGGAGGAGCCAGTCTGGACAGGAATGGAAAACCAGCAACCAGGGTTACTTGAGCAAGTTGGGCATTACCAGGATTTGCCTCGTAAGATCACTGACCCAGGAGTTATCCCATCTGAGAGAAGCGATCAGAACCAGTTTGCAGTTCTAACCCCTTTTCTTCTTAATCACTCTGGAGATCAGAATAATTGAAGGAAATGTTTATCCACAAATTCCATCCCTGCTGACTGCCAAAGCATCCACTTCCCAGACTTCTGGGTCAGAGACTGGAGAGATGGAGGTGGGAGGCTTTTTGTTCCACCTCATCACAAAGTGATTTATCACTGGATCAACCCTGAATGTGCAAATCTAATGAAAGATTGACAGGTGTAGGAACCACTAGGTATGAAGGGTCTGGCCCCTCCTTGACAGCAAATCAGCAAGGATATTAAGCCTTTCGGGTGACTGCTCTAGACCTGATCATGTGCCTGCAATACAAGTGCAGAAAGTCCTAAACCCACCTATACATCCATTTGAGGAGGTAGGTCACTATCACCAAGTTGTCTGATAAGGGTCAACCTCCCACAGAGCTGATCCTTCCAGGTGAGGAAGGCATTGATTATGGCCTTAATTTCTAGAAGTGTAAAGTCAAGTGCCCTCTGCAGTACATTTAGTGCCAGTCACACTGTATGTGAGAGCATTAGAATTCAAACTGCAGTACTAAAACTATCATCCTGCTTCAAAGATCACTTATAGTATTTCCTAAAAACTCTCTGATGGCCAACGGACAACGGACAGTTTTCACAAAGGTCTCCAATGGCAGCCTGCCTGCAACAACTGAAGATGAGCAGACCTAGTGCTATGGGGTGAAAAACTGCTAAAAGAAGTCCTGAACATTTCATTACTAGCTTAATCCATCAAGCAACTGAGCCCGTAGAAACATCCTTATAAGGTGCATAAAACTTATAAACAGCTTGTGATCATTACAAGGACCAAGGGAGCTAGTCCTATGTAATTATGCCTTCAGAGCTGACACAAAACAAAATCTACTATCTAATATCTAATATGTATGCACTAAGAAACAATTCACCTAAGTGTCTACCTGGTCTCGTAGTTTTAAGTAAATCATCTATTATAATCTTAACAACAGTAAGATAAACATTTAATATCTATGAAATGTAGAGTATAACATCACTGTCCTGTCAGCAATGCTAACAGAATTACTGCTCAAGTCCTTAAGAGATGAAGATTTCTATGGGGACAAAGTCACCAGATATGTTAATACATTATTTACATTCCGAGTGAGACTGTTTCTTGGAAGAGCAGGCCCATGATCAAAAACTCCTTGCATAAAACATTTTTCACAAAAGGGTGTGTAATCACTGAAAATCCATTCTCACAAGTCACAAAAGTGGACAAGGCAGATCAAGCTGAATTTAAAGCACTATATCTTAACCCATCATGGTAAATTTCAGTAAGAAACAGTAAAACAACATTTACAGATGCTCCAAGTGAATCACACCATTGTCTATCACAAAATGATAGCCACTTTTGCAAATATGTCCTATACTGTTTCTTTATGAAATATCACCATGACATATGATTTTGGAAGTGTCGCTTGATATACCTTGACTGCAGAGCGAGTCCCTGACAAGACAAAGGCTCCTAATTTCATCTTCTCCATTGCCCATAAGCCATTCAGTAAACAAGTGAATTCGTAACATGTATCCTGACACAAAAATCCAAAGTATTCTCTAGATGAGGGGGTTACTTTAACTGAGTAATTGGTATCTTTTGAGTCGATAAATGCAAACCTTAACCTTTGATCCCAAAACTGATAGGCTTCTTCCTTACCTCAAGTGCAAGCCATTTACAAAGTTTGGTCCAAGTCTGTGATGTAGAACTAATGTTATTACGCAGAAGCCATTTTTCTTTATAGGCATCTTTTAAGTCTATGAATGCAAACCAGCAGTCTTTTTTCATTATATAAATTGCAGATTTCAAGGTGTCTATTTTAAAATGATGCTGTTCCATATTTTTGTTTAGGTTCTTCAAGTTTAAAATAAGTCTATGACATCTTTTTTAGACCTGATGAATATATTGGACAAAAAGTCACCATGAACAAGCCAAGCAAGTATTATGACTTGTTTTGGATGAAGTGTGTCTAATTCACAGAAAATAATCTTTGTCACTGAATCCAATAGATCAAGGGGTGGTTGTGGTTTGCAAATCTATGAGTCTAATGTTAATATGAATTTACCAGTCACATGACCTACATCATATACTGGAATTCTGAGGGTACCATGGGGCAAAGGAATTAATATTTTAGGGGAAGAAACACCAGGTTATTGAAATGGCATCATTCAAGGTATTCTTCAGATATATCAACAAACTAGGTTTGATAAAAATCCATCCATACTTGTTTGCGTCTTTCATGCTCACAAGCATATGTACAAGTCACCATTCCTAGGCTCAATAAACTACAACAAAAGTACCATGGATGGCACATTATAATGCCTGCCCCATGTTTAACAGTTCTCTATGTAGGCACTAGTAGGATATGGATTACTCTGGAGATTACTGACCAATGGGTCCCAATGACCTGGACCTTTGGTCAAGGTATGAGGTCTTGAATTAAACTTACTGTGTGGAAACCATTATTTTCTTTTCTGACTTACCATGGCTGTGATTTTTTATCTTTATACCCCAGAATTTAAAGGTTTAATATCATTACTCTACATACAAGCCATCCAAATAGTTTGGTTAAGGAACTTACTGTAGAATGAAAGTTATTCTGCAAAACCAATCAGCTTACCCAAAGCATTAAGTCATCCGCAAACTTTGGTGAAGGTGTAGGGTTCATAACTGAAATTCTTGTGCAGAAACCATTTTTCATTTTTCAGCAAGTGACCTTAACCTTTGATCCTAAAACTGATAGGCTTTTTCCTTACCTCAAGAGCAAGCCATTTACAAAGTTTGGTCCAGGTCTGTGATGCAGAACTAAAGTTATTATGCAGAAACCATTTCTTTGTTCAATCATTGACCTTGACAGAAAACTGATTGGCTTCACCCTTACCCCACATCCAATCTATTTACAAAATTCAGTAACAGTAAATGGTGAGAACTTGAGTAATTGTGTGTAAACAAAATAAGCAACCATATGTATGGATGGATGTCTTTATGTGACATGCTCTGCCTTATGACAGGCATATAATAAGGATATTCATGTTTTCTGTCCTCATCTACTTTAGTCCTAGTCTCTTTCCTTTCAGGTTCCTCCTCTCCTTTAGTGGCTGCCACTGAAAAGAAAATGAATGATAGCTATTAGTAACAGGTGTCTCACAAAGGGCCCCATTCACTACTATTTGCTCCTTTGGACTTTAAACAGATAAACTTGTGTTGGAAAACCAAAGTTAGGAAAAGATGGGCATTCAGGGGCCATGACTCCTCTAAATGATGATGCAAAATGGTTAAAATCCATCTTCTTCAAGGAGTCATCAATACCGGCATCTTCCATGTAAAAGATATAAAGCTGACCAACAAGGGCCATAACTTTGTTCAAAATGAAGTAGACAAGAGAAAATCCATAAAAGACACAGGTAGGTCTATTAAGCAATGTTCACATCAAACTGCATCATATTATGTTTACCAGTTCTTGAACTATGCTGATTACAAGCAACATCCAATGTAAAGATATGAAGTTGACTGACAAGGGCCATAACTCTGTCCAAAATTATGTACTCAAGACAAAACACTTTAAAGGCACATCTAGATCTAAGAGACAATGTTTTTACCAAATTCCAGAAGAATATGCTGAATGGTTCTTAAGCTATGCTGACTGCAAGCAACATTTTAATTTTCCATGTGAAGACAAGAATTTGCTTGACAAGGGTTAAAACTTTGTCCAAAACAGAGCTGACGAAACAAAACCCATAAAAGGCACATCTAGGTTTATGAGACAATGTACACACCATAATGAATCAGAATATGTTTAATGATTCCTCAGCTATGCTGGTTACAAGGATCTGCTCTAGTGGAGATTTAAAATTGATGGAAAAAGGGCAATAAATGTGCCAGACCAGAGCTCAGTTTAAGTATGCCCTTAGACAATGTAAGAAGGAAGAACTAAAACATAAAGCAGACACGCTTGCAAATAAATTTGCAAATTTAGACCAACGGGAATTCTGGAAGCAGGTTAAACAAAATACTACTATCACTTCTAATAGGCTACCAATTTGCATTGATGGGAACCATGGCCAAAATAACATATGCAACATGTGGAAAGATCATTTTGAAGCATTACTCAATAGTGTTAAAAACAATTCGAATAAGGAGAATGTTCTTTCAGCATGCAAGGTCCCTTCTAATCTTATTGAACTGATCTCATTGTCGGAGATCCAATGTGCCATAGCTAAACAAAAGGGGGGTAAATGTCCAGGATCAGATTTCTTATATGTAGAACATTTTAAATTTTCAGATAATCAACTACATATTCTTTTAATGATTCTATTTAATTGCATGTTTGTACATAACTTTGTTCCTGATGATTTCACAAAAGTTACAATTATCCCGCTACTGAAAAGCAAAATTGGTAATATGGCAGACAAAAATAATTATAGACCTATAGCTCTCACAACAATTATTTCGAAAATATTTGAATGTATTGTACTACAACGATGTGAAGTAACAATTTCTGATAATCAGTTTGGTTTTAAAAAAACAACATTCAACAGACTTATGCCTCTATGCATTTAAGGAAACTGTCAACTACTACTTAGAACACGGTAGCCCTGTGTTTGCATGTTTTTTTAGATGCTAGTAAGGCATTTGAGAGGGTTAATCATTGGACGCTGTTTAAAAAGTTGCTTGACAATCAAATACCCGTTTACATTGTTCATACCCTAGTTAACTGGTATGGTAAACAATTTTACTATGTGCGTTGGGGAAGTGCAGTATCCAATTCCTTTCATGTAACCAATGGGGTGAGGCAGGGAGGTGTTCTTTCGCCTTTGTTATTTAATATATACATAGACGATTTAAATCGTAAGCTGGGACAGTGTCACGTGGGGATACATTTGACACTAAATGTGTCATTTCTTAGCAATTTTAGTTTTGCTGATGATATGTCATTGATAAGTCCTTCTATCGCAGGTTTAAGGAAATTATTAAAGATATGTGAACATTACGCATTTGAGAATGATATCATATATAATACACAAAAATCGGTCTGCATGGTTTTTCAGTCAACTGCTGTCAAATTACCATCTCCTCCCTCTGTAATTCTTAATGGCCATGCTCTTGCATATGTCGACAGTTATACATATTTGGGTCATATGCTAAAATCCAACCGGTCAGATGATGAAGATATGATAAGACATTACAGATTTCTGTGTACTAGAACAAACATGTTTTTACGTAAATTTAGAAATTGTTCTGTGTTTATCAAGATTAGATTATTCAAATCTTATTGTTGCACAATGTACTGTGCTCCTCTGTGGACAAACTTTAGTGAATGTATGAAAAGAAAACTAGTTATTGGCTATAATAATAGTCTTCGTTTACTAGTAAGCCTTCCAAGATGGACTAGTGCCTCTACCATGTTTGTAAACTATAATGTATTTAGTTTTGAAGAATTAATGAGAAAGTATGTGTTTTCAATGATGACACGAATATCAAATAGTAAAAACTGTATCTTGAAATCGTTGTGGAACTATGATATTCATTTAAGTTCTCAGATTATAGATAGATGGAACAAATTACTATTTAAATGTCTCACATGATTTTATTCCTAACAATGACAAACACATTCTGTAGTTGTAGATGGGTATGTATATTTGCACCTAAGACACCAATGAACTTCTATGTCTTAAAATACTTCTATATTTTATATTCTATTTTATTGTATATTTTAATTTAGATGTATGGACCATGCAGTCTGAAATAAAGAATTCTTATCTTATCTTATAACTCTATCAAAATCGGACCTGAAAAGATGAAACCTTTAAAAGGAGCATCTATGTGTAATTGGCAATTCACCTAACAAATGGCATTCAATTATGTGTAAGGACTGCAGATCTTTAGTGGTTACAAGAAGTGTGAATGAACAGACAGATGGAAGGACAGAAAAGGTGATTATTAAAGGGCTTCTAATTATGTGCAAGTGAGATCATTATGTGTAGCTCTTATAAAATCTTTAAATGCAGCTGCTTTGACTGTAGGAAGTACAGTAAAATCTAACTCAAAAGACCACCATTTGGGGAGACCACCTATCATTTAAGACCAGATTCTTAATACAAAGATTGATTTTGTTATAAAAATGTGATGAATTGTATCTAGAGGCCACCTGTCTTGAAAGACCATATTTTCGCACTCGGGTAGTCTCTCAAAACAGGTTTTTACTGAAAATCAAGAGTTGTTATAGGACAACACTGCTTGGATACTCAAAGATCAGCAATTACAACTTGATCTGAACAATCACCACGGGGTTTGCTAACACCAAAGTGAACATGACTGAATCAGCACTCTTTATTCCACTACCATCTAACTAGAACATTTCCTCAGTAAAACAAATTTTTATTCATTTGAACATTCCTATCCCTGTGAACATAAAGTAGGAACCTGGAGAAGAAACTCAATTCTAATTTTCAAACATCATTACTTGGTTTGGTTTGGTTTGGCTTGGTGTTTTAAAAGCACAGGAACACATGTAGATTATTAAATGCTGAGGCAATTATAGTAAAGTGCCTTGCCCAAGTACACACAATGGTAGCCAACCTAGGTTGATCCGATACTAGAATTAAAACCCAAACCTGTTGATTATGTTTTGGAAAGAAAAGTAGATTGCTTAGCAACATTTTTCTTATAAATAAACAGGCTGAAATAATGAGCATTGGTTCCAATTTTGTGCCCTGGATGACAGAGCCTGGTATGTGTATGTACTTAAAACACACAACTAGTACTTCTGTGAAGGCACAGACAGAGAGTTGTACAAACAGGGCAAATTCTTGCACTCATATAGAGTGTGTGTATGTGTGTGCCTGTGTTTTTGTCATTCCTGAGGTGTGTATCTGCAAGTTGCTCTAATTCACTGACCTGTCTGGATCTTAATGCGGACAAGTTTGGATGTGAACTGATCATTCACAACGAATGCATGGTCTGGCTCTGAAATGAGATGCATAATTAGGTATCGACAATAAATCCTAAGTTGGCATCTTAAATCCAAGGAAAGCAAGGATATAAGATGACTGCACATTAAACTTAATTTCTAAATAATTCTCACAATTTTGAACAAACAAGTCTACTGTGTAGCAGAGCAGCTACTCTCTCAACTGATAGAATTACATCTATGAACCAGAATGTAATCAGGTATTTAAACAACTCAACTCTGCATAGCTTTTACTAGTCTCCAGTAACCATTGTAAATATAATACAGAAAATAAATTCAGACTAAAGTGACCTGACAATGAAATGTTGGCTCATTTTGTAACCAAAGTATATTTTGAACTTTCAATCTTTAACAATTTTACATTTTAACTTTTAATTGGCACTATATAGCTAGTATTGTGCTGCCATACCATGAAACCACTGACCTACCTACTTACCCACCCACCAACCTACCTACCTACTTTGACAGGGTATAAAAGACATAAAACAAAAAAAAAGAACATTTCTCTTCCATTATATCAGAGTAGAGGTACTATAACGAGTTGATAAAAACCAGAGATTAACGTTTTTTTCATTTTCCATGATTAACGTTGTCTTTTGTATTATTTTTATTAAAAAGTCATTGTTCTTAAAATCTGCTTGAAAAGACATTATCATTATCCACCTATAAAAGACATATTTTCCTTGATAAAAGTCCCAGGCTTTGAGTAACCTTGGAGAGACTGCCAACAGTACATAGTGTATGCATCAATAATTACCTTGATTAGCCACTACAGGTGAGGCTTCACATGAAAAGCATGCAGCATGCAGTCCACTCATCTAATTCCTATACTCATATGCACAATACACAGTTAACCTGCTGAGGGTAACCTATCACAATATAGAATGTATAGTCATTAATATGTAAAGTATATCACTAAATAAACATATTTATTATAACTGCACTGGTCAAAAACGGCCGTCTGAGAAGGTAAGAATGTATAAAGGTCTAGCATAGATTAATCTATGTAATCATAAATACAAATAATTAACCAATGTAGGTAAAGCATAAAATGTAGGTCACAGTGCCCTTTTCTGGTTGCAAGGGTGTAATAGTAACAGTGATGCATCCAATTATCAAGTTTCATGGCTGGAACATAAACAGCACCTAAAAAATGAACTTTTAACAAAATTTCAACAAAGTCACTGAAGCATGACATATAAGTCAGAGAGACCTCTTTTTGAAATATGGATGTAGAACTTATCAAGATGCATCCACTCACCAAGTTTCATGATTCTAGGTAGGATAGTATGTATATTACATGCCAAAAACTCGTGCGGTCATGAGCTAAATGCAAAAACTTAACCAAAGCCGGTAAAAGATAAAATATTGGTCATGATGAGCTTCTTTTGTTGCAAGGGTGTAGTAGTAACCAAAATGTAAGGGTGTGGTAGTAACCAAAATGTATATCATCATCAATTTAATGATTCTGGCATAAACAGTGCCTGAGAAATGAATATCAAACACAAAATTTAACCCAAGTCACTGAAGCACAGATTATGGGCCATAATGACCTACTACTGAGATCAGCAAGTAGTGCTCATCAAGATACATCCCCTCACCAAGTTTCATGTTTCTAGATCAGATAGTATGTACATAGCATGCCAAATACCTATATGGTCATTAACTAAATGCAAAAACTTAATCCTAGCCAGTAAAATGTGAAATGTAGGTCCATTTCGTTTTTTGGTATGGGTGCAGTACTGAGAGAGATATCTACAACCATACTTTAATGACTCGAGCATGAACATTAAAAACATCAAATTGAACCAAACTTGGTTAAGTGTAAAATATGGGTTACAGTGACCTACTTTTAAGATGATGGTAAAGTACTCATCAACATGCATCCTCTCATCAAGTATACCAGTATTATACAGGAGATAAAAGAAACTGATGTGGTCATGAGCTAAACACAAAACTTAACCTAAGTCAGTAAAATTTGGAATGTAGGTTACCATCACCTTCTTTTGTTATAAGGGTGTGGTATTAATAGAAATTCATACAATAATCTAGTTTGATGATTCTGGCATGAACAGTGCATGAGACTGAACCCTAATCCATGAAGCTTGAAATATGGGACACAGTGACCTACTTTTTGTGATGAGGGTTAAATACTCTTTAAGATGCATCCCCTCAACATGTTTCATGATTCCCATGTATAACAATATGTATACAGTGTACAAAAAACCTGATCTAAATGCAAACATTTAACCAGGAATGTACATGTATGTACAGATTTAGTCCCCTCAATTTCCTCCCAAGAGGGTAAGTGCTATGAAACTCTCTCCAAACTGTTGCCAAGGACCTAATAGGAATAAAGAAAGGTTGAGCTAACTATATAGTGTTACGACTCTATGGTCTAAGAAAAATGTAACAGAAAGAAAGTGAAACCAACAAATCAAGTAAAAATCAACAAGCAATTTATTACTAGATAATTAAAATGAAAAATCAAAAAGTCACTTACAGTAATGTGTTTTGAAATCCTAATAATCCAATAAGAGTGATTGTTCTAATCACAAGTCCTTAATATAGAATGTTCCGAATTCACGGC
This sequence comes from Margaritifera margaritifera, assembly GCA_029931535.1. NCBI lineage: Eukaryota > Metazoa > Mollusca > Bivalvia > Unionida > Margaritiferidae > Margaritifera > Margaritifera margaritifera. Next base: position 1,070,098 of record JAQPZY010001494.1, read on the forward strand.
TGTGTCCTTGAATGTTATGATGTGCTAATGGTCTCCAAAGTCCTGATGTACTAGAAATCTTGATGTGCTGATGTCAAAATGAAGTATTCCAAAATATCTGAATAAGTTCACTTAAATTCCAAAATCATCAATTAAAAATCCAAAATCCAAAGTTTATGAGCACTGTTATAATTCAATGAATATTTAAAATAATTCCTCTCTTAGAATTTGTAATGAATTTTCACAACTGTAATAGCTCTTTACAAGACTGATGGTAATGTCAAAACTGAATAAATGTCCACCAAACATGGTATATATAAAGATTGGTCACATGACAGAATGTTCTAGAATATGAGTCATCTTAATGGAATTCTAACTGTAAACAAAATTCAACCTTGACCTTCAAATTGAGAAAACATATTGATCAAAACAACCTAATTCAAGGACACTAGTTAAACATGTTTTTCCTGATAACATTAAGATTTAAGCAAATATTAAAGTGAAGAAACATTTATAATTTCCTAAAATATTTATAATATTATATAAACATCATACATAACACCTCCCCTCATAAAGAAAAAGAAAGATTTATATAATAAAGCTTTCTTTTGAATATACATCTAATACTATAATAACCAAAATTACATAAGAACATGTTTTATGATACTGGACTTAATTACATCAAGCAATATTACATTTCTAGGCACGTGAGAGTGCATCTGCAATCACATTGTCTTTTCCCCTGATGTGTTTGATGTCAATGTTATATTCTTGCAATATCAAACTCCATCTCAACAATCTCCGATTTTTATCTTTCATTTTGTTGATGAAAGTAAGGGGATTGTGATCACTGTACACAATAATTGGAGAAAGAGCTGAGGTAACATACACTTCAAAATGCTGTAAAGCCAATATCAAAGCCAAACATTCCTTCTCAATTGTGGAATAATTTTTCTGGTGCTTGTTTAGTTTTTTAGAAAAATAACACACAGGGTGATCCACACCACTTTTGTCTTCCTGAATCAATACTCCACCAACCCCTACATCACTTGCATCAATAGATAATTTAAATGATTGGCTGAAATTTAGTGCAGAAAGAACTGGTGCATTCTTAAGCATGGCCTTTAACTTGTCAAAAGATTCCTGACACTTGTCAGACCAATAAAATTTGGCTTTCTTACTCAATAAACTTGTCAAAGGTTCAGCAATTTTGGAAAAATTGGAACAAAATTTCCGATAATATCCAGCTATACCTAGAAATCGCATCAGTTGCTTTTTACAAATTGGAACTTGAAATTCAGAGATAGCTTTGACCTTAGCTTCTATAGGTTTAACTTGACCTTGTCCCACAATATGTCCTAAAAATGTGACACAAGCATGGCAAAACTCACTTTTGCTCAAATTAATTGTCAGATTCACATCGCTGAGTCGATCGAAGAATTTTCGAATGGTTTCCAAATGATCTTCCCAGGTGTTGTTGTAGATAATGACGTCATCGATATAAGCGTCACAATTATCAAGACCAAATGTTATCATGTTCATCAGACGTTGAAACGTTGCAGGCGAATTTTTCATTCCAAACGGCATAACTTTATATTAATAAAGTCCATCTGGAGTTACAAATGCTGAAATTTCTTTTGCCCTTTCCGTCAGTGGAATTTGCCAGAATCCTTTTAAAAGGTCAAACTTGGTGACATATTCCGCATTTCCAATTTTATCAATGCAATCGTCCATTCTTGGGATTGGAAATGAATCAGTTTTGGTGACACTGTTGACTTTTCTATAGTCAGTACACATACGGAATGTATTATCTGGCTTGGGAACAAGAATACATGGTGAACTCCAGTTACTTTTACTTGGTTCTATGAAATCATTCTCCAGTAAATACTGAATTTCTTTCTTCAGATAGTTCTGTTTGAGAGGATTCATCCTATAAGGATGCTGTTTCACAGGCGCAGAATCTACAATGTCAACGTCATGATAAATTTTACTTGTTCGTGTTGGAACATCAGGAAACAAGTGCTCATAGTCATGTAATAGCTGTTTTAGTTCATTTCTTTCCTGTTGTTGTAGATGTGAAAGTTTCTGGTCTAGGTTGTTCAATATTTCTGAATTCCGAAGATTGGTTATACCAGAGTCACTATAGTCTGATCGTATTCCATCGTTGATATCTTCACTGTGTGGGACAGGTACAACTAAATTAACTGAATAATTAGCTGGGCTATCTCTGTCAAAATATTCCTTTAACATATTTATATGACAAAGTTGTTTTTGTTTCCGTCTCCCAGGAGTGTTAATGATATAATTTAAGTCATTTACTTTCTTTTCAATGGTATAAGGACCAAAAAATTTAGCCTGAAGAAGATTCTGAGGTATGGGAAAGAGAGCCAGAACTTTGTCACCAGGTTTAAAACTCCTTTCCTGTGAATTTCTGTCATACCTTAATTTCATTTTTGACTGGGTAATGTGAAGATTAGTTCTTGCTACTTCACAGGCCTTTAACAACTTGTATTTGAAATCAGAAACATAATCAAGAAGATTAATCTTTGAATCTTCATTTGAAAGAAGTTTCTCTTTCAATAATTTCAATGGTCCACGGACAGTATGACCAAAAACTAGTTCAAAGGGACTAAAACCCAACGACTCTTGAACTGATTCCCTAACAGCAAACAACAACAAATGAACACCCTCATCCCAATCCTTTTCTGTATCAAAGCAATATGATCGAATCATATTCTTCAAAGTTTGATGAAATCTTTCCAAAGCACCTTGACTTTCAGGGTGATAGGCAGAAGATTTAAACTGTTGGATGCCTAATTCATGCATAACTTGTTGGAAAATTCCTGACATAAAATTTGACCCTTGATCTGACTGGACAGATTTGGGAAGGCCAACAAGTGTAAAAAACTTCACCAAAGCTTTCACAATAGTTTTAGTTTTTATATTTCTCAGAGGAATTGCCTCTGGAAATCTTGAAGATGTACACATGATGGTCAACAAGTATTGGTTGCCTAACTTGGTTTTAGGTAAAGGACCAACACAGTCTACCATTATTCTACTAAATGGTTCATCAAATGCAGGAATAGGTTGCAGAAGAGCCTTAGGTATCTTCTGATTGGGTTTTCCTACCATTTGACAAGTGTGACAAGATCTGCAGTATTTAGAAACATCACTTTTGAGTTTCGGCCAATAAAAATGATTCAAGATCTTGTGATAAGTCTTACGGACTCCTAAATGACCAGCCAAAGGAGTTTCATGGGCTAAATTAAGAATTTCCTGTCGATATGACTTAGGAACAACAATTTGATAGCTCACTGACCACTCGTCACCAGCGGGTACATCAGGTGGTCTCCATTTCCTCATAAGGACCCCATTTTTCACAAAGTAACACACTGGAACTTGTGTGGCTTCAGTTTCACTAATAGCCCTCTGAAACAAACAAGATATCTCGGGATCTTGCTCCTGTTCAACGACAAGGGATTGTCGTTTGTCATCCTGATTAGAACAAAGAGAATGAGTTGCCAAAAGAGGATCACTGTGATCAATACCATTTGATTGATCAATACCTGAGGAAAAAGTGACCTCATCAAAAGACTGACCAATACATGTGTCAGCTAAAGGAATAATATCCTGATCAACATCACTCTCAAGAGCTCTTTTTGCCATAGCTCTAGTAACTGCACAAGCAGGGTACAAATCAGGGATTTCAGTTTCGACAGGATCAACTTTCTGATCCAAACAAGACTTGTCAGTTACAAGTGGATTAACCACAACCTTATCTCCAGCTAGGTCATTGCCTAGTAATAAATGAACACCCTCTATGGGTAAAGAAGTCACTGCCCCAACAGTCACAGGTCCAGAAACTAAGTCTGATGCCAAATTTACACAATGGAGAGGAACATTTACAAAGCCGCACTCTACTCCCTGAACAAGAACACTTTCACTTGAAGAAGACTCCTCAGACGAAGGCAAAGTACCTGATAATAAAAGACTCTGAGAAGCTCCAGTGTCCCTTAATATTTTAATTGGGATAGGTTTGGCAGAATCACCAATAAGTGATATAGAACCTTCTGACATGAATGGTTCATAAGCCTCCAAAATAGAATCAGACTGGGGTTTGTTTGACCCAACAAATGTATTGCTTTCAATACAAGACCGTGACCTTGACCTCGTAGAAATAAGAGCATTTGGAAAAGCTCTGTCTTTTCTCTGTTGCTTATTTTTCAACTTAAAGCAATCAGAAATAACGTGCCCTTTCCTTTTACAATAAGTGCACGTAGGAAGAGATAAGGATTTCTGATCAGTCTTATCAGATGTTTGATTCCTAACAGTTGTGCTGTTGTGAAATTTGGAAGTACTCGAATGAGATTGAAATGGTTTTTTACCAGAAAACTGCTGAGAGGACGACTTATTGTCAAATGAAATTTTGTGAGTCAAGGAATAATCATCAGCCATACGAGCAGCATTTTCCAAAGTTTCCACATTCTGCTCGTCAAGATAGGTTTTAACATCACTATGGATACACCTCTTGAACTCTTCAATTAATACGAGCTGTCTGAGGTTATCATAAGCTTGATCAACTTTCTTGGCTGAGCACCACCTATCAAATAGTTGTTCTTTATCCCTTGCAAATTCGACATGAGTTTGTCCAGTTTCTTTTCTACAATTCCTAAACCTTTGTCGATATGTCTCTGGTACCAACTCATAAGCTTTCAAGATGTACTCCTTAACCACATCATAATCAGTGCTTTGTTGTACTGACAGTGAAATGTAGACTTCACGAGCTTTGCCAATAAGTACACTTTGTAATAACAAAGTCCAATGCTCTCTGGGCCATTTCAAGTTTTCAGCTATTTTTTCGAAATGAAGAAAGTATTTATCTACTTCTTTTTCCTGAAAAGGGGGTACTAACCTAATATATCTAGTAACATCAAAACCTGGACTTGTGTTTAAAGGAGTGGAGTGTGCTCTGTTTGCCAGTTCTAATTCTCTTAATTTAAATTGCATTTCCCTTTCTTCTCTTTCTCTCTCTCTCTGCATCTCCCTCTCCAACTGCCTCTCTTCTTTTTCTCTCTCCATCTGCCTCTCTTCTTTCTGCATTTGGATCTGCCTCTCTTCTTTCTCTCTCTCCATCTGAATCTGAAGCTTTGCCAATTCTAAATCCATCTGGTTCTTTAACTCTAATTCCCTTAATTTCCTGTCAGAACCAGATACAGGCTTTCTCTTCAAACTTAAAGCACTATTTTCAAAAATTCCCTTTCCTACTAAATACTGAATTAAAATAATCTTTATCTCCTGTTTTGTCAATGATACTTTTGCCTCAGATAGACTGTATTTTCTGACAAGCTCGAGCAACGCATCCTTTCTCATGCACTCTAACCCCTCCTGGGTAGGTTTTGAAATGAAATTCTGAACATTAGATGCCATTGTAAATGCTTGTTGGTTTCACACAAAAAAAATTTCTCTATTAAAAATCTTTGCCAAAGACAAAAAAATTCAGAGACAAAATCAATATGAATTTCAAAGATAAATTTAATATCTCTAATATGCTTTAATGAAATTCAGATCCCAGAAGACGAGCCCCCAATTTCTGTTATGACTCTATGGTCTAAGAAAAATGTAACAGAAAGAAAGTGAAACCAACAAATCAAGTAAAAATCAACAAGCAATTTATTACTAGATAATTAAAATGAAAAAATCAAAAAGTCACTTACAGTAATGTGTTTTGAAATCCTAATAATCCAATAAGAATGATTGTTCTAATCACAAGTCCTAAATATAGAATGTTCCGAATTCACGGCTGTGTCCTTGAATGTTATGATGTGCTAATGGTCTCCAAAGTCCTGATGTACTAGAAATCTTGATGTGCTGATGTCAAAATGAAGTATTCCAAAATATCTGAATAAGTTCACTTAAATTCCAAAATCATCAATTAAAAATCCAAAATCCAAAGTTTATGAGCACTGTTATAATTCAATGAATATTTAAAATAATTCCTCTCTTAGAATTTGTAATGAATTTTCACAACTGTAATAGCTCTTTACAAGACTGATGGTAATGTCAAAACTGAATAAATGTCCACCAAACATGGTATATATAAAGATTGGTCACATGACAGAATGTTCTAGAATATGAGTCATCTTAATGGAATTCTAACTGTAAACAAAATTCAACCTTGACCTTCAAATTGAGAAAACATATTGATCAAAACAACCTAATTCAAGGACACTAGTTAAACATGTTTTTCCTGATAACATTAAGATTTAAGCAAATATTAAAGTGAAGAAACATTTATAATTTCCTAAAATATTTATAATATTATATAAACATCATACATAAGAATAGGTAAACCTTACAATAATTTATAACATTCTTTAGTGCAGCCCTTTTCTGGTGCGCTAAATTATGAAGCATATCAATATTTTTCTAAGGCAGAATTTGGCAGCTACTTGGAAATTTCTAGCACACATCAAGCCCTACATAATCAATGAATGTAACCTGTCATATCTTTTCAGTTTAAACATACTAAAACTCCTACCCTAGAAATGTTTTCAAGCAAGATGGATGCTCCACCACAAAGCCTGAAATGTAAAATGACCTAAATGCAAAACTTAACCAAGGTGTGACCTACAGACTGATAAGGGCAACACTATATGCCCCTGCCACTGTTGTTGTGGAGCATACAAATTACCAATTCTGGCTAACTTAGTTTAAGAGCTGTAGGATAGACTACTCTGTTAATTTTTTCATTACTTCCTGAATATTTTAAACAATAAATTAAAATATATCATTTTATCTACCCTATAAAGGGTCTGCTCTACAGTTTTGTAGTTTGCACAGGCTTTGATTTTGAAAAATAGAGAATTTTTTATGTTTCCTCATTAGTAATTCTGGTTATTTTAAAAAGACCTTTTAATTTCCTTTATTTTGCTGTACGATTGATGGGTGTAATTTTGGTTGGAGAGTATACATCTTGGCCTTACTTCAGATGTGCACCTCTCAAAAGACTGCTTGGTCATTATCACTTCCTGGACTTCACAGGTAAATTGGAAAAAAATATCCAATAACTGTTTTTAGTTTCTTTTTATTCTATAATTTATTTATTGCACTTTCAGCAGCTAGTATTGTCTATTCTGACAAAATTTATTTTCCCAGTTTTAATAACTGCTAAAGTCAGTGTACATTGGACTAGTTCAAGTTCATTTATCAAGCGCATGGAAGAATCCATTTTGATAGTTGTCTGCTTTAGACAGTGCATTGTGAGAGGTATGCCAATATTCTCTCCATTGTGCTTGTTTCAAATGAACACAACCTCACCTTATACCTGTCCCTCTTTCAGAAGTACTTAATAACTGTGGAGTGTAACCGAATGCAACTAATCGCATATTACAATCTTCTGGATGAACTTGATTAAATGTGAGCATTACCAATTTCCTTAGTTTTAGGTTCCTTATGTAGAATTCTCTGAGCTATTTTTCCAACTGCTAAGGACTGTATGGCCCTCATCAGATATTTCTCTGGGATGTCTGTTTCACTTTTAATCTCCTGTGAAAAAAAAAAGAAAAAAATGAAAGTAAGTTTTCAGCAGTCTTCAACAGCAATTGTCAACATTAATTATCATGCAGAAAATAAATTCAGACAACAGTGATCTTGACCTGTGCAATGCTGGCCCCTGTGACAGGGCACAAAGACATAAAACAAAGAAGAACATTATTTTCTATCACATTAACATGGAAGTACAATAAAGTGCTGACAGAAACCAAATTAATTTTTTTCTCTTCTTTTTCTCTTTCAAACCATTGTTTTTAAAATCTGCCAGATTTTACTGGGTGAAAGTAACATGCTTTGAGTAACCTTGGAGTGATTGCAAGTATGACCACTATCAGAAGCAAATCTGTTTGCATCAGTAATTACCTTGATTAGCCACTACAGCTGAGGCCTCATAAGAAATACATGCAACCCATCTATCTAATTCCTACTCATTTACATGTACAATACACAGTTAACCTGCTGAGGGTAAGCTATAACAATATACAATGCACAGTCATTATTATAGAAAATTTACCATTGAATAAACATATTTATTCCTACTTCTAACTGTACTGGTCAGAAAGGGACTTCTGTTTAGGCTAGAATATATATATATATATATATATATATATATATATATATATATATATATATATATATATATATATATATATATATATATATACATATATATATAACACATGGAAAAATGTACGTGGTCATGAGCTAAACACAATTATTTAACCTATGTTAGTACAGCATAAAATGTATGTCACAGTGACCTTCTTTTGTTGTAAGAGTGTAGTACTAACAGAGATGCATCCAATTATTAGGTTTCATGATTCTAACATAAACAACCCCCATTAAATGCATTTTTAACAGAAAATTTCAACAAAGTCAATGAAGCATGTGATACAGGTCACCAAGACCTCTTTTTGCAATATGGGTGTAGTACTTATCAATATGCATTCCCTCATCAAGTTTCACGATTCAAGGTAGCATAGTGTACATTTAGCATGCCCAAAACACGTGATTGTGAACCAAATGCAAAAAACTTCACCAAAGCCAGTAAATGATGAAACACAGGTCACAGTTAGCTTCTTTTGTTGTAAGTGTATAGTACTAACAGAAATGCATATCATCATCAATTTCATAATTCTAGCATTTTCAGTGCATGAAATATGAACCAAGATTACTCATCTGGCTGACATCTGTCTAATAGCCAAATGCAAGAGCAGTTGGCCAAGAAATCTGGGTCAGTAGGATGGTTTCTGTTGTAATTTCTTCCAATGATGTCGACTGCATATGTCATAAAAACAATTGTTTCAAGGTTTCTTTAGTTTCTGTATCTTCATCCATATCTAATGCAACATCTGCACCATTTGTCTAATATTGAAAAGAACCCTTGCCCCGGCTTGGTGATAAAATTGTTGAATTTTTGTTCAGCATTGTTTTTAGATAAAGTTGTGTAAATGTTTTTCTACTTTTAGTAATTGTAGCCATACTTAATGGTTGAATGGCACAGACATGAGTGATAGGAAGGATGAAAAAGTGATAACAGACCGAGGGACCTGGGACCAGTTGTTTTTCTATTTTCAGTCATGGTGGTCATATCTTATGGTAGATTGGCATCATCTGTATAAATCTGAAAGGACTTTATGTCATGATGCTCTATGCCTAGTTTGGTTGAAATTGTCTGGTGCTTTTTTGAGTATAAGTTGAAAACAACATATGCTGATGGACGAAGGACAAATTTGTTTTGTTTTTGGTAGCAGCAGCCATATTTAATTGCAGATTGGCATCATCTGTACAAATTTGAAAGGTCTTCAGGCCAGGTTGCTTTCTGTCAAATTTGATAAAATTCTGTACAGTGGTTTTTGAAGAAATTATTTTAGGGCTTTGTTTTTTATAGTAATGGTGGCTATATTTGATGATGAATTGGCATCATCTGTACAAACCTGAAAGGCCTTTATACAAGAATGCCCTGTGCTAAATAACAACTGCTGATGAACACCAGATACTGAACAACAGAAAATGGGGCCATACAATAAGTTTACTTGGCCTTATGGCCGGGTGAGCTAAAAATGTATCCTTGCAACACAAATGCTTGCACCTGTGGCAATGCCAGTTGAAAACTAACATACAATAAGTTTAACACAAAGTCTAATGAAAGCCACCAAAGCATGTAATATTGGTAAAAGTTTACAAAGAACAACACTAACCTCATAGGTCCACTTCTCCCTGTTGTTGAAGAGCATAAGGATGCACATTTGGTAGGTAGACACCTGTATTATGTGCTTTCTTGGCCCTTTTGAGGAGCTAGCACCTATGGATTCTGAGGAATCCTCTTTTTTGGGACCATAAAATACTGCATGAAGGTCAGCAGATCCTAACTGGGGGTGCAGGAATAGCTGTCGACCACTGTGTTTTGCTAGATAAAAACTGAAATAAATTAAGTATGACATTATTTGTTGTTGTAAAGAGACCATTAACAAAGATTTTATAGTCAAGGATTATACTTTACAAGTATGGCTAGTTATGGCCTCTTACTACATCCCTGCACATACAAGAGATGTGAACTACTTCTATTGTCTGTTCATCCATGTGAATATGGTTCATACATATATTTTATGAGCAAATTCAAGCACTTTGCAAGGACAAATAATTTACATTTCAAGCACTATAACTAACTGTGTATATACTTAGGAAGAATGTTGATTATTGTATGTAAAGCCTACAGAATTTCAGAATTAGGTATTCCATTCTTAAACAAGAACTCAGAAATATTTATTGTTAAATTATCTTTATTAATTTATTGTTAAACTATCTTTATTATGCCTTTCATTCCCGCCATAAGACATCAAAGCACTTTTATTCATTGATGTATCTGAGATCACTTTAGCTCTGTCAGTCCCTATTTATGCTGATGGAGGGCACTTTTGAACTAGGGTCAAATGCACAGACATTTTCATCAGAATTGCCAGATTCTGGTCATTTTGCAGTCAGTGCTAGTTATATTGCATTTCTTCATGAATTTTAACTAAATAAAAAATAATGCTATATTCTACAAGCAATTTTCTACTTGTCTACAGTGATTTTCGGTGCAACAGGCCATTTCTATTACTATGATTGGTATGTAAGTCAATGGTAATGTTCCCACTATCTGTATGACTTAAGGTGACCTCAGCTACCACTGCTCTTGACAAACACAGCACACAGCTCTATGTTTATCACTAGGCGTTACCCATATATGTGTATAGAACTTTGGGCAATTTTGTTTAAAAATACACTGCAGAGCACTTGCACAACTTTTTTATCACTTTTAACAGCACAGTCAACACAGGATTTTTTCATTTACATCATGAGGTGATTACAATCCCCAACAGAGCTGAGTATTAATGAATACTTATGTGACTTTACCATTAGTCTTGCTGAATATGTAAGCAACCATACATGGAATTAAAATTCCTGGAAGATTTGATTTCTAACCTTTGAAACTGATCTTTTATATTCTTTCTTGATATTTATGTCAGTAAATTAACATTTTTTAATTAAATATGTTTGTTTCAAAATTCATGCACTTTTCAAGGACTATTGAGTGTTTTCATGCACATGTCCAGTACTTTTTAGAGCTGACATCTAATTCAAGTTCTTTTCAACATAACCAAAATTCAAACACTTTTCAAGATTGTATGAACCTGGTGAATTTCAAAGTAAAGTGAAACTTAATCATTTTGAATTAGGAGATGACATTGTATTTGAAGATTTGGGGACATTAACAGTCATTTTACTATTGCAAACTGAGTTTTAATGGTGATGCATCAGTGGAGATGGCAAAATTAATATCTGTGATAGTAAAACCGCCATTCAGGTCATCAAACACAAAAGACTGTTACCACCAATCGAACATACTGTTAAAAAATTTAAAAAAAACCCAGCAACAACTGTAATTCTCCATGGCACCACATTAGAGTCATAACAAATGATCTAAAAACTTCTGATAGTATAACATGGAGTTTACAGCCAAAGGTTTTGTCATTGAACCAATCAGAAAACTTGTTACATTGGCAGGCATGTTAGAATAAGTTTAGTCTTATTACAATTATTTGAATAACACTAATGATAGCCATTTATCAGACAGATAGGACAATTTGGCATTTCTATTGGTGATGCTTCCATTGGATTCAAAGTAGACTGTACTTGTCTAATAGGAACTTTAATACATAAACTTCTTGTAAAGATGTCCAAAGAATTCTATGGAATGATGTCTCATCTGCTCCTCTGGTGGATGGCATATCAACCAAATATAGTTCATGGAGCATGAAAAGTAGGTACCAGTGACATATTTCTGATCTCAGTGAATGAATGAAGCTCCTCAAGATAAATGCAACCACGAAATGTCATATTCATTCAAGCAACAACATGATAATTGATACATTAATTCACAAGGATTCTCCAACAGTGCATCTTGCCAAACACAATGTTTATAACATGTATGTGCAATGTACCTACTCCAAATTTTACACCCACCAGAAAATAATTCCTGCTCTTTAAACATTCCTGCAAAAAAACTCTTAAAATGTTACTGACCTCAATGCAATAATAATTAGGAAGCAAAACTAAAATATATAAACTTCGCTGACAAAAGTGCATGCAAAGAAAATGTTTTGACACTTACATACCATATGTACTGACTTATAAGTCAAGTCCAAGTGCAAACAACATAGACTCTGATCTTCCGTTGTATAATGCGCTGGCAGATCAGGGTCTAATTTGCTTGTTCTACTGCTTACACCTAACAAACTGTATAGACCCTGATCTGCTGGTGCATTATACAATGGCAGATCTGGGTCTATGCAGCTTGCAGTTAGACTGGACTTGTAAGCGAATACATATGGTATGCATCATGACACAATGACCAAATTATGTATTACCAATGACAGGATAAGCTCACGAGAGCTGTTGAACAAAAAATATTCCATATAACCTGCTTACAATGCTTTTGGATTTACCAAATTCTAAATTTAACAAAATGTTGATTCAAGCAGAGTTCCTGATAGATGTGCTTCACCATATTCCTTACCTTCTAAACTGTTCAAAAGCTTGTCTAGAGGGAGCTGGTATACTACATGGTGGGGCCGCAGATTGTGTAGGCCAATAGCCAGTGGTCAGAACCCGAACAACTAAATCTACACCTGAGAGATTTACCTATGAGGGAAATGAAATTAAGAAATTTAAATACACAGGTTTGAAATAATGGTCACTGTCCAATGATTGTGCACTGGTAATCTTAAGTAAAGCATAATGAAATTAATCATACATAGGGTATTCACTGTTCCAAGGAATCAAATGAATGAATAGGCCGAAACTACAGTCAAGACATGTTAAACTTTCCTCTTAAGGAAATATTTAAATATGCGTTTACTCTTATTATTCATAGACACTCTTACTGATGTAGAAAGCTTCAATTACAAATAACTCTTGAAGCTGGCACAAAGCATTCAACTACCTAGGTAGATTTAAAGGCGATTAATTTAAATATGACCATGTAATAATTGAAAAACCTTGGGTCAAAATGAGAATTTATGCTAATAACAACTTTACTGCCAGTGTATTTTTTCTGCATTTTTGTAAGCATGAGTCATTTTCTCAAACATCAGATAATTCTTTAAGAGGGTAATACTCAAATCAACATGACATGAAGTCCAATAAATATAATAGCCACCTTTCCTGCATTTCCTTCAGCACATCCGAGTATAAGAATATTCTTTTTACACTTCTGTACCAATTGTTTGGACTTTGTAAGAGGCTGATTGTCCTATTCACCTTCAACTTGTTTTCAATTGTTAGACATTTTTTCAAAAAAAAAGCTATAACAAAAGAAAACAACAGATTGATCATGCAGGTGTCTTGCATAAACACAGGTACATTAAAGCATCTGAGGTAACTTTGGAATTACCTAAGGCATCACAAAGATGAGAGTTGAACCTCTTTGGGCCTCTGGTGACTACCTAGGTGATCATCAGGCCCTGTTCATGACAGCACAACCTTCATTCCAGGCATGGGGTTTATAGGTCAGCTGGATTCTCTCATGGGAAACTTGTGTTGGTAATGCAATATCCATGTGCAGAACTCCATGTTTGGTTTTCATGATAACTGAGTTTATACTCTTCCGATTGTACTGCCTTCACATGAGAAAAGCTAACCCTTTTGTTGAGGGCACAATCATATAGTACTGAAGGGTGATGATGGTAGAGGTTGGATGCTCTTGCTTTTCCTCCTCCTCTTCAACCCTCCCACTCATTCCAGCAAATGCAAGCATCCTGTTGTTGGTTTTGCTCAAGGTTAAACTTTTAAACATCCAGTATATGGTTTGGTCACAGGGCAAGAGGAGGAAGGTTATTTGTAAGAGTTACTTCACTTTGTCTTTTCGTCTTTCCAGGAGAGCTGGACTTGGGAGGTAGTATAATTGGGAGGTAGTATAGTTTATTTCCTAATGTAATGTGATCAGGCAAGTATTTTTCCTGAAGAAACATAATTTCCTAAAAAATTTCCTTTCCACAATTGTGGATATCTCCATAGTTATGAAAAATGGTGTTTTGAAAATCATCAGTTGAAGGTTGCCTTGTTTTGAGGGTATCTAGGTATTGTGTTCCCATCTAGAGGTGTATGTCTGCCTTCATGGGATCATTTGGAACATCCATCATGAAAAAGGATGATAAAGGGTAGGGACAAGACAAACAAGATCCGAAGCCCCTATAAAATGACTTAGACCACCCAAATGAAACAGGAGTCTGGCACCTACTGGGAGGTAGCCAGTGGGTGGGAGGGATGGGGAGTTATTGTCTAGTACTGGGAGGATTGGGGGAGGAGAAACTAGGTTTTTTTTCTCCCCTCTTGGCCTGCCTGAGAAATTGAGAAGCCTGTGGCTGCCTGAAAATCACTTGGCTGCAAAAGGACTATTGCTGTTGAGACAAACTTCTTTTGTCCTTTTGCCAACTGTTATCCCTTTTCTGGTACCATCCCTGATATGGCCGATGAAAAAAAAGGGCTGCCTGCTTCTAAATCTCCTCAATATGCCCCCCACATTGAAGGGATAAACTGAAAGGCGGAGAGCACAAAACTGCACCATAATGTGTTTCAGAGAAGAAAAGTGTGTCTTCTCCCCAAATCCAGATTGCAGGAAGCCAAAAGGCATTAGCCATCATATGATGTGCAGGCCTTTTAACAACTTTGGCTATGTCGCATGTGGACTCCCATGCGTGAATGTTACCAGCTTTTCTTGCCAGTTGGAAAATGTCCATGGACACCAAGTCCTGCAATAAGGAAGTAGCCATAATGTTCAGAATCAGCTAAATTGTGGCATTAAATACTTGTCTGTTGTTCTTATCAAACAGAAGTGCAGACATATTTACAATAGTGATATCCTTATCCAAACTCGGAACATCCAAGTGGTATGTGTCCAAGTGGGATCAGTACCAATGTGGTGAGAAGGTCACTGGCAGCTGGCTCAGTGAGCAAAATGCTTTGGCATTATCAGGGTCTCGAATTTTATCAGAAAAGCACCCGGTAATATCTGTGATCTTCAGCAATTGTGGATTGCCATCTTGAAGCTAAACTCCATCTGTTTCATATTTCAAGTTGGAGGGCGGCAGCGAATTGAGGTTGTCCTCTTCTTCGTATCCTTGTCTTGTATGCCTTCCATGTTTGAATACAACATACCACAAGGAAGTGACAATGCTGTATCATCCCCATGAGTGTTAAGGAACCTGATAATTGGATAGGCCAATAAAGCTGGCCCCACTTTATGCAGAACAAAATGAGGCCCAGACTATGAGTGTTGAGCAAGTTGTGTCGTGCTGGGCCAGCCAAAAAAAGCTATTGCAGACAGAGTTGTCAACCAGACAAAGCTGTTGACCTGATAGTGGTCTGACAGTCCCATATCTCTGATCAACATAACCGTAACCTGTTGGGCCAGATTGGCTTATCAGACTGGTTGGCAGCCATGATGGCACATGACTGTGGTATGAGTCTTGCAAACTGTAATGGCTCAAGAAGTCAAACTGTAACCCCATCTGCCTAGTCTTAATGGCGCTAAGGCCATACATGGGCATGTGGTGGGATGGATGCCCAGTGGGCTGCCAAAAGGGGGTGGGGTTGGACATTTGCCTCTGTATTCTCCAACTCGCCTTTAAATAGTCAGGATGACAGCCCTGAAGCAAAATCTCCGGAAACTAACACTTTCCATATAGCTTGCTGGATAAGGTGATGTATTTGCAATTCTAACATAACATGGGTCGGGTTTTATTGTAACAGTGTCTATGGCATCAAATGTGACAGTAGCTGTTGGCACTGTACAAATAATCTTCACCAGGACTGGGGGTGCCATCATAGTGTCCTTAATGATACTTGCCACTGCTTCCAAATGAGGATGAAGGCTCAATATGTCCATGTCCTATGACTTCAACCGCAACCTCTTCTCCTTGCTTCTGTGCTTATGTAAAAAATGCTGATATGACTTTCTGTCCAGGAGGAGAAGCAAGAACAAGATTTCAAGGTGGCTGCTGTGGTAGCCATACTGGATGTCAGCTCAGCACCATTTTCGTTTAGGACCAACTGGACATCATCAGAAGTCTTCTGGTGATAACCCCATGCCTATACAACTTTCTGTTCTAGAGGAGTAGCGATAAGATTTTCAAGATGGTCACTGTAGTGGCCATATTGGATCCCTAGGTGGCACCATTTTCATTTAGGTCCAATTAGACATCATAACAAGTCATAAGAAATCTTCTGATGAAAAACCAGATATGCCAACCATGGAGAATACAAAATCTGAGCATGGCTGAGAGGCAGTACCACGAATACGTGCGAAGGTACATCAAGCTAGAAAATGGTGCAATCTGGTGCATTTGTTTATATTTTGGGGATATACAAAATCTTTAATGGAAAATGCATGTTTTCGACATTTCATTTTTATTTACCCTCATACCCATTTGATTACCAACTTAACTTTAAAAAAATAAAAATTAAAATTTAACAGTAATGACACAAGCACCTATGACATACCATCAGGCAGAAATGTTTCTTCTTTGTCTCTTAAATTATAAGATTGACTGATTAATGCCAAATGGAAAGAAATTTGCATCTCTCAAAATGCAAGGAAATGTTTGCCATTATTATAATATTAAAACACCTCAATGAAGAATAAAATAAATTTATTGTCCACAAGAATGACCATAAATTGCACACTCAGAAAAGTCCTATCAACTCCTTTGTCTTTCACACATTATGCTTTTTTTCTAAGTAAATTATAGTTATTCATTTAGTGCTTGATAAGTGGCACTTTTGGCTTTCTTTAGCACTGCATCAGACAGGTGTGAGGCAGCCTGACCCCATACTGTCCATGTCAAATTTATGGATCAAATAACATTCAAGCTTTGGAATAGAGCCATGACTCTCTTAAGAAAGTGTATAGTTCTTGTGGATTCAAAGTTTGAGTGTATCTTTCTAAATCTGTTCATCCACCGCAAGCTATCTTAATGTCAGTCCTATACCATGTGGAAACACAAACTTGTCACCAAGTCTAGATTTTGTTATGCCAGGAAAATCTTTGGTATACTTCCCACGAAATTTCTGTTCGTACTTTCTTTATTTTCATTTTGGTTGCAGATTGAACTCAGGAAATGGCATGTTGAGAAAAATGCAAGAGTTCACAGCCAACTGATGGCTACTAGACTCAAACAGCTGAAGAGAACAACTGACCAAAAGCAATACGGGCTAAAAGCAAGATAAATTTTGACCAATGAAAATGCAGGAATATTCGACAAATAGAATTGAGGACTTTCCATTTGCTCTGTGGCTCTGATATTTTCCTAAACAATGAACGCATTATAAAGAAATGACATCTGCTTGATGATACAAAAAAAGTCAAATGATTCCACGCATCTCTGAATGGCAGAAATATCTTTTTCATGTTTCGATCGGAGTTCTGATTTATCTTCGAAGGATGGCCTAATTTTCAGAGCTGCTCTGACCAAATCAGAGGAGTTGGCATCTCTGAAAAACCCCTGCTAATATCACTTTCTGTTCTGGAGGAGTGGCGACAAGATTTTCAAGATGGCCACTGTGGTGGCCATACTGGATGTCTGGTGACACCATTTTCATTTAGAACCAACCAGACATCTTAAGAAGTCTTCTGGTGAAAACCCCATGCCCATATGATTTTCTGTTCAGGAGTAGCAATAGCAAGATTTTCAAGATGGCTGCCATATTGACCATCAGATTGGCAGGCATCAAGCATCCCTAGGTCTGTCCTTATTCCCCTGGGGCCCCGCCCCTGTAGTCATAACTTGAAAAATAAAGGGATCACCACCCAAAGGAGCTGCAGAGTCTCTGTCATTAAGGCACTGGACTCGTGACCAGAAGGCTACAGGTTTGATTCCCGCCATCTGATCGACTTGGATCAACTACCAAATGTCCCAGGACTCTTTTTAAAATTATGGGTTTCATTGTTCTTTGTAATTAAATCTGGAAGTGCTTCCCACTCTTTGAGCACTGTTTAGTAATACCATGATAGTTGTAGCAGTGAAACTCAACTTCAACAGAACTGTTCATATACTGAAAAGAACAACAGCTTTCTTTTGAAAAGGCCTTTTTAGCTGTCATTGGCTTTGTTTTAGTGCCTAATCCCTAATTATTGAGAACTTTAGGTTTTGATAGCAGTCTTTAAGAACACGGAGAAACCTATTTGCAATCTTAATTACATCAGTGCAATTAGGTTTGTTTGCTTCTATATATGTGCAAATGGATGTCAGCAACTTCTACGATTCAGATCTCTGCATTTATGCTATGTGTTAGCAACTAATAAATTATCTAATCAACCTAATTACTGCAGGTGGGAATAAGCCTGTTTGCCTGGAAATGCGTGGAAAAGAATGATAGCATAAACTTTAACAGTGATCTATACATCGTCACTAAACATTTTATCGTGTTTTGGATTTTTCTTAAAATGACAAATCCACAAAATTAAGTACTCAACCAATCACGACATTTGATACCACTGAATTTAAGGTGATTCACATTAATTAAATATGTAAAAAAATTCTCATACTTTGATATATTGATTGGTGTGCATCAGAGACACTTTCAGTTGTTCAGCATAGAGGCTACACTGCATTATTAGTAAATTCCCACACAGCTATTATCTTAGTAAAAACATTTTCCTTTTTGGTGTGCATCAGAGACGTGCAACTATATTTAAGTTTAGCTGGGTTAAGCCCACTTTACGCTTTTGTTGTCTCAAAGGTAGTTTTGAGCTCTATATTCACAAGACTAATAATTCATATGTAATTTACAAGATAGTCTTTAAAAAAATGTAATTATATTATCAAATTATTATCAACTTAGAGTGTTACTTGTCATATTATTTTAGAATTTTCTTCCGTTTAAAGTACAAATCTTTCATTACAATATTGTTATTTTTACATCTTATTCTATTGAAATTTATGCATCTTGTATTCTAAAATTAATTTTGTAACAGGTTTTTATTTTTTTTTATTCTGCAAGGGAAAGAACTCTGCATAACAAATCTGTGTTCAAAATAGAACTTATCATAAGCTAGTTCTCTTGCTTTCTAATATAAACTAGCAAGTGATTGCATGCACTGCACTACTGTACATGTATACATGGTTTCAACATAAAATTACTAGAACTGAATCTCCTGTCATTCCAAAAGTACTATAAACGATAATCTAACATACCAAATCTGATAAAAATCTGATCAGAAATAAGAATTCTTAATTGGTACCAAGCTCAGCCAATCAGAGGTAATCTCATATCATTAATATGCGTAGATGTTGCTCACAACTCAACTCATCTGAGATCTTGACGATATAAGTTTATATAGGAAGTATATCAAAATTTGTTCCAGAATATGGCTTCCACAGTGTTCCCAAGCTCAACCAATCTGATGCAAGATTACCTCATTATTATGAATGTATATCACTCATAATCGACCTCATCTGAGATCTTGATGATACAAGCTTACATTCCAGGTGTGATCAAAATCTGATCAGAAATATGGCCTCAAGAGTGTTAACAAGCCCAGCCAATCAGATGTAAGATCATCTCATTACATACATGACTGTTGCTAATAATCAACCTCTTCAGAGATCTTGATGATATAAGCTTACACACCAATCTCATCAAAATCTGATCAGACATATGACCCCAGAGTCTTCACAAGTTCAAACAATCAGATGCAAGATCACCTCATTAATATGATGGATGTTGCTCATAAATGAACTCATCCAAGATCTTGGTGATATAAACTTGCATACCAAGTCTACTCTGAATTTGACCAGAAATAAAGTTTCTAGAGCGTTCACAAGTAAGTGCTGACAGAATGATCAAAGACAATGGATGCAGGGTCATGCCGTAAACTCAATTAGACTTTGACCAGGTGAGCTAAAAATTCCTCAGTTTGAAAAACAAGCCATTAATTACTACTTTTAGCAAATTAAAGTTCAAACAATTTTCCTACTTAACACATTAGGAACTACTGCTTGATTACATCACAACTTACATTTGTCTGGTTGACAAAACTCTTGAACTCATCCATAAATGTATTGGATACTGTCTTATATTTAAACATTCCCTCTAACTTGGTGGTGAACTGACAGCCACATTCAGTCTGAAATGATATAGCATTGTACATAATGATATGTCATACTATATATTTTTGAAAGTATGGCATGTACTAGTCCATCATTGGTACTTAAGTACTTTACCCCATACCTGTGTCCAGATAGAAAACTCCAGTTCAAAATTTTATCCCCCAAAATTTGAATTTTCCAGAATTTAGTCAACATAATTCAGAATGCGGCATTTTTACTGAATATTCTTTACAATTCCACAAAATCCAGAATAGTAGACATCTCTGCCAGTACATGCACATAAATAGAAACTTACCTGGCAACTCCTACAGAGGTACAAGTGTAACCTAACTGGCAAAAAGTCGTAATCTGAGCATAAAATGTGTAATCTATATATTACATGCCATAATTACAATAAACTGTATGAAAAATGTACATTTAGTTTTGCTACTAACCTGGATCTGCAGTTGGTTCCAGTTCTTGTCACAAATGGGCAAAATTCATGTGGATTAGTACCAGAATACAAACCACAAAACATACTGACAAATTATATATATATAAAACACTCACTTTAACTAGTTTACATGTCTAACTTTCGCTGATTGATCGTAAAGTCAACTCCACAAATTCTGCAATGATCATTACCATGTGCTCAATCTGAGTGCTGTATTACCCATCTCATGTTCTTCTTTCTAAATTTGTAAAGCACTACTGATTTATCTTTTTTCTGATATGACATGTTTTAAAGTTTAAAAAGAGTCCTCTTGAAGAAACCCATCTGTTTTCTTGGAAATGTGTCATATACAGCTGTTATAAATAGAAAATAAAGAGAGTACATGGAGGTCCATGAAAATCTACTCTTACAATATTTTTATGCAGCAGTCTTCTTTTTTAGAATATTCTCTGATTTATATGATGTGTGGGATTAAAGAGATGATAATAAAAATGACAAACACAACTTTTTATTGCTTTATTTTTAAAAAAAAATTTTATATACCAAAAAGCATAATCCATATATTGGTGAAAAAAGGCAGAAAGATTACGCCAAAAGTGTAATGGTTGGCAGGTATATGTATGTATATTAATAGGGTTTAATTGCACAGCAGCTCAATCCTGGCTATAAAGTGCTGAGTAAGTTTAGGTATAAAAAAAACACAAAGATAATGCCAATAGAAGGTCTAGTCCTTCTAGTACAAAGTCCAATTTTTTTTATATAAACCATACTCTTTTAAAATGTCTAAGACCTTCTCAGCTAGAAAATCATCATGTGATGCATCTCAGGGCAAAAAGGTTGCCTTGATTAGTCACATCTTACAACATAGAGGAGGGTGCATCAGGCCTGAAAAAATTCAGTCAGTGACATAGTTTTGGCATAAACATGCTAAGAACTACTAAGAGCACTAAGAGACACTAAAAAGCACCAAGATTTTCAAGATGACAACCAAGGTGGCCATATTGGATGTCAGATTGGAACCATTTTCATTTAGGACCAACTAAATATCATTAAGAAGTCTTTTAGCGAAAAACCCATGTTGATAGGACCATCTATTCAGGAGAAGTAGTGATAAAATGATTTTCAATATGGCTGCTGTGGTGGCCATATTAGATGTCTGAGCACCACCATTTTTAATTAGGACCAACTAGACCTTGGAATGATTGTTTATGAAGTTTCATGACAATCCTCTATGTAGCTGTGCTAACAGATGGACAGACAACAGTGAACATCCATCTCATAAGCTCTTCGGGTCTATGACCAGTAGAGCTAAAGATGAAATTGTTAGCTTTAAGACTTCCCTTATTTCTTGTTTTCAGTTACTGATAAATACTCTTTGTTAAATATTTTTATATTTATGTTGTCAAAAAAGTAAAATAGATCAAAATAATATGTAGTAACCCATTGATCTAGCTCAATTACAAATACTAAAAGGAATATTAGGTAGCCCAGACACAGCATTGAGATTTGGACACAAAACTTGTCAGACCCTCTCATACAAAGCAATATATTATCATAACCTTATTTTGCACCTTCTTGTCATCAGCAACTCTTGAATCCTGATTATATATGAATCTATACATATCGTCTAGTATCATGATGAAGTTTTCATCAGCCTCGGTCTGACCAAATGTTGTAGTATCCATGTCAATAGGCCCATCCTCTTCTTGGTTATCCCTCATGTTTTCTGGCCATCTAGGTGATAGAGATTTTTTTCTCACGATCTGGAGAAGAAAAAAAATGGTTAAATACATCAAAAAGAATCCAAGGATGATTCGTCTTTATAAATAAGTACTGTTGTTTTGAGCCTGTGATTGGCAATTGTTTTCCTTACTATTACGGTAAACACTACATAGCAAGGACTGGCGGTAGGTCTACGAGGACAAGAACCTGAAGGCAGCATGAATATTCATAAGTTCTAGTGTCTATCCTACTATTACTATTCTAATGCGGTGTTTGACCTCGTAGCAGTGACCTCACCAGGGTTCACTTCCGGGTCATCGCTAGTGTAATGGGAATGACCCAGTTATCAAGTATCATGTAACTAGCGTACCCAACATAAACTTGACTCATTTCGTAAATAATATAGTGAAACTTATACAGTCCTCTTTTATTGGTTTATCTTGTATTCATCATTACAATGTTTTAAATTCTAAAATAAAAAAAACGGCTGCTTCATACTGTCGATTTTTGCCTCCATGTTCGCCATATTGGAAACTTTACTTCCTTTTTGATTTGTAATTCCCTCATGTTTTGTAAGCCGCTTTCTGATTGACTTCAGAGATGCTGCCAGGATTTTACCTCAAGGGGGGAGCTCCCCCCTTGTCACCAAAATAAGGGGAGAGTAGAAAAAAAAAATATACGTCTCTTTCTTTCTTCCTGTTCCACCATATTAGAGCTCTATTAAAATCAAAATCCTCAAAAGATGTCTCCTCTAGTTGTATAAGCATTAATCTGTTAATCATTTCTGAGAATAATTTGTTTCTTATCTGTGTATGAATATTGTTCTGTGCTGAGAACCCCCTTTCACATATGCATAGCTAGCTAAGCCAGCTTGAACAAGTTTGAAAACTGTTCTTTATGGTTGTTATGTACAATTTTCAACAGCTCATAGGTATTGTTCTTGGATATCTCTGCTCCAAAATAATTTTTTAACTAACAAGAGCTCTGCCAAAGTTTCACTTTCTGGAATCAGTGCTTTGCTGACTACTATGCCAGATTTCTTATCTGTTCGATAATGTTGTATTAGGGTTTTAAGTCCATCAATGCCATAGTCAGCTTGTTCAGACAGAGGTATTTTGATCAAAAATAAATATTCTTACTTTTTAATTTCTTTTTAGATTATCTTAATCCTTAGAGTGCTATATAGTTTTGCAGCACAAGATTCCTCAAGGCAAAATTGTTTGAGAAAAGAAATGAAAATTGCACTAAACTTTTAAATTGCCTGTATTTTAATTACGCTTGATATTCTGTCTTTCTGACATTTAATTTCGAAATAGCGCTTAATAAGGGGTTGACCAGCATGTCATCCGTTTTTGTCTATCCAGCATTTACATCAGACTCATATTCAACATCATTTTCAGGTTCAAAATTACTCACTGATATTTCCAGTAACACTTTCTGGGATCCAATAACCTCATATACTTCAAAACTTTAAAAATCATTGTCATCATCGCTATCATCAGCCAGTATCTGCAGAATGAAATCGTCATGTGAAGATGAACCATGCTGGGAGTCAGCCATTTTGGATTTACAGAAGCCCCTACTTTAAACACACATTTGTAAAACTTCCTTCATGAATGCAAAGTTCAACCTCAACAATGCTTGCTCCAGGGCCCAATGTGCCAATCAAATTTAGTTTAACAACCGTTCATGTCAAGCCGAAGTACTCAGATGTGTAAACAGTTGCCTGCCAGAAAAAGATCGATGACGAGACAAGCGCCATGAGACCTCAACTGGCGGCACATCTTATGCCACGACAAGCACTTTAAGGGTTAACAGTTAATTAAAAATTATATACTGCGCAGAGTACATTTTTATATGCGAAACTTGAAACTAATTTGCGGACATCTTGCACGCCCTGGCAGTATCTTTGTGACTTGTCGAGGAGGTGTGTCAATTCTACTGCTCCAGGTGGGTATAAAAGCCGCACCAGCAGTCAGTTTGGTCAGCATGCTTGATGAAGGCGAGTCTCTCTTCTATACCTTGGATTCAAATCATTGGCACCAATGCACTGAACTTAATTAATATCTCTGAAATACAATAAAGAAGTTTCAGAAATAATGCTTTTAAAATAAAAACTCAGTGCTAGTTTGCTTTGATGTAAGTGATCTTAAATAAGTACCTGTTTACTCAGCTACGGTAATCATGCTAATATTTTGGAGTAGGAGGCAATTACACATCAAAGAACCGGCATTGCCGCCGGACAAACTTTCCTCATTACCTAAGCCAATTTCAGGGTTTAAACAATTAACTGGCCTGGATTACTGTCAGAAAACAAAAGACAAATGCACCAATTATAAACAAAGGAGACGCCAAAACAACCAGCTTGCCCAAATCAAAAGTGGAATGAATAATGTGTGGAGAATTACGATTTTGTGAAGCCAAAACACAAAACTAAAATGGATCAATGATGATCTTAATCGATCTAGATTCAGAATTTTAACATATTACGATCCTTCTTTCATGAATATATGACAGTTATGTGAATTTATGCTGGTTATATGCTTTATATAATTAAACATGTGTGCCTTTTCATATAGATTACATCAGGTAGGATCGCTTATACCACTGAAAAACAGTAAATGTTGAACGCATGAATCCAAATAAATGAAACAGCAATGAATGTCTAGCTGAAATGTAATCTGGAAGAATGCGATTTGGTAAAAACGATGAAAAAAGCACAAATATGCATAAAATATTTTTGGGAATAAACAAGGATATAAGTGACGTCAAGCACGATTTGCTCTGTGTAAGTACTGTGCACTTTAGTACAGGTCTCCTGTTAAACTCTAAGCAGCCCAAGAATTATGAAGTCTTTATATACCTTTATTTTCAATCATGTTGGAGAAATTGGAAAATATGCACATGCAAATTAATAACATAAAAACAATCATAGTAGTTTTAACAGTTTATTGATGTGGTAATTGAACAAGAGCTGGTCACTGCTGTGTGACATATGGTGATCTTCACAGTTTTGTCTTTACATTTTTTTTGCATCTACAAGATTTGGGACACCGAAAATTGTATATTTTAACATGCATATAAGTCTTGGGACACGAAAAAAATAATTATTTTCTCTTCTGATAGATATTCTTGTGAATGTTCAAAGTCAGAACTTGATCTGTTTGCCATGCCACCAATGATGATGGCGATGCAAGAATCTAATCGGTAGAATTTCATGCTGTGTCGTCTTTGACCACCTCAGCACCTATCAAATGTAAAATCAAAGGACAAATCGAAGATTACGTCGATCTGAATAACAGTTACTTGTACCGGAAAGTCATAGTTCTCAAAGTGGACAACAGCAATCTAGGCAAAGATGCCAGAGTGACTCTCGTCAACAATTTCATACATTAGTTGTTCAGCAAAGTGGATTTGTACTTGAATAACAAACTAGTCAGCAGCAGCATGGATACTTACCCTTACCAAGCTTACCTGGAAAATCTCTTGACGTACAGAAAAGAAGCCTGGATGCTTCCGTGGTATGGACACCTGACACATTGGAAGTCTTCAATGACAGGGAGTTGACAGAAGCTAACGATCCACACAATGTTGGATTTATTGATTGTCGAAAGAAAATTAAACAATGACAAAGTTTAGAAATGATGGATTGTTTGCATTTGGACATGTGGCTACAAGACAAGCATTTGTTGAATGGTGTGAATGTACGTCTGAGACTGAATCAAAGAATACTGTATTCCATTTGATGGCTAATGCTAACAAATACAAAACAATCATCAAAGAAGCCAGACTTTACGTGCGCCGTATGGCAGTCTTACCTAAAGTCAGAAACAACATCAGTCAAATTTTGAGCAGAAAGACAGTCAAGTATCCTCTAAGACGAGTGTAAGTGAAAACCTTCACCATTGCCTCTGGACTACAATCAAAGAGCAAAAATCATGTTTTCCAAGAACAGCTACCCAAGCATTTGCTCATTGGCATTATCACCAATGCGGCCCTGAACAGGGCCATTGATATCAAACTCCTTTCGAGTTCCAATACTTCAACATGTCCAAGGTATAAAGGCACCAGATATGGCCAGAGGTCCAGAAAAATTACTTCAGATCTTGCTTGACTCTGAAGCCACAGGACAGTTAGATACAAACAGCAGTCACAATATTTTGTAGGATGATTATGCACGAGGATATGTTTTGTGAGGATTTGATTTCACTCCAGACCAAGGCAGTGACGAAGGACATTTCCACCCTATAAAATCAGGCCATCTTCAAGTGGAACTTCAATTTGCAGTAGCTCTGGTGAACACAGTGAATGTCATTTTGTATGTAGAATTTGACAATACTCTGGAAATCAACAGTTTGAGAGAAGTGATCCTAGACTATTAGAAGAAAAGAAAAGATGGAACATGAAGAACCTATGGAGACAGGCAATGAGGATGGATTTTTTTTGTCTAGAACAACAACCACAACAGTAACAAACAACAAGTGAAAAAGTCAAAATTACAGTCATGATGTCAAGATGGCCAGAACAAGAACAATATTTAGTCTCCTGTTATGCTACTGACTGGCTGAAAAAATCACAAACTTGACCAGAAAACATTTTTATGGATGTCAAATCGATCATCCTGGTTAGAAACAACACAACAAATGTTTCATGATGAGTAAAGAAGAAAAGTTGGAAGAGTATCTGGAAGAGGCATCGACTCTCATCTCAGAAGAGACGATTTTGAGAAATGGTATAATGGCTTGTGTGACCATTCCTCACCTCCATTGGCTTCTATGGAGACATAATGCATCAAAGCTCTCTTACAACAGAGTACGGACACTACCCGCTCATCAACTTACCTGACATATCTTCATGGAAAAAGTCAGGTGTGAATTCACGACTTATTACCTGTGAAAACAAAAATAAAAAAGAATGGATACCTGGGAACTTCATTACTTTCTAACTCACAGTTCATACACAGCTTCTTTGAATCCTGTGGTGTGTGCTAAAGATGATCTTCCAAACTGAAAACCTAAAGACGTTCAAGCCTATGTCATCAACACAGATGACATTTATTGACCAGGAACCCATTGAGTAGCCGTCTATTTTCCCAATGACCACAGTGTGGAATATTTTGATTCTTATGCATTACCACCTCTGGAAGATGATATCACTGACTTTATGAGAAGAAATGCTGTATCTACTCAATTCAATAATGTGAGATTACAAGGATCAGATTCCATGGGCTGTGGACAATATTGTGTGTAATTTCTTCATCGACGCAGTCTTAGATTTTCCCTTAGAACATTTAGTGACTTGTTTTGATCATGAGAACTCTAGAAATGATGATAAAATAAAAAGATGGGTTTGTGGACATTATGGATATCTCTTATGTTCAGTTCAGAAACGAAGTGTGCATCGATAGGAAAATGATCGTACCTTAGATCATTGGAAGTCTATTCTGACTCCACAACGTTGTCAACCCTGTAAATATGTTCATGATTCAAATCTGTCAGTTGGTATTCCTGTTTTGAGTTAGAGAAGAAGCTTCTTATTATTAAACATGTTGATTTTGAAAAAAAAATGGTTTTTTTTCTTTCTTTATTTGTTCAAAAACAAACTATTGACATGCTCTTTCACATTCTCTCTCTATATTTTGTTGATGTTTTCCTTCATGTTTGTGAACCAAATCGGAGAGATGTTTTCCTTTGCGTCTGTGTTTACCCATATAAAGCAGTGCATTCACCAGTCTTGCCACCCATCGTTGACTTGTCAACCATTACCATGCCATAGAAGACTGTAAGACCGAGTGAAGCCCTGGTGCACATGCATAGGATCAGACAATATTTGATAGAGAGGAAAATGGACAAGAAGACCCCCATTTTCCTCAAGATGGCCCAAGATCTGATTAAAGACGTCAGAGAGGAGATTATTAGGGAGAAAGAAGAATGGAAAGAGAAGAAAAAAGATGGAGGAGCATGAAAGGTACCAATCCTTTCTAAGATGGAAGGAGTAGCAACAACAGCAGCAGCAACAACAACAACAGTGAGGAGAAGAGGTGAAGGTGAAGGTGGAAACTGAAGACTTCTCGTTTTCTTCCACGAAGAGATGCCCCTGTGCCATAGTGAAGGCTATGGGCTATGGCAAGACGCGGTCGTCCTGGAAATAGGTGATAAAATCCAGGACCACCAACAAAACAAAACAGACCTTTTTCAGTGCCACCTAGATCTCTTGATAAGGAAAAACTATTCAAATCATTGCCAATTTTGTATGTTATGTGTACGTTTGTGTATGTCTTTGTCTTCCCTAAAAAAAACTAAAAGCATTTTTAAAAAACTTCCCTTATAAAATGTATTTTTGTGGGTATAGAGTTTTTGTGGGTATAGTGTGTATATATAAACACTTCTTTACACTTGTGTCATGTTAAATCTGTTATTTGCAAATATTTTTTAGAAGAATGGTTTCTTTTAGGTCCGCATGATTTCTGTTCAAGTGGTATTTAGAGTTAGGGATGTATTGTGTTTGTTATTTTTTCCTTCACATCTGTGCTTAATGTGTCACGTTCACCAGTCGAACTGATACAATTCCCTACTCGTCTAATTCTTTAAAAAAAAAAAAAATTTAATTGTAATATATATCAACTTTCTCCCCTGAAATATTTTCTGGTAATGGGATGCTCTACTAACAATATAACTAACAGTAGGAGTTGGAATCCATGCAAGCAACCTTCAACTACACAACCCCATAAAAATAAGAAATATATGGTAGTCCTAAGCCCAAACCATCAGGGCCGGCCGCACAAGGTGGCAAAGTAGATTATGGACAGCAAATATTTTAAGTAAATTACGTTTCTCCGAGAATACTTACCTGATCACATTAATGTTTGGGATATAAGCCTGCTACCTCCCGAATCTAGCCCTACTTAAAGACGAAAATTCGTCTGTTCTGTATATATCATACAAAGAGCAATAACTCTTGCCCATTACCTCCCCTTGCCAGCACAAGGTGTCACTAGTTTTTAAGCTGAGTGAATACCAACGAGGATGCTCACATAGCAGGGTGGTTGGGAGGGTTTTTAAGTAATGTGATTGGGTAAGTATTCTCGGAGAAACATAATTTACTAAAAAATGTGCTTTCTCCTTCAAATACATTCCCCAATCACATTAACGTTAGGAGAGTAGGTAATAGGGGAAGGGAATGCTGAGCATCCGACCTCTACCTCGGGTATCCTCTAAGGAATAATGGCTGGATTCCCCATATTGTTGTTTATGCATATTCACGAGAAACAAAGCAATCTTATTGCAGGCAGCCACGGATGAAAAGAGAGCTGAGCGGATTTTTGCCTGTGGTTTGGTAGCGATGGCTGAACTTACGAACATACAAAACATATAAAATAGGAAGAACACAACATATCAAAGCTTTCAAAGAATAGAGACAATAACACTTTATCATATATCTTTTCAACTGGCCAAATAATACTGAATAATAAACCTATGTGCTTGTGTATACATGCATGTGTGTTTGTAAAGAGGCATTATGTATCAAAATCACTTGATCATGTAAAACAACATATTCATCAAATGTCAAAATAACTTTATATTAGAATGAGTATCCAAGTAACATAGCAACTGAATCTGACCTCCATCACTCCTTCTTTCTCCTCTGAGTAGGTATATCTGTTTCATGCCAATATATTCATGTCTATATTAAACCATTAAAACTGGAGATAGAAGCCACTACAAATATGAGAACTTTCTTCACGGTAAATACACGCTCGGAGAGGTTGTTTTCAACAACTTTTCAAGGAGTTTTCAATGATTTCCAAATTTTTTCTTATGGAAAGTGGGTCATGAATTGTAAACACATCCACTGGTTAGGTCACATACCTTATTACATTAGCCATCTATCTGCAAACATGATTAGTGCACAACTACAGCAGAGGGAGTCCACTCCATCTGGTAACTACCGGTGTCATGTGTCATTTGATCCACCTAATTTTATCCCATTCTATTTATTCATTATTTTTTAAAATATGTAAATAAACAAATCTTGAATGTAAAAAGTAATATATTTTATTCAGTTTTAACGTTTTGTATTCCCTCTGATAAATTTTCCAACAAAATAAACTTTTTAAAATTCAAGGAGTTTTCAAGGTAACCCTTCTGATTTATTGATTTTTCATGGTTGTAGAAACCGTTTTTATTTCTACTGACCCTCCGCCACTTTATCTCCCCTCCCCCACCCCACCCCCCAAGAAACAACCCTACCCTAATCTCCTTCTAGCGGATGCATCCAGGATCCAAATCTTCGACGTCTGATCTACTTATCTTTACAAAACAGCATATCAAATACAACTAGGCACTCTCAATCAGTGCAGGTGGATTTCAAGTTACAAGAAGGCACAGACGGACATTACTGATTTTAATACGTCTGCTAAAGTCCAAATATAGTCTGTTCGTTTGTTTCATGCAAATCATATGCAGTAAATGAACTTACCACCTCTTTTGTTCTTTTTTACCATATGCACAACAGCTGGTATTTCCATCTGTAACAGAAGTTGAGATTAAATTTTTTAAAAATGTCAAACTTTTCAGGGCTATTCCATTTAGTTCTACCTGGGGGACGAAAAACATGTTTTTTTTTCTGTAGGGGTGCGGGTCAGCACTTTTTTTTCTGTATAATTTTAGTCTTCTCATTCAGTGGTACCCCTAAAAAATGTAAAAACTGAGACATGCCCACACCCACTAATCTGCCTCCCCATGCTCCAATCCCATATTTATATTAAACAGCCCTCAGCAGAACAAATTAAAATCTTATCTAATTAAATATGCGATAATGTGATCAAGTTTGATACATAAAACTTGCAATATTATTTAAAATCTCTTGTGTAACTCTTGTATAAGCAAGATTTCAACTAGAATGGAAACAGTAAGACTTAAAAAATATTCTTTTGCAATTTTTTGCAATGCTTTGCAAAGTTTTCTTGTTACTGAAAGTATTAAATCCTTGAGAAGATAGAAAGGAAAAGAGTAAACAAAACTACATGTGTTACCTGAAACATTTCAATATAATCCAGATGCCTCCACCAACAGATTGCCATCGAAGAAAATGTAGTTTGGGGGGGGGGGAGGTCAAACTAATTTTAATTATGTAATACTTACAGGCTACTATTGCAATGGTTTTCTTTTCTGGGACTCTTAGTCCCCAATCCAAGCTAATTATTCCCTTCTCCAATTAGTATTGGAGGGCCAGAACTGAAAAGAACATGATCCCAGTCTGACTTCTGTCTCATAGGCCCATATGGAATACTTGGTCCTAAAGTGCTCTTAGGTCATCAGAGCAGGGAGGATGGAGGGAATCTTTGCCATAGTGGCAAGTATTACATAATTAAAATTAGTTTTATCCCTACCCCAAATTACACTTTGAATAGCAGTAATACAATACCTGCCACTATTGCATTGCTCAATTTGCCATTTTGGAGGGAGGCTGATGACCTCAGAAAACTGGTATAAAACTACTGTGCTTACCCTTACAGTAGGAGTCTTCACTACTGTAAGTTGTTAGAGCGTTGTGCCATTACTAACAGGCCAAAAGAAAATATGCCTTCACTCTGATGCGCCAGAGATCGATGGTAAAAAGAAGGCAGCTCTCATAACATCCTCCAATGAAGAGTGATTTAGGTAGGCCCAAGAAGTAGCAATAGCCTTACTTCATGGGATTTAATTCTCATGAAGGAAAGATCTCTTTCAGTGAGGGACTGATAAGCTCTCTTGATAGTCGGGACAATCCACCTTGAAATGGTGGATGCCAAAATATCATTGGAGCCCTTAATAGGTAGGAAGAGACACTTCCAACCCTTTCTTCACCCTTTACAAGCAGCTAAATACAACCATAAAGCCCCCACTGGGCAAAGAAGCCTATCTTGGTTATCCCCAGCACAGATCTAACTGAGACTGGGAATCTCAACAGGAGGTGGAGTTACTGAAGAGAGCTGGTTCTTGACCAGAAACCCAGGTTGGCAAAGAGATGCAGATGTCAACAAGAGCAGGAAAACAGTCTTAAGGGTAAGGTTCTAGAGAGAAGCTTCATTCAAGGGTTCATAAGGGTGTTCTGACAAACCCCATAAAACACACAATTCCATCTAGGGATTCAAGAGCAGGATACCGACTTCTGAAGCTCAAAATACCTGATGCAGTCAGAAAAATGAGGGTCTGACCCTGAATGGCGAGACCCTTAGAAAACTTGATTGTGGTTTTTGGGGTTTAACGCCATTTTTCAGCACATGATACGCTATACATGGTGGCCAGTATATATAGTAGAGAAAGAACCCAGGAATACCCCAGGAAGAACAACCAACCCACAGGAAGCTACTGGCAAGCCTTCTCATATACCCACGTTGGCTGAGCCCGAGATTCAAACTCATGCAGCCAGAAGTGAGATGTCAGTGATCTGTTATGGCGAGTGCCTTAGACCACTTGATAGAAAACTTGAGTGTGTTAGACAGGACTACCCTATAGCCCTTAATGGTGGACATCGAACATTCTCTTTTTTGAAAAGGAAGAGAGCAAGATCTGCAACTGCACTTAAAGGGGGACAGCTAGTATCAACGTGTTTCTTACTGCACCAAAAACATAAGATTCTCCACTTTGCATCACACAGACCCTAGAAGTGAACTGCCTCTTGGCCTGAACAATGCAGTTGGCAGCCTTGCTTGAAAACTGGTCT
This sequence comes from Margaritifera margaritifera, assembly GCA_029931535.1. Classification (NCBI taxonomy): domain Eukaryota; kingdom Metazoa; phylum Mollusca; class Bivalvia; order Unionida; family Margaritiferidae; genus Margaritifera; species Margaritifera margaritifera. The sequence continues at coordinate 1,103,143 of JAQPZY010001494.1, forward strand.
TGGCGAATCGATCACGTGAGATAAGCAAATTGTCAAAGTGGAGAATCTGGGGGCTGTTATGGAGGAGGGACCACCTGTGCTGTGACAGCAGGTCTCTCTTCTATGGTAATCTCCTGGGCTTGTCTACCAATAGGTTGCGTAGGTTGCTGAACCATGATCATTGAGATCTATGAGGGGCTACCAGGATGAGCCAAGCAGTGGAGATCCAGACTTGGTGGAGCACCTGTGGAATTATTTGGAAAGGTGGTAAGACTTACACGTACTGACAATCCTACTTTAGAAAGAAAGTGTCCACTGCCTAGGCCCTCTGATCTGGTACTGGAAAGACATAAAAGGGGAGCTTGTTGTTCTGTCTCGTAGCAAACAAGTCTAACATGGGTCTCCCTCTCAGCTACTCACAATATCCCATAATATGTTAATTCCACATATCTCACAAATAAACAATGAAAGTCAAGTCCACACTTTTGTTATTCACAGTCTCCTATAAAGTTCACTGTCTAATGTCATCTGGTAAAAAGCCCAAGAATTCATCTGCATCGTCTGAGTGACCAATTATAGTGCTGAAATCCTCGATCGTCATCTAGTCATCATAAATATCGTGCGATTCCAATTCCTAGTCTTTACCGTCATATGCGGGTGTTTACGTGGAGATTGAGCTTGGACTCTGTAAGTGATACTTCAATCATACAGTCTGTAAAATCTATTAAAGGATGCAACTGAACAGGTGTCAATTGTGCGGTAAGATCACAGGGAGTTCAAATAACCACCCTCTGTTACTTGGCACTGAACAAGTATCAAATATGCGGCTCGATCAAAGGGTTGTATTGTGAGAAAACAAAGAGGGTGCTAAGGGATTATGGTCAAACACATATATGTAAGACGTGTAGGACTATACTTGGCACTGAACAAGTATCAAATTAACAAGGTATAAATCATAAACCAGAAAACCGCAGAGAGAGAGTGCAGATGTAGGGAAAGAAGATATTTGATATTTGATAATGCATTTATTAAAAGTGACAAGTCATACCTTTGCACAGAGCGTCATGCAAAGACTATGAAAGTAGCTAAGATGGCTGCTATTAGTAAAAGTAAAAATGACATTATCAGCGACTGTTAACATGGGTTCAGTAAGATGAATATCATCAAAACTGACATCAGGAATAAACTGGGCATCTCAAACTGCATTCAGCAAGTAGGCAGCCGTAAAACCACGATGTATACTCATGTGACATTCGATTTTATTATTTTTATGAAACAACATTTTAATAGTGCAAAACATTATAAATAAGCAATTGAAACAGTCATGTAACTGATTTATTCTTTAATATTGTGGTATTGTATTGTCTGTTGTCAATAAAGTAATAAATACCCCATCTTTTTCAGTTTTCATTGCCTACTACATTAACAGACATGGAAAAATACTGACTACTTGCTTGCCGAAATTTTTTGAAAATTGGCGACAAAATATTAAGGTTGGCGATTTCCCTGGTTAACCTATGACAAGAACTTCACAGTGAGTTCATCTTTGAAGATGCTTTACATCAACATATAATTAATTAGGATTTGGACAGTGGAAAGTTCAGTACTGACAAACAAATGTAGAGACTATATAGGAAAATAATTGCGGTTCGAGGCCAAATCAAATGGCCTCTGTGGGACCATATTCGATGTCCAGCCAACATCATTTAGGACTAACCAGACCTTGGGACGAACGTGTGTATAAAGTTCATGGCATTCCTCAAAGTAGTGCATTAAGTAATCCCTGTTTTCAAACTTACAGAGAGAGCCTTTATGTTCGTTTTAGTGTTAAGACTCATCGTACTCTCTTCTGCCTGAAGTTCAGGGAAACTTCCGTTTTGTGTTCATATAATCATTACGATAATTTATTACGTCAAGGACAAGTCTAAACTGCGGCCAAAAGTGCGGTCAAATAAACTGCGGCGGTGGGTATAAAGTGCGAAAAGGACTTACCGTCTGCGAAAAGGACCCAGTATATTTTTGCTAACAGCGTCAATCAATATTTCTATTTGACGAATGAAATAATTTGTGTATTAACTGATTTTACATAGCATTAAATTTATCTTTTTAATATAAAGTGTGTAAATGGGTCCTTTTCGCGAAAAGCCCCAGTATTGGCATACATGTATATACAGATTTTTGCACTTTTTTCATTTTTTCAGTATAAAAAGTATGTCATTTTGGGACATCGCTCTTGCTCTGACCCTTAACGCCTTACTTTTTATATTGAAAAAAATAAAAAAATCAAAAAAGTGTTATGAGATTAAAACGGAAGATATTTACCAAGATTTGTATAAAGATCGTGAGCTATATGACTTAGGTGATTATCCTGACAATTCTGGACTTAAATGTAATGATAATAATAAAAAAAGTAATAGGCAAGTTTAAGGACGAAACTAACTTTATTCCAATAAAAGAATTTATAGGGCTATGAAGTAAAATGTACTTGATTAAAACGGACGATGAAAAAATACAGAAGCGAGCTAAAGGAATAAAGAAAAGAATTGTGAATAATGTTATTGGATAAATTGATTATCGTGAGGCGTTAAAAAAACAAAGACAACATTCTGATGTGACTGTGATAAGAAGCAACAAGCATAAATTACAAACTCAGGTGGTAAACGAAATTGGACTGTCGGTGTTTGATGATAACAGATTTTAGACAGGTGGACCCGATACGTTAGCATTTGGTCATTGTCAAATTACTGGAGAAAACTGCCAGGAATCAGAAGAAATGGACAATTTCATTAGAGAAATGGGACTAATAAATTGTCAAATTACTGGACAAAATTGCCAGGAATCAGAAGAAATGAACAAGTTCCTTAGAGAAATGGGACTAATAGATTAAAAGTGTTAATAACACAAAATTTTGTCAAAACAATAAAATAATATGTTTGTCCATTGATCTATATCAATCCAGTGATGTTGAAATGTTGTGCTCAACTAAATATTTCCGATATCTCGAAGAGCACGATGACGCTCAATTTGTTCACCGGCAACAATATCATACAGTGTTTTTATAAATTTAGGCAAGTCAAATAATTTCCAGTTTGTTGCTGATTTCAAAATATGGTTCCCACTTTCTGAATTATTATTTGTCCATGTTGTAGAGATTTTACCTTTTTTAGCTGGCTCGATTACATGTTCAACTAATAAGGGCAACGACTTGTTCATGTAAGGAATGACTTTTTTTATCACCACATTGGCATCTTTTTTGTCGATTAAATGTCTCAACCTATTGACGCGAGTATTAAATGTGTCACAATCCCGGCTTGCTACAATTCCTTCATCACCAAACAGTGCAGATATAATTTCTTGTCTATCCTTCAATGGATATCCAACCTGATCCTCGATGTATTTGTTAGCATTTTGTTTCAAGTGACGGGTGCACAGAACATGTGTACATCGACAAAGCACCGCTTTATCGCGCTTTTGAACGATTATTCCTCGTCACATCCCAAGGTAAGATCAGAGAGTTCTTTGTCAGTTAAATTGTCAGAAATATCATGCATAAAAGATGAATATGTTCGAGAATGTAATATAAATTTACCCGTGGCTTTTATTGATTTCTCATGCAAATCGTGCTTTCTTCGCATTATATTTACTCCCAAAAATGTTGTGTAAAGAGTCGTTGATGAGTAACACAATAGTATAAAGTACTTTACTGTTATCGTTAAATTTTTATCTTTTGAGTAAAATCTCGAACCAGTAAACCAATTTATTTTATTTTAACTTTTGAAACATTTTAAAATATTTCATTTAAAGCACATATTCAATAAATTCAATATTGATTTCTGAATTTATATTTTATTATATTAAACAGATAATATAATAACACTTTCATGTAGCCAAAGATCACAAAGTTATTTAAAGTCAGCATTATATTTTGTGCTATAGAATAGTATTAGATTCAGTAAATTGGCAAATGTCATCAATAGTGCTTTAATTATAGCGGCGTTGATCAAACGGGTTTTTGCCAATTAACGACACACTGATCATACAAAGTACTAAATAAACGGTATTAATATGATGTTTAATTGTAGCGGCATTAATCAAACAGGTTTTGCACATTGATGGTTAGATGCTGTCACTATTATTGTTTGTAATGAAACTAATTAAGGGCTTCTTTCTATCTTTGCTCTAGTTCAGTGTACACTTTCAATAATAATGTGCATACAATTAAATAATACATTATAAATTCAGCTAATGAAAATAACTTACAGTACTCATTGCTTTAGTATACAAGGTTTATTTAGTATAAAGATAAATCCTACATAAATCTTCTTTTAAAAAAGACATTAACATGCTCAGACCATTATATAGAGATGAAAACAAATCTAACCAAAACATTAGCATACTGAGACCAATATATATATATATATATATATATATATATATATATATATATATATATATATATATATATATATATATATATATATAGACTAGGGGAAAAAAAAGAAAAAAAAAGAAGAAAAAATTAACCACATGGCAACTGTTTTCACGATTGTTTTTCGGTGTTATTAATTATATTATTTCTCAATACAATAAATTAAACTATTTAAATTTAGCACAAAAGTGAATGAGATAAACAGACTTACATCATTTCATTTCATTATATATAACAACGCCATTATCTCACGTAAAATCGGGGTTTGGTTCATTATATGCAGATTTTAACTGCTGAACATACCTGGGAAATAATGAGAAATATAATATTTAAAACAAATATAAATAACACTTTTAAATCCAAGTCTAAACTTAATAATATTTCACATGGTCCGAATCAGCCTAGCATTTGGACCGAATCAGCCCGTAATCTGGGGCCGAATCAGCCCGTGATTTGGGTAGAATCAGCCTGATCCGAATCAGCCTCTTCCCCCATTTGTAACACTTTATAGTAAAAATATATATTAAATCCTATGTAAAATGAGTTACTTAAAAAAACATTTTCATTTGTGAAATAAAAATATTGATTTAAACTGTTAGCAAAAACGTACTGGGTCCTTTTCGCAGACGGTAAGTCATTTTCGCGATAAGGACCCATTTATAGCACTTTATAGTAAAAAAATATATTAAATGCTATGTAAAATGAATTACTACACAAAATAATTTCATTTGTGAAATAGAAACATTGATTGAAACTGTTAGTAAAATCATTCTAGGTCCTTTTCGCAGACGGTAAGTACGTTTCGTGAAAAGGACCCATTTTTAACACTTTATAGTACAAAATATATATTAAATGCTATGTAAAATGAGTTACAACACCAACAAATTTCATTTGTGAAATAGAAGTATTGATTGAAACTGTTAGTAAAAACGTACCAACCCTAAACTGCGGCCCATCGCGGCCATCTGCGGCCCATAATATGTAACTGGCTAATTGTTGTTGCTTTTTGGAATCACTTGAAACTACAAATTAGTGGCTTAATATTTTGTTTACTGTTCAGATTATTATGCAGATTTTCTTTCATTAATCATGATTAAAAAAAGATCAAAACAACAGTAAACCGTTGATTTATGTATGGATATCAGGTTCCTCTGGTCATTTCACTTTATGTTCTGTGAATGACTACCAAAAACTGCTGCATTGACTTCAGTATACTGTACCCCCATCCTTCCCCGTACTACATTACGTCGTGACAACACTACAACAGAACTATTTTTACGAAATTAGCAACACTTGTGACAAATTTTAACAGTGCACAAATTTATATTACCTTTAACGGACACAGCGTTGTCTTCCATGAAACAGGTGATATATTATTTAAAATAGTCCCTTAAACACTAAAGCAAACAACGAACACAACGAATCGTCATTGGTAATTATAATTTATATCGTCCAACAGATATAATGAATATTTTAAAGTCATCACAGAAAAAGAATTTTAATATGTACAGTACAAATACAAATACCTATCAATTAATGAATGTGAACATATGCAGTCACATGTACATGTATATATCAACTCATATCATGTTTTAATATTTAGATTAAAACAAAACATATGGTATGGTGATAACTAATGCACACTTCATTTATCACTCAGTTTTTAAAGCAATCAAAGTTCAAACATTAACCATTTTACAAAATTCGTGTTCCGAAAACAGCAGAAATATCCTCACACTCTCAAAGAATTATAGGTGTGGTAATGGTATTTAACATTTAATAATAAGTATATAAGCAAACGCGAAAGGATGGTAATATTGTAAGTTGTAACATTACATCAACGTACTGTTGCAGCTGTGTAATTTGTTCCTTAATGCAAACTTTATGCCCGAAAGTCATGAGCGGGTCTATTCATTTGCAAGAATTACACACCCAAGTCTCGCTGTCATTAAATGATTCCTTGATGCATATTTTATGATACCATTGTATTTTACATTTTCTTACTAGAATACTGTATCAAATCGTCCACACACGAAGGTAAACGACATGAACAGTACACATATATTTTTTGAACTTTATTTTCATTACCACGCATTTTGGGCATCTTTGCAATTTTCGCAAAGAGTTCAAGATATCTATTCTGTAAGCACGATTTAAATGCTGCCGCATTTTATTTATATCTAACCTATCATGTTTATTAAAACTAAAGTTATTGAAGCACATTTCTGTTAGAAAGGTAATAACAAATACATCACAATCAGAACCGTTTAGTTGATGTTGTACATGGGGAATGTTTACACAAATGTTTTTTTATTCAGAATTTCCATAAATCTGAGCAAGGTGAATGGTCATGGAGGAATTTACTGTTTTGTTTGATTTTAAACAATCCAAAACATATGCATTATTTTCACTATCTCTGCATGAGATGATCCACTGATTGGACCCATTAAAATGAATTTGGGCATTCGGTCCTGTTACAGATTTCATTCGGGTGTCTAAATTCCACTTCTTAATTTTATCGTTGAAATGCGGTATATTAAGAGTACTTTGAAGTCCTTGGATACTTGGGAATTGCCGTTTCAATAAAGTAGACACTACAGTCATATTCCTGTCATTTAACAAGCCCTTTTTGCCTGTAATAAGTTTTTTCTCTGTTTGATATAATCCTAGATTTTCGATCCAAAAATCAGGCGAATCCAAACTTTCATCATTTCTGGACAGATCATCATCAAAACGTATTTTCTTCTTTGACTTACTACTTGGAACGTTCGTCGACAATTTTCTTTTTGCCGAAGGTTTTTTATTTTCATTTAGTGGAGTTTTAATACTAATTTTGGAATCTGTTTTCGGCGTTTTTGATTTACATTCGCGTTTTTCGACGAAATTCGTATCATAAACAACGGGCAAGAAACATTTATGGTCACTAACACGTGATTCAATTTCCGGCGAAGTAACTAAACGTTTTGTCGTCAACGCTTTCGTCGAATCGGGTGCTGGAATAACATCAAAGTCTGTCTTACGGGGTTACTTTTGGCCATTTTTTTTCGCAACCCTTTGTCGCTATTTTTTCTTAGCAACGTTAAGTTCTTAGTTTTCTTTGATTAAGTGTCTATTACTTTTCTGTTGAGCAATTTATTTAGAGCTAATATGTGGTAACAGGTTGCGACGGAAGGACAACTACTAAGAAGCGTTCATACAAGCAACAAAGAATATTTTATTATCCTTAATCAGTTTATCAGCAAGAAATTCTTATGAAGCAATTTCTCTCGACTTTTCTTTTCTTTGTCATCTTTGTCCATTATCAATGTTGAATTTAAATTGTTTATAATCGCGTCGTTGATCGTTTTACAATTATCTTCTTCATTTTCGTTACAACTTAAATCAGGGGAGAAATTTTCAGTAGTTTCTATGACACTTTCATTAGTTTTCTCTTCTTTCTGATCTACATCTGCTTCAACATTCTGACACTTCTGACACTCATCTTTACTCTTATTTAAGACCGACGACAATTCTTTCAGCACCTGTTTCACAATTTCGTTATGACTACCACCCGATTTAATTAACTGAATGTCCTCCACATCAATTTTTAAGCAAAACCTCTAATCATCGCCGACAAAAAGTAATTCAAACCGCTAATAGACATTTTTTTTAAAAAATTCTCTAATTATATAATGCGGTTAATTAGGCCGTTAGTTTTTTTTATAATAATTCCTTCGGCATGGAATCGTCTTTTATTAACTAAGTCCCTAAACAAAACTGGAAAAAATAATCAGTACAATTACCCATTTAGATGTGGCATCAATAGTTCAATCATTCTTTATTGACCGCAGATGGCCGCGATGTGCCGCAGTTTATTTGGCCGCACTTTTGGCCGCAAGGGGCCGCAGTTTAGACCTGTCCATTCGTCAGCAGTAATTATATTATTTAGGTCATCTAGAGACTCTACGACACAAGATTACATATTTATAAAAAAAATCAATCAGCTGAAATAATTTGTTCCGTAATGTCTATTTGATACGTTGCTAATCATTAAATTATATCCGCCTGAAAATTATTATTTTAAGATCAAAATTATAAATGTTAATGTTTTGAGTGCTACCCACACAAGAGGCACCTGAAGAGGGAAATCACTTCTCTGAGAATCGCCAAAGAGTTCGTCAGAGAGGTGATGCACGCAGAGATGGAGAAGATCAAGAAGGCGTGGGCGGAGGAAAGAAGGTTCAAGAAGCAGGAAAGGCAATTCCAGCGCCTAAACCAGAACTTGATGAAGATCCAGGACAAATTTCGTGAGATGGTCCATCCAGATTGGATGCCGGAAGAGGAGAAGAGAGACTGTGTGAAGAAGTCAAACGAACCTAGTTTTAGGCTCGTGGTTACCACCAAGACATCGTGGAGGAAAAATTAAAACAACTGGGTGCAAAGATGTGCGGCCTGCGGTGCTTGACTTAGAAGGTGCTATCACTGCTAAGGAGAGTGGTGGCATAAATCCAACGTCCCTTTTCAGGGTCACCCAGATCTCTAGAAAGAGAGATACCAATCATATTTGCCAAACATTTGTGTTTTATGTTTTGTGTATATTTTGTGTATGTCTATTTCTTTCACAAAAACTAAAACTTAAACCCCTTAACCCTTATCTTGTGTCTGGTTGTTTGTAAGAGTATAGTAGTGTGTCTATAAATACTCCATACCCTTGTGTGTGATAGTATGTTTGTATGTTAGTTGTGTGTCTATTTCATCCCCCTTCTTTTATATCCTAATCCCTCTTGTATGATAGTGCCTTTGTATCTATGTAAGCATAGCGTGTGTGTATAAACACCCTTACCCGTTTCGTTGGATAGTTGGGGTGTGTGTTTGGATAGTAATCAAAAAGCGGGTTGCTGGATGGTATATATGGTGTGTTGGATTGTAGATAAAAACATTTAACATTACATTTTCCCTTGTCCCCCAAGTGCCTCATATAACTGCTAATGTTTATTTTTCTTTTCTTATTCCTGTCTTTTTACTCATAATGCCCACTCAGGATCCGAATACTTTGAAATAGTCCTTTTCTGGTGCTAACAATAGCCGATTGGTATCAATCCTGTCATGGAACCTGGATAGGGCACTGCTTAAACATGCTAGCTGTATACTTCTGTAGTACTGAGTTGCATCGTCGGTTTTGATATGTATACGGGTAAGTGTGTGCATGGTCATAGATTCCATGAAATTGCTTGGATTTTATATCACTACTATAATTTCTCTAAATTTAATTCTTGGCTAATTAAACCAGTTAAAATGTAATTTTACATCATTCAATATACCATTGCTGTTTTTATGTACTATTACGACACATTCCTGTTATAACATATATCAGAATAAGACTCCCTCACTTATAACACATGTAATTTGTATGGCTCCCATGAAAAGCGTTATGAAAGAGGGAGCATTGTACTTGGTGTAGTAAATAAAGAGTTTCTTATCCATGTGTAAATTAGTTCAAATAAATTATTTCCATACTAGAGAAATTTATCACTTGGAGATTTCTAGTCACAAATGGGAACACAAAGGTCAAAGGTCAAGCTCACATCTAACGTTATACATTGATAGCCGGACAATTTCAACCTTTACGTCCTTTAATATATTACTTCACCATCTCCAGCATGTATTTGTCATTCGCGATACAGCCTTACTATGGTTCAAGTCATACTTAGTCAACAGGACACAAATTGTGTCCGTAAATGGAAAACATTCCAGCCCAGTTGATCTATATTTTGGTGTTCTACAGGGGTCTGTTCTTGGATCCGTTCTGTTCATTCTATACACTCAGCCACTCTCAAGTGTCATAGATCGTCATCCGGTGTCTCAGCAACTGTACGCTGATGACACCCAAATATACAAATCTAGCCACCCAACCGAAGTTGATGCTACCGTCCAAGGCGTAGAGAGGTGCATTTCCCATGTGAAGTCATGGATGACATGTAACAAGCTACAGATGAATGATGACAAAACTGAACCCATCCTGATCACAACACAAAATCTTTCTCGTTCCCATCCTTTACCTCAAACAATAAATATCAGCAACACCAACATTAAATTCACAGTACGAAACCTAGTTGTTATTCTTGACAGTACTCTCTCATTACACCAACATGTCATGAACATATGCAAGGCTGCATATCTGGAGCTGAGACGTATCAGCTCCATTCGCAATTTTCTTTCAGTCGATGCCACTAAAACACTTGTATGTTCCTTAGTACTCTCTAGACTGGACTGTTGTAATTCTCTTTTATCTGGTTCGTCTCAGTATCTTCTACAGAAACTTCAAAAAGTTAAAAACACAGCTGCTCGGATCATCCTTAGAGTACCAAGAACAGAGCACTCCTTCCCCCTGCTATGTACCCCCCACTGGTTACCTGTTCGCTCCAGAATCAAACACAAAATCTGTTCGCTATGCTTCATTTCGTTGACTGCCTTCGGTCCAAAATACTTATAGGACCTCACCCACGTGTACACCCCTTCCAGATACTTATACGCTCCTCTTCCGGCATTCGTATTCTCATTATTCGCACTATCGAAACGAAGTCCTACAAACAACGTTCTTTTGCGTACCATGGCCCAGCTACCTGGAACGAATTGACTGTTGAACTGAGACACAATGACACTATGATCTCATTCAAGAGTGCTCTTAAAAGTCACCTAAGTAGTATAGGTTAAGTGTTGGGGGCAGGGGTTGACACTTGGGGGCAGTAACGGAAATTTAATAATGGGGACACTTGGGGGCAGTTTGGGGACTCTTGGGGCAAAAGGGTGACACTTGGGGGCACTCTGAGGCAGTGGGGGGTACTTGGGGCAGTGGGGAAAGGTAGAAGTATTGGGGAGAGGGACATACACATACACACACACATATATGGCAATAATAATGAAAATTAATCTTTTCTTGAAAAATGGTTGGCCCTGAAAAGGGCCGTTGTTTTTTTTTTTGTTTAACAGAGAAGACATCTCCTGGAGGGTCTTCTTTTCCTTGAACTTCTACGGACTTTAGGTCCGTAGAGCAGCACCCGTTTCAGGCAGCCTTGTCTCTCCACATAGATGCGACGTTTTCAGATAGCGGTCTCTGTCATCTTCGTGATTGCCCATGAAGCTCTGACATACATCCGGAAGTCTGGGTCAAACAACATCCCCGATACGATAGTTGATGATTCAACACTAGTCCACATTTTGTTTTTCTTCTGGAGTGGTCTTGGAGAAAAAACGGTGAAGCTCTAGGAGACAAGCGGTGGTATATATACCCTATGAGCGGATTGAAATGGATTGAAATGAACTACCAATCCAAGCGAGCGTTACAACCGGGTAGGTTTTTCTTCCAATGGGAAGAGAGCGGGGTGTGACGTCATCTTGAGTATAAAGGCATCACAGCGTTCGTAGGGATTTTACCTTGAGCAGCCGAATGGAGACCGCAAAGACCACTATGTATTGGAGTGAGCCTGCAACGACGACGGCCAATGCCGTAGTGAACTTCCAACCGGAAGATTTTAATTTAGATTTCGTAGATTTTTTTGTCTTCTCAAGAATTTATACCTGAAACAACAACTGCTATACCACCAGCCTCTTTGCCCGTCATGGACACTTTTAAAAAGAGACAAAAAGAAGAACTGAAAAAATTTGTACAGCGACAGAGAGAAGCCGAAGAAGTGTTTCTTCAACAAGAAGAGGAAAGAAGAAAACAAGAAGAACTAAGAAAGTTAGAAGAGGAGAAGAGTGAAGAACCGAAAGAAGAGAGCGATCAAGATAAAACGGTGAGTCTACTACAAGACATTTTAGCGGAGTTAAAGCATCTGAGAAACCTGTATCATGATTCTTTAACTCAACCAAAAAGAAAGAGACCATCACGGGCCAAACATGCGAAGCCCATCACGACTACTACTGAGATGCTACCACCACCACCACCACCACCACCATTCACTACTACTACTACCACCAAAACAGCAGCAGTAGGAGGAGGAGGAATAGGAGTGGGTTGTGGAAAAGGATTGCGACAGTTGAAGTTGATCATGTCCAGTCCATAAGTTTGTTTAACAAACAAACAAACACCCCAACGGTCCTTTTCAGGGCCACCCAGATCTCTAGAAAAGATCATAATCCAATTTGCCCCCCCCCAAAAAAAAAAATCAAGTAAAAACTTTAAATCCCATTCCTTAGTTTTGTGTAAGAGTGAGTGCGTGCGTGCGTGCATCCATACTCTAAAAAAAAAACACAAAGACACTTACTTTTTTTCCATTCTGGTCTATTCTCTTTTTTTTTTTACAAAAATAATCACCATGAACATAACACCACACTCAAAAAAAGTTCATCGTTCACTGTCTGTCTCTCTTGTTCTTGAATTTCTTCACATGGATCAAGGGTTCTTCCTCACTGTCTTCCAACCGTCTAGCTTTCTTTCTTTTCTTGACGAGGGGGATGAGTTCTTCTTCTTCTTCTGGGACTGAAGATCCCTCGGCTTCCTCCCTCTCTGGTGGGTTTTCTTGTTTCCGAGGACACTCCGAAGACCAACGTCCTTTTTCTTGACAATGATAACAAGTATCTTTCCCTTTGTCTCTCTTTTCTTTAATTTGACGTTGTGGACATTCTGGAGCCCAATGTCCTTTCTCTTGGCAGATGTAACAAGTATCTTGACTTTTATCTCGAGAGGTAGAGGAGGAGTAGTCCTTAGTCTTATTGGTATACTTTCGAAGGACTGTCTGCAAATCTCTAACCAAAAAGGCTATCTGTCTTATTGACTCTTCAATCTTCACAGTTTGAAAGTGTAATCACAAATACTGATTCTGAGGGTAAGAAGGTCTCTCTCTATATAGTCTCCAGTGTGAAACTGAATCAGATTCAAATCAGACTTCACGCCCAATCCATGAGAAAACAGAAGAAGAAACGAAGAGGCCACGGCGACGAAGATTTTCCGTGCCGCCTGAAACACCGCTTGCTGAAGTGCTAGCTCAAGTTCATGCTAGCGATTTCGAAGAGGAGATGAGTGAGCATGAAACCGTACCTTCTACCCAACCCCAAAAAACCACTAACAACCCTGACCAAGAAAGTCCTACCGTGGCTCCCGAAAATTATTATCGGATTCGAGAGAGGCAAAAAATAACCTCAAGAAAATTTAGAACTACGGCTTACACTCACACCGTCCACTTTAAAGACTTCAAGTCTGAAGTGCCTCCCGAGAAAGCGGCAGGGTTCATTACCGATTTGTGGGATTCTGTGTTACAGAACTTGAAACGACAATGTGGAGCCAAAGAGGACGATCGATTGAGACTGTCTATTCATCACGACAGTTTGAAGAGTCCTGTCTGGATCGAGTTCAGCACCCCGGCAGAATTAACACCAGCCAAAGTCATCACCAAAATAGAACACGTTCAACAATCTAACGAAACGTTTGTCATCACGGATGGAAAGGCCACACTTCACATGACTCACGTCTCCCCTCCTCGAGGGAGCGGACGAAGCAGGAAAGCGTTACTGGTGGACGACCTTCGCAGTACCAAACGCAGTGTCGTCCAAATCGACAATTCTCAAGACCAGATGTGCTTGGCCCGCGCCATCGTGGTGGGGCGAACATATGCCGACAAGAACGAGAGCGCAGAATGGAAAAGAGTCTGGGAAAGCATTTGAAAGTCGGACAGAGTCCAACAACGAAAAGAAGCAGAACTCCTGTTCCGACAAGCAGGCATTCCCAAAGACACCGTGTGTGGCATTTCTCAAATGCAACAACTTCAAGACGTCTTGGCTCCTGGCTACACTTTGAAGGTACACCCTCAAGAAGTGCGCGGAGATCTGCTGTTTCGAGGCCCCGATTTTCCCGAGGGAAAATACATTCACGTCTATTACCATCAAGAACATTTCGATGCCATCACCAGTATCACAGGATTTCTAGGATACGGATATTATTGCGAGAAATGCGACAAAGGAGTTAACAATCGAGAGCGACACATTCATTGCGGAGAGAGATGTCGGGGCTGTTTAGCGACCAAGCCATGCCTTCCTGAACAACACGTCCATTGTGAGACGTGTCAACGAACTTTTGTCAGTCCCTCTTGTTACGAACAACATTGCAAGACACAAGGTCACCAACAAAAATGTGCTTGCGACTTATTGAGATTGTGCTCCACGTGTGGACAACTGATTCGAACCACCGACCCCAAGAGACACACTTGTACCGGCAAGAAAAGATGCCGCTTTTGTCAGCAGATGGTGGATTATGATCATCAATGTTTCATGCAAAAGTACGACACTACAGAGAAGAAAGAATTAAAGAGGGATCAGAACAAGAACCAAGTGGATTTCATCTTTTTTGATTTTGAATGCATGCAAGAAACGGGCATTCACATCCCCAATTTCTGCGTGGCTCATCGGGCTTGTGAGAAGTGCATCCAAGAACCTATCCATTTTCACTGTCCTCATTGTAGTAGGATTCCAGGAGGACGTGAAAAAATCTTTCGTGGTCCTAACACTTTGTCCGAGTTTGCTGAATGGATTTTAGACCCTACCGACGACACTTGGAGCGAAGAGGACATTCAACGTTACGGGACCTGTCATCGCTATGCGACCGTCATAGCTCACAATTTCTCGGGATACGATGGACAGTTTTTGTTAAAATATTATTCGCAACAAGGTACCGAATGCCCCATGGTCACCATAAACGGAAACAAACTCATCTACATGAAAGTGGGACAAGTCAAATTCAAAGATTGCATGAGTTATTTAGCCATGCCTTTGAGTCGAATGCCTAAAATATTTGGCATGACAGAAATGGCCAAAGGATATTTTCCTCACTTCTTCAATACGGCAGCCAATCAACACGCCGTGCTACCGCATTTGCCTGACCTTCACTATTACGACCCCGACGGAATGCAGCCCGAACAGCGAGAAGCCTTTCACGCTTGGTACCGCGCTCACCAGTCCGAACCGTTTGACTTCCAAGAGGAAATGTTAAGGTACTGTCGATCCGATGTGTACATTTTGCGCCGTCGCTGTGGAAAGTTTCGACAGTCATTTCTAGATCACGGAGACATCAATCCTTTGAAGGAAGCGTGCACCCTACCTAAAGCCTGTGCCTTAGTGTACACCAAAAACTTCATGCCCGAGAACGAACTAGCCATCATAGACTCCAACACGTCTCTCTTTGCCAGTCGTCAATACTCGTCCAAAGCTTTGCGTTGGCTCCATTACTTGAGCCAAAAAGAAGACAAATGGATACAACATGCCAGAAACGGAGGGGGAGAAAAGAAAATAGGCAGTTTTTCCGTTAATGGTTGGGATTTAGAAAACCCGCACACGGATGCCCTACCTGTTTTCCTCAAGGAGATCTGAAAAGTCCTTTTTCAGATTTCATTACGAACACACTTACCAACGACGCCTAAAGTTAGAAAGTCAAGGATACCAAGTGGTAGAAATGTGGGAGCACGAGTACGATCGACGTTTGAAAACCGATCCTGAATTTAGGAGCATTGCCGAAAGTTACGACGTGGTCGACATCGAACCTTTGATCCACGCCACAGTTTATTTGGAGGACGAACCAATGCCACGCGTTTGCTGTACGACGTAGACGAATCAAGAGGAGAAGAAATCAAGTATATCGACGTGTATTCGTTGTATCCTTGGGTGTGCAAATACAAACGATTTCCGACCGGACACCCTGAAATCTTGACAGAACACATCGACGTGGAACACATTCGTCAATACGAAGGATTGATCAAATGCAAAGTCTTACCCCCGACAAACTTGTATCATCCTATCTTACACCATCATTGTCAAGGAAAACTGATGTTTCCTTATGCCGTACGTGTGCCGAAACGTGCAACCAAGATCACCCCTGTGACCACACGGAGGAAGAACGCGCTTTGACAGGAACGTGGGTCAGCGCCGAATTGTTTCGGGCTCTGGATCGTGGATACCGTTTGTTGAAAGTGTACGAGATCTGGCACTTTCCAACCACAGCACAATACCAAAAGGACGACGCCTCGAATCCAGGCATTTTCTCGGGGTACGTCAACCAATTTTTAAAACTCAAACAATAAGCCAGCGGCTATCCTTCGTGGTGTCAGACTCCCGAAGACCAAGTCCGATTCAAAGAAGAGTACAGTGACATCGAAGGGATCACTTTGGAAGACGTAGAAAAAAACGAAGGAAGAAGATCGTTTGCCAAAGTCATGCTCAATTGTTTGTGGGGAAAAATGGCACAACGTCCAATCTTGCCCAAGACGGAATACTTGACCGATCCCAGTACCTACTTTAAACTGGTGGACGACAAAAGTAAATTAGTTAAACACGTCGAAATCGTCCGTATAGATCTGATCTTAGTCAATTTTAAAGAAGAATGCAAGTTTGTAAAGCCCGACCATTTTAGCAACGTGGTCATTGCAGCCTACGTGACCGCCCATCCTCGCTCGAAATTGTACTACGAAGCTTTAGAAGTCTTGGGAGATCGTGTTCTGTACTTTGACACCAACAGTTGTATGTACATCCATCGGCTGGGTTACCCACACCCTACCATCCAAGGAGATCGTTTAGGAGCCTGGACGGACGAGCACCCTCAAGACACCATTCTGAGTTTTGCCAGCGGCGGACCTAAAAATTACGTCTACCGATACCGAGGGTCACAAGGACAATTTCACACCCAATGCAAAGTGAAAGGATTGACCCTAAACTATCGAACCAGCCGAGTGGTCAATTTTGAGGTTTGAAAAATGCTTTGGTGTCTGAACAAGTGAAAGATTTCGAGTGCAAACGTTAGAACCTCACAAGATCGTACGGTTACCTAATCATCAAATCGTCAGTCGTCCTGTAGGAAAAGTTTACCAAATTGTGTAGCAGAAACGAGTGAGACTTCCAGACCACACCACTTTGCCTTACGGACACGCCGATCTTCAGTATAAAAAAGGGACCACTTCCAAACCTAATCATTCATTAGGACTTCCAACGTTGACCGAGCAAGAAGAAAAAAGATGAGTTCTAGTGTGAACTCCAAGTGCGATCACGACCTGGAGTGCGATGCGGTGCCTTGCGACGAGACGGATTCCGTACGCTTTGATATCAGCGATGCAGCACGACCTTACCGTCCCTATAGCGATGCAGGACGTCCTTTCTTCTTTATTGGGAATGCTAAACGTATCCCTACCTGTGAATGTCATCCCTACATGGGTAAAGAATTGACGATACCTGTTGCTTTGGCTGGCTATTCCAAGTTTCAAAAGCGACTCCAGACGTTCCAAGAGAGGTGGCCTAAATATCTGCAAGGACCTACTCCCAATTCTTTAGCCAGATCTGGATTTATCTACTTGGGAGAAGGCGATAAAGGTCAGTGTTTCAGTTGCGGTGTGAGATTTCACGAATGGGAGTATAAAGACTCGGCTTACTTGGAACATCCCAGATGGTCTCCGCACTGTCAGTACTTGCCTTTAGTCGGTGAAGAGTACGTCGCGTACGATGAGCCGGATGCCAAGAAGTAACATGGCGGATGATACTTTACAAGAATACATTCGTGGTTTGCCTTTGGAGCTGCGAGAACGCATTTACCAAGAATTGGTCCAGATACAAGTGAAACTTAAAAAACAGTTACATCCTTTACGGCACATATAATTTAAACATTTTTATCTTAATTTAAACATTTTTATCTTAATGCTATAAGAATACTGATTAGCGCTTCCAACATATAAAGTGACGCCTTCCCCGATCGAACTATCCCGTTGATTCATCAACATGAATAAGATAGAAATTATAAGACAGATTAGAGTGCATCTGGGGGTGGCGTGGCACCTCCTCCAAGAAGTGGAGAAGAGGGAGGAGGAGGAGAAGGAAAAGAAAGAGCCGATTAGGCCACATTTGATAATGACGGAGGATTGGGAGCCTGAAGCAACCCATCCTCCGTCGGCCTTGAACAGCTCCAACAAACGCTGCATGAGTGCAGCAACATGGAGTGGGAGCTGTCCCGCTTGTCGGGCCAAACCAGGGAGGTGCCCACACCTCTAGATGCAGCAAACAAAATCCAACGGCCCTTTTCAGGGCCATCCATTAACCAAGAAAAGATTAATTTTCATGATTGCCATATGTGTTTGTATGTGTTTGTGTGTTTGTCTTTACCCACTTCAAACAAATTCCCATTTCCACCATGCATGTGTTGGTATAGAATGTGTTTGTGGTGTGTGTTTGATAAAAAAACAAAAATAATTTCTTTTAGGCTCCCGTAATGGGTCTGTGTTTTTTAAAGGTGTGATAAGATTTTGTATGTATGTATGTTTTTGAAAAAAGGGATGTTTTCCTTCACGTCCGTGCTTCCAGCATATAAAGCGGCGCCTTCCGCAGTCGCACCGACTGGGAGGTAGATCAATCAGGGACCCTAGGGAGTGACAACTTCCCAATATGGACCACAATCCACACTAAAATACATAAAAACAACAAAACTATTACTCACAAATGGAGATATGACAAGTCGGACTGGGGGTCGTTCCGTTCTCTCTGTGAAGAGATTACATACGCTCAGCTGTACAGTGAAGACATTGATACGTTTAATCAAAATATTATAGATGCACTGTCATCAGCGGCTGAGTGTTGTATACCGAAAGCGTTAGGAGGGGCCGGCAAACAGTCCGTACCATGGTGGAATAACGACTGTAAGCAAGCTATACAGGAGAAAAAGAAAGCTCTAAATAGGCTTAGACACACTAAAAACTCCATAGACTTTCTTGCCTACAAAGAAAAAGAACAACAGACTAAAAACACCATAAAACAAGCAAAATTAACATCATGGAAGTCATTCTGCTTAACACTAAATTATAAAGCAAACTCCAAACAAGTATGGGATAAAATCAAAAAACTTAGGGGAAAAGGAGTAGGGCTTACCACCGATCTGGAAAAAGCCGAAAAACTAGCCCAGCACTTTGCTAGCATGAACAGCAATTCAAACCACTCCGAAAATTGAAAAAAAACCACCGAAAAATGGTAGAAGAAAAACACCCCCATTTGTTCACAGATAAGGGCGACCCAACAAACCCGTAAATATGGAATTTAACTTAAATGAACGGAGAAAAGACTTAAATAGGAAAAATAAATTTACAGCACCCGGGGAGGGCACGCTCGGGTATGATATATATAAATATCTCCCGGAAAAAACGGCCTTGATGGTTTTATGCATGCTGAATGCTTCATGGAGGTCGGGAAAAATTCCAAAAAAATGGAAACACGCGATAGTAGTCGCGATCCCGAAACCCGGAAAGAGCCCAGCAGACATAAACTCATACAGGCCCATCTCCCTAACAAATAGTGTCTGTAAAATCATGGAGACTATGATTAATAACAGGGTTAAATACCACCTGGAAAGCAAAAATCTGCTGTCCCACAATCAAAGCGGCTTCCGTAATAAACGATCCACATTGGACCAGATAATGCGGCTGGAGTCCAGTATTAGACTCGCATTCAATGTTAAGAGGAAAAGGGACCGTAACCTAATCGCGATCTTCTTAGATCTCGAGAAGACATACGACCTAATGTGAACCCAAGGGCTAATAACAAAACTAAATCATTACGGAATATAAGGCCGAACTCACAAGTGGATAGCGGAATTTCTCACAGGTCGGAGCATACAAACCAAGGTCGACAATAAATACTCAGAATGTCACAATGTAGAAAATGCCCCCCCCCCCCCCAGGGAAGCGTTCTGAGTCCGACCTTGTTTAATATCATGATAAACGATCTGGAGAAATCAATTGACCTATCCTGTCTGGACTTATCTCAGTTCGCCGACGAAAGCGGGATCTGGAAAGCGGGAAACCCTGACAGCGAAGCTGTGGTCGGAAAACTACAGGTGGGACTGGACAGGATTGGTCAATGGGCTGACAGGTGGGGTTTTAAAATCTCCCCCGGCAAAACGGTAGGCGTTATGTTTTCCCCAAAAACACAAATCCGTCGGAAAACTCCAAAATTATATCTAAACGGAGTCATTATCAAATTCGAAACAGTAGCCAAATTCTTAGAAATGTTTTTCGACGAGCATTTAACATGGAATAAACATTTAGAAGAATTAGTGAGAAGATGCGGACAGGACCTTAACCTCCTCCGGAACCTTAAAGGCTCCGATTGGGGGACGGACCAAGCAACTCTCCTCACCCTATATAAAACCTTGATTAGATCGAAATTAGATTATGGGTGTCAAGCGTACGCCTCGGCTCGACTCAATAGCTTAAAAAAATTAGATAAAATCAAGCGCAAACCCTTAATCACATGCACCGGAGCTCTCCGGAACATTTCCGGGGAAGAGTTAAACATCCTAACAGGGGAATCCCCCCCCCTCAACCTGAGACGGGAGGAGCTTCTCCTAAGATACAATGCCAGGATCTCAGTCCACAACAAGGCGCAATCTACTCAAAAAGCCATACATAAATGCAACAAACCATTCCGACACCAGCTGCTAAGAAACTTACCAGGAGGAAAAAAAATACAAGAACTAAAGAAGGAATTAAACATCACAAATATCCAGGCGGAAATTATAAAATATCCAGATATCGCCCCCTGGACAAATAAGCTCCCCATAATAAATCTAAATGCACTAAAATATGGGAACAAAAATGCCAAACCAATGGAAATGAGGGCAAAAATTCTTGAAGAAATTGAAACCCGATACGAGGGATTCACCACCATATATACAGATGGATCAAAATCCCCGGACCCTGAACGTGGCAGTGGTTATTCCGGGGGAGGGTATCACACTGGGCCATTAAACAAGCCATTGAATGGATCCTTGAAACAAAAAACCAAAAAACAGTTATCATTAGCGTCTCCCTCAGTGTGCTGCGCTCCCTGGAATCTGGAAATTCCACCAGCAGAGAAAACCTACTCCGAGAGGTTAATTTTAAACTAAAAATTGTAGACCAAAAACACCATACTATGGAATTTATGTGGGTGCCTTCTCATATAAACATCCCTGGGAATGAGAGGGCCGATAAAGAAGCCAAGAACAAATTAAATCTGCCCACAATACAAGAACTGGACTATAGCGTTTAAGAAATATATAGTATTATTAGGAAAAAAATTAATCAAAAATGGCAGTCGGAATGGGATAAATCTAATAAAGGACGCAGACTATATGATCTGCAGAAAAAAATCAATAGAAATATTGAACATCCGATCCTGGCAAATCCCTACGATTACAAAATTATAAATAGGATAAAAACTGATGAAACGCTATTAGCAAATAGCTTTGGAAAATATGTGTCGGGATTAAACTGCCCAAACTGTCCCACAACTGAAACATTGGAACATGTTTTTAATATCTGCCCCAAGTATAATAACGAAAGAAACATGTTCCAAGAAAAACAGACAAAATTAAGATCCCCACTTACTTATCCGGATTTCCTTAAAGAAGGAAATACAACATGAAATCGGTGTATGCCAATAAAGTGGGGTATATTACAGAAATCGGTAAAAGGGGAAAAATCTCAAATTATCATAATCAACATCTTATACACATAGAGAACATTAAAAATAAAAACTCATAGGAAGAAATAATAATCTCATATAAAGTCAAAACCCCAGGTCCGGGGCGGGAGAGGAGGGGCCCTACCCAGTGAGGAAGGGATAGGTAGGCCGGGCCATTAGGGCTACAGGTACGTCGTAAAGGCGACCCAATCTCAGCCCCCCGGGGATGGAGAATCTCCACTCCCATGGATAAGATCTGGGGTCAAGTCTAACAAATTCAACTTACAACCTTCTTTTTTATATATTTTTTAAAAATATTTTTTTTATATTTTATCATAATCAACATCTTATACACATAGAGAACATTAAATAATAAAAACTCATAGGAAGAAATAATAATCTCATATAAAGGCAAAACCCCAGGTCCGGGGCGGGAGAGGAGGGGCCATACCCAGGGAGGAAGGGATTGGTAGGCCGGGCCATTAGGGCTACAGGTATGTCGTAAAGGCGACCCAATCTCAGCCCCCGGGGATGGAGAATCTCCACTCCCATGGATAAGATCTGGGGTCAAGACTAAAAAATTCAACTTACAACCTTTTATTTTATTTTTTTTTTTTTATAACACAGCCCTTTAAAAAAAAACATTTATATATATATATATATATATATATATATATATATATATATATATATATATATATATATATATATAACCTAACTTTTCTAACATTTAACTTTAACAAATTAAATCAAGACAATCTCAACCCCAAAATATTAAGACAATAAGGTGGTTAAAAACCCTAACCGTCAGGCCCTGCCGCACAAGGTGGCATCCAATTGGAAAAAATTAAACTAGGAATGTAGATAAAACCTAATAACTATAACCCCAAAGTATTAATAATATAAGGTGGTCTCAAACCCTGATCATCAGACCCAGCCGCACAAGGTGGCACCAAATTGGATAAGCTAACCCAAGATATAGATAGATCTAAAATCACACATAAATATCATAGCATAAGGTGGTTCCAAGTCCAAACCATCAGGCCCAAACTGCACAAGGCGGTTACTAAACCTTTTAATCGTACTAAAATACTTAAGATCAGAAGAATTAAAACTTAATCTTAAGAAACAAAAACGAGAACAACTGAATTAGCTAATATAAGGTGATCCTAAATCCCGGACCATCAAGCCTAGCCACACAAGGTGGCAACTCTCGAAACCTAAGCATAAACTATAAACTTCAATCAATTAACTTTACCTTTTTCTTATATATATATATATATATATATATATATATATATATATATATATATATATATATATATATATATATATATATATATATATATATATAAGCCATCACTAACCAATAACATCAGCCATATGGTACAAATATAATTTTCAAAATTGCAAAGATTTTAATAAACAAAGACAAGAACAATATTTCTCTTTTTGTTTTCGACCAAATATCAAAAATATTAAACAGCTAAATAAACCTGGACCAGCCGGAGCCTCGTGGGACGCGACAGCGCAGCCAGCCGTCCTTTTCCGCCTTTGCCTCGCCCTGACAGAATCAACGCAACAACTAAGTAATCCTGTAAACATTGTGGTTCTATTCCTATGAACAGGAAAATTCAAAATTCAAAATTAACTATACTCACCCCTCTATATCGCTCTTTCATTGAACCCCCTTAGTGGGGAAACCATGCAGCGATGGAGCGGTGCGAAAATAGCGTCCATACACGCATCAACTCGTCTAGTGGGTTGCAGCTCTGTAACACACTGGACGAAAATAAATAAGTGTGCCTAGCACACAGTTTAATCCCACACGGCGTGCTTCGCACGCTGTGGAGGTAAATAGTCGTACATGGCCGAATGGCCGCACACGACTTAAATTCAAGTATCATCATCATCATCAGTCGCACCATTCACACTTCACTCAACAAGAAGAATGAATACCGTAGAATTATTGCAGGAAGCCTGGGATGTGATGGTAGGTGTGGAGTCTTTGGTGGAAAGGATGGAGTGCTGGTGGAGATACCCAACAGTAGTATAGGGTGGGTAAATAGCCTCAATGGGAATTTAACATGGGCAAGGGGTGGCACTATAGCCTCAATGGGATTTTAACATGGAGCCTCTACAGCCTCAAACGTGAATGGAACAGGGTGTTGGCACTACAGCCTCAAGGGGATTTTAACATGGTGGGGCCTCTACAGACTCAAACGGGGGAAAAAAATAGAGAGATAGAGAGAAGTATGGCAATGATGGAAAAATTTATCTTTTCTTGAAAAATGGGTGGCCCTGAAAAGGGTCGTTGGAGAAGGATTACTTTTTCCTCCAACATTGAGTCAGGAAGCCTAGGAAGGTGGTGGTCTTCTTCTTTTTCTTTGGGAGTGGTGGTGAAGAATTAGGTAGCCAGTCGGGATTTTCCATGCGTCTCAACTTATCCTGCAGTTTCATCCAGTTTAAATTCAGGCGATGAAATTCCTTTTGTTTCCTGGCTTGCTCCTTTTGACTTCTTTCGAGAGCCCACAAGATCTTAATGTGGGATACTTCTTGCTCCAAAACTTTTTTTAAATAATAATGTTGTCATGCGAAGATTTATCTCTTCACGCCTGACGCTACTGGCGGGTGGATAGATCCAACAATCTTCCTGAACTTGGTGTAGGAAGTATTCCACCCCATCCAGTAAGTCTAGGGCCGACTTGATAAAACCCACACGACAAGGAGCCGAAGAAGTCTTTTGCGATTCCTCCACCAAGACATCCTTCACCAACCTCCTGGCTGAAGTCAGAGCCGCTAGTTGGCTGGTGATGTATGGCTTGGTGGTAGGATATCTCCACCAATACTCCATCCTTTCCACCAAAGACTCCACACCTACCATTACATCCCAGGCTTCCTGCAATAATTCAATCGTGTTCATTCTAGCAGAGTGAAAGTGTGAATGGTGCGACTGATGATGATGATTTTTGAATTTCCGTCGTGTTCGCCCATTCGGGCATGTACGACGATATACCCCCGCAGCGTGCAAAGCACGCTTAGGGGGATTAAGTGGTCAGGTGTGTTGACAGATTGCAACCACCTGACTCTTATTTAGGTACACCCCTCCAGCGCAGCATGGTTCCCCACAATTAAGGGGGTTAATTGAATGCGCGCTATTGGAGGATGAGTACCATTTACACATCCCGGAGGAATGTGTAAATTATTTATTTGGTCAGGTGTGTTGACAGTTCGCAACACACCTGACACTGTACGGAGTACATCTCTCCAGCGCAGCATGGTTCCCCACAATTAAGGGGGTTAAATGAATGCGCGCTATTGGAGAGTATGTACATTTATACCTGTACATAGGACTAGAACCACAATGTTTACAGGTATAGGTGCGCGTTATAGCGCACATGTTGATTTAATTGCTTCAAGTTATACAGTCAAGAGTGGCACGTGGCACGGACTAGGCAAGCGAAAGCGCGAAGCGTGACGGAAGCTGAAAACGCCAGGAACGTACATACATGATCAAATTCTGCCCAGTCAAACTAAGTCGGGCTGTCCCTAATACCAATAAAGTGTAAGCCACTTATTCAATTATGACAATGCTTCTAGTTTCAAAATTTCGTTTAATCCATTCCAATTAATTTTGAATTTTGCGTACAGAGTGTACATATGTTGTCCAAAAATAATATAAATAAACGAGTACAAGTTACTCATATCATTTTTGTATCACGCACAGATAATAATTTAGAGATTGTATTTTTGACGGTGGTTCAAAATAGATCAAATTTGTATTATGAAGAGTCTTATCAAAAGGGGTTTTCAAAATTTCGAAAAGAAAACCCCATAGTCAGGCAAATTTTGTTTAGTCTTCGGCGATGAGGACGGTGCCAGTTTTCCTCCTCGGGCAGGCTGTCTTGCCCAGTCGTCGTTTGCAGCAGACCCATCATACTGCATACAGTCATCAACCTCGCTGTGTCGGGGTACTTCCCGAAGGAAAATCCCCAGTGTTCAAGTTATCACTGAGGCCACTCGTTTGTACTCCTCGACTGCACAATTTCTATCTTCGGCAAGGTGGCGGGGTAGGTCGGTCCTCTCTGTGTATTGTGCGACTGAGGAAGGCAACGCTTTATATGCTAGAAGCACGGACGTGAAGGAAAACATCCCTTTTTTTCCAAAGATAAAATTTTATCAAACACAAACAAACACACACCACACCATCCATTTTGTTTATTTTTGAAAAATCAAAAACACACACCACACCATCCATTTTTTAATTTTTTTTTTTTTATTAAACACACACCACACCATCCTTTTTTAACATTTTTATCAAACACACAAACACACTCTATACAAACACACTCTACAAACACATATATGGCAATCATGAAAATTAATCTTTTCTTGATTAATGGGTGGCCCTGAAAAGGGCCGTTGGGTTTTTTAGTTCATCTAGAGGTGCGGGCACCTCCCTGGCTTGGCCCGACACGCGGGACAGCTTCACCTCCATGTGGCTGCACTCATGCAGCGCTTGGAGCTGTTGTTCAGGATAATCGGAGGATGGTCCGCATCAGGCTCCCAATTTTCCCCCATTATCGGGTGGGGTCTGATGGGGATATTCTTCTCCCTCTCTTCCTCCTCCTTCTTCTCCAGGTCGTGTAGAAGGTGCCAGGCCACCTCTAGATACACTCGGATTTGTCTCACTGTTTCTTGTTTGTTCATGTTGATGGGGTAGCTCGACTAGGGAAGACGTTGTTTTAATATACTTTAAGCGCGGACGTGAAGGAAAACATCCCTTACACCTAAAAAAACATTACTCACACTATCCGCGTCTGACGTCATCCCTATGACGTCATTCTAGGCGCGGATTTTGCACTCCATCACCCCTTACCCCAAAAACACAGACCCAGTGCGCGGACCTAAAAGAAACACCTTTTTAAAAAAATTATCAAACACAAACACACAATCCTTTTTTTAATCAAACACACACCACACTATCCTTTTTTTTTTTTAAATTTTATTTGTATCAAACACAAACACACAATCCTTTTTTAATCAAACACACACCACAAAACATACAATCCCATTTTTTATTTTATTTTTATCAAACACAAACACACAATCCTTTTTTTAATCAAACACACACCACACTATCCTTTTTGATTTTTTGTTATCAAACACAAACACACACTCTCTATACAAACATTATTTTTGGGGGGAAAGGGATTTTTTTTTTAGAGTGGGTAAAGACAGACACACAAACACAAAAATATTTTTGTTAAGGCAATCGAAGAGTAGTTATCTTTTCTAGAGATCTGGGTGGCCCTGAAAAGGGCAGTTGGGGTCAAGAAGTTATGTTGTTTTAACTTCTAGTTGCAGCAGTAGCAGTAGCGGCAGCCGCAGCAGGGCGGCCACGTTTAGCCACGGGTCTCGTGGCTGCTGTTGGACAAGCTCTCTTTCTGGTGAAAGAGAAGGCAAACTCATCGCAGTCTATCTTACAGCTGACTTCTCCGTCGGGTACTTTCATCGACTGCAAGAGTTGGAGCTGCTGCTGTTGTTGTTGTTGTCTTTGCTGCTGCTGCTGCAGTCTTTGTCTCTCCTCCCATTCCGTTCTGTCCCTGATGATTTCTTCCGTCATGACTTCTTCCACCAGATCATGAGCCATTTGTAGGAAGATCATTGTCTTTCTCTCAGGGTTGGTCTCCATCAAATGATGCTTCACCCTCTGCATATTCACCATAGCTTCTTTCAGTTTGCTAATTT
The DNA here is from genome assembly GCA_029931535.1 of Margaritifera margaritifera. NCBI lineage: Eukaryota > Metazoa > Mollusca > Bivalvia > Unionida > Margaritiferidae > Margaritifera > Margaritifera margaritifera. The sequence goes on from JAQPZY010001494.1 coordinate 1,130,741, forward strand.
TGGCTGCCATCTTCTTGAAGTGTTGTTGAGATCTTGACGAGTCAACGAGAGTGACTACACTGTTATTATTATTATTATTTTTGAATTTGAGTCGTGTTCGCCCTTCGGGCATGTACGACTATATACCCCCTATGCTTGCGAAGCACGCATAGGGGGATTAAATATGTGATTTAACACATTTCTGTTTTGTCAGGAGTGTTAGCAGTTCGTAACACACCTGACACTTAGAAATGTACACCCCTCCAGCGCAGCATGAATCCCCACAATTAAGTGAGTTAAATTGAATGCGCGCTATTGGAGAGGTAGTACATTTAACACACCCTACAGTCAATGCATGGTTGCCCCACGAAAGGGATCATTGAACGCACGAAATTGTAAGGTGTGTTGATATACCTGTACATAGGACTAGAACCACAATGTTTACAGGTATATGAGTGCGCGTTATAGCGCACGTTGTTGATAGAATTGTTTGAAGTAGTCAGTCAGGAGTGGAAAAGGCGGCACGGACTAAGCAAGCGAAGGCGCGAAGAGTGACGGAAGCTGAAACGCCAGTAACGTACATACATGATCAAATTCTGCCCAGTTAAACTAAGTCGGGCGGTCCTTAATACCAGTTGTGTGTTAGCCACATATTGTAATTGCGGTCAAATTTAATCAGTTAAATCAAATTTTCCTATTGAACTATCAATTTTGAAATTTAGTGTACTAAATGTACATATATTTTCCAAAACAAGATAAATAAAATTGGGTTTGTGTAACCAGCTCAATTTGGTGATCTTAATCAGATATTATTAAGTTATAGTTGATTCGGTGGATTACTAGTCATATTTGTACTGATATTAGGTTATATTCGAAAAGGTTTTCAAGCCAAAATGAAAACCGGTAGGCAATTTAGCCCTGTCCCTTTAAAGGACTATTCTGTATCTTCAGGCGGTCGCAGGTATGGCCTTAGGTCCTCTGGAGGCTCGAACTTACATCTAACTCTGTTTTTGCACTTTTCCGGAGGGTCGAAAAGATCAGCCACCACTAACTGAGAGAGTGGTGCCCAGAGTTTAAGTGGAGGTACCGGTAGCTTGAACATTTCAATGGCGCAGTTTACGAGCAAAACTGCTAATGGTATGGGGCACTCTGCAAATTTTTGTCCCATTTTCTTTAAGTTCTCTTTCGATGGTTGAATTTTTTTCATCTGTTTGTCCGAAATTTTCCCTCCTGATTTTATTTGCTTGGTTGCGTCTAAGGCCGTGCTGAAGTCAAAATGGACATTTCCGGCAGTATGGCCTGTTGAGTCTTCCACGATGTTTGAGATGTTAAGTGGGTCATACTGGTTAATGAGTCAATGGTCTGCTTCGTGTATCCAATCTTGTTCCTTCTTGGGTCTTCTGCGAGTATGTTGTTGTTGTTGTTCTCGTCGTTCTTTTTCTAGAAATTCTTTTCGTTCTTGTAGTTGTTGTTCTCGTTTTGCTTGTTCTAGAGATTGTTTCGTTGATTGTTGTTGTTGGTGGTGGTGGTGTTGCTGTTGTTTTTGACTTTTGGAAACCTGAAGGGGTGGTTTAGGATTGCTGGCTTCCACTATTGACTGTTCCGACTCTTTTTCTTTTTCCCTAATTTGGGGTGCCGGTATTGAAGTGGATGCCTTGCTTGGTTCAGGTATTTTCCCCTTTTTCGCCTCTTGAATAGATACCTTAGGGGTTTCTTTCGCTGTTTGTTTGTTCCTACTACTTTCCTCGTTCCCTTGCCGGGTCCCCTGCTGCGGACTGCTTGACTCAGCTGGCTTGGGGGGTTCCTTCCCGACTTCGGTAGCTGGAGTTGGGAAGTCGGAAGTTGATGTTGTAGTTGTTCTTGTTGGAAAGTCGGAAGTTGATGTAGTAATTGTTCTCGTAGTAGGTTGTGGTGGGGTTCCTTTGGATTGCCAAGGTCCCACGGGAGGTGCAATTGGTCTTTCCTGCCTCTGTTGTGCGGGCGACGTCTGCCTAAAACGGTTCCGCTGAAAAATTTTTCTTCCTCCCTGTCCCGGTCTTCTTAAAGGTATGGGTCTATTTCTTTCCCATATACTGCTTTCAATTTGGTTTCTATTTTCTTTTTCCCAAATGAGGAGAGGGGTAGTTCTCCTTTCCTGACCCCGAAGGCTCCACCCTGTAGCTACTTCCAGGCCTAAGCCTTTCAGCGCATTCAGAGCGTGCTCAGGGACTAACATTTCCATCGCTAGCAAATTTCGTACGTCTTGTTACTACTATGTTCGCTGCTGACTGTGACAACACTGGCCAATGCACTGCTTTATATGCTGGAAGCGCGGACGCGATGGAAAACATGGGGTTCAGATCGATAGTGAGAAATGGATAGAGTGGGTGACTTCAGATCGATAGAAAGAGAGATAGAGCCTATTCATTTTCATTTTTTCATATTCGATAAACCACACAACACCATTTTTTCAAAAATCAACATTTTTTAATGAACAAGAAGCTTCTTTAAACATAAAAAGGTAAACAATGAACAAGATATTAAACAGGAACGTATTTACAGGGTTGACAACGTTGGGAAGGCAAACTGAACTTCCACTTTTCTACATCTACATCATTCTGATGCACACTACGTTTCTGAGCTAAAGACAAGAGATAACCATAACGTTCACAAAACCATCTTTCTACTTTAGCATCGTTTCGAGCATATTCCCTATCAAAACAAGTCACTAAATGTTCTAAGGAATATCCGAGACTGCGTTGATGAAGAAAATGTACACAATATTGTCCACACACCATTGAATCCGATCCTTGTAATCGGGCATTATTGAATCGAGTAGAGATGGCATATCTTCTCATAAAGTCGATGATGTCGTCTTCCAAAGGAGGTAATCCATAAGAATCAAAATATTCCACACCACCACTGTCATCGTTGGGAAGGTACACGGCTACCCAATGAGTTCCTGGTCAATGACTGTCGTCGGTATTGATGACATAGGCATGAACGTCTTTAGGTTTGCGAAGAGGTAGTTCATCTTTAGCACACACCACAGGATTCCAAGAAGAAGTGTAGGAACTGCGAGTCAACAGGTAATGAAGTTCCCCGGTATCCATTTTTTTTCACAGGAAATAATAAGTCATCAAGTTACACTTGACTGTAAATTTGAATTGATCTGTCAAGTAAGTCCACGAATTCTCACGGCGGATAGTTTCTGTACTCTGTTGAATGAGAGCTTCGATGCGTTTGATCTCCAGAGGAGTGAGTGGAGGTGAAGAAGAATCCTGCAAGTCTTTATAACATTGTCTCAACACCTTTTCTTCCGAGATCTGAGACCAGGCCTCTTCCAAATATTCGTCCAATTTTTCTTCGCCCGTCATCATCAAACATTTGTCGTGTTGTTTCTGACTGGGATGATCAATTTGACATCCATGACAATGTTCTCGGGTCAGGCTGTTAATTTTTTCAGTCAATTCCTGCACATAACAGGAGACTAAATGTTTTTCTTGTTCAGGCCATGGAGAAATAAATTAAATAAACTTTGGAACAGTATTATTCTCTTCTTCTTCTTTTGGAAGTTTTGGATGAATCAACCGGTCATCATCAGTGATTTGTGACTGTTGTACTTCACAAAATCCCTCATCATTATCTATCTCCATAGGTTCTTCTTCGTGCTGCATCTTTTTTCTCTTCTAATAGTCTAGAATCACTTCTCTCAAACTGTTGATTTCTAGAGTATTATCAAATTCTGCATACAAGACGACGTTCACTGTCTCGGTTAGACCTGGATCTGCAAACTGAAGTTCCACACGAAGTGGGCCTGATTTTATAGGGTGGAAATGTCCTTCGTCGCTGCCTTGGTCAGGAGTGAAATCAAACCCCCACAAAGCATACCCTCCTGCATAATCGTCGTACGAAATGCCGTGGCTGGTGTTGGTACCTAACTGTCCTGTGGCTTCAAACAGGCTCAAGTAAGATCGCAAGTAATTTTTCTCGGCAAACTTAGGTTCAAAAGGTCTGGTACACAAGGTCTTGCCGTCTCGACTGACTTCTATCTTTTGGACGTTGTAGTGTTTAAAGTTGAACGGATTTTGATCGATAGCTCCGTTGAAGGCTGCATTACTGACGATACCAATCAGCAAACGTTTGGGAAGCTGTCCTTGGAAGACATGATCTTCGACTTTGGATCGGAGTCCACTGGCAATGGTAAATGTTTTCACTTCCACGCGTCGCACAGGATACTTGGCAGTAGTTCTGTCCAACGTTTGACTGATGTCGTTGGCTACTTTAGGTAAGACTTCCACACGTCGCACGTAAAGTTTAGCTTCTTGGATGTGGGTTTTCCACTCGGAGGCATTGGCACCAGTGGCCATCAAATGGAAAGCGGCACTACTGCGATTCAGTCTCAGGCGTACATCTACTCCGTTTAACAAATACTTGTCTTGCAACCACATGTCCAAATGCAAACAATCCATCAGTTCTAAACTGCGCTGTCTGATTTTCATTCGACGGGCGTTAAATCCCACATTGTGCGGGATTTCTGGAGTTATAGGATCACCATCATTAGCACCAGTCTTCGCCGGTTCTGTCGCGGTTGTGTCGTTGAAGGTATCCAAATTTCCTGCGGCATTCTTTCCCGCGGTGTCAGGTTTCCATACCACCGAAGCATCCAGATGAGTGTTCTTGGCTTCTTTTCCGTACGTCAAGAGATTTTCCAAGTAAGCACGGTAAAGGTAAGTATCCAAACTGCTGCTGACCAGTTTGTTATTCAAGTACAAATCTATTCCGCTGAACAAGGAATGCATGAAATTATTGACGGGTGCCACTAGGTCACCGGCCACAGGAAAGGCTTTGGTACCGTCCACCGCCGTTTCATGTACTTGGAGTTTCAGGTACAAGTAGCTGTTATTCAGATCGATGTAATCTTCGGTTTGTCTTTTGATTTTAAATTCGATAGGAGCTGAATCCGTCAAAGACGATACAGGATGAAATTCTACCCAGTGGGATTCTTGCATCGTCATCATGGTGGGAGGCATGGTAAACATATCCAGTTCTGACTTGGTACATTCGCAAGAATATCGGTGCATCATTTTTTCTAAGGCTTAGTAATCAAACACGTCTAATTCTCTGACTGTTCTTCTTTTCTTATTCTTTTTTGGAAAACCACCGTGTGTTTTATGAACTCTGAAGGGATTTTGACGTCGTCTCTTTCTGCCTTGTCCTTGCTGTGAAGTGGAGGAAGAAGTAATGCCAGGGCCAGAAGTGTGAAGTGAATTTATAGGGTTCTCTCGGAGACCTAAAAGATCTTTGCCAGTGTGCAACAACACATTTTTGCCTGCTCTCATAAAGGCTTCTTTAGGATTTTTTTTGTCGATGAGGACGTTTTGCAAAAATTCTTTTCCTTGCGTCAAAGCGGCATCTTTTAAGGCATGGAATCCTCGAGTCACCGTCGGTTTCAAAATAGGGGCTACCGTCCGAAAAGCCGATCTTAACATATCTCCTAAACCATGTCCTCGTTGTCGAGCCACTCCTCGGTACACTGGATACATTTTTGGTTACAATGCGTTGGAGAACCTTTTTCGAAAATGTAGTTTCACTGTGACTTTTTCCTTTGTCAATGAATGGAACATTTTGTCCCAAATCTCATTTTATACTAATGTTGACACTGTCAAAATATGATTTAGTGACTGGAAGATAATGATGGTGTACAAATTCACGGTTAACGTGAAACGTGTTTCCACCTTGTTCGTACGCACCAGCAGCAGAATCCACTTTGAAAGGAATGACTCTCAGTAAGGGAGCAGATGTGTGTATTCTACCACATCGGAATACACAAACATTAAATTCAATCCTTCGTTCAATTCAATAGGGTGGCGAAAAGCATCTCCAAAATCTTTGTTGCTTTGGATTTTTTTCTTGGGAACCAATTTATTTCCACCCAAAAAAGCAAACAACCCAGCAGAAAAAGTGATGGCAAAGATTTTGTAGTCGTTGGTTGTTTCCTTCTCCTTCCAATTCGAAAAAAATTGTATCAAGAGACGGCGTGCCACATCATGGTAACTGGTCTGTACCCATTTATTGACTTTCTTTAAGGCATAGTCAAATTGGGCTTCGAAGATGGTTGCAATCGTGTCCACCAAATGTTGAGCACCAAAATAATACCCCACAGGAATTTTTCTCATAGATACTGGGTACTGGACTTTGAAAACCAAGATTAGGTCCGTTAGTTTTCAAGTAGTTTAGCACGTCCTTGTCCAAGATTTCCACGGTGAATTTGGTTTGATGTTCGTAGATGTTTTGGATGTGCGTTGGATGAATGATTTCTACCAAAGCCACTTCCCAATGAGCTTTGTGATCCAATTGGATGGCCTGAGGTAATTTGGCCGTGAAACAACATAAGGTGTTCTTGGGAAACACATCCATGGAACTGTCACTGGGTAAAGTTAAAAAAAATTGGTCATTCATTGTAGGTCCAAAGTTGTTGTGGTCTCCGAGGAGTCACTCGAGTTCAAAGGATGTTCAAACGGTTCCAAAAGAGAACTGGTATTATGGTGACTGGAAGAAGGTGGACTGGCGTTGGTCGTACTACCGTTGCTGTGCTGGCTGTTGTTGTGGTGACTGTTGTCCGTCGTCGTAAATTTCAAAGAGGGACTGGGTAAAAGATAACCGATGCAACTGCTGAGTAAAATGGTCCACAATTGTTTGTCCCCTTGTTGCAAACTCAAATTGGCAATAGCTGCTCCGATGACACAATACACAACAAAAATTTGGCAGAAAAAGACGATTTGCTTTTTAGGCACACGTTCTCCGCACCACACCCAGAGCGGTTGTTTTTGTCATTCTTGAAGAGAAGAACTCTGCGAAGGAGTCGAGGTCGTGGTTGTGTTGAATGGCATGTTGGGTTACTTCTTCTTCTTTTTATAGTCGACGACTTGAGAAGCGGCAATCCAAGAATCAAAACTAGGAGGATATCCTTTCCAACGTACTTTGACTTCTTCCACTCGACGTTTGCCTACTTTGCGTGTTCTTTGTTCGAGAACGCTTTCGATGTCGTACAAGGCGTCTTCTTTTTGGGTCACTCGTTGTAACTCAGGCAAGTAAAATGTTCCTTTGAGCGCTTCACCGTGCATGTCTTCCAATTTATAGACGGGAGGATTGCGTCCACGCACGGGTGTAGTGACACGAAAAAATTCGGTGGTCCAGTTGGGTAAATAACCTTTGTCAAAAGTGCGTTTGATTTTTCCAATGCGAACCCAATCTCCCGTCTTCAACTCCAGCAAGGTTTTCTTCTGGGGTCTGCTCTGGGGTGTACCAAACAATCGATCAAATACGGTCACTTCTTTTTCAGGGCTGACCTCTTCGGGGGCACATCCGATGCTTCGATGGTACGATTGATTGTACGCTTTGACCAAACGGGGTAACACGTCGATGTACTTGAGAGTGTGTTGATGTGTAAAATATTTCCACATGCGTTCTTTCAAAGTTCTTTGAAACGTTCCACGATACTGGCTTTGGTTTCAGGATTTTCGGTGGTAAAAAAATGAATCTGTCTTTGTTTCAATTCTTTTTGAAAAGCTTGGTTTAGAAATTCGGTGCCTTTGTCGGTTTGCCATCGTAAAGGGTGACGACCACTTTGTTTCAAGACCAATTTTAAGGCACGTATCAATTAGGTACTGCTTTTAGAAGTCAAAGGCACGACCCAAGCAAATTTGGAAAACACGTCGATGACACAAAACAAATATTTGTGACCACGATTGTACGCTGCCAAATGAGAGACGTCGGCTAAATCGGCTTGCCATTGGTGATCGATGCCTTCCACTTGGGTTGGACTTCTAGAAAATTTGCGTCGAATGGGTTTGTGTAACGTGTACGTCGATTGTTCTTGTAACCATCGTCGAACTTCTGGCAAACTTACACTTTTCAATTTACTTTTGGCAGCTCGATACAATTTTTGAACTCCTCCGTAACCAGCAGCAGAATGCCAGGATTGTAATAAAGGCTGGCTAAAAGTTTCTCCATGGTTTGATTCCTCAATAAGTCAGCCAAGTACCAATGCTCTTTTCTTCGTGGGGTATCTTTTTGGATTGCAATGCTTTACGTGTCCGACGAGCCACTGGTGTAAAGGAGGATGTTTGAACAGGGGTCATCGGTTCTGTTTTGACTTCTGTCTTCACTTCTTCCTTTTTCTCTTCTGATGGCAATGGGGTAGACATCATCTTTTTTATCCAACCCGGTGTGGCTAACTTTCGTATTTTTTTAGGAGGTGGAGTTTGTAACTCTTCTACTTCTTCTTCTTTCACTGTCATCCGCGTGGCGGTGTCTGTTTTTTGTGGCGGTGACTTTAGGTTCGCTTTTCATCAGGGTTTTTAAATCTCTCAGAGTGGGTGGAGCTGTTTCGTCTACAGCTTTTTGGTGAAAGAGTTGCAGACGTTGTAAGAGTTGACCGTACCGTTGCGATTTTTCTGTTTCTGACAAATCGCTTCGTTCCATCAGGGCTTGTAATTCTTGTTGCAACTGTGACATCTCGTTGAGATTAGGATTGGAAGGTAAATGAGGTATCCGTTGTTCGTTCCAACGATGGAATTCCATCCATCGTTTGTAAGGTACTAAAGTCAGTTTTCGTCCTTCCATTTCATCCAAAGGTACAAAAATGTGTGGTCTTTCCGGAGAAGGGTGTCCTTTTTATCTTCTTTTTTTATCGCATGATACCTCCTAAAAGCGGTCCAGCAATCGTTCCTAACAAAGGAGCCACTATATCAGCATGGGTAGAAATCCTCGTGGCACCAACAATTTTTTCTTTTGCTGGAGATGTATTTTCTTTTTCACCATTTGACGAAGAACGTTCCGATGTTTACCTAATTTTTGTTTCTGTATCTTGGACAAAGGTACCGTTCCTTTCAAGACGTTCAAACAACATATCGATGATTTCTTTAGGGGCTGTTTGAATGAGTTGTTTTCGCATGGGAGGATTAGATTTGGTCAGGACAGACAAGACGTCCCAATGTTTAGCCAGACGAGGTGGAAGTCCTTTTTTGGTTTTCTTCTTTTGGTGGTGGTGGTGTGCACGTTTGGGAGCCATCTTAGAGGTTAGGAGTAAGTCTGAAGTCTCTGGCAGGGCACCCTTATATTTTATACTGGAACACGTCTCCACTGATTGTCTGCACGACGTACCATCTTCATGACAGGCCTCACTCGACGTTGAGGTGTTTTCAATGGACTAAATCGTCTCAATTCTTCTTTGGATAAATCCACTAAACTTTGTAACACGCCAGTTCTCTTTTGGACTTTGGTTTTAGGAGACGGTACTTTGTTCGCTGCTGCTGCCATGACCAGATCAGCCGAAGTTGAGGGTCCCGAAGTGTTGACTTTCGAAATGGGTTTCCATTTTTGCATCAAATTAGGAAACACTTGTCTTAAGTCCGGTTTGACAGGCATCATCATGAAGGGTGGTGAAGAAGACGAAGAAGTGGACGCAAGAGGAGAAGGACACCTCGTCACTGCTGGCTGTCGTGGTGGTGTCTTGCGGGTGTACGTTTGCGTTCTAGCAGCAGTACCTCTCTTGCGGGTGCCAGTGGTTGTGGTGGGTGTTTTTTTCTTCTTGGCAGAACTTTTCTTTTTCTTGGGTGCTTTCTTTTTAGGGCTTTTCTTTTTTGTGGCTTTCTTCTTAGGGCTTTTCTTCTTTTTCGGTGTTTTTGGTTTTTTGGCTTCGGCATTAGGATCCCATTACAAAAGTGAACGCATCATGACCCCTCCTAAAGAACCGCTACCTCCAGGGGTTAAAATGATTTGCTTTTTAGTCCGTGGATCGATTCTAGGATCGGCTAGTTGTGACAACGCCCCTTTATGTTTTTGTAAAAAACGTTGAGTTTGATGAGGGATGTGAATGATGCCTTGCAGTAATTGACGTGCCGTCAAAGTAAACCATCGTAACACTTCTTTGAGACTAGCTTCTAACAAATGAGCACGGACTTGTGCATTTTTTTCGCGACTGATGCCATACAAGGCACGAATCAATTTAGCCGAAGGATGAGATTGAAAGGAAGTCATCTCGAAGACTGTGAGACAGAAATGACGCGGAAGATGTTTTTATTGTTTTTTCAGAGTGTGGCTGAAGGGGACGTGTAAATGACAGGACCTCCTTCTTGGCACCAATGGTGGGAGTTTTTAAGTCGATGAGTAAATATGCATGAGGTGTTTGAGTGGCATCGTCGTACGCATAATTCAGCCAAGGAGTGCCTAACTGTTTGGCTAACACTTGCACTTGAGATTTGTCTCTGGGGCTTTTAAATAACACCACGTAATGAGCATTGAGACTAATGGTCCGATGGGCTTTACTTTGTTGAAATAAATTTTGAGTAATGTAAATGATACTGGCATTTCGATGGTGTCCTTTTCATGTAAACCAAAGTTTAATTTCTTCTTCGTCTTCTCCTAACATGTCGTCGAAGATGAACAGATGTGTTTGACTCACGTCAGACACGATCCCATCGTCTTCGCGAGGAATGCCTTCCACAAACGAAATGGCCTCTCCTTGACTTTCACGAAGTAAGGTGTAAGACTGTTGCCACTCTTTGTAACACCACACGATGCTTTGAGGTGGACGATCGAACAGATGAGATTTGTGTTCGATCAAACGTTTGACAAATTCGGTTTTGCCTGAACCACTCGGTCCAGCAATCAACATGTTAAATGGATGGCGTAGATACAAAGCTTCCCAACTGGGACGATCTAACTTTTCGTCAATCACTTTGACCACAGAGGAAGTAGAAGAGGCAGACGAGGCAGAAGAAGATGTAGCCATGACTGAGTTAGGAAGATTTTTGAGAAGAAGACAAAAGACCCAAGACATTTTATACGTTTCATACACGTTTATTTTTTTTTACCAAACAAACAAACAACAAAAACATATTTTACAAGTCATGAAGGACAAAAATGCATACTGCAAAAATTGTCAGGTACAAGATTAAGGCTACCACTAAAAGAATTAAAGTTCTGTATAAATAAGTCAATGTACAACAAGGACAAAACACTGTCCTAGGAATGGAAGGCACAGGCACTGGTGGCATTCTTCTGCTCGTCTTTGTTCTGGAAAAATGAAATGTCTCTGACGGTAAGGAGGGGGTGTGTTCCTCAGGGGGTTGTATTTGGACGACGACGACGGTGTGGTCTTTCTCTACTGTGTAGGTTCTTCCAGGATTGTTTCTAAGGTCATTTTTTTACTTGAATTTTAAGTGGTTCACTTTAGGACACTTAGTGGTGACGCACCAGGTCTTTGGCAAACTGGACCACTTCTTGTGGCCAAGCATCGAAACCAATACTTTTGCAGTCACGTACATCTTACCAATTGTAAAGTTGTTGGTGTAACCCACTAGCGATACACACTTCTTGAAACGTGTGAAGGGTAGATAAAGAAAGACAAATGTCTTCTTCACACGGAGGTACCCCACTCGTCTTCATCACCACTCTCAACACTTTGAGTACAATTTGTCTTTCGTGTACCGATAAAGCATGAATGGTCATGTTTTTTTTGATGGTTCATCAAAATAGTCCAAAACAACCACGGGTCCTCCAAAATAATCCAAGACAAACAATGGTCCTCAAAAATACTCCACAACGAATGTCCTGAAAAACGAAATCCAAGAAATGCAGTCACTAACACACACACCACATAGCGTCCAAAATTCAATGGAAACAGTTCTTGTATCAAGTGTTTACAATCCTCTAAGGTCTGAACACGATCGTTGACTTCCTTCCACGGAATACGTTTCACGAGTGAAGACCACAGATCAGGCATGGTGGGTTTTTATATCCAGGTTCTTTTGTGATAGACTATTCCCGGGATCCTACAATGAAAGGTTTTCCCTAGAATCTTTCTTCTGACAGTTTGGAAGTAAGCATAGCTTAAAAATTGAGAAATTACTTTGAGTTTGCGTTTCACTTGTATCTTGACAAACTCTCGGTAAATGCGTTCTTGCACCTCCAAAGACAAACCACGTATGTACTCTGGTAAAGTATTTGACTTGGAAAGAAGTAACTCTCTTTTGTTTTCTTCACAATAGCTGTGATAGTTTCTCTCCAGAATCAGACTTCTGATACGGTGGAAGTAGCAATAATTTAAAATTCGAGGAATGACTTTGAGTTTGCGTTTCACTTGGATCTGGACAAACTCTTTGTAAATGCGCACTCGCAACTTCAAAGGCAAATCACAAATGCGCTCTTCTAAGCTAGTCTTCTTGGTGACAAAATAGTCATACACTTGCCAAATGGTGGGTAAAGGTTTTCCAAGATGTTCAGTGAGGACCCTACTACACTTCAGACGACGTAAAGGCATTTCGTCTTGAAGTGACACTTCTTGCAAATGTTTTTGGTATTCTTGTAAGTTGGTTGTTTCCTCCACTTCGTTCCATGGAATTTTGTGTATCACTCCCACATGGTAGCTGGTGCCATCCAATTCCTTACGAGACCAATTTTCATTTCCATCAATGTCTGACCATTTGAATATTTTAAAAGCAATTAAACTTCTTATAGCATTCAGATACCACTGGTTAAATTGTCTGTGTCGTAAAGAATGTAGCTGTTCTTTACGTTTCACTTGTATCTGTATCCATTCTTGGTAAATGTGTACTCGCAGCTCCAAAGGTAAACCACGAATGTACCATTGTAAAGTATCATCCGACATGTTACTTCTTCTTGTCATCCGGCCCATCGTACCCGTACTCTTCTAAGGCAACTAAAGGCAAGTAGTGACAGTGAGGAGACCATCTGGCATGTTCGATGTAAGCCGAGTCGGTAGGCTCCCAAAATTTAAGTCTCACACCGCAACTGAAACACTGAACTTGATCTCCTTCTCCCAAGTAGATAAATCCAGATCTGGCTAAAGTATTGGGAGTAGGTCCTTTTAAATATTTAGACCACTTGTCTTGGAACGTCTGGAGTCGATTTCCAAACTTGGAATAGCCAGGCAAAGCCACAGGTATCGTCAATTCTTTACTCCTGTAGGTATGACATTCATGTGTACGTTTAATAAAGAATAAAGGGCGTCCTGCATCGTTAGAGGGACGGTGAGGTCGTGCTGCATCGCTGATGTCAAAGCGTACGGAATCCGTCTCCTCGCATGGCACTGCATCGCACTCTAAGTCGTGATGGCACTTGGAGTTCACACTAGATTTCTCCCTCGGTGGGTGGGTGGTATGAGTATGCTCGGTCAACGTTGAAAGTCCTAATGAATGGTTACGCTTGGAAGGGGTTCCTTTCTTATACTGCAGATCGGCGTGTCCGTAAGGCAAAGTGGTGTGGTCTGGAAGTCTCACTCGTTTCTGGTACACCATTCGGTACATTTTTTGTAAAGGACAACTGACGAGTTGGTGATTAGGTAACCGTACGATCTTGTGAGGTTCTAAAGTGTGCACTCGAAAGTCTTCCACTTGTCCAGACAGCAAAGCATTTTTCAAAACCTCAAAGTTGACCACTTGACTGGTTCGATAGTTTAGGGTCAATCATTTAACTTTACATTGGGTGTGAAGTTGGCCTTGTGGGTCTCGGTATCGTTAGGGCCACCGCTGGCAAAACTCAGAATGGTGTCTTGAGGGTGCTCGTCCGTCCAGCTCCTCAACGATCTCCTTGGATGGTAGGGTGTGGGCAACCGGGGCGATGGATGTACATACAACTGTCGGTGTCAAAGTACAGAACACGATCTCCCAAGACTTCTAAAGCTTCGTAGTACAACTTCAAGCGAGCATGGGCGGTCACGTAAGCTGCAATGACTACGTTGCTAAAATGGTCGGGCTTTACAAACTTGCATTCTTCTTCGAAATTGACTAAGATCAGATCTATACGGACGATTTCGACGTGTTTGACTAGTACACTTTTGTTGTCCACCAATTTAAAGTAGAGATGGGGATCGGTCAAGTATTCCGTCTTGGGTAAGATCGTACGTTGTGCCATTTTTCCCCAGAAGCAATTGAGCATGACTTTTGCAAACGATCTTCTTCCTTCGTTTATTTCTACGTCTTCCAAAGTGATGCCTTCGATGTCACGGTACTCTTCTTTGAATCGAACTTGATCTTCGGGAGTCTGACACCAAGAGGGAAAGCCACTAGCTTCTTGTTTGAGTTTTAAAAACTGGTTGACGTACCCCGAGAAAATGCCTGGATTCGAGGCGTCGTCCTTTTGGTATTGTGCTGTGGTTGGAAAGTGCCAGATCTCGTACACTTTCAACAAACGGTATCCACGATCCAGAGCCCGAAACAATTCGGCGCTGACCCACGTTCCTGTCAAAGCGCGTTCTTCCTCCGTGTGGTCACAGGGGTGATCTTGGTTGCACGTTTCGGCACACGTACGGCATAAAAGAAACATCAGTTTTCCTTGGCAATGATGAGGTAAGATAGGATGATACAAGTTTGTCGGGGGTAAGACTTTGCATTTGATCAATCCTTCGTATTGACGAATGTGTTCCACGTCGATGTGTTCTGTCAAGATTTCAGGGTGTCTGGTTGGAAATCGAGCATATTTGCAAACCCAAGGATACAACGAACACACGTCGATGTACTTGATTTCTGCTCCTTTTGATTCGTCTACGTCGTACAGCAAGCGAGTGGCATTGGTTCGTCCTCCAAATAAACTGTGGATTGGATCCAAAGGTTCGATGTCGACCACGTCGTAACTTTCGGTGATGCGACTAAATTCAGGATCGGTCGTACTCGTGCTCCCACATTTCTACCACTTGGTATCCTTGACTTTCTAACTTGAGTCGTCGTTGGTAAGTGCGTTCGTACAACTGTTCCATGGTGAAATTTGAAAAAGGATTTTTCAGGTCTCGTTTAGGAAAACAGGTAGGGCATCCGTGAAACAAGCAGCCCTGAAACTAGTACACCGTGTGCGGGTTTTCTAAATCCCAACCATCCACGGAATAAGATCCAATCTTCTTTTCTCCTCCTCCGTTTCTGGCATGTTGTATCCATTTGTCTTCTTTTTGGCACAAGTAATGGAGCCAACGCAAAGCTTTGGCCGAGTATTGACGACTGGTAAAGAGAGACGTGTTGGAGTCTATGATGGCTACTTTGTTCTTGGGCTTGAAGTTTCTGGTGTACACTAAGGCACAGGCTTTAGGTAGAGTGGACGCTTCTTTCAAAGGATCGATGTCTCCGTGATCTAGAAATAACTGTCGAAACTTTCCACAGCAACGGCGCAAAATGTCCACATCGGATCGACAGTACTTGAGCATCTCTTCTTGGAAGTCAAACGGTTCTGACTATTCATCACGACAGTTTGAAGAGTTTTACCAAGCGTGAAAGGTTTCTCGCTGTTCGTGGCGCATTCCGTCGGGGTCGTAATAGTGAAGGTCAGGCAAATGCGGTAGCACTGCGTGTTGATTGGCTTCCGTATTGAAGAAGTGGGGAAAATATCCTTTGGCCATTTCTGTCATGCCAAATATTTTAGGCATTCGACTCAAAGGCATGGCTAAATAACTCATGCAATCTTTGAATTGCACTTGTCCCACTTTCATGTAAATGAGTTTGTTTCCGTTTATGGTGACTTTAGGGCATTCGGTACCTTGTTGCGAATAATATTTTAACAAAAACTGTCCATCGTATCCCGAGAAATTGTGAGCTATGACGGTCGCATAGCGATGACAGTCTCCGTAACGTTGAATGTCCTCTTCGCTCCAAGTGTCGTCGGTAGGGTCTAAAATCCATTCAGCAAACTCGGACAAAGTGTTAGGACCACGAAAGATTTTTTCACGCCCTCCTGGAATCCTACTACAATGAGGACAGTGAAAATGGATAGATTCTTGGATGCACTTCTCACAAGCCCGATGAGCCACGCAGAAATTGGGGATGTGAATGCCCGTTTCTTGCATGCATTCAAAATCAAAAAAGATGAAATCCACTTGGTTCTTGTTCTGATCCCTCTTTAATTCTTTCTTCTCTGTATTGTCGTACTTTTGCATGAAACATTGATGATCATAATCCACCATCTGCTGACAAAAGCGGCATCTTTTCTTACCGGCACAAGCGTGTCTCTTGGGATTGTTGGTAAGAATCATTTTTCCACACGTGGAACACAATTTCAATAAGTCGCAAGCACATTTTTGTTGGTACCCTTGTGTCTTGCGATGCTGTTCGTAACAAAAGGAACTGACAAAAGTTCGTCGACACGTCTGACAATGCACGTGTTGTTCAGGAAGGCATGGTTTGTCCGCTAAACGGCACCGACATCTCTGATCGCAATGATTGTGTCGCTCTCGATTGTTAAATCCTTTGTCGCATTTCTCGCAGTAGTAAGAGAGTCCTAGAAATCCTGTGATACTGGTGATGGTACCAAAATGTTCTCGGTGGTAATACACGTGAATGTATTTTCCCTCGGGAAAATCGGGGCCTCGAAACAGGATATCTCCGCGCACTTCTTGAGGGTGTACTTTCAAAGTGTAGCCACTAGCCAAGACGTCTTGAAGTTGTTGCATTTGAGAAATGCCACACACGGTGTCTTTGGGGATGCCTGCTTGTCGGAACAGGAGTTCTGCTTCGTTTCGTTGTTTGGCTCTGTCCGATTGTCGAATGCTCTTCCAGGCTCTTTTCCATTCTGCGCTCTCGTTCTTGTTGGCATACGTTCGCCCCACCACGATGGCCCGAGCCAAGCACATCTGGTCTTGGGTATTGTCAATTTGGACGACACTGTGTTTGGTACTGCGAAGGTCGTCCACCAGTAACGCTTTCCTGCTTCGTCCGCTCCCTGGAGGAGGGGAGACGTGAGTCATGTGAAGTGTGGCTTTTCCATCCGTGATGACAAACTTTTCGTTAGATTGTTGAACGTGTTCTATTTTGGTGATGACTTTGGCTGGTGTTAATTCTGCCGGGGTGCTGAACTCGATCCAGACAGGACTCTTCAAACTGTCGTGATGAATAGACGGTCTCAATCGATCGTCCTCTTTGGCTCCGCATTGTCGTTTCAAGTTCTGTAAGACAGAACCCCACAAATCGGTAATGAACCCTGCCGCTTTCTCGGGAGGCACTTCGGACTTGAAGTCTTTAAAGTGTATGCTGTAGTTCTGAATTTTCTAGAGGTTATTTTTTGGGTCTCCCGAATGCGATAGTAATTTTCGGGAGCCACGGTAGTAGGTCTTTTTTGGTTAGGGGTTCTGGTGGTAGTGGATTCTTTGGGTTGGGTTTTGGTTTCAGGCTCACTCAGCTCTTTTTCGAAGTCACTAGCATGGACTTGAGCTAGCAGTTCAGCGAGCGGTGTTTCAGGGGGTACGGAATGTCTTCGTCGCCGTGGCCTCTTCGTTTCTTCTTCTTCTTCTTCTTGTTTCTCATAGATGTGGCGTGATCTTTTCATCTTGAAATCTGATTTAGATCTGATGGAGTTTCACACAGGAGACTATATATAGAGATACCTTCTTACCCTCAGAATCAGTCTTTGTGATTGAACTTTCAAACTGTAAAGATGGAAGTGTCAAGAAGACGTATTCCGATTTATAGCCCTGCCGCTTACTATAAGGCTATAGAAGACCGCAACTTTCAAAACTACTGCACTCGAGATAAAAGTCGAGATACTTGCTATATCTGTCAAAAGAAAGGACATTGGTCTTCCCATTGTCCACAACGTCATCAACAAAGAAAAGAAAAGAGAGATAAAAGTCAAGATACTTGCTATGTCAGCCAAGAGAAAGGACATTGGGCTCCAGAAAGTCCACAACGTCAAAACCAAAACAGAGATAAAGGGAAAGATACCTGTTATCATTGTCAAGAAAAAGGACATTGGTCTTCGGAGTGCCCTCAGAAACAAGAAAACCTACCAGAGAGGGAGGAAGCCGAAGGATCTTCAAACCTAGAAGAAGAAGAAGAACATATCGTCAAGAAAAGCAAGAAAGCTAGACGGTTGGAAGACAGTGAGGAAGAACAAGAAACCTTGATTCCTGTGAAGAAATTCAAGAAAAACAAGAGAGACAGACAATGAACTTTTTTGGAGTGTGGTGTTATATGTTCATGGTGAATTATTTTGTAAAAAAATGAGAATAGACCAGCATGGAAAAAAAGTAAGTGCCTTTTTGTTTTGTTATTTTAGAGTATGGACGCACGCACACACTCACTCACTCACTCACTCTTTCACAAAAACCAAGGAATGGGGATTTTAAGTTTTGCTTGATTTGGCAAAATTGAATGATACTCTTTTCTAGAGATCTGGGGTGGCCCTGAAAAGGACCGTTGGGGTGTTTGTTTGTTTGTTTTGTTTAAACAAACTTATGGGCTCGACATGATTAACTTCAACTGTCGCAATCCTTTTCCACGACCCAGTCCTATTCCTGCTGCTGCTGCTTTGGTGGTAGTAGTAGTAGTGAATGGTGATGGTGGTGGTGGTGATAGCATCTCAGTTGTGATGGGTTTAGCATGTTTGGCCCGTGATGGTCTCTTTCGCTTAGGTTGAGTTAAAGAATGTTGATACAGCTTTCTTAGATTTTTTAACTCAGATAAAATGTCTTGGAGAAGACTCATCGTTTTATCTTCATCGCTCTCTTCTTTCTGTGCTTCACTCTTCTCCTCTTCTAACTTTCTTAGTTCTTCTTCTTGCTTTCTCCTTTCCTCTTCTTGCTGAAGAATCACTTCAGCTTCTCTCTGTCGCTTTAAAAAAAAATTTCCATTTCTTCTTGCTATCTCTTTTTAAAATCCTCGATGACAGTCAAAGAGGGTAGTGCTATAGCAGCAGTCGTGGTAGTTTCAGGCATAACTTCTTCAGACAAAAAATCTCCGAAATCTAAATTAAAATCTTCCGGTTGGAAGTTCAACACGGCATTGGTCGTCGTTGCAGGCTCACTCCAATACATAGTAGTCTTGGTAGTCTCCATTCGGCTGTCCAAAAAGGAAAAAACCCTACGAACGCTGTGATGCCTTTATACTCAAAATGACGTCACAACCCCGCTCTCTTCCCATTGGAAGAAAAACCTACCCGCTTGTAACGCGTGTTTGGATTGGTAGTTCATTTCGATTCATTTCAATCCGCTCGTAGTGTATATATACGACCGCTTGTCTCGTAGAGCTTCACCGGTTTTTCTCCAAGACCACTCCAGAAGAAACAAAACAAGATGTGGACAAACTTTGAGTCAGCGACTATCATCTCGGGAATGTTGTTCGACCCAGCATTCCCCATGTATGTAAAAGCCTCATGGGCTATTACTAAAATCACAGAGACCGCCATCTGGAAACGTCGCATCTATATTGAACGACAGGGATGTTTAAAGCGTGTCTTGATGTACGGTCCAGAAGTCCGTAGAAGTCTCCGAAAAAGAAGACCCTCCAGGAGATGTCTATGTTAAACCAAAAAAAAAACAAAAAAAAAAAAAAAACAACGGCCCTTTTCAGGGCCACCCATTTTTCAAGAAAAGATTATTTTTCCATCATTGCCATATTTCTCTCTCTCTCTCTCTCTCTCTCTCTCTATTGTTTTTCCCCCGTTTGAGTCTGTAGAGGCCCCACCATGTTAAAATCCCCTTGAGGCTGTAGTGCCAACACCCTGTTCCATTCACGTTTGAGGCTGTAGAGGCCCCATGTTAAAATCCCATTGAGGCTATAATGCCACCCCTAGCCCATGTTAAATTCCCATTGAGGCTATTTACCCACCCTATACTACTCCCAACCACCAAGCCATACGTCACCAGCCAAACAGCAGCTCTCACCTCAGCGAGGAGGCTGGTGAACGATGTCTTGGTGGAGGAATCCCAAAAAACTTCCTTAACCCCTTGTCGTGTGGGGTTCATCAAGACGGCGCTAGACTTACTGGATGGGGTGGAGTATTTTCTTCACCAAGTCCAGGAAGACTGGTGGATCTATCCCCCCCCCCCAGTAAAATCAGGCGCGAAGAGGTGAACCTCCACATCGTCAAGGTATTATTAAAGAAAGCTTTGGAGAAGGAAGTGACCCACATTAAGACCTTGTGGGCTCTAGAAAGAACTAAGAAGGAGCAGACCAAGAAAGAAAAGGAATTCCAACGCCTGAATTTGAACTGGATGAAAATACAGGACAAGTTCAGGCGAATGGAACATCCCGACTGGCTGCCTGATTCTTCACCACCACTCCAGAAGAAAAAAAAGACCAACACCCTCCTAGGCTTCCTAACCTAATGTTGGAGAAAACATTAATCATCTCCAACGGCCCTTTTCAGGGCCAACTATTTTTCAAGAAAAGATTAATTTTCATTATTATTGCCATATGTGTGTGTGTGTGTATTGTGTGTGTGTGTGTGTGTCCCTCGCCCCAATACTTCTACCTTTCCCCACTGCCCCAAGTACCCCCCACTGCCTCAGAGTGCCCCCAAGTGTCACCCTTTTGCCCCAAGAGTCCCCAAAGTCAACCCCTGCCCCCAACACTCAACGTATACAATTCATCTATTTCGTCTGCAAGAACAGACTTAAGACTTATGCAGCAGCAAAACTATGGAATTTTCTCCCCAATAACTTATGAACATCCTCAGATTTTAACAATTTTAAATCCCTCTTAAAGACCTGGTCTGGAAACTCACTGTGTAAATGCTCCATATGTAAACAAAAGTAAATAATTTTCTGCTGCTACCTTAACCAGCTGCATGCTTAGCGTTTTAGATTATACTTTTGTATATATGCTTGAAAGTATAGATTGCCTAAATGTTGTATATATGCTTGTAGTAACTGATTGCCTTAAACGTTGGATTGTGTCACGTGGTTTTTAGATGGATTTTCCTCCTTTTAGAAGATGCTTTAATAAATTTGTTTGCTTCTGATGCATTAACATTTATTGTATAAGTACGCTTGTTCTTGTATATTTAAAATCGGTATGTATGTAAATGGGGTCTTAAGGATGTATGCGCCATTATTTTTAACCAGTATATTTTAACACTGCGCTTAAGTGTAGAGTTTATTCAAGTCATATAAAAAAATAAAAAATAAAAAAATAAAATTAAAATAAAAAATTGGTGTAAGTACTGTAAGTGTGATTGTTGATTGTTGAAGTTAATTGTTATTTCATTGTTTACAGTCGGTAAAATAGCTCCAACAAGCTAATGTCTCTTATTATGTAATGCATCTCCGACTGTAAATAAGATGTGTCTACGTCCATGTCTATAGCAATGTTTCCTTAGCTTAATTATTTTCAGCATGTTTTTTGTTTGTAATTGAATGTTGTTTGATTTTGTAATCGTGTCCATATATATGTCCTTATGTGTTAAGTAATATTGTAAAGCGCTTAGAGCAACTAAAGACTAAGTGCTGTACTAAGTCCTCATTATTATTATTATTTTTATTATTATTATTATTATTATTATTATTATTATTATTATTATTATTATTATTATTATTATTATTATTAATACAAACAAACTTAGAAAAGTTAGAATAAAATGTAAGCAAATGTTGTCCATTTTACATAGAACTTTGAATTAGAGCAGGGACATTTTATTCAAAAATCCATACAAAGCATTAACATCTGTAATTTTGATCTAAAAATAATAATTTTCAGGCGCTTAGAATTTAATGATTAGCAACATATCAAATAGGCATTATGGAACAAATTGTTTGAACTCTTCGTTTTTATAAATATGTAATCTTGTGTATTAAAGTCTCTAGATAATGCTGATCTGGAATGCAAGCCTTAAATAATCCAGACCAAATAATTACTGTTGACGCATTGCATTATGGGAACACAAAGAAACGAGAAATGTCGTCTGACGAATATGACTACTCTAAGGAAATGAGCGAATAATTTAACCCAGAACCCTAAAAATGGAATATGTCTCAATTCTTCAGATACTGGAATGCTCAATTAGTATAAAATAGATTAGGAAACACAGGAATATTGCAGTAATTTAGTTACCGTGTAGATTTAAATTTGAGAAGGATTCGTCCATAGTTTCGATTCGGAGTTGACAGAGCACAATGAGTCTTCGAAATACTGCTAGGAAGGACACTAAAATGAGGATAAGGGCTTTCCCTGTAAGTTTGAAAACATGGATCACTTAATGCACTTTAAAAAACGACATATTATATTATTGCAAAATTTGAAAACAAAGACAAGTTCTCAAACATCTTTTACTTTAGTAGCGACATCACCACATCGCAAGATGAAATTTAGTTTTTACTCGATCTTGTTTTTCTAGTTTACTGCTGCTACTCTCGAAGAATAAAGTTTAATAGTCAAATGTGACTGCATCAACGTAGATATAGATAGAAAGATTGGAACAGAACAAGCTGCTGTTATGAGCATGAGTAAAGCAGAGGACAATTGATGAGCAAACTGCAGAATGCCAGTCGCCACTGTAACCAATACTTTTTGTGAAATTTGCTTAGCACTTATAGTATTCACTTACTTCCCTGTCAGTTTGTAATCCCCTACCAATTTTAGAAATGAAAACCCTCAATGATATAAATAAAATGCACAAAACTTCGTAGTTTCATTCATGAATTTATAATTTCTAACCTGATTGTTGCCTGGGGTCCCAAAGACTGTCATGCTGATTGCATTTCAGACCAAACGGGAGTTTCTTTACTAACAGCATCCATATTTGCATGGGAGAGTCAATTTTTTCAGATAACAGGATTGATGTAGTTCATCATCTTCGATTAGCTCCAAATGATTCCGTAAATTTTTGTAACTTTGAAAGTTACATCCCTTTGAATCCATGCACATAAGTGTTAAACCACTTGCCATTTTTATTTTGTTCACTTTTTTTTCAGAAATAATAAAACTAGACATTGCAAATATTGGATGCAGATGACATAGGTTTTACCTTCTCCGTATGTGTGTAGTCCTAAGATCCTCACCCCTTCACTGAAAATGAACTTTTCCAGGAACCAGAAAAGAACAGTGAGCAGGCTCATTGTTTACACTGAAAACTCTCACCTTGTTTGAAATGTGAACAAGATGACAGTGTTAGGGACCCCATGGCAACAGTCCGTTTAGAAATTATTAATTAATGAATGAAACGACTTTTACACTGAAAACTCTCACCTTGTTTGAAATGTGAACAAGATGACAGTGTTAGGGACCCCATGGCAACAGTCCGTTTAGAAATTATTAATTAATGAATGAAATGACTAAGTTTTGTGCATTTTTTAAATCCTTGATGCTCTTTGTTTTTTAAATCACAAAGGGAGGTTCAAACTGGGGGGGGGGGGGAGGCAGGTGAATACTATAGAAAGTGCTTAACCACCCCATGCCCCCCACACACTTCCATTAATTATTCAAATATGACCCAATAAAACTTTAAAAATTGGATAGACAAACCCACAACTTTTGAAAATGGCAATATCCTGTTATTTGCCCATTAGTTCTTCCCCCAAGTAGTCCATTGGAAAACCTTAACAGGTAAAGGAAACGTAAAAATGTTTGTCACATGGATGGTTCAATAATGTGAAATTACAAGGATCAGATTTCATGGTGTGTGGACAATAGAAACAAAAAATTAAAGCTTCTAGTTGGAATAAGTCAGAAGATTTATGAGCGTGATATGCCTGAACTCATTGCAAATAAAGAATTGATGCATAACTATGATTTTCATTTACACAAGTTTCTTTGTATATGGCAGGGTAGAAAATCCATTCCCCAGGACAACTAAAAATTAAAAGGTTTTTTATCATTGAATTATGCCGCTCTCCCATTTCCTCAGCATGATGTAGCTAATAACGTGTTAAAAATACCATTAAAACCCCTCAAAATAAATTAAATAGTCCTTCTGGGTACCGACAGCAGGTTTTCTGAATTATCTCCATATAATTCCGTAGTTCATTGTTGGGTGATTTTTATCGATAAGATGTCACATTTTAATCCACATGTATCTGATTAAATAATCACAATCCATACTACCAGCCCCTCAGGGTGAACACTTAAAGAAACAAGGCATGTGAATGTTCATCTTTTGTCAGCACACCAACATATGGTAGCAGTATCTTTCATCTATGACTCAACAGGCTGAATGCTTGTGATCTAGTATTATGCTTTTTCATTGGTCTTTTGGAGACATGGGCACTTGCTGTTGAGCATGTGACAGTTGTTTCAGTTGGTTAACTTTAGCTAAAAGAGTATGGCAAGTATAAAGAATAAAACCAGTCATAATTGTTGTTGCATACTGTATTGGCTTGAGGGGTAATCAAGAAACAAAAATCCCACATGGAAAGTTTACAGTTAGCTGATGGTTTAGACAGAGGATTATTAGTATTGGATTAACAATAACATGAACTATAATGATGTAAACTCAGATAAACATACATGTAAAATACAGATAAGTTTCTGGTCAAGGCTGGCAACTAGTAGAAGTCTGATGGACAACAAGACGCCATCGCAAAAAGGATATTGTTTGATTATCTTTTATTTGCTGATCTCAAAGAGATTAAACAAGTGTGCTAACATGTGATACTTTCAGTTAGCAGGAGTTATGATGAGTTACAAGTATTGGCACAGCTGGTTGCCCCCCATACAACATGGAATTTCAAAATGATTTCTGTTTGCTATTCTGAGTGGATACACCTCTCTCGTTCCTATGAAAGACATTCTCAACAATGATCGATTCTGCAAGTATTTTCGCTACTCTGTCAAATTAAACGATGGACTAAATTTGATGTTTGTGTACTCAGATGGGGTTGTGTACAAGGTGGTTTGAAATACAGCTGCACCATTACTGAGAGTCGTTCCTTTCAAAGTGGATTCTGCCATCGCTGCTTACGATGAAGGAGGAAACATGTATCACGTTCAACGAAACTTTGTAGATCCTCATTATCTTCCAGTCAGTAAATCGTATTTTGACTGTGTCAGTATTAGTATAAAAAGAGATCTTGGGCAAAATATTCTAATGTTTCTCCCCCTGATATGTATATTCAAGTTATATTTGCCCTGGGGCAGATAACAGGAATATATATAGGGCAATATATGTTTCTTTAAGAATTTTTCAAAGTGTCTTGAAACGGGAAAATTTCTCCAGGAGGAGGGTTTCAATGTTGGGATATTCAACCAGAAAATGAGGCTAGGTCATTGTGTAAAAATTTTGCAAAGTTGTAAAAATAGAGGTTTTTTAATGGAAGAAACTGCAAACAATTTAAAAGATAGTGTTTAATAGCATGGCACTTTTTTACCCTGTGGTAGATTAGTTCCAAGAGACAGAAACTTAGTTGCCCCATAGAACGTAAGTTCTAACATATTATATCAAAATTTGAATATTTGCAAGACTTGAAATTCGTACTAATACTGCCTAAATTTCACTGATCTTGGTAGAATGAAACAAAAGCCAGTTCAGTTTCTAATTCGACCTTTATTGTCCATTCATATCAACTCAAACAATAGTAACTGTATTTCACATGCAAAATCATGAAGGAGACATTAGGAATTAATTATCATTTTCTGTATCTGAGTAGGGATCTTGCATTATGCAGGACCAGGGACTCTCTTTACAACCATTAACAAAATTGAAGTATCTCACTCTTGTATTTCTCTGAATGCTCATTGCAGTAAAGGAAACAATATCACAGCCTTGTCTGAATATATTTCAACCATTTGTATTTAATTTGCAAAGGATTTCTGATAAATTCTCAGTCACTTCTCTGGATCATATTTATGATCATATATTTTCTTGTCATCATCTAATTTCTGACATTTTAGTTGCAGCTGTGCATCTTGCAAGAACTTCCACAGATTTCCAGTTGTCACCTCATAATTCAGTGAATATTTACCAGCAAGAATAACAAAATAAAACCTGTTACAGTGTTCTCCCCAGGGCCTTTTACCGTAGCGGGCCCACTACGCTATTGTTTCAAACCCCGATAACCCCTGATGCTTTAGAACTTGCCGCTACACTATGCTCTTGTGCCGCTACACTTTAATGCTTCCCACTACCCTTATAAAATTAATCTGTTAAACAAACATCCTTTCACCTAATTCAAAACCCTATTACTTAAATGATGCCTGTTCTTACCTCTTCTAGGGTATTTTATTAAGATAATCCAGGATATTTACTCACTCACTTAACCATTATCTTTTGTACCTGGCTTGCGCGACTGCCGGTGAGCGACCTTGGTGCAGGTTTCATCTGCTTAGAGATAGTCACATGATCGGCCAGTGACGATGGAGTCTACTGGTAGTGTGTTATATATATTTCAGTCATTTTCACTACCAGCCAAAGCAGTTACACATATTACATTAAATATTATTGGGAAAAATGAACGCACCACCTTCCAAGAAACATAAAATTATCCAGCGTCTGGCTAGCCCCATGTTTCCCTGGTTACAAAATTCAGAAATTGGCGTCACCAAGAGTGGCAGTGATTCCGATTCCGATAGCTTCAGCATGATTTCCACAAAGAAAGAGACCAAGTAACAAAGGACGGGATTGAACAATGAATGCAAGACGTTATACCCTTGGGTGGAAATTGCTGGATCGGATGGTAGGTTTTCCTGATTGCTAAATTTTGGTTCAGATGTACTTATGGGGGGGTGTAATATATATTTTAATAGTAGTAACCAGTAATTGTAGTTGCAATTGTTGTCGTTATTATTAAGTTGTGACGAGGAATGAAAGTTGCATTTTATTCACAAGTTGTTATTATGCTTACATAGTTTACTCTGAGCAAGAGAGATATAGTTTGGTCAGTAAACCTTAACTTAAGTGGGTGCTGCCCTATTAATTTCTCATTTCTCTTTCCTGTCTATCCAAGTAACAAACAGAACAATCTTTTTCTTCCAGTTTTACCTCTTTTTGAAAGGATATAAATAAAAAGTATTCCTTCATAAATATAACTTAAATAGTTCCATCTATATGCTTACTAATTATTCAGTAAAGTCATTTTTAATTTAATTTAAACTTTTGAACAATATTTAAGCTCTCTGGCATTGATTCAGTGAAGAAATTCGACAATAACAAATACTTTGATATATTGTTCTTAATGGAAAGGAATATGTATTATCTTATTCTGTGATGATCATGTGAAAACACGTCACTGTCCTGACTCTTGAAGAATTTGTCCTAGGTAATTCACTTAATTAGGATTCAGGTAGTTTTGTCTATTTTTTGTACATTCATTAATAAATTTTATGTTCCATTTTTTTTCAGATTGTGAAAAGGTCATTCTCCTCAATGAATAGAATTAAGAGTGTTTTAAGGAACAGGTAGACACAGAGGGTACTGAACTACCTGATGACAATCAGTACTGAAGGACAATCCTTAAAAGACTTTAATTTTGATGTGGCAGTCATATATATGGCGAAAAGAAGTAAAGACGTATATCATTTATTTAAATTAAGAAACAAATGAGATAGATATTAAGCTTTGTTATAACCTTTGTAAATAAAGAATACTACGAAAATATATACACTTCTTTTTTATTTAATTGATATTAATTTGTTTCACTTTTATGACGTTAACGCACGCTTTTAAAAACATTTTATGACCCTAACACGCTTACCCTGATGCTGTCTAAAATTTCTGGGGAGATCACTGAGTTATTCAGTATATTTCTGTGTTATTCATTGAGTGGGACAACACAATCTTTTCCAGGGCTGAGCAAATTTGTTTTCATCCACTTGTCCAGGACAAGTGGTCTAATAAAATTCACTTGTCCCACCTATCTTTTCACTCGTCCCAAAATTTTATTCACTTGTCAATATTTTATGAGATGTATGCACTTTAATGCTATAGAAGGAACAAATGAAATAATGTACAACATATTTATTTCTTAAAAGAATTAAATTTTTCAAAAAGCATAGGTTGATATTATACATTTTGTTACAAAAGAGGTTTTCAGTTTTCTGCTGTCCATGTATCTTATATGCACTATTTGTTGCTCTGTTCCGTAGCATCAGTACTTCTATCAGCAAGAATGGAAATGAATTTACTGGAATTCAGACTTTTCGTAACTTCTTCTCTCAAGACTTGATCGATTGATAGAATGAAGTCTCTTGTCCTGAATCTTTTCTTATAATTAGCACAGAGTTCAACAGTGTTCTTCTCCTAGATTGAACACAGCAGTTTCATATCAGAAAATGTTTTTCCATAACGGGTTAGATTGTAGGCTGTGTTAGATAGAGCTCTCGTTATATTTTTCATTTCAGTCTCATTTAGTTCTGAAAGGGCCTTTCCTAGTGTAGTGTCAGCAACTATAACTTCAGGGATTTTCTGCACATGCTGGCTGGTGTCGTGCATATACTGTGCTGTACAGGCCTTGTGAGGTCCAGAATTGTCATGAGACTTGATTGGTTCTATCCTGAATTTGTCAGTTCCATTGACAAATACACTGGTTGAATTTTCCAACCTGTGCCAGTTTGGGATATTGTTTGCAATAACTGCCAAACATTTTTCCTTCTGATTCAATGAATTCAAGCCAGTGATAATTATCAACCTAATGTGGCTGAAAATTTCTGTCTCTTAGTCATGTCATTTTTTAAATTTTTTGTTGCCACAGAGTCCGACTTATGTCTCATTGGAGAAGTAGTTACCTCACACTCAGTGGCAGTCATACGTTTTATCCTTCCACTTTCAAATGGATTTTCATTCTTTGAATCTTCCTTATTAACTTCCTTGCGAAAGTGGTTTAGTAAACTCATTTTATCCACATAGTAAATATCACCTTGCTTGACAACTACTTCTAAAGTGATCATAAGCTACATTTTGACCTTTAAATATGAACAGAGACAGCTCCTTAATTAGCGTAATTGTTTTGCTTCAAATTCACTGTCGGACATGGACATTAATCCTCTGTATAATCAATTAAAAATTAAAGAATCATCACTGCCATATAATCAGTTCATAAAGGAACCGACACTTATGTTGGTAAAGTGCCTTTCATTAATTTAATTGGATTGAAATCAAAGGGTGAATCGTTCATGAGGATCTGGTTTATACAATATAACGAATCTGTTTAAAACACTGCTCATTAATCATACTGGCTTTGTTTTGTTTCACATGTTTTGATTGGCCAATAATTTTGGTCGCTTAGCCAAATATGCAGTCAAGCGGTAATAGGACGTGCGCACATGCAACGAGTTATAAATGACCACTGGCAGGTGTGATACAGGATGTAAATAAATACATGGAGGGGGATAGAATCAAGCATTCAGTATGCCTGCAGTGCATGAATGGCCCAACAAAGGTAGATTAAGTGATTATCGCATGAAATTAAGCACCTGCCCGACTTTTTTTGAAATAAAAAAAAAACACTTCTCCTGGACTAGCAACTTTGAAAATTTTACTTGCCCAACTTCAAAAATTAATAGTCCGGGACGTTGGGCTATGGTATTTTGCTCAGCCCTGTTTTCAGATTAGCCTAATACCCTAAATTTTTTGATATCAGTATTGAAATTAGTGCATTGGACCAGGATACCAGGCTAATTCAGTGTGTGTGCTGTTTCAACAGAAAGCAATCTTACTTGATGCATGGAAGAAAACATGGCCGTTTCAGTCACAGGTATTCATTGTACCTTGTGAAGTGCAGGGTCTTGGCAGGTAGTCTTTTCACACAATAAACAGATCAATTAACCATGAATGGGAATGCCATCCCATGTTTTATTGGATACATTCAACACAAGACCACTTGTTGACTTGTGATAGTGGCTAAAAATTAATGGCAAGATCTAGAATGGAAAATTCCACACTGCTGCCCTTTTCTGGTAAACTAAATAATTGAACATGTCTTTAATATTCAGGTGATCAAATCTGGTGAACTGTTCGAAAGTTCTAGTGCCAACCTAGATATTCCCAGACTGAAAAAAGACCTTGATAGTAATGCTGTGGCATGAAACAAAATAGTTAAAACTTTATCTGTTGACTTCATAAGTTTCATCTGGGATATTACAATGCAACCAAGAAGGTATAAAAATTTGGCAAATATTTTGATAAGCAAATCACATTAAAACACTTTTGGCTTTTTCAGTATGGTCACTACAGCAGCCATCTTGAAAATCTTGTTATAACTACTCCTGAATGAATGGTCATATCAACATGAGGTTTTCACTGAAAGACTTCTTATTATGTGTAGATGGTGAAGAAAATGGTGCCAATCTTACATCCCATTTGGCTGCCACAGCAGCCATCTTGAAAATCATGATATTGCTACTCCTGCTGGATGGATGGTCATATTGAGATGGAGTTTTCACCAAAAGACCTTTTACAGTGTCCAGTTAGTCATAAATGAAAACAGTGCTGGTCTGACGTCCAATAGGGCCCCCATGGCCAGCCATCTTGTAAATCTTGTTATCACTACTTCTCCTGAACTGAAAGTCATATCGACATGGGGTGTTCACCAAAAGACTTCTTATGAATAATGTCTAGTTGTTCCCAAATGAAAATAGTGCAGATCTGTTAACTAATATGGCCACCATCTTGAAAATATTATTGCTCCTCCCGAATGGATGGTCATATCAACATGGGGTTTTGATATCTTGGTCCTAAATAAAAATAGTGTCAGTATTACATCCAATATGGCCATCATGACAGTCAGCCTGAAAATCTTGTTATTGCTCAAGAATATTGGAGGAGGTTTCAGCACTGAGTAGTTAAAAAGAAGAAATGGTCTTATCTTGGATTCCTGGAAGAAAATATTTGGCTAGTAGAGCATCAGTCCCTTCAATTGACTCTTGTTTATATTCATAATAAAGTTAATTTATGTTCATATTAACATATCTCTTGTTGTGTTTTTAAAGTGAGATGTCCTATTGTGAAGAACAGAACAACTAAAAACTTAACTTTTTTCATAATTATTAATAATGCTTCATTTTATACAATAGATACATGTTAAGTGTGTTTTGTGGAAAGTCAGGTCAATTCTAACTTTGATAGCAAACTTTCACTGTTATCTCTCTGTTTGAAAAATAATTCTTTCCTAAACTTCAAGTCTCATTTAATTTGATCCCTGTTGATGCATTTCAGTTTATTTATTAATTGGACTACATTTTTAAGAAAACCAGAATAATAATTGTTCTTTGCCGATTCATAAAGTCTTCTACCACTCCTCTCATTTTCAGAGTAAATTTAATGAATAAGGGCTTCCTATAGTGTCTTTATGTTTCTGTATGCAGATGGTTTGAAAGATGGAGACAATGTGCAGCTGCTGTTGCAACACCCCTCAACACCATCACCAGCCAGTTACTGAATACAGCCTCCATCATTACCACAGAAGTTACAGCTGTACTTAAATCATTGCCCCATATGAAAGCTCTCCAAAAATTAATTTAATTACCATATCAGATTCACTGTCCACACTGAAAACTGTTTTAAAAAAAAAAAAATTGACACTCCCTAAATATCTCAAGTCTTACAGAAACATGAACTGCGTATACAGTGTGAAAAAAGGCTACTGTACAGGTGGCTACCCAGTCACATTGGTATTAAAGGTAATGAGAGAGCAGCTGAAGCTGCTCTGCAGTCACCTGTTTCTGAATGGAAGATCCCATGGGGACTTAAGTATTTATATCAATCAGTATGAGGTATATACTTGGCAAAATATGTGGAATGAAAACTCCACAAATAAACTTCAAAACATCTAGCTGTCCATTGGCATAATTTATATAGTACAAATCACAGGGATGATGTTGTATTGTGTCAGTCATGTATAGGACATGCATACCTGACCCATGAATACTTCTTGATGGGTGAACCTTGATGGGAGCATTGTACCATGACAGTGTCCACTGACAGTGGAACACATTCTTTTCAAGTGTATCAACTTCCAAACCATGAGACAGAAATTTTATAATGTCAGTGTGATTAAGCAGCTTTTTGCTGATGTTCTGCCCCCAAAAAATCTTTGCCTTTCTAAAAGAATGCAGTTTATATCAAACAAAAATTTAATCTTTTTGTTTTATTTCAAATACTTTTTACAGAACTTTGGCAGCTTTATCTTTTATCTTGTAAGAGAAAATATTTACTTCAACTTGGAGGGTTTGTCTTTTTGAGGATTTTAGAAATTTTTATCCATTATATTTTTAGTCTTTTTAAGATTTTTGTCTTGAAGGACTACATAAGTATTTACATTGGTATGGAGTTGCCATAGTGGATACCGAACAGATGTAATGAGCTCTCTCATGGGCCGTTTGATTTCACTAGCTATGTGAGCAGTAACTCTTTCATCCACAAGAGGCTACTTGTTCACAACACTGTTTTGGCTAGCTACATTTGTCATGGGTCAGTGTCGAATGAAGTGGATTAATGTCTTTTGGCTTGTAAAAATGTGTTGGGAAGGGGCTTATGGCTTATGCATGGAACATTGCAGGTATGCTTCACATTTCAGGTTCATCTTTCTTACTTTTATTTTGTGTTGCAGATGACTATGGATGAGAAATATGTGGAAAATATCTGGGCCTTATTAAAAAATGCCATACAGGAAATTCAAAAGAAGAATAACAGTGGACTCAGCTTTGAGGAATTGTACAGAAATGCTTATACAATGGTTCTTCACAAACATGGAGAGAAATTGTACACTGGACTACAAGAAGTTGTCACAGAGCATCTTGTAAAGAAGGTATAATTTCAACAATGTTTTGACTTGAGGTGTTGGAATTAACAAGGTCGGCTGTATAACTGCTGAGATTGTGACTTTCCAGTCATTGTGCCAGCAGATAACAGACAGTGTATTTAATTTTATAAGATTAGTTATCTTTAATATGGAACAAATGAGTAAAGCAGTGCATACTATAATTTCAAACCAATTTGGCATTTTTAAAAGTTTTCAAGGAGAAGTTTTTTTTGTTGAAAAATGGTGATTTAAAAAAAAAAAAAAAAAAAAAAAAACAATGCTGGGCTCTTATGATGGGCCAGTGTTCCTCTTTCCTGTAAAAAGCAATGCAACAGTCACCCAAAAAAGAAAACACTGGGGTACTTGAAAATTTTGAGGGCCATCAAGGAACTTTGATGTGTCAAGCAACTCTTAATGTTGTCCTAAGAGTAAAATGTGCCACATTTGATTGGTTTGGTTTGGTGTCCTCTGGCACAGCAACACAGATAGGTTATTTAATGCCAAGGCAATTGAAGTAAAGTGCCTTGCCCATGGACACACTATGGTAGCTGACCTGGGCTGATCTGGTGGTAGGATACGAGCCCGCATCCTTTTGGTCGCCAGTCCGGTGCACTAACCACTGAGCAACTGTAGTTTCTGCCTCCATTAGCTGCCTCTTATGACATGCAGGAGAGTGCTTGGAGTCTATTCTACATTCCCAAGCATGCTGGGTGTGGTGGGTGGGGCAGATTTAAATTGGTCAAATATGAGGCACCAATTAAAAATGAATTCAGTTTAGCTGTAATTGTTACACATGTCTTGCAAATTGACAAAGGTCCTTTCCATGGATATCCCTAGAAAATTCTTGTCCTACACAGGGCTTGATACAATTTATTTTTTAATGATCTACTTGTCTTGAAGTGAGGTTTTCATGAGAGTGCATAAATCTTGATTTACCTTTCAAATACCATATAAAATCCTAGGCAAGTGATGGAAAATGTTACTTGCCCATTGAATTTTTAATTTGTTCAGGCTGCCAGACAATTGATATTTCCAGCACTGTTTTACTTTTAAATTAACTCTTGACTAGACATAGAAGTATTTTATAAGAATGTTATTCGATACAAGCATAAAACATAATCTAAAAATGTCTGTTATGGTTTCAAAGGAATTCATTTCTGTGACAGTAAAAGATTTCATTTGATCAATAATAGAACTATGAAATGTGAGAAAGAAACCCAAACTTGCTGCTGTATTGATCTTAACAGCTTATAGCAAGGTTTGAAATACAAATTATTCCAAATGAGCTTTGCATGTATATGTATTCAGGGCTGTACAAATTGGATAACCCAATGCCTGGGATTTGTCTTAATTTTCTGTCAGACAAGTGTCCGTCTGCAAGAGTTTAGTCCCCGGTAAGTGCATTTTTTAAAAAACGAAAAGTCTCCTTTTCATTGACAAGCATTTAGCGCTGCCTTTTTGTTGATTCTACGTTGGTGGGAAGCAAGACAAGGCAGTCACTTTTCAGATGGCAGCAGCTACTGCATTGTCGTTGTCAGCAGTTTAAGGTTTTGGTTAACGGTTTTCATCTGCATATATTTCCTAAACCCCTTGATAGATCCTCATTATACTTGACATGAATCATTATGATACTAAGACCATTCATTCTACTACATTCTCGCTTGCTCATTTTACCTTTGGGTTATGGTCACAGTCATAAAAATTTGCTTTAAGGTTTTGGTTAAAGATTTTTAATTTGCTTTTATTTTCTAAATAAAACCCATGATAGATTTTGTTTATATTTGGGATGAATTATTTTGCAGCTAAAACAATTCAGTCTTTTACCTTTTACCTTGGAGTCAGAGTCACAGTCATAGAAAATGTACACCAAGGTTTTGGTTAATCTTCGTGCATTTGCATATATTTCTTAAAACCCCTTGATAGATTCTCATCATACTTGGCATGGATCATTATGAAGGTAAGATTATTCATTCTCACATTACAATGTGTGTATGATCATGTTTTCCATTGTACAGTGACAATAGGAAATAGCTCTATCTTTCATCATGTGACTGCTGTTTGCTGTCTTTTATCACTTGACCTTTTAATGCGATCATAGTGCATACAAACCAACAAAAACTCCAGATTTTCTGCCAATTACATCATTTATGGTGACCCAAAAAACTTTATCTTCACTGTTGTCTTATTCCTCTTGTTGAGGAGACCAAATTTTTGGGCTCTACTGTAAACTAACTTTCCTTCCACATATTAGTTACCTCAGGAACAAATGTGAAAGAAACCCGGGATTTAATATGAGTCTTGACAAACACAGATTGGGGAGCAAATTGAAAGATCTTGCCTTGGTTATACAGGTCATTACTAAGATCCAGACTTGAATATGGCTCAGTTGTTTATGGATCAGCTTGTAAATCTTACCTATAGATGCTTGATCCGATACACAATCGGGGACTTGGACTTTCTCTAGGTGCATTTAGTACTTCCAGGGCTGAGCAAATTCCATAGCCCGATATCCCGGACTAGTTATTTTTGAAGTC
Organism: Margaritifera margaritifera; assembly: GCA_029931535.1. Taxonomy (NCBI): domain Eukaryota; kingdom Metazoa; phylum Mollusca; class Bivalvia; order Unionida; family Margaritiferidae; genus Margaritifera; species Margaritifera margaritifera. The sequence continues at coordinate 1,165,682 of JAQPZY010001494.1, forward strand.
GGGCAAGTAAAATTTTCCAAGTCGCTAGTCCTGGACAAGTGCTTTTTAAAAAAGTCGGGCTAGTCCTTATTTTCGTGCTTTAATCACTATATCTACCTTTATTTGGCCAATCATGCCCTCCGGGTGTACTGAATACTTGATTCTACCCCTCTTTGTGTATACATTTACATCCTGTTACCGCTTGACTGCATATTGGGCTAAGCGACCAAATTATCGGCAAATCAAAACACGTCAAACAAAAGAAAGCCAGTATGATCAATTAGTAGTGTTTTTAGCGGCTTAGTTGTATTGAGTTTATTCAAGCCAGATTATCACGAGCAGCTCACTATGATTTTAATCCAGCGATTCAGTGTAATTAAATTAATGAAAGGTACTTTACCGACATCAGTGTTGGTTTCTTTTATGAACTGATTAAATGACAGTAATGATTCTTTAATTTTTAATTGATTATACAGATGATTAACTTCCACGTGCGATAATGCGTTTGAAGCGAAACAATTACGCTAATTAATGAGCTGTCTCTGTTCGTATTTAAAAGAGAAAATGTATGTTATGATAAAATCGACGTAAATGGCCGAATGGCCGCACACGTCGTTAATCAAACGAACGAACGTTATGATCACTTCAGAAGTAGTTGTCAAGCAAGCTGATAGTTACTCTGTGGATAAAATGAGTTTGCTAAATCATTTTCGCAAGGAAGGTAATAACGGCGATTCGGAGAAGGAAGATTTGTTTGAAAGTGGAGGGATAAAACGTAAGACTGATGCTGAGTGTGCGGTAGCTATTTCTCCAAAGAGACATAAACAACAATCTGTGATGGCAAAAAATGTCAAATATGACACTGCTAAGAGACAGAGAATTGTTGGAAGACTCTCAGTCAATTATGCAAACTATTAGATATCATTTTTGTTATAAGCCCATCCACTGCTGAGTGTGAACGAGGATTTAGTTCAATGAACTTAATCAAGACTTCTTTAAGGAATTCCTTAAACCAAAAGAGTTTACAAATGCTAATGAACATTTCCGCAAATGGACCAGAGCTTGAGGACTTCAACCCAGACACAGCTATGAACTGCTGGCTTAGTGCTGGTGCAGGTGGCAGACATATACATGGACATTTTTTCAAATCTATAAGCTAAAACATATATACATGAACCTGAAGAAGCCAAATGTATAACAACCAATGTTTTTGAAAATTTAAATTCTTTTAAGAAATAATTATGTTGTATATTATTTCGTTTGTTTTTTCTATGGATTAAGTACATACTCCTCATCATCTCGGCATGTGATTACCATTTTGGGACCAGTGAAAAGTAAGGTGGGACTAGTGAAGAGTAAGGTGGGACTAGTGAATTTTCTGAAACCACTTGTCCTGAACTAGTGGTTAAAAAAAAATTTGCTCAGCCCTGACTTCCCTTCAAAAAGCCTTTATGTTGAGGCAAATGAACCATCACTTTATCTCAAATGAATGAAGTGGGCCGTTCAGTATACTACCAAACTGTCTTCTAATCCATCTAATCCTGCATATGATCTAGCCTTTAGGCCCAAATACCAAACCTTGTATGCGCAGAAACCAACTTTCATTTCACTTTTTGTTATATGAATCCGTCCTTGCTTAGAAACAGCTAAAATCAGTGTTGGAAATATTTCTAAATTCCATGTTCCAAAATCAAAATCCCCAAGAATAATATTTGATCTTGGTCTATTAAAAAAATATCCTGAATGAATCCTCTCCTTTTTCAGAGGAAATTCAGTGTAGTCAGAGCCTCCTATCATGGAAATTCATCCCTGTATACACATGGTTCAAAAGATGGAGACATGGTTCAAAAGATTGAGACATAGTTGGAGCTGCTGTTGCAACACCACATGGCACCATCACAAACCAGTTACCAGATAAAGTTTCCATTTTTATTGTAGAAATTACAGCCATACTCAGATCTATGAATTACATCAAAACCTCTAAAAAACACAAAATTCATCATCTTTTTAGATTCCCTTTCCACAATGAAAGTCTTGCAAAACCTTAAATTTGACCACCTGTTAATATCCTAGATCTTACAGAAACATGATTTGCTCTCATATAGTCTGGAATAGGTATTCTGTACTGTTGACTGTCTAGTCACATTGATATAATTCAGTAAGTTTCAGTGATTCATTTTCACTGAGCCTGGGATGTCTTAATCTCGATTGTTACATAAATTGGCAGGTGGTAAAATTGTTCCTGTATGCTTGATTGACATTTTGTTTATTAAATTCACTCCCCCCCTTCCCTGACATTCATACATGTATTCATTGAATTTTCAATCATTCTTGATGTACCATCCTTTGGTCAGCATTTATGGACCCCAGCTTATAGTAGGGTTCTCCTGTATTCACCAGAGTGATCACTGTACACGGGTTTGACTGCATATTAAAGAAGGCGTTTTTTTTCCGCACAACTTAACTTTTCCTGATAGAAGAGGGGTTCAAATGTTGTACTAACAACCATACAAGCAGGGGACACTGTGTCCTTGTGTCTTCAGAATCTGGGGAACACAGAAAAATGACAGAGGGAGGGATGAAGAATAATACAGTAGCATTGATATTAATCTACACTGATGTGTGAACATTTACATATAATTATAGTTGGTGGTAAATAATCCAATACTGGTATTTTCCCATAATAATTATGTATGTGAGTGATTTTATGAGTAATAATCACAACATACCTGAATAACATCAGCTATACTATCAATATGCAAAGTAATAAGTTGGAACAGCTAGGCTTGGTAGAACTACATTACATTTCGTAGCCTAACAGTGATGACAGATTGCAGTCATGTTGAACCGTAAGGGGTATTCTGGTTGCTCTGCATGCGATATGTGTTCTTGGTCATGCCACCTGCTGGGACAACTCCTGCAATTAGAAATTACTATATGAACTGGCTGCAAGTTTTGCACAGGAGTCCATAGAAAATCTTTGTACACTCTAATCATTTCGCAGAATGGACTTATTCTAATCATGGAAACAGTCTCTTATGTTGGTCATAATATTGGAAAATACAACAACTGAAGGTCTGTACAATTTGCTTCCAAACTGGAATTAAGGTTTTTGATTTTAAAAATTCTTTAAAAAATGACAATATAAGCTCATCTTGCACATACGATATGGCATTTAAGTTGTGCTGTCTCAAAACCATTATTGTTGTTCAAGTTCTTAACACATGTATTTGTATAACAAACCAAGGCTGATCAAATTTTTTTCATCCACTTGCCCATGACTAGTGGTTGCAAAAAATTCACTCGTCACACCTACCTTTTCACTTGTCCCAAAATTTCAATAACTTGCCTTGATTCGATGAGATGTATGCACTTTAATCCATTGAAAGAACAAAAGAAATAATGTGCAATATATTTGTTTCCTCAAAGGGCTTAATTTTTCAGGTTTTGATTTTCAAGGTATCATATATATACTATGTCTTGCTCCAATACAGTATGGTACTTTCATCAACAAGAATGGAAAGGAATTGACTGGAATTAAGACTTTCCCTAACTTCTTCTCTCAAGACTTGATCAAATGACAGAACAAAAGTCTCATGACCCGAGTCTGTTCTTATAATTAACACCAAGTTCAACGCCGTTCTTCTGAAGTGCACACAGCATTTCCATACCGGACAATGGTTTTCCATAATGGGGTAAAGTGTAGGCTGTGATAAAGAAAGCAGTCATTTTTTTTCAATTTATTCATATTTAGTTTTAAAATGTCCTTTCCTAGTGGAGTGTCATCAGCTCTAACTTCAGGGATTTTCTGCACATGCTGGCTAGTGTCATGCATATACTGTGCTGCACAGGCCTTATTAGGTCCAGAGCTGTAATGAAACTTCATTGGTTCAATCCTGAATTTGTCATTTCCATTGACAAACACATCAGTTGAATTTCCAACCTGTGCCAGTTTGGGATATTGTTTGCAATAACTGCAACACATCTTTCCTTCAATGATTCAAGCCATTGATAATTATCAATCCATTGTGACTGAAAATTTCTGTATAATCAAGTAAAAATTAAAGAATCATTACTGTCATTTAATCAGTTCATAAAGGAAAGTGACACTGATGTCGGTAAAGTGCCTTTTATTAATTTAATTGCATTGACTTACAGGATTGAAATCAAAGGGTGATCCACTCGTGAGCATCTGGGTTGAGAAAACACAATATAACAAAGCCATTTAAAACACTGCTAATTAATCATACCAGATTTGTTTTGTTTGAAGTGTTTTGATTGGTTGATAATTCAATTGCATAGCCCAATATGCATTCAAGTGGTAATAGAACTTGCACACATGTTACAGTTATCAATGGCCACTTACTGTAGTATCACAGGATATGAATGAATAAGTGGAGAGAGGCCAGATAAAAGTAGATAAAGTGAATAGAGCATGAAAATTAGCGCTCGCCCAACTTGTTTTAAAATAGGAAATAAGCAATTGACTTGGACTAGCATCTTGCAAAATTTAACTTATCCGGCTTCGAAAATGAATAATCCAGGACATTGGGCTATGGGATTTAATCAGCTCTGCAAACATGCAAAATAAAAAGCATATTGTATACAGATTTTGTGATTTTTTTTCGTCATGTACCGTATTTTGGTGTGTATAACGCACACTTTTTTCACCTAATTTTCTTATCTTAAGTCGGGGGTGCGCGTTTTATACAAGAACTATAAAAAAAAGTTTTTCCAGGTCGATCTGACGAGAAGATGAAGGCATTATAGCCGCCTACATGTGTCACATTCACTCCTTGTGAAATATTAAATCCGTTGTACATTGCATTGTAACTAAATTGTTTACCAGTACTAGCCGTATTGAAGAAATAAATAATGCTTACAAATAGTCTTGTTCTTTGATTGCTTATGTTAATAAACTGGTTTCATTTCACATCACTGTGTAGCGTTTTGTTCTGTGCCTCGACCGGAAATACATGTACATAACGTCTGGCAACTTGTTCAAAAGCTGTGCAAAGTGCCGCATTGGAGCGGAACAAATACCACTGTGAGGATTACCGTACTTGTTCCGTAAATGTTCAGTATTCCATAACTGTTGATCTAATACATTTTTTCTTCATTTATTCTTGGTTGAATTGAAATATAATATGTGTAGAATTCAAGCAGTGTTAATGTTCTCATTTTTTTTTCGTGACTACAGTTAGCCTGTTACAGTAACACTGATACAGCGTTAATGTATGAAGTCAGAAAACATTTTGTTTTTCCTTTGGATAATAAACTTGTTTCTTAGTTTTATTTCTCATCTTAAATCATTGTATTTGAGATATCTTTGCGACTATACAGTGATCAATGCTTCATTGACTCAGTGTGGCCTTTTCACGGTAATCGGCGCCAGGTAAGCTTTGATGCGCTCAACATAGTTACAATGCTTTGTCTCAGTGAGCAATATTTAATTGATTCAGCGTGGTGTTTTTAACGGTGATCAGTGCTTCATTGACTCAGTGTGGTCTTTTCAAGGTAATCGGCACCGGCTAAAGCTTTGATGTGCTAAACATAGTCACGTTGCTTTGTCAAGGTAAATTTGCAATGTATTTACTTTTCTTCAGAAAATAAACTTGTTTCTTTGTTTTATTTCTCATTTTAAACAACAGTATTTGATACGGTACTTCTTTGTTACAATACAGTGAGCAGTGTTTAATTGACTCAGCGTGGTGTTTTTAAAGGTAATCAGCGCCGGCTAAAGCTTTGATGGGTTAAACATAAGTACAATGCATTGTCAACGTATATTCTAGCTTGGACATGGAGATATATTTTAGAGGTGTAATGATAATCCAAATAAGTATAAATACCGGACCTAAACTTTCACATGGCATATTGTGTTCGATCTTGAATCTGAACGAATATAGTCAAAGTATCAACATGGGTCATATAAGAAATTCGTACAATGCGAAAGACAAGCTAACCATCATTGCCTATGCAGAAACACATGGTAACAGAGCTGCTGGGAGGGAGTTTAATGTAGGAGAGTCTTCTGTTAGGGAGTAGAGAAGAATGAAAGAAAGACTGAAAAAATACCGAGAACAAGACAGGCATACAGAGGGACAAGTGCAAAGTATCTGGCCGTAGAGAGTGGAGTCCTTGAATGTGTCATGGATAGAAGAAGACAGGGAATCTCAGTATCCACAACAGAGATTCGCTTTCAGGCAATATTGATTGCAAAACAGAAGAAAATAGACGACTACAAGGGGTCTGTGAGCTGGGCCTATGCATTTTTACGACGGCACGACTTGCCATGCATCATCATCCATGCCTTCAAAAAGTGCTGCATCTCAAATAAAATGGATGGCACAGAGGATGACATCTTGTGGGAGGACAATGCTAAGCATGAAGACCACTCAGAGAGCGAGAACGAAGACAAAGATGAAAGCTATTATGCAGCAAAACCAGGAATGATGACAGACGAGGACATACAGCGACTTTTCGAGAGTGATGACGACGAAGAGGAATTTGAGGGATTTGATGCAATAGATTGAACTCCATCAACTAGACGAACCATTAAAGGGCCCTTTTAAGGGCCAACCATAAAATCGGAAAGATACAATTTCAATATGGCCACTTTTTCATTAACTATCGAAAATGACCGACTGTTGTTGCACTATGAAAATGGAGCGAAATACCGGTAGTCACGATTTTAAAATGTATTATATCACATGCGCGTTATATGGCAGAACTACGTTTTTTCCAATCATTTTGGGTCGAAAATCGGGATGCGCGTTATACATCGGTGCGCGTTATACACACCAAAATACGGTATATGAATGCACACAATGGCAAAAAAAAGTGTACCTAAGGGTCACATAGAAGACATAATTTGAGCTACACTGGACACAGAAATGCAGGAATCCTGCAATCTGGCTGGCATGGTGCAACACTGCTAGAGTTGAAGGGTAAAAGGCCTGTGTTTTGACAAATTTAATTTATTTACATGATTGCTTTTCAGGTGCGATATGATGTACTTGAGTCCTTGAACAATAATTTCCTGCAGACACTGAACAGCGCTTGGAGTGATCATCAGACCTCGATGGTGATGATTCGAGACATCCTCATGTACATGGTGAGATGTGCTTTTGGCTTTTATTGATTTATTTTAACATACATACAATGTATCTTATGTTCTTTGTGTTTAATGTGAGGATTTAGTTTGAGTGATTTAAAAGTTGCTGTGCATTTGTTCATACAATCTTTAAGACAGTCTGAGAAATGTGTTGGTGCTATTTATTTCCGTAATTGCCAAAGGTGATCAAAATTGTGAGACGATGATTCATGTCAGTAAAAGCAGTATGTTTGGCAACTGAAAATTTAGGGGCCTGTGCTGTTGTCTACAGATGTTTGCCTTGAAGTTAATGACGTCTGCTGGTGTAATGTATTTTCAGGCTTGTCTAAATCATGTAAGGGACTAAATTTCTTAACAAACAAACACAGAAATACATAATTTAGCAATAAATCTGTTGTTAGTTGGAAAGAAAAATTTGAAGAAATAAGATAATTATGAAAGAAAAATAACTGGTTAGTAATGGGTAGTGACTAATTAAAAGTTGAACAGGAGGCAGATCCAGAACAAAAAATCCATAGTTCAGCTTTTTCAGGTACACTAGGTAGTTTTATATGTAAGTATGTCAACTATTTGGAACATTTTAGCACCAACATAAGGATAGACAGGAAACCATGGACTGGAATATAACAGAAAGACAACTACATATAACAAGAAATTTTTCAATGCTTCCTCTCAAAATATTATTTTTCAGACATTTTCAGGTCTTTATCTGGTATAGCATGCCCCAAACATCCAGCTCCTTGGTCACAAAACTGTCTGAGAACAAAACTGAACTTGGACTAAAAAGTCCAGAATTAGGACTCATACATAGAGTCCCGCAATCTCAATCAAATTACGCATATTATGTAGAATTACAAACAGTATATAATCCCAAATGTTCATGGTTCTAATCTCAGTGTGAGAGCAATTATAGATGATCAAAATTTTTAAAATCTGAGTATGAATTGAGATTTTATGCTCAGTTTTGTGACAATGCGGCCAGGTCATAAAATTCTTGAGCTCAAGTGTTAGCTTGAGATAATGTTTCAACCAGTCACAAATGACATTATTTTTGAAAAGACGTTTCTTCTTGGCTTATTGTGGAAACTTGAACTCAAGCTCAGAGTTTTATGATCTCCAGGCTTATCTTGAATTCATGAAATTTTGTAAGTAAAGACTCAGACTTTTATTCAGTTCCATTTGAGCAAAAGCTTTGAATATTTGGAGGAATATTTTATAAAAGGGAGGTAAGTAATGCTAAAATTTTTATACAATTACCTATGATAGCTTGGGATATATTTGATCTCACAGTTTTTAGTAAATTCTCAGCCTCAGTCTTGGACATATTTTGAATTCAAGGTCAGATTTTTATTGAGCAACAGTGAGTTGCAGACCTGAATACCGTATATACTCGATTATAAGTCGACCCCCCCCCCCCCCCCCCCTTTTTAGGGCTGCAAAAAGTGAATTTCTCTTTGACCCTCCTATAATTCGGGGTGTATTTTGCAAGTCAGATCCTTGTGAAGGGGTGACTTCTTAGTGAGTCAGAAATGCACTTTGGAAATATAGATAGATAAGAAAAATAAAGACAAAACCAGTGTAAAATACAATTATATTATTGAGTTAAATACGTCACAAATAAATTGACAACTTACAATTTGTCCATCTTTGTGTAATAAAGTCCATTGAAATCCATAATGCTTGACATTTTAAATCCATTTATATGATAAATCCACGAATTCAATTATAGGTCACATATTGGTATAAAAATAGAAGTTCAGAATGATCCGATTCACAATATCCCGTAAAATGTTAATTCTACACATCGTACAAATAAACAATGAAAGTTAAGTCCACTTTTTTGTGATTCACGGTATCCTATAAATGTCACTATCTGATGTCATCTGGTACAAAGTCCAAGAATTAATCCTGATTGTATGATAAAGTTCTGAAATCCCACATCGTCGTCTAGTCATTGTAAATTGTCGTCGTCTAGTCATCATAAATCTCGTCCGACTCCGATTCCTCGGCTTTACTCACTTATGCTGGTGTTTATGCAGACTGAGCTTGGGCTCTGTGAGTAAAGTAACACTTTGATCATAAAGTCAGAAATCTATTAAAGACTGCAACTGAACACATGTCAGTTGTGCGGCAAGATCACAGGGAGTTCAAATAACCACCCTCTGTTAATTGGCACTGAACAAGTATCAAACTCGCGCCATGTGGGAAAACAAAGAGTGTGGTGCCTTTACAAGCAAAGGGATTAAGGTCCAAGTATATGCACAGGAAGTTTTAGAACTCTACTTGGCACTGAACAAATATAGATTCGCGGCTCGATCAAAAGGATTGTCAACTTGAAAACAAAGTTAGTCCCTTTACAAGCCAAAGGCTTATCGGCCCACATGCACTGGCAGATAACTTGGGAAATATCAGTTGGGAATTAAATCTGACTTGTGGAAAAGGAAAATACAAATTAAATCAAAACTTTTATTGCATCAAGCACAGTCTTTATACAGCAAAACACAAATATTAATACAAATACAGGTTGTTCGGACTTGCACGAAAATGGAGGCAATATACTTACTAGTAAACACCCACAGTAAAGATTGACAGACACTTCATTTTACGGTAGGTAGTATTTAATTTACTGGTAATATTTTCAAATTATTAAATTCCAAATAACTGTAGATACATGTATTGTGTAATGAATACCGTCACGAAACGGATAAATACAGTGCATACCGTATATGCATTACTGCATAGGAATAGTGGCATGAAAACGTAAAAATATATGAATTTAGTATTTTTATGTACTGCAAACATCTAGAGTTTCAAACATTACCCCAAGATTTTTTTTTTTTTTAATGTCGCGCTTATAAGACGACCCCTACTCTGCATGAATTGAATTTTAAGTAAAAAAGTTGACTTATAGGCGAGTATATACGGTACATTTAATAGATAGATACAATTTAATGTAACAGCTCTGTATTTTTACAATTGCTTGATGTCTCAGAGCTCTCTGTAAGAGCTTCCAGCACCTCCTGGACCTTCAGATGCTAGTCATGGACCCTCAGTGTTCTAAGACAGTGCATCCTTTGGGCCTTCAGTAACAAGGATTGGACCCTCAGTTTCAGAAATTGGACCCTCATTGTTCTAAGACTCTGCATCCTTTGGACCTTCGGTAACAAGCATTGGATCCTCAGTTTTCAGAAATTGAACCCAGTTGACATTGTTGCACCTAGGATCCACTGAGCTAGAGACCATGCATCCCTATGTCCCCCAAATCTGAGGAACATCAAAAATTTCAGAGGAACAAATAATTGTTGCATTACAAGTAATGATAAAGATTTGGGACACATGGGACCAAAAATTGCAGGCAACACACTATACTGCACCCAAAGTGCAACACTGTGTTGATGTACTGTATATTTTCCCTAATAGGTTGTAAAAAAACAAAATCCCTAATTGGCAAGAAAGAGAATTACATAAACTGGAATAAAGAATTCTTTTATTTAAAGAGTGAAGCAGATAAAGTGAAAATTTAAATTTAAGATATGTATGTATGTGTAGCATATTATGACAATATAGCACAGTAGTTGCTGTATCATGCCAACTAAAGGTAAAGTTCGAAAAATGTAAGAATGAATTGCACACAAATTTGGGAAGTTAAACCCTTCCAAATAAATGTAAATTTGAAGTACAACAAGATAAAATATAAAATGTAATGATGTTAAAATTCTGTAAAATGTATATAAAATAAAGACTGAAGGTAACATATATAAGACCACCAAAACATAATTAAATGGAAAGAAAAGATGGTAAAAAATATAGTCAGTATGATATAATTAATATTTTTCTTTTTTCATGAAGATTTGCACCTGTATAAACCTAAAGAATTTAATTTGACCCCACCCACTACTATTACTTCTCTGACCATTTGCAGAGAAACTTTGGTAGAATAAATTGCAACCTAATCTTTGCTTACATTGACTATAAGGGCAGTGTATTGGAAATTACAGCACCTGTGTATAGTGTAAAAGAAAATGATGTAAATGTTGACTCTTAATTCAACATAAAAACAAACTTTGATCATATAACGCTAAAAGTTTGATTGATCAAAAATTAAAATAATCTGCAAAGAGAGATGGGAAGCAGGAGTCCTGATATACCATGTTGTTATCCTCAAAGTAACATTTTAACAAGCAGACACACAGTTTAAGGTTACATTGATTAGATAATTCAAGTAGTACCAAATAGGTGAGCTTCACCTTGCGTTAAGTCACATTATCATGTTTTGTATGAAATTGTGCCCTGAAGAAAAATGTAGAAAAGTACTCATTCTTTTCAGTTACAATTGCAATTTAAATGAATAATTTTTATTGATTTTAAGTGTAAGCACTTTAGTGGACTCCCACACTTAAAATGTGGAAGCATGTTCTTGTTGGTCGAAAGGTTGGGTGAAAAAAATCAGCTGAAGCTATGTTAAGATACCTTGAGAAGTGCTGAATGTGTTTGGGAAGGAAGTCAAGATCAATAAACTCCTGATACAGTGGAGGAGTAAAATCTTAACCACTTAAATCAAAGTGGGAGTCTATGCTGATTGTTTCTTCATAAAATAAACCCAAGTGTATACTTTACTGAACTGGAGAAAATAGAGGGATAAATGGACAATCCTTATTTACTCAAAAATATGTTGTTGTTTTTTTTCCTTGAATTAAATAATTTTTTCCCATTGAACACCCCTTTCTTTTTCAGATACATTACGTTGTCATAATATGTTAGGAGTACCTCCACTGCCTCACAAATCCAACCCTCCCAAGCCAGAAAAAGATGTTAACAACCGTCTTTGCTTGGTTTAGCCACAATGGTGCTAAAAGGTCATCAGCTTACTTTAAAAAGAAGTCAGATGAGAGTTGTCTCCTCTGGGATGTAGGAATTGGCACCAAAAATGCTATAGTCATTAGTTACTACTTCCGCTTATGCCGGAGTGCACACTTATGAAGGCTTCACAAATTCTGCATCAGGGAAGTATACTCCACCTGTTTTTCTAGCTTTCTTCTGCTCCACTTTAATTTCTGATGAATATTTATCAGTGCCATTAGTATTGGCACTGTTTCCACCTTTGTAAACAGCATTGCTTTGCTGATTCTTGGAATACAGAAGTTATCCAGCCAAGATGTAAAATCATCCAGCCCAATCATCATTGGCCTCTCACAGTTCCAACCCCACCATCACCAGCTCCACAACCAGACTTGTACAAGCACAAACCTTGGGGTCAGTTTCAGTGGTACGATGACCAGCTGGACCAGACATGAATCTTCCCTATACTGGCTATGGTTATCTTTCCCTAGATAGCCAGTACCGGACTTCATTTCAGGACATCACCTGGCTGTTGACTGCCCAGGTATTGTTACCATCTGCAATGGTGGTACTGGCTATGGTGATCTTGCCAGGTATAACCAGTATTGACCCTTGGACCAGCTTGATTCCAGCACCAGTGCAACCTTGCCAGACCATTTCGATTTCCCATCAGGCACATTGATCGTCTCTCCCATTATACCCAGTCCTGGCTTCTAGACATGAATAGTGCCCAGGCATCTGGTGATGGTGATGACAGCCTCAGTACTGCTCCAGACACATGGTTTCCCTGGCGATGATTCCCGTACTGGACAGTACTTGATCCATGATGTCTTTGTTGAATGACAATCGATGGGTCCATCACTGGTCCCTGCTCAACTACAACCTGGCACTGGCTATGGTGATGGCCCAGTACCAGACCAGGACAGTTGAAAATGTTTGAGTGAACACCTGAGGATAACAGCATCCTAACAAGGATTGATTCTCAGTCGTATTGATCTCCCCACTTAAGCTGGTTCACTGATACACTCGTCTCACTCACTATAGGAGGCATCTGATAAGACTTAGTACTGGTTCTATAGTAGTATAGGAGGCATGCTACAGATATTATGTACTTAAGAGAGTGACAGGAGTAAGGTGAAGTTGTTTGAATTTGCAACATTCACAATGAAGAGACTGTTGGCATACCTCTGATATTTTCATGTACTGTGACTGAAATTTCTATACATATTGTACTTGTGGAAATTGTACATGATTTAAGCACATAGCTGTCAAATGTGGCCACTCCCATGTGCTCGAAAAATCAGCCTGAATTGGTCCAAAGTACACTATTTTTAGCAGTTATTAAAATAGGGAAAAATGAATTTTGCCCAAGTAGGCAATACTAGCTTCGGAAAGTACAATGAATGAATTAGAACATATATAAAAAGTTAAAAAAGTTATCAGCTCTTCTTTTTACAATTTACCTTTGAAGTCTAGGAAGTGAAAATGAGCGAGTGGACCTAGCAGTTTTTTGATACATGCATATCTGAAGTAAGACCAAGCTGTATACTCTATATAACCCAAATTGCACCCATCAATCATACACCAAAATAAAGAGAATTAAAAGTTCTTTTAATAATACCTATGATATACAAGGTCTTTTTTAAATAGCTAGGATAACCAGTGAGGAAAACCAAGGAAATTTTTTTTCTTAAAAATCTAACCCTATGCAAAATACTCAGCTGTGGAGTGCCACCATAGCAGGCCAGCACCATACAGTTCCATCACCGGTCATTGCTTCATCATGACCCAGTTCCCAATCCCCATTGTTGGTCTCAAACCATATATGATGCACGCAGTGAACCTGGAGATGATTATCCCAATTTTGACAGACTCCCAGGTTTTGTTCACCATCCCACACAGCATGTTTCACCTGCTCAGTCAATCGGATCATCTGTTTGCGAAGCTTCATGTCCACAAGTGCCATTTTCCTTTTTCAGTCTGTTGGCCAAACCTTTTTCTGTGCATATGGACCAGAAGCGCTTCGTAAACATGTAACAACTTCTAGGAAATATAGTGATAAGTTCCATGTTCTCCTTGGTTTCCATGGCCAATTTTCAGCAATCTGAACATAGCCTAACCCTTCCATTGAAAACCCCACTGCCAGTCACATTTGGGTATCAGTCTCTGATATGGCTTATGTGCTAACAGACCATCATTCACTTTCAATTCCATTGCTGCATCCATTAATGTACTTTTCACTCTTCTCCATGCCTACCATCCAGAAAAACCATTCTAAAGCCACTTTTAGTTTGCAACAGGCTACCAAAGGGGCAGCTCTCACACAGACCCAGCAACTCATAGCCCTTTCTCTCCTTGTTTCGACGAGGACCCAGTTTCCATGGGCCTTCAACAACAAAACATAGGCAGACAAGGACCTGTCATGTTTCAGCTTCTCTTTCTGTCAGCCCTCAGTGGAAATGATGCTATGCTTTCACGTTTCTTTCTGACTTCCCAGTGGGTTGAGGTATTCAGCTCTTTACACAGAATGCCACCCCTTGGTACTCCTTCCCCCCCTTTTTTTTCAAGGGCTCCTTTCTCTACGGGCATTCCAAGAGACTCATTTGAGCGGATGTTCAGCAGCAAGAATCAACACTCCTTATTAAAGGGCAGTTGATATTAAGGTTCACAAGAATCTTGTTGTACTTCTAAACCAACTTCACGTCCATGACATCAATTTACCTGGTTGACATTCTACAAAAGCACCAGGTTATTGTGGTATCAGGACATGAAATTGCTTGTAACTGCTGCTTTGCCTTGGATTCCTTGTCAACAAGGTCTAATTTGACCTCATCCCATACCAGCTTTTCATTCATTTGAACAGGGCATTCTGAATTCTCTTAAAGCATGTCTGCCTTCTAATGAACATATTTTTGATCACTTTGATAGTGTCTACAGTTCGATCAGAAAATTAAATTTCTACCTTGTGGTCCCCACAGTGCAGAATCGGATCGCCCACATCTTGAGGCTGTTTGTTGATGTTACTCCCACTGTTGATCCATTTTATCCCAGTGGTGGCTTATTTTTGCCATTTGCTCTCAAGAGCAATGATCAAGTTTTGGGCTATATGAGGTACCATCTCAACAATGGGAGGACCTTACTTGGTTTATTGCAGGCATCCCACTGCAGGAGCAACAGCTGTAAACCACATTCTCCACACATGCAAGTATGACTGGATGAGGACCCACCTCCTGTGGTACCTCCTTCTCAGAAGTCAGTGGAACAAGAATCATTTGTTCCCTTCTGTATCAGTCCCCTGGAGATGAAGGCCATTGTGAATGTTCTTCATTCATGGCAAGAGTAGTTGTTTGAAAAGTACATCTGCATTCTATCAGATATCTTGACTGCAATCATCTACATCAGGAGGCAAGGAGGAACTGTGGCTCCAGACCCCTGCCTTCTGACTCAGGTGGTGTCATCATCAGCAAAATCCACGTTCAAGTCTGCCAGGCTCAGTGTCCATGCTGACTTGATGTTCTTCCCGAGTCAGTCGTTTCATCCCTTGGTCTTCAGCAGAATCTGCCCCAGCTTGCTTGAGTGGCAAAAATCATGGCTCATCGACCTTTAGAATTGAGCAGCAGGCATTCCCAGGAAGATCCTGTCCTCTCCATGCATGCTGAACAATCCTGATTGGAGGTTTTTCCACCCAAACCATGAGAGGTTGAACCTGCATGCATGGTGCATATCAGGCAAAATCCCTCAGAAAGAAGCTTTCGTCACAGCAAGTGGTGGAGAAGGATCTCCCAGTCAAGAAAGTCACCAGTGTGAAAGTATATGAAGGCAATTGGAAAGTTTCTCCCAGTGGTACGAGCAAAAGCACAAGGCCCCTAAAAAGCCTCAGTACCACAAATAGCTAATTTCCTCATTTGACTATTCTAAGAGAGGAAGCTAATCCCCATCATCATCACGGGCTACCGTGCCACGATCTTGAACATGCTTTGGCATCATGGAATGGAGGACATGTTCCAAATAAGGACCTCTTCGAACTTCTCACCTAGGTTTCCTCCAGATTGAAGCTGTGACCTTCGGTCCATGTGGAAGTGACCATGGGTTCAGACGTGGCTGAATAAAGCACCATTTGAACCGAATTCTAGAACTTCAGTAATTCACTAAATGTATACAACCTGCTTTCTAGTCACCCTGGTGCCAGCAGGCAAAATAAGTTAGCCTGGTATGGTTTTTGGTGCCAATCCCTATAACCAAGGAAAACTATTCTCATCTGGCTTCCTTTTAAAGTAAGCATATGACCTTGTAGCACCATTGGTGCTAAACCAAGCCATGACAGTTGTAACATCTCTTTCTGGCTTGAGAGGGCTGGATTTTCAAGGTAGTGGACATACTCGTAAAATATTACGATTGTGTAAGTATTATTGAAGAAACATTTTACATTTGAAAAATTGTTCTTTCTGACATAGTCCCCTAATTTTCCTATCAGGACCCCTAATTTCTGGAGAAATAGGTTCCTGGACTCTCTGTTAAAGGCCTGAAGAGAGGCCTCTGTATCTAACAGGTACCAACATCCAGTAAGAAGAATAATATCCATATCATGGTGATAGACGGATTTTGTATGCCCCAGAGACAGGGGGCATCTAGCATTTCAGTTGTCCATTTGCATGTATGTGTGGGTGTGTCTGTGGATAGCTTTGGTTGAAGTTTTTTTTCGCAGCATTTCTATCTCAATAATACCTGATTCACTTCATATTTGACCATAGGGTCAATAATTATATTGGGGACACGTTTTAGTTAAAGTTTTTTTTATCACATATTTTTGTAACCCCTTACCCAATTCACTTCATATTTGGAACATAACATCATTACTTTCCTCTCAGTACCACTCCTGTCCTTGGGTTCTGCCCTTGTGTGGAGCTTTGGGGTCGAGAATTATATTGGTGATACCTTTATAGTTTTTGATCTAATGTTTTTTCATTATATAATTTCATAACCCTTCACTCAAATAACTTCATATTTGGAATATGACATAAAAAAAAGAAATTGACTTTATGCATTTTGACACTTTTGTCCATGCATCATGTTACTAGGTGGGGCTAGGTGTGTTTGTTTGTGTGTGTGTCTGTAGAGAGCTTTGGTTACCATTTTTTTTTTGCCATCCCATGCAGCTCAGAAACCCTTTTCTTGATTCAGTTCACAATTAGAATATGATATCATATATTCCCCCTTCTGTCAGTACCACTCTTACCCCGGGGTGGGGCCATGGGGTCAAGAATTACATTGGAGGCATATTTTGGGGAAAAGTTTTTAGAAAAAGGTCATCAGCTGTAAGGCTAAGTGAGCTTAATGTATGGTCCTTCATCCATCATGCATCGTCCATCATCCATTTGCAATAGCTATTTACAACTTCTTGAAAACTGCTTGACCAATTTGATTTTACAGAGAGCATTCTGGCAAAAAGGCCTTTCAGATTTGTTTAGAGGATGCCAATCTGTTGTCCAATATGGCTACCATTGCTAATAAAAGAAAACCCTTTAAACAACTCAAAAACCACTCAACAGAATTTGTCCAGATTTGAATGAAGGCTTTTCAGATTGTTCAAATGATGCTGATGCACCGTAAAATATGGCTGCCATTACTAAAAGTAGAAAACTTTTGAACAACTTCTCAAAAACTGTTGAATAGAATATGACCAAATTTGACAGAAAGCATCCTTGCAAAGATGGCTTTCATTTATGTAAAAAATTATGCCAGTCTGTCATAAAATATGGCTGCAATTACTACAAATAGAAAAACCTTTAAAACCACTTTTCTCATAGATGGCATAGATAGCTTATAGTTTTTACAGTTGATGCTGATCGCCATCAAGCATGGCCACTGCTACTAATAATTAAAAGAAATGTTTAAGTGACTTCTCAAAAACCAGTCAGCAGAATTCAAACTAATTTGACTGAATGCATCCTGGCATACAGACTTGTACAAATGATGCTGATCTGCCATGAGATGTGTCCACTGTTACTAAAAATAGAAAATAAATATGAAACAACTTCTTAGCAACTGCTCAGCAAAACTTCACCAAATTTGACAAAATATTCAGGTAATAAGGGCTTTCAAAGTATATAAATGGTGCCAATTTGTAATTGAATATAGCTGCCATTACTGAAAATGGAAAAACCTTTTAACAAGTTCTCAAAACCTCTCAGAATTTGACCAAATATTTCAGAAAGCATTCAGGCATGAAGGGCTTTTAAGTTTGTACAATCCGCCAACAAATGTGGCTGCTGTTGCTAAAAGTAGAAAAATCTTTCATAACCTATTCTCAGTAAGTACTTAACATATTTGACAAAACATATCCTAGCTTGAATGCCTTTCAGACTTACACAAATGAGACTGTTCTGCGATCAAATATGGATGTCGATACTAAAAGAAGACAAATATTTACACAACTTTATCCTAAAAACCATTTAACAGAATTGACCAACATTGACACAAAGCGTCCTCAGGTAGGAACTTTCAGTATTGGACAAATGATGCTGATGTGTGATCAAACACGGATGAAGATACAAAAACTAGAGAAACCTTGAAACATTGATTCTCATAACATATGCAGCCAACAGAATCGGAAGAAATTTCAACAAAAAGTATCCTACTGACCCATATTTCTTGGTCAACTGCTCTTGCGTTGGCTATTGGCTATTAGGCATCTGTTAGCCAGGTGGGTGATCTCAGGTCCAGTTGGGCCTAATGTTGGCTCACCTGGCCAAAGGTCAAGTGAGCTTATGGTACATGTGTGGCCTTTTATCCATTGTCTGTCAGCACATGTTTGTGAACACTCAAGAGGTGTCTAAAGAGACTTTGATAGACTTGGTATGCAAGCTTGTATCATCAAGATCTCCAGAGATGCTGCCAGGGCGCACAGATCGCACAAAATTTGTACGAATTCGCGCACTTGGAAAGCAATGATGCGTGAGAACTCACGCAAATTAGTTTAAAGGAGTGTATATACAAATGTACTCTGCACAGTATACAAGTTTTATTTAACTGTTAACCCTTAAAGTGCTTGTCACTACAAAAGTCGCGTTGTCGGTAGGGCTTGTAGTGCTTGTATCGACATCTGTCTTTTTTCAGGTGGGCAATTGTTTACACATCTGAGTTCTTTGGCTTGACATGAATGGTTGTTAAACTAAATTTGATTGGCACATGGGGCACTGGAACATGCATTCTGTTGTGTTTGAACCTTGCATTCATCAAGGAAGTTTTACAAATGCTTGTTTAAAATAAGGGCCACCTAGAAAACCCCAAATGGCTGACTCCCAACTTGGTTTATCTTCAGATGATGATTTCGTTCAGCAAATACTTGCTGAAGATAGCGATGATTGTTAAACTAAATTTGATTGGCACATGGGGCACTGGAACATGTATTCTGTCGTGTTTGAACCTTGCATTCATCAAGGAAGTTTTACAAATGCTTGCTTAAAATAAGGGCCACCTAGAAAACCCCAAATGGCTGACTCCCAACATGATTCATCTTCAGATGATGATTTCGTTCAGCAAATACTAGTTGAAGATAGCAATGATGACAATGATTTTTAAAGTTTTGAAGTATACAAAATTATTTGAGCTTGGAAAGTCTTAGTGGAAATACCAGTGGGTGACTTTTAACCAGAAAATAAAGTTGAATACGAGTCCAATGTACATGCTGGATGGACAAAAGCAGATGGCATGCCGGTTAGCCCCCAATTCTGCGGTATTTTGAAATTAAATGTTGAAAAGGCAGAACACCAAGCCTAATTAAAATACATGTAGTTTAAAAGTAGAGTGCAATTTTCATTCCTCAAACAATTCGGATCAGAGGGATCTTGTGCTACAAAAACTATATTGCACTTTTTAAGTGTTAACATACAAATTGAATAAATATGAATCTAAAAAGAAATTAAAAAGTAAGGATATTTAGTTGATCAAAATACTTTGGTCTGAACAAGCAGACTGTGTCATTGATGGACTTAAAACCCTTATACAGCATTATGGAAAAGATAAGAAATCTGGCATATTTGTCAGCAAAGGACTGATTTGAGAAAGTGAAACTTTGGCAGAGCTCCTGTTAGTGAAAAATCTTATTTTGGAGCAGAGCTATCCAAGTGACAATACTTATGAGCTGTGGGAAATTGTACATAACAACCATAAAGAACAGTTTCCCAACTTGTTCAAGCTGGCTTAGCTATGCATACGTCCCTTCAGAAAGCAGATTGTGAAAGAGAGTTCTCAGCACAGAACAATATTCATACACAGATAAAGAACAGATTAGGCTCAGAAACAATCAACAGAGTAATGCTTATACAACTAGAGGAGACATCTTTTGAGGATTTTGATTTCAGTAGAGCTCTAACAGAGTGGAGCTGGAAGAAAGAAAGAGATGGCTATTTATGTGTTAGGTAAATATTGAACTATGGCCGTTTCCTCCTACCACACTTTTCTTTTCATACTCCCCCCTTTTTTCGGTGACAAGGGGGGAGCTCCCCCTTTTAGATAAAATCATGGCAGCATCTCTGGATCTCAGACAAGTTTGAATATGAGCAACGTCCATGCATATTAATGAGGTGATCTTGCATCTGATTGGGTCAGCTTGCAAACACTAAAGCCATATTTTTATCAGATTTTGGTCAGACTTGGTATGTAAGCTTATATTATCAACATCTTGAATGAGTTATGGACGACATCCACACATATTAATTAGGTAGTTTTTACATCAGATTGCCTGAGTTTGTGAACACACTTGAGACCATATTTCTGAACAGATTTTGATCAGTAGTAGTAGTAGTAGTTTTTAAAGGCATGTAAGCACAACACTGACTATGTGGTGCCAATTAAAAGTACAGTTCAAAAAATTTTAATATTAAGAATTGTCAAAAAATAGAAGATAAAGCCTTCCAAATAAACATAAACATGTTGTACTGAATGTTAAAAACATGTAAGTTAAAGATGTTAAAATCCTGTACAGCATCTAATCAATTAAATATTATGGTTAAAATTGGCACATCCAAAAAACAATGATCAGGCTTGATATGTAAGCTTATATCATCAAGATCTTGGATGGGTTCACTTGTGAGCTTGTTATCACTCTAGAGATCTTATTTCTGATCAGATTTTTATAGGCTTGGTACGTAAACAAGATCTCGGGTGAGTTTGAAAATATTGTTTATAGCACTTGTGGAATGTCAAGAGGTTCAATTCCAGTAGTTTCAAATTGAATCCATAAATACACATCGTACAGTGGATCCAATTACATGTACTTACCAGTTTTTATTACAGGAAAGCAATGGAAGTAACTTAAGAAAAGTGCTATTTATAATCACTGGTTTGGGGTTATGCAGAGTTCTTCCGCTTGCAGAAAAAAGGAAGAAAAAAAATGATAAAAATTAATTTTAGAATACAAGATGCATAAATTTTAATTTGACAAGTTATAAAAACAAAATAAAAACATTAGGGATTAAAAAGAATGGTTTGTAATTTAAACTGAAGAAAAATACAAATAGCAGTACTACTTATATATAGTTCTTGATCCAGTTGATACCACATATGGAATATAATGAAATCATATATATGTAATTCATATACTCCTGGTGTTGGTTCATGCCCCTGGCATCAGCCTCTTGTCTTGAGTCATACCATTTGTTTCTTAAAACACAGTTCTTCTTTTCTTCAATGTCAATGGCAAATCCTGCTTAATTATTAAAAGTCAGCAAGTTGATTATCTTTTAACCTGAAAATAGAGACAATTGGTTCCAACAGTGTTACTCTTATTAGCTTGATCAAGGAGATGCCTTGTTGCCATTTGGTAATTGTTTACTGGATCAATTAATAATCAGTTAATTTTGTGCCAGTGGTACAGGTCTTGTCTTATTAAACACCGGAATTAATTTTCAAATTTCAGGATAGGGTTTATGTTCAGCAAAACAGTGTGGACAATGTATACAACCTAGGTTTGAAAATCTTCAGAGATGAAGTAGTACGTCATCCAACTATCTGTGATCACCTGCGTCATACACTTCTAGATATGGTTGCCAAAGAAAGGAGGGGAGAAGTCGTGGACAGGTGAGATGTGTACTCAAGCAAGAGCTTTGTATTGTTTACTGCAGTAGAAAGATTAGTGGCTTGTTTTCTCTGTTTATCCTTTTGTTATTCCATGGTTCATGAAATCATTTCAGCACATTCCTGAAATTTTATCAGCTCAGTCACACAAAAGTTTCTACATTGATGATCTTTGTACACTTACATTTTATTGAAGATGACATGTTTTATTTACACCTTATGGGTACATTTTACAAGACCTGCAGCTCTTTCTCAATTCAGAATGTTCTATTTTTTGTCCATTTGAACAAATATTTAGAAAATTTACTCATTTCTTTCAAATGGAGGGAGACACTTTTCCCCTTTTTTTTCAGTCTAGAATAGATCTTGCATATTATCTTCAACAAACACAAAAGTATTTTTGCTATCATGACTACTATTTTTACTTTTTATTCTTTCCTTAGAGGCATATCAATTAAATATAAAATGGATGATGAACATAATTTGTTAAACAACCATGTTCACATATGATTGCAGTCTAGATGGAAAAGAAATTTCTTATGCTTTTTGGAAACAATTGATTTAAATAAGACAAAAAAAAGTTACTTTTGTTTTCTGACAAATATTCTGTTGTGTTTTGCAGAGGAGCTGTCAAGAATGCGTGTCAGATGCTGATGACCTTAGGCATAGATTCCAGAAATGTTTATTATGAAGATTTTGAAAGACCTTTCCTTGAGGAATCCAGAGACTTTTACAGGGTGATATAGCTATTCTTTTTTATGCCCAACACATATTGAAGGCATACAGGCTTCACATTTGTCTATAAAATCTTGTTGCCAATCCTAAAAAAGTGTTGGCAATTAATTTTTTATGTTGCCACATTTTGGAGCCAGATTTTTTATCTTGGAATTGCCTCACTGTATTGGGAAATATGTTGGTTTTCTCCAGTCTTTCAGTGGATGGCTGATTCTGTGTCTTACTGTCTGCATGAACAGCATCAAGGACATTAGATGTCTTTAAAAATTCAAATGCCACAAGTTTTTGTTCCTTACACTTAGGAGTGTCTAACAGCAAGTTAAGTTTTCTCTTCCTCATCATAGACTGATCTCAGTCAGGTTCAGAAAAAGTGAAGAATCTATTTGAAGTCTCTGTGTTTATCTAGGTGTTTCATTTGACTTAGAATTGGAGCAAAGTTACTTCTCCATCCTATCGAAATAGAGAGAAGTGACAGGGAAAAATGGGAGAAGTGAGTTGAGGTTACTTGTAATGGCAAAAAAGTTGGTCAGCAACTAATGTTTATTTCAGTTCTGCAACTTAAATAGTATTAAAAAACAGAAAATACTCAAATACTTATGAAAATAGCAAAAACTTTATATCATGAATCTGAAAACTTTTGTGTAATTTTGTTAACAGCATTAGACGGTAACCTCAAAAATAGGTATACTGTTCCTGAAAATAGGTGACTGATACTTGCTGATGGCAAATCAGCTTATCTCACTATGTTTTCTTGTGAAATATTGCATAAATTCATTAATCTGTTCATAGTTTTTTGCTAGCTCTACTGGTCATAGACCAGAAGAGCTTATGGGATGGTCCGTCCATCCGTTAGTACAAGTATGTTATCGCTACTCCGACGAAACTACTTGGAGGATTGCCATGAAACTTTACACACACATTCATTCCATATTCTAGTTGGTCCTAGATGAAAATGGTGCTGCTCGGACGTCTAATATGGCCACCACAGCGGGCATCTTGAAAATCTTGTTATCACTACTCTTCCTGAATGGATGGTCATATCAACATGGGGTTTTCACTAAAAGACTTCTTATGAAGTCTAGTTAGTCCTAAATAAATATGGTGCTGATCTGGGGTACAATATGGCTGCCATGGCAGCCATCTTGAAAATCTTGTTATGGCTACTCCTACTGAATTGATGGTCATATATCAACATGATGTTTTCACTAAAAGACTTCTTATGATGCCTAGTTGGTCCTACATGAAAATGGTGGAGATCTGAAATCCAATATGGCAGCCATCTTGAAAATCTGGTTCTTGCTACTCTTCCTGAATGGATGGTCATATCAGCATGGGGTTTTCACTAAAAGACTTCTTCTGATGTCTACTTGGTCATGAAAGAAAATGGTGCCAATCCAAGATCCAATATGGCTGCCACCACAGCTATTTTCAAAATCTTGTTCTCACTACTCCTCCAGAATGGATGGTTATTTTAACATGGGGTTTTCACTAAAAGACTTCTTATGATATAAAGTTTATTCACTGATTTTGACAAAGTACTTCGAAGCAATTGTTTACCTCGCCACCATTTTGCAGCATGAATGAAATGATGCGAAACCACGTTTTCATCATTCAAAACGGTAGACATGGCTAAAAGGAAGAAATGGTCTTATCTTGATTTCCTGGAAATTCTTTTCGCCCTGTAGAGAGTCAATCCCATCTTGGGACTCTTGTTTCAAAACATTTTTAAAGATGCCAAATTTTGGGTTTGGATTGAAAAACCTTGTGATTTTCCATTAGTGACAGGCTAACCTTTGCAAAAGAGGGTAGTTTGTTAATGTTTTATGAAGACATTTCTAGTTAAAGATTAAAACAATTGGTGGCCATCTTGAAAATCTTGTTGTTGCTACTCCTCCAGAATTAATGGTCATATTGACATAGGATTTTCCCCCAAAGACTTTTATTAAATTTAGTTGGTCCTAAATGAAAATGGTGCTCTGCAGACATCCAATATGACTGCCACAATGAACATAATGGAAATCTTATCACTAAGTCTCCGAAGGGATGGTCATACTGGCATGAGATTTTTACCAAATGTTTTTTAATGGTGTCTAGTTTGTCCCAAATGAAAATGGTGCTGATCTTAGATCTAATATGGCTGCCACAAAGGCTAATTTGAAAATTTTATCACTCAAGAATATCAATAATGGTTTCAACACTCAGTAGTTAAAGGAAGAGATAGTTGTATCTTGAATTCCTGGAAATTCTTTTCAGACAATAGAGTGTCAGTTTTGTTGAGGGTCTCTTGTTGCTCTGATCACTAAACCTGCTCAGCCTATGGGGGTTTTGTGATGTGACACAGTCAATTTTTAGTAACAAGGATATCCTGGCCATCGCCTTGGCCTGTGTTAGTGTTAACAGAAAGTAATTTGGTTGAATAGAAACTGTTTCTGATACATTTATTTGATATTTATTTGCAGTTAATATACCCCTGCCTCTATAGAGGTGGAAGGAGTATATAAAAATTCTTGTGTCTGTTCGTCCTTCCATCAGGCACACATTCTCGTTAACGCAACCAGTCCTGCAATTTTTGATGGATTGCCATGAAACCTCATAAATATATTGTCATCACTTGATGATGAACATATTGACAAATCACATTGCTCCTGCAATTTCTTTTATAAGAGTTCTTGCACTTTTTGACTTGCAGCTGCATACAGTGTATGAGAAAATCTTGTGAATACAACTGTCTCACAGTTATTAATGGATCGACATTAAACTTAGTAAATGTTATGGTCATCATCTGAAGATGCGCATAAGACAAATCACTTTGCTCTTTCAATTTTTATTAAAGTTATTGCCCTTTTTGGTCTTGTAGCTTAATGCATTGTATGACGACACAGAGTGTCTTGTCCCACAGATTTTTAGCTCTGCTGGTCATAAACAAGAATAGCTTATGGGATGGATTTTCATCCATCTTCTGTCTCTCTGTCTGTCCATCCATCTTCTGTCTGTCTATCTGTCCATCCATTCATCTGTCCATTAGCACAAGTTTGTTATCACTGCTATGCCTAAACTACTTGAAGACGATTGCGATAAGCATCACCCAAGACACTTGAAGCCATCATACTTCAAATCCTTCTGCGATGTTTGGAATGCTTGCCATATTTAGAAAAATAGTGACAAGATTTTGGGACTTCTTTTGTTATTGCTACTCATCCTGAATGGTTGGTCATATCAACATGGGGTTTTCACTGAAAGACTTTATATGATGGTTTGTTGGTCCTAAATGAAAATGGTGTCTACCTGATGCCCAATATGGTTGCCACAACAGCCATCTTGAAAATCTTGTTATCACTACTCCTCCTGAATGGATAGTCATATCAACATGGGGTTTTCACTGAAAGACTTCTTATGTCTAGTTGGCCCTAAATAAAAATGGTGTCAATCTATGTCCAGCATTGCCACCACAGCAGCCATCTTGAAAATCTTGTTATTGCTACTCCAGAACGGAAAGTTAATTTAGCATGGGGTTTCACCACAAGACTAATTATGATATCTAGTTGGTCCTAAATGGAAATGTTGCCACTTGCGCATCCAGTATGGCCACCACAGTGGCCAGCTTGAAAATGTTGTCACTACTCCTGAATGGATGGTCATATGAACATGGGGTTTTACTAAATGATTTATTATGATGTCGAGTTGGTCCTAAATGAAAATAGTGCTGCTCAGACATCCAATATGCCTGCTACAGTGGCCATTTTGAAAATTTTGTTATCACTATTTCATCTTAATAAATAGTCTTATCAGCATGTGGTTTTCACTGAAAGACTTCGTTTTCACTAAGAAGTCTAGTTGGTCATAAATGAAAATTGTGCAGATCTGACTAATAATATGGCTGCCACATTGGCTATCTTGAAAATCTTATCACTACTTCTAGATGACTGGTCAAAGATACATTGGGCTTGCACCAAAAGACTTCTTATGATGTCTGGTTGGTACTAAATGGAAATGGTACCAATCTGATATCCAGTATGGCCACCATGGCAGCCATCTTGAAAATCTTGTTATTGTTACTCCTCCATAGCGGAAAGTCATATTAACATGATGTTTCCACCAGAAGACTTCTTATGATGTCGTGTTGATTCTAAATGATAATGGTGCCAATCTGACATGTAATGTGCCTACCTCATCAGCTAATTTGAAAATCTTGTTATTGCTGAAGAATATCGGAGATAGTTTCAACACTGTAGTTAAAAAGAAGAAATGGTCTTATCTTGAATTCTTGGAAATTCTTTTCAGCCAGTAGCATCAGTCCCCATTGTTAACATTTTTGACTAAAATAATTTTTTTTTAGTCTCTGCAATTTTTGTAAGCACATGCTTCCAGTCACATTATATGACCTTGATGCAGCGCTGTTTATTTTTTGTAAAGGCAGCGCAATTTTGCTAAAAGGTAGGTATGGAATGATGGATAACTGATTTCTTTACCCCAGTATCATGCTCAGATCGTGAAAGTAATAAAAATTACTGTAGATATGATGATGACTCTAGTGAACTATCTGGTAAATCAAAGAAATGCCAAGACAAAAGTGAAACTTAAGATCGAGAATTGGATTCCAGAATGGTGGAATCAAAGAAGAAAAACAGTCACACACACTCTAGAAATCTTTTGAAAACTCAATCTTCACAAAGAATGATGACTATTCTGTTGGATGGGCATACAGTTGTAGACTTCTCCTTCTCCTGAACTGTTAGAGTATGGTCAGCTGCGTCAAATAGGAGTATCTTTAAGTAAAGATGGTTATGGAGGGCAGGGGGGGGTTTATTCAAATAACATATAAAATGTAAGTGATATCTCATTTTATTATGAGGTTGGTCTGTTATGATCGCCCCCAGTTTCAAATGAAGGGCGGCAATTGGCCCAATTTGTCTCAGTCTGGCTGAGACACTACATTGAAGACAAACACAAAGAAAACTTATTGGCTTTATTGTTGTTGGTTTGATAATAATTACATTACCAATTATCAGCGTTTTAAAGAGCTGATGACTTTTAAAAATAAGCTATGATCCGAGTGCAGTGATTGTCTATTGACACAGTTGAAATAAACATTCATAATTTGAAACTTTTAACATCTTTATTCATATAAAGAAATAAGCAGTGATAATACATTTGTTTCATCAAGAATACAACACATCTTGCCAAATTATTAAATTAAATATTCTTGTTTAATATGGCACTAAAACATTGTAGTACTTTAAGAAATTGTTTATTTTGGCACTAAAACTTTGTAGTACTTCAAGAAATTGGTGAAATTATTGTCAAATTTTTAAGAAATGTTATAAAAAGAACACCTTTTGTTTGTTTTGGTCAAGTGACTATATTCCCCTACACATGTTAAATTATTCCAAATTTTTTATAATTTGTGACTGGAATTAAAATCCAAGCAAACATTTCTTTGTTACTTATCCTTGATAATTATTTTTGCAGAAGGAGAGTCAGAAGTTTTTAGCAGAGAACAGTGCCTCAATGTACATAAAGAAAGTGGAAGCTCGGATAAATGAGGAGGCTGAAAGGGCAACACACTATTTGGACAAAACAACAGAGGATCCCATTGTTAAAGTATTATTAAGAACAGACATTTTCATCTTGCTTGTATTGTAGTGAAACACATTATCACTTTCTGGCTCTGACAACATTTGGAAGTTTTTAAATCAACTGCATCAAGATTTTTGTGTTAACATTTTTAAAAATCATATTATAAATCACAATATTTTTGTGACATTAAATTGTAGCAAATCTTTAATTGTTGAATCCATTATGGTGGAAGATTGACATTGATGTCACTTTGGCATTCATGAGCATGTTCATCCATCTGTCCATCCACACCCCAGATTTGGGTCAGTGATAAAGTTTTTTGTTATTTTGCTCAATTTAGAAGTTTTTTTACTTTCTTCCAAAATCAAATGTGCATTTGACAAAATGGGAATCTCTTGTTTTAGCATCTTAGCGATGCTGAATTTTATCAAATTACTGATAGACAAAAATGTAAAGTTTTGATGTGGTTCTACCCTTCCTAATGAAAGAGATATGTGTATGCATGTTGTGGTCATTTTATTCTTGCATGAGGTATTATCAGAATGGTACATAACATAAATCACTAAATCACTGCCAACAGTGAGGCAAGTTAAACTACAATTATAAACAAACCATCAATAAAAGCATTTTTTTAAAAAGTCACATCCAGAATTCTATATGTTGTCTAATTGGTCCTGCATCCTTAGTATTATTGGCACTTATGAAAGGTGCCAAGTAATTTCAATCCACATGTACAACCTGTCCATCCTTGTAGATGTTGGTGGTTCCATTATAGATAAATAAACATTTTTTCTGAGAAAATTAATTTGCAAAATTTTCTACACTTTTATGCTTGCTAAAATTTGTGTGATTTACAGTAGATATTATAGCATGGTTTTCAACCAAGAAATCTTTGGTTTCATGGAACCCTTGTTCTTCATAAACTTAATTATTACCTCACCATCGAGATATGGAGGGGATATAGCATTTTGCCTGTTTTTTTTTGTTTGTTTGTTTGTTCATTTGTGTGTTTGTAACTTTGTTATTGCCTCAAGATCCTGGACCCTACTTCACCTACATGTGAAAATAGGTATGTGGATGCATCTCAGGAAGAGTATCTTGTCCATATAAAAACTAGGTCACTGTGGCCTATCCCTCTGTGAGCTCAGAAATGTAGAATAGGCCCGATGTGCTCTTCTGGTCATAAAATGTGACTAATGGAGGCGATTTCTTTGCTCTGGGATGCATCCTGCGATCATGTTGACAATGAGTATATCTTGGACTTTTTAAAATAGATTTATACAAAAAATTTGACTCTGTATTTTCTTGTATTTTAAAGATTTTTTAAAAGGATTTTACCCTTTCTGTCCTTATTTTTGTTTTCTATGCTTTGTTGTTGTTGGGGGGGGGGGGTACCTAAACTTACTCGGCACTAATACCCAGGATTCTGTAGATGTGTCATGAAACCCTATTATACATACATACATATATAATTTTCATGCTTGAGTGACCTCTGTATTTTCAGCCATTTATTATCATTACACCCTCACTATCTTGGACCCTGTAAACCTACACTTATTAAAATTGGTATGTTAATGCATCGCAAAAAGAGCAACTTGGTTATATCAAAACTAGGTCACTGACCTAATTTTGTCAGGCCTGATGCACCCTCCTGCATGTTGTAAGAAGTGACTCATCAAGGCAACTTTTTTGCCCTGGGATGCATCTCATTCATACATACATACATACATACATACATACATACATACATACATACATACATACATACATACATAATTTTCATGCTTGAGTGACCTTTGTATTTTCAGCCATTTATTATCATTACACCCTCACTATCTTGGACCCTGTAAACCTACACTTATTAAAATTGGTATGTTAATGCATCACAAAAAGAGCAACTTGGTTATATCAAAACTAGGTCACTGACCTAATTTTGTCAGGCCTGATGCACCCTCCTGCATGTTGTAAGAAGTGACTCATCAAGGCAACTTTTTTGCCCTGGGATGCATCTCATTCATACATACATGCATACATGCATGCATGCATGCATGCATGCATGCATACATACATACATACATACATACATACATACATACATACATACATACATACATACATACATACATACATACATACATACATACATACATACATACATACATACATACATACATACAATACATACATACATACATACATACATACATACATACATACATACATACATACATACATACATACATACATACATACATACATACATACATACATACATACATACATACATACATACATACATACATACATACATACATACATACATACATACATACATACATACATACATACATACATACATACATACATACATACATACATACATACATACATACATACATACATACATACATACATACATACATACATACATACATACATACATACATACATACATACATACATACATACATACATACATACATACATACATACATACATACATACATACATACATACATACATACATACATACATACATACATACATACATACATACATACATACATACATACATACATACATACATACATACATACATACATACATACATACATACATACATACATACATACATACATACATACATACATACATACATACATACATACATACATACATACATACATACATACATACATACATACATACATACATACATACATACATACATACATACATACATACATACATACATACATACATACATACATACATACATACATACATACATACATACATACATACATACATACATACATACATACATACATACATACATACATACATACATACATACATACATACATACATACATACATACATACATACATACATACATACATACATACATACATACATACATACATACATACATACATACATACATACATACATACATACATACATACATACATACATACATACATACATACATACATACATACATACATACATACATACATACATACATACATACATACATACATACATACATACATACATACATACATACATACATACATACATACATACATACATACATACATACATACATACATACATACATACATACATACATACATACATACATACATACATACATACATACCATACATACATACATACATACATACATACATACATACATACATACATACATACATACATACATACATACATACATACATACATACATACATACATACATACATACATACATACATACATACATACATACATACATACATACATACATACATACATACATACATACATACATACATACATACATACATACATACATACATACATACATACATACATACATACATACATACATACATACATACATACATACATACATACATACATACATACATACATACATACATACATACATACATACATACATACTTACTTACTTACTTACTTACTTACTTACTTTTTTCAGCCATTCTTTGCTTGTTATTTCCCCAGTATTTTTAACCCAATTTTATCAACACATGAAAATATGGAAGAGTAACTCAACCACATCAAAACAAGGTCTCTCTGACCTAATTTGCAGACTTGAGTGACTTGTGTCTTTTCATCTATTTGTTTATCACACTCACAATACCTTAGACCCTTTTTGACCTTCACTCATGAAAATTGGTATGTGGATGCATCTTAGGAAGAGTAAGTAAATTATTCTCAGTCATACCAAAAGTAGGCCACTGTGCCTAACTTTTAGGATTGAGTGACTTTTCTCTTTTCAGCCATTTGTTTATTATGACCTCAATATTACCAATATGACCCTATTACACTTATGAAAATTGGTATGTGGATGCATCTCAACAAGAGTTATGCAAACATACCAAAACTGGGTCACTGTGACCTGATTTTCTCAGTTAATTGACTTGTATTTTCAGTTATTCATTTGCCACACAATCAATATCTTCAACTCTAGTTTACCTGCACTCATGAACATTGATATTTGGTTGCATCTCAACAAGAGTAACTCAACTATACCAAAAACTAGGTAACTGTGACCTAATATTTACACTTGAGTTGTGTTTAAATTTTCAGTCATTTGTTGGATCCTCTGTTTAAATCAATGTTTACAGTTTTTGGATAAGTACTGTGTACTATTGCCATGAATGAATTGTCATCAGGCGTAGTAAAGATGTTTAATATGGGATATAACATTTTGCTCCTGATGTGGAGGTCAAAAGATTTATTTTTACCCCCCCCCCCTCCAAAAAAAAAAAAAACCCGCAAAAAAACATGCATTATGTATCAGTGGATAAACAATATTCTTTATACTTGGAGCATTCTTTGGGATGATGGATCTTAGGATCAGAGGTCAAGGTCATGGGGTGAATTGTTAGCTTTTGGAGGTACATTTTTTTATAGCGTAGAGAGGCTATAGTTTATGTTTTCATTCATGGATTGTTACCAGATTTGACCCCTATTAATTTAGCAGAGGAATGGGGTGGTTAAAAGGTTGACTGCCAAGGTCACAAGAGTTGCCTGGTCATATAGCTGCAGCAAATGTTCCACTCTCATAAGTGTTTTGATTTCTTGGGGGGAGGGGAGTTGTAGAATTTAATTTATAAGACTGTTAAAGATATAATTGTTCACTATGTTTTGTTTTATTGAAGGTCCTTGAACAGGAGTTGATAAGTAAGCATATGAAGACAGTGGTAGAGGTAGGTAGATATATTTACTTCTTGATGTCTTCTGCTGTATAGTGAATATTAAGAAAAAGCTTTTTTATTTGCTGTCATGTATATCACTTTTTATGCCACAGCCATATCTTTGGAGGAGTATATAACGTTACCCATGTCCATCTATCAAGTCTTGTCCTATTTGTCCATTATTATTGCATTCTGCTCAAAAACTTTTGACGGACATACTGGATTGAAACCAAAGTTGGTATGAGGTTTTATATTAAGAAGACATACTTCAATTTGATTTGACCATTTCTCCTACAAAATTTGAGTTATGGTCTTTACCTGACTGAGAACTTTGCCTTTGCATATTAAATCAAGATTTAATAGGAGCAATAAAATAGCTGCTACTATTGCATTGCATTCCTTTTCTGTGACTCTTAGTCCCCAGTCCAAGCTATTATTACAAGAACATGACCCTTACAGCCAACATATGGAATACCATCCTTTTTATTTCCTTGGATGATGTATGCATTACACATGTGCTATATCACTCATCAAAAATTGTCTTCGTTTTCATCTTTAAATGTCTTTTTGGCAATTCATCTACCTTTTTGTATTTATTGAGTGTTTATCTCCTCAGTCCGTGCTTTTTATGAGTGTTATCTGTGTTCTTATTGTACATTTTAGGGGTTTTTTGTGCCTCACTTAGCCAGTGGTACTTCAGTAAATTCTACCCTTCTTCATGGTTCTGGGTAAGTATTGTCTACCCATATTTGATTCCGGAATTTTTGTTTTTGTGTGTATTTTTATCTTTTAGAGATTATTATGTTGCAAGGTGTGGGCACAGGAAGACCTCATGGGACACGCATCCCATCTGATGGATGTCCAATTTGTTGTCTTTGGTCTGACCAGGTGTGGGATTTCATGTAAAGTCACCACACACAGAGGGAGAAAGAAGGGGTCTGGATCTTTTCCCATGTTGGGAAAGACTACTGCCTCTGGGGGGCAGGAACATTCTGTAACCTTTATGGTTTGGAAATGAACTAAGGGTCAAGTATTCCACATGCTCATATCAGTGCCATGAGGGATCAATCCTTGGTGTCTTCCAAGGAAGAAAAAATACCTGAGATTGAGTCCCACCTTTCTCTTAGATGTGAGCCGCACCTTCCTGAGAGGGAAGAGCAGTGATCTTGATTGGATAAATCTGATGTGGGCTCATCTCTCGGGTGTTTGTCACAGGGACCTGTCTTTCACTGATCACCTGTCAGGAATTGGGTCGATAACCC